>OY992501.1:23064324-23773254 GCA_963921215.1 Scoparia ambigualis | reverse complement strand
GGGTGATTTTGTTGCGAGAATACGTAACCAGTTAGTAATACCAGTACCTAAAAATTGAATTTATGAAGCAGCTGCGGACAGTCTAATTCAGAATTAAATATTTTGGAGACAAACAAAATATCCAGCATTGTTCTACGACTTCCCAAGGAAGTAATGTTGAAATGTGCCATCGCCTCTGGTATGAAGAGAGTTTTTTTTTGGTGATGCTACAAGAATATGCTCACTACGAGTCCGCTACATGGAACATTAACGGATTAACTCCAAACATCACCGATTTAGAGTCGCTCCTAATAGCCAACAAATTGGATGCTGTATTGATATCTGAGTCTCATGCGACAGTCAGGAGCTCTTCTCACATAAAAGGCTATTCCATTTATTTCACCCCTCATCCTGATGGTGGTGCCCATGCAGGAACAGCTCTGGTAATCCAATCCAACCTTAAGCATTCGGTAATAAAACCATTTACTACAGTCCATCTTCAGGCTACCTCGGTCAGACTGGAGGATCGTATTGGCTCTCTTCTTCTTTCTTCGGTATACTTCCCACCAAGACATAAGATAACTGCTAGCATGTTTTCTGCCTACTTTCAGACTTGGAGTCCTAGATTCGTGGCAGGCGGTGACTGGAACGCAAAACACCATTACTGGGGATCCCGTTGCACAAATACGAGAGGTCGCGGACTTAAACTATGTATTGATTCAAATTATCTGAAACCTCTTTCAACGGGTGAGCCAACATATTGGGCAACAGACCCAAGAAAATTGCCTGACCTCCTAGACTTCGTATACAAGAGTATAGCTTCGCTGCACACTGTCACTGAGTCCAGCTTAGATGGATCCTCAGATCACTCACCTGTCATACTGACAATAAGCACCAACCCGATAAGTCAAGAATCGGCGGAATCATTGACTAGTCCCAGAACAGATTGAGACGGGTTTAGGTCTCTTACATCGACGAAAACCTTTCTCTCGCTGTCTCTCTAAAACACCAACACAAACACGATTGAGGTGGATAAGGGAGCCTTTTCGGTCGCATAATCTCTTTCGTCATTATGTAGTTTGGCATAACAGTTTCAGCATAAAGTTTTTTCGCATACAATTTGTTAAGCAGAGTGTTATAACCCCATAATGGTTTCATCGGCATTAACTTAACTTACTATAATTGTCTTTATCATAACTTTAATCAGCAAAAATGTAAATAACATAATTGCTATGCGTCTAAATTTCGTTTATCATAAAATACGAAACGCATAATGGATGAAGCGCAGCGTAGCTATTGTCTCAAATTTCGAGGTATTTTTTTTATTAGACAACAGAAATACTAGCTGCCCTACTCCTGAATTAACTTTTTCTCTAAAATATCATACCCAGATTTTCGTTTTTTTTGTTTTTCATATATTTATATTATTAGGTAAATTAAATAAACTGTCTTAAAAAGTGTTTGTGACTTTGTGTTTTCGGTAAGGTTGCGCTACAAAAGTCAGTGTCAGAAACGAATCGCGGCAAAACCTACTCCACGTAGTCTATAGTGTAATTTAAGCCCGCGTAGGCGCGGAGGGGAGAGGCGGCCCGCGAGCTGAGGAGCAGGTGGGTTTAACGCCCGCCGCCGCGGCTGAGGCTGTTTTTATTACCGAATGCTTAAGGCTGGATCGGATTACCAGAGCTGTTACTGCATGGGCACCACCATCAGGATGAGGGGTGAAATAAATGGAATAGCCTTATATGTAAGAAGAGCTCCTGTCTGTCGCATGAGACTCAGATATCAATACAGCATCCAATTTGTTGGCTATTAGGAGCGACTCTAAATCGGTGATGTTTGGAGTTAATCCGTTAATGTTCCATGTAGCGGACTCGTACTGAGCATATTCTTGTAGCATCACCAAAAAAAACTCTCTTCATACCAGAGGCGATGGCACATTTCAACATTACTTCCTTGGGAAGTCGTAGAACATTGCTGGATATTTTGTTTGTCTCCAAAACATTTAATTCTGAATTAGACTGTCCGCAGCTGCTCCATTAATTAAATTTTCAGGTACTGGTACTACTACTACTAACTGGTTACGTATCCTCGCAAAAAACTGCATTACATTCCTAGCTTGCCTATTTAATGCTATCCTTAGAACGAGTCACTTTTCGACCTTCTGGAAGACCTCACAGGTGGTCATGATCCATAAATCTGGGAAACCTGAACAAGAAGTCTCGTCTTATAGACCCATAAGTTTGACTCCAGTGCTTTCCAAACAATGGGAGAGAATATTCCTCACTAGACTCACTGCAGCCATGAACGATTGCAGTACGTATCACGCTATTTCACCAGTTTGGTTTCCGTAAGGCTCACTCAACCATCAAACAAGTCCACCGAGTATACTATAGGATTAGTCAGAGTTTCAAAGACAAAAAATACTGCTCCGCTGCTTTCCTCGATGTTCAACAGGCGTTCGATCGAGTCTGGCACAAGGGACTGCTAGCAAAAGTGAAAGAAAAATTACCACACTTGATGTTTCCTCTGATAGCATCGTACCTTTCTGGCTGTTCTTTCCAAGTCAAACAGGGGCATGCCAGATCAAGACTGCACCACATCAAAGCAGGAGTTCCTCAGGGATCGGTACTCGGCCCTGTACTATATACCATATTCACGTCAAACTTACCCGTATCAAATAACATCACAGTTGCGACCTACGCTGATGATACGGCGTTCCTTTCGTTGATGCTGACCATATAATAGCTAGCAACACTCTCCAGCATCAACTTGATGACACACACAAATGGTTCTGCAAATGGCGAATTCGTGCCAGTGCCACTAAATCTCAGCACGTCACTTTTACACTGAGGAAGGGTAAGTAATGAGCGATTTTCCGAGATCAAAAAAAAAAGAAATTGGTTCCTAAGGACTTCATAGATGGCGCTTAATAAAAGGCGAGTCCATTTAGAGCACGAGTATGGCTGCTTAATGGTATCAGAAAATATGTAAGACATTTTTTAAACTACCTATTAGTTATTCTGTGCTATTATTAATAGACAGGACATAGAGATCAAAAAGTGGTAAAGTCTCTCAGTTTCTTTGATGCACAAAGTACTTTTTTAGTTTGATGTTTTGCGCCCTCTAGTGCAGTCGTGATTGTGCGTGAACGAATTTGACGTAGGTAGGTAAGTGTGTTATTGCGATACGGCAAATTCCGATATAGAAAAACGGCTAGTTGTGATTACAGCTTATTCTCTTAAGTATTGTGTACCTACGCCTGGCGTACTCACCATGGAATTCTGTTATTTCAAGAATGCCACAAAACTGTACCCAAATAGTACCAATTAGTGCCTAAAGGAAATAAATGGTACCGTTATAGTTAAAAAGTTATAGACATAGTTTGGTGAGTACGCTAGGCGTAGGTTACGCCTAGCGTACTCACCTCAGTTTCGTAAATCTGAGTAAGCTACAACTATAATTAGTATGTCAAAAAACTATACTCAAATAGTACCCAATAGTGCCCAAAGAAAATAAATAGTACCTTTATAGTTAAAAAGTTATAGACATAGTTTGGTGAGTACGCTAGGCGTAGGTTCTACGCCTAGCGTACTCACCTCGATGCGTGAAAACAGAACCAGCCATGGCTCTCATTTCTATCTCAATAATTAGTACCGCAAATAGTACCCTCTAAGAGTATAATTGTTATTTACACTAGAAAGTCATTAAATTTGATAGCAAACTTCTTCATACAAAAATTACGTGTGGTACAGTCGAGCACAGTGAATGGTAAAATATTATTTTTATTACCAAAGGAATTGAGATTGGAATAACTATGGAATTCACTAATAGTGTAGTGTTGCTTTTTGTACTTCCCAGGTATATCATTTCATTTCATGTAATCATTTCATAATTTAACATTCGTTTTGTTTATATATTTGCCTTTATTTTTCCTCTCTTCTGCAACGATACATGTGATATAGTAACTACACACTACACTACACACATCGCAATTCCTTTATCTGAACACATTTAATACCTGATCCTAAATCACGAAACTTCGAACACTATTTTTCGACACTTTTACGTATCCCACAAGTTTCGGATCACTTCGATAATCTTATTATGCGTTTTTCCTTGTAATATTTATATTTATCTCACCTTAATTGTTTTCTATTTACTAAATACTGGGTTTTGGTCACGTTTTGACGTATCTGACAACTTATTTTTAGTTCGTTGCTAGGTATGCAACTTATCAACAAATTATAATCAAACCTTTTAGACTTTCTCATTTTTACATTTGGTCATCTAGATTTCAGCGTTTTAAAAATAATATTTCGAATTTTATGCAGAACTCAGAATCCGAGATTTCTTTATAAAGTTTAGCCGACGACTAGGCAGACGATCACCAGCTTCCGAATTGGAAGGTCTAGTCTTCATACTATCTTCAGCTTCCGAATTGGAAGGACTAGTCTTCAGATACTTTCTTCAGCTTCCGAATTGGAAGGACTAGTCTCCAAATACTATCTTCAGCTTCCGAATTGGAAGGGTCTAGTCTTCATACTTTCTCCAGCTACTGAATTGGAAGAATTAAGTAGTCACCTCATAACATCTCCAGCTTCTGATTTGGAAGGACTAGTCTAGACTACAGCCTCCAGTCATCGTGTGCGCCTACGTCTGCCTGCGCCTGTCTCGCCTGTCTGCCTGCACCTTCGCCTGCCTGCGCCTGGTGGTGCCTGCCTGCCTGCACCTTCGCCAGCCTGCGCCTGCTGGCGCCTGCCTGCCTGCGCCTGTCGGCGCCTGCCTGCGCCTACCGGCGCCTGCCTGTCGGCGCCTGTCTGCCTTCGCTTGCCTGCGCCTGACGGCGCCTGCCTGCGCCTGACGGCGCCTGCCAAGTTCAGCGCTTGCCTTCGCCTGCCTCCACGTCAGCTGCACCTGCCTCTTCACCTTTACATTATCATCCGACATCACCTTTTACATACTCACCACATTCTCATTCACTTCTTCTTTCTCTTTTTTTTGTTTTGTAATTTTGTTATTATTATAAATATTGTCAAATCTTATCATCTTTTCTTTTTTTAATGTCGCTTTACGACAATAGATTTTATTCGTTTTTAAACACCAGAAAAATAGTAGTTGTTTCGTTTATAAAAACACATTCTACCTTATAGCCTGTTTATTGACAATAAATTTTCACTTTAATTTATTGTGCTAACTAACGTTACCTACTCTCGAGAAAAGGGTTCGGAAGATATTAGCAGTTGTTTTTTCTCGAGAGTAACGTTAGTTAGCACAATAAATTAAAGTGAAAATTTATTGTTAATAAACAGGCATTTGTACATTTTGCGTGTAGTGCACATTTTGCGTTTTGCACATTCTGAGTATTGTACATTTTGCGATTTGTACATTTTGTGTTTTTGTACATTATGCTCCGAAGGGCTTCTGAATACAAATGCAAACCGTCCGAAGTTACCCCAACGCACCTTACGCGACACAGTAAAACACTTAATTATACAGTCCAGAAAACTAAGAATATGATTTAATTTGTTATTCTACGATTAATAAAAACATTATCGTATTTCTGTAGGTAACTATACATAATATATTCAAACTGAGTAGTCTTAAGCCGGGTCCGCTGCGCCAGATTTTGAACAGAAAATTGTTCGAAAACATAAATTACTCAATGGGCCACATTATTACACAATGGGCCACGCCCCTTATTTATGTTTTCGAACAATGTTCTGTTCAAAAATCTGGCGCAGCGGACCCGACTTTACCTAGTTAACGAAAGATCAACTGCAAACCGACATGAACATAAAATGCTATTACCAAAGAGATTTGCTATTACAGATGAAATATACATACTTAGGCACTTAATCATTTAAAGATCACTTTCACATCACAATGAAACAAAACTCACAAGTTTTCTCCATTAACTGTTTCACAAATTGACTAATCGCAAACCTTTGCCACAGTATAAATATACTGTGCCTTTGCGGTGGCAAGGCAAAGTAATCAACAAAAAAAATCGGTTCCCGAAAACTATGCGTTCCCACCGCGGCGTCAAGCAAATTGTTGTGTATTGCAATATTGATCTTTAGCACTTTCTTATTACAGGTCATTTTTTAAGTAATTAAAGTAAGAAGTGTGATTAGCGCCATCTATTGTAACTTGTTCATACTAAGATGCATCGCTGTCGCGCGTCGATAAGTTGCACTATGATCAACAAAAGTAACAGATTGTTGTCGCACAATATTGAACTTTCAATTTCAGACATAAGATAAATAGTTCCTTATATAGGTGCTCTTTCCCTTAGGAAATCCGGCAAAAAATACGAAAGTCAATATTTTGGAAAACATGGATCTTATTTATAATAAAAATAATTATAATCAATTAAGTACATAACTGATATTAAACTTCCTCGTTACGCATATACACCTATCAATTTCAACAAAATTAAAAGTAATATGTAGTACTTAGGGTACATAATCAGTAATAATATTAAAATTATTATGGGTTCGCCTGTACCTCATGTCAATATATGTAGAAGTTTGCTATCAAATTTAATGACTTTCTGGTGTAAAAGTCAAATAACAATTACACTCTTAGAGGGTACTATTTCCGGTACTATTTATTGAGATAGAAATGAGAGCCATTGCTGGTTCTGTTTTCGCGCAACAAGGTGAGTAGGACGCTAGGCGTAACCTACGCCTAGCGTAGCGTACTCACCAAACCATATCTTTTTTTTTTTTTTTACTTTTTTTTATTGGCAACGGGTAAGCGCTTGGCCTTCATCTCACCTGATGGTAAGTGACGATAAGGCCGAAGGTG
Source organism: Scoparia ambigualis (assembly GCA_963921215.1). Lineage (NCBI taxonomy): Eukaryota > Metazoa > Arthropoda > Insecta > Lepidoptera > Crambidae > Scoparia > Scoparia ambigualis. Next base: position 23,766,465 of record OY992501.1, on the reverse strand, counting down.
GAAGCGCGCTTCACCCGGAATCCTCAACCACTGAGGAACAGGCAAAGACATTAAACTATTACTAATAGACAGGACATAGCGATCGAAACTTTAATCCACAACTTATTACCAAGTGGTAACAAGTCGCTTAGTATGATGTTATGCGCCCTCTAGTGCAGTCGTGTTTGTGCGTGAACAAATTTGACGTAAACAATAGGAAATATACCACATTGCGTATTGCGATACTGCAAATCCCGATATGAAAAAAAGGCAGAATGTGATTACAGCTTATATTCGTAAATATTTTGTATATTTACCCAATAATCAGACTATAATCATAATTTCTAATTAATTATTCTAGAACATTTACCGTTGCCCTATGCTGACCTCTAGTGGTGAAAAGCTAAAGTATCTACTTTTAGGATGTCACCACACTTGTCGAAGCGGAAGTAGATGATTTAGTGGTGTTCAAGTGATGTCATTTTACTTATCGAATAATGTTATATGTAGATAATATTTTTATATCGTAGTTTAAGTTTTATATAAGTAATATTCTGACTCAATGATCATTGCGTCCCTAACGTAATGTTATGCAGTGTAACAGTATCGTGCGATGATCGTTTAATTAAAATATTACTACTTATTTTAAACTCTTCGATCAACAATACCAACTAGAGTTTTAAGCTTTAAACACGCCATTCAAAAGGGCAACGCTGCCAGCCATTTGGGGAACTTGCCGCGCGGCGGCAGTTCTGTTAGAGATATTTTTTATTTATAAGATATTTATAGGTTTTTAGTTTTTAAGTTAATTTGTTTTAGTTTTTAGTTACTTATTAAGTAAGTACGTGATAAGTACCTACCTATGTAAATGTTAATAAAAAATTTAAAAAAATAGCTTTTAACCAACAAATAATATAAAATTTTAAACACAATTACCGATTTTAACCCATACGCCACAAATGGTTGGCCAACGTTGACCAATAGACGCCCCAACATTTGTGTAACGGATCAGTATATGATAATACTTAGAAGATTTGTGATTTCATTATTGGGTGCCATGGTTGTAATAAGGTTGAACTTAAAACTGTTTTATAACTTTTGTATCAGTTCGTTAGTAGAGAAATGTAGCTGTTTAGGTATTATTCAAGTGGAAAGAATTTAGCTTTGATTTGGTACGTGACGCGTTATCTAGTTGGTATTTTTGATCAAAGGTTAAACTTAAAAAACATTGAATGGATACAAAGAAAATAGGATATCCAAATTAAACATGTACACGCATCCGTTATGACATTGGTGTTTAATGCTAATGCATCAAATAAATCTATGCAATGAAATATAAAGTAACAGATTAAGATCGACAAAAATAATTTGATAGGTACAGCCACGAGCACCAATATGTATACACTTTGACTCTTATTCCATTGTTTTAAGAGTTACAATTGTTTACATATTTTTGCTCGTAATTGTACTTGCGATTGCGAGTTGTCATTAACACGCAATGTGGTCTATAATATCTATGTATACATAGGTATTTTAAAATGAATCACTATATGGATCAACTCGTGTTAATCTGTTAAAGTCAGCCATTTTTGCTTATCATTCCTATGAATTGATTCGTTAATCCAATCACACAACCATGTTACATTTGCTTTGAAGTTGATTTTGGTATACGGGAGTGTATAATAATCCTTACTTATGGTGAGTGATCGCGGGGATGGGTTTACTTCAAAAATGAGTGTTGTCAGTATGCTGTTCGTAGGTACTAGCTAGGTGCTTATGTTATTTCATTAATTCATTCTTTGTTTATAATTAGTTAAGTAGGTATGTTGAATTTTTAATAACTTTACACTTTATTACTTAGTAAATAATCATTTGAAACACCCGAATTTTCATTTCCTTCCCTAATTGTTACTTGATTTTTCCAATGTTGTATATTATACAGATTTTGGTTAATCTTAACGATAGGTACGTCGAATTTTTAACGGAACATCCCTACTGCAGGGCGACATCTACCGTGGGGTAGGTGAAACTTATTCTAATGGTTCATAGTATACTTCTTATTATTCTTGATATAAGGATTTGCTTTTCAACGTTAGATGGCGTAACTTGAGCATCAGCTCAAAGTTTTTGTATGAATTGAATTGAAATGTCCAATAGCCGCTCTATTACTATTTAAATCTCTTTGGGAACAGGCTATCTTATCTCAAACTGCCGGAACACAACAATGCTATAAACAACGTTGTTATGGCGACAGACTTAGATAAGATGGTGGTAGCTAGCCAGGCGGACTTAACAGCCCTACCACCAACCAAACCGAGCACACAAAGATGTACTCCCCGCTGGGAATCGAACCCGGGACCTCTGGGTCTGAAACAGGTAGTTTAGCCACTAGACCACAGAGGCGGTTAAAAAATATATATATTTATAGCTTTTTAACTATAAGGGTACTATTTATTTCCTTTAGGCACTATTTGGTACTATTTGGGTACAGTTTTTTGGAATTCTTCAAATAACAGAATTCCATGGTGAGTACGCCAGGCGTAGGTTTTGCGATTTGTACATTTGTAGTGTACATTTTGCGTTTTGTACATTATGCTCCGAAGGGGTAGGAACCTACACTAAGTATTTTGTATATTTAACCAATAATCAGACTGTAATAATAATTTTCAAAAAATTATTCTAGAACATTTACCGATGCCCTATGCTGACCTCTAGTGGTGAAAAGCAAAAGTACTTTTAGATGACACCAGGGGCCCAAGTCTGCTAATTTACGAATGGCATAATTGAATCGCAATGGGCGATTTTCTGACAGCCCAAATTAAAAAGTAAAAATTAGTTCAAAAACACCCGATAGATGTCGTTTTATAAAAGCCGGCCACCAGCCGTACCTACCTAAGGGCTGTAATAAATTCTACACTTTTACTTGTCTACCAAAAGAATAAAAAAATAGTAAGTCCTTAACTATTTATATTCAGGACATCAAGAGCCTATTTCTATTTTGGAATAGATTAAATATTACGCAGCCATACACGTGCTCTTCATGAACCCGCCTTTTACCATGCGCCATACTAATCTATGCTAAGCGCCATCTATGAAGTCATTTACGAACCAATTTCTTTTTTTTTGATCTCGGATTCAATTATGCCATTCGTAAATTAGCAGACTTGGGCCCCTGTTCACCACACTTGTCGAAGCGGAAGTAGATGATTTAGTGGTGTTCAAGTGATGTCGTTTTATTTATCGATTAATGTTATAAATAGATAATATTTTTATACCGTAAGTTTAGTAGTAATATTCTGATTCAATGATCATTGCGCTGGGGCACTGTTATGCTGTGTAACAATATCGTGCGATGATCGTTTAATCAGAATATTACTAGTTATGTTAAACTTTCAAGACATTGAATGGATATATAAGAAAATAGGATGTCCAAAGGGGAAAGAACATTTGTGGCATATCCACATTGCCGCCATTTTGATTTTTCTTAAAAATTCCGCGCACGATAGAATTGGTTTATATCACAGACATATAATTATTATATGTCTGTGGTTTATATAAAGGATACTTAACAAACAAAAAATGTCAAGTAATATGGTTCCCTATAGTGTCACGTTCCCGAGATATTTGAAGGTAAATACGAAAAAATAACAATCTTTAAAAACCTAATAATTACGTATATTTACGCATACCATGCATAAAATAAATCTAAGGAATGATATTTCATTCAATTCATTTAAAATAACAGATTAAGATCGCCAATAAAAATTCTATACTTGCGATTGCGAGTTTTCATTAACACAATGTGGACTTAATAATATCTATGTTTGCTTAGGTATTTTATGAAAAATATATATCAATGAAACACTATAGGGATCAACTCGTGTTAATCTGTTGAAGTCAGCCATTTACCTTATCATTCCCATGAATTGGAATTGATTCGTAAATCCAATCACACAACCATGTTAGATATGTTTTGAAGTAGCCTCAATTTTGGTATACGGGAGTGTATAATAATCCTTACTTAGGATAAGTGGTCGCGAGGGTGGGTTTACTTCAAAAATTAATGTTGTCAGTATGCTGTTCGTAGGTACTAGCTAGGTACCTACTTATGTTTTTTCACATTGTTTTATAATAAGTTGTTGAATTTCTTAATAAGTTAACACTTTATTACTAAATAAATAGTATTTGAAATACCACAATTTTCATTTCCTTCCCTAATTGTCACTTGCTTGTTCAAATGTTATATATTGTTTATGCTGATTTTGGTTAATCTTTATCAAAATTATCGATTTGTCGAATTTCATAACGGAACATCCCTACCGCAGAGCGACACCTACCGTGGGATAGGGAATATACTTCATAATATTCTTAATATAAAGTTTTGCCTTTCAACGTTAGATGTCGTAACTTGAGCACCAGCTCTAAGTTTTGTATGAAATAGTGTTATAATAGCCTCTCTATTACTATTTAAATCTCTTTCTAAAATATCAATATTGTGCAACTGTCAAACTGTGAACGAAATTATGGAAAATATAAATAGATCCTGAAATGAAAATAGTAGTTTTTAAATTTTTTGGTTGACAAACAAAAGTGCACCATTTGTGTACGGCTTGGCTTTCATAAAACGCCATCTATCGAGTGTTTTTGAACTAATTTATATTTTTTAATTTGGGCTGTCAGAAAATCGCCCATTGCGCACCTGTAAAACTTGGCAACGACCTTGTACCACACTCTGACTGCGTGAAGTACTTTGGTTTCCACTTGGATAGGCGCCTGACCTGGAAAAACCTCATTAAGAAAAAGAGATGAAGTCAACCTAAAGTTCCGAAACTTGTACTGGCTTATGGGCAGAAACTCAATACTATCAGTGGATAACAAGCTCCTTATTTACAACTCCGTCCTTAAGCCAGTCTGGATGGCATTCAGACCTGCTGTGGGGTGTAGCCAGCAAGTGTAACATTCTCTGTCTCCAACAAGTGGACGAACTGCATAAAGACGAATCTCGAAATGGACGAACTGCGTAATGACGATTCACGAAATGGTCGATCAAATTATTGACGAATTGAGTAGTAGGCGAACGGCAAAATGCGAAATGGACAAATTACGTATTGGACCTACGGCTAACAAATCAATATGATTTTGAGGATGATTGTTGATCCTCCTTGGTTCATGAAGAATGACGAAATTCATGAATACTTAAACATGCCGACCGTGACATCGGAAATTGAGCGATTCCGGCATCGGCACAGAAAACGTCTGTCTCACCACCCTACCCTCTCGTTGTTGAGCGGTAGGATCAATCAGCAATAGTGAAGCGCTTAAAAAAAATCCACATTCTCTAATGAAGCAGGGCCGTGCTGGCGGCTTTGCTAAAAATAATTATTCAATCACCACAAATAATTCGCTTAGGGTCTGGCGTATGGAGCTTTATAACTATAGAGAGAGCATAAGTTTGCTATCTCTTTCTGCCTTTAACCATTACTATTTTGGTTCCGTTTCGGCACATCATATTTACCCTAATTAAAATCAAGACAAAACATAGGATAAAAGGGCCGTGTCGGTAGAACTGTGCAACTTTTTACATGGGGCCAACCGCACTTGCATCCAAACAAATCGCTGTCATTATCTATTTTTTAGTTGAATAAGTTTATTTTTTGGTGAACTTAGTATATCGGTGGGTTTAATTTAATAATGAGTTGTTCAGTTAAACAATTTGTAGCAATAGAAGTGAAGGGAAAGTGTCTCGAATATGGTTTTCAAGGTAAGTTTTGTAACGCACACATAGACTTTTTTTGTGCATGTGTGAAAATTTTGCACTTCGAAGTTACCTCTCTAATTTCTATATCTCAATGGTCTGGCGACCGATCGCAAATACTAGCATTTTTGTAATACAAAACAGTTCTGTTTCAGAAATAAAAAAATGTAAAAGCTGCTTAATTGCACAGACACTATATGTCTGTGTGTAATTGAGACAAATAGTGGTGTCAGTAAAGTGGTGGCTAAAAACCATAAGTTTTTGATTAGACTTCATTATTAATACCAAATATATATCAGATTATTTTACAGGACTCACAAAACTAATACAAAAAAATCTAACAATAATTACGAGTGCGAATACATTTAATGTAGATAAAAATGTTGTATTAAGTTTTACCACATTTTACACAAATTGTTATTATTTAGGTGATACGAACGAAGTTCGCCGGGTCATCTAGTGTTCAATATTAATTACGGGTATTTATTCCTATATTTGACTAATACTTTCCTGTTATTTGAACTTCATACATTCCGTTTTGTTTTTAGTTTTCTATTTTCTAAAGTTTTGGTCGGATATAAATCTTTGATTATATACATGTCTAGATAGACTCTGGCCTTCGGACCAAATAGTAATATTAGGTCCGAGCCCTGGCCGTTAAAAAAACGTAGAAAAATTTATAGGCCAATATTGGCCTATCGCGCAATCCTGGCGGTCAGTGTCATTGTGCCGTTAAGCCAAAGAGATTTGTTTACCTCTCGCGTTTCGGTGAAATTCTGTCAAAACTACAAAGGGAAAAACTTTTCGAAAAGGAAAGTCACGTTTCATCTGTAAGTATCCATAAATTTTAATGAAAATTTAAAGTTTAACAATAATAACGGCCATGTGTGCGTAGTGTTGCTGGTATCAATATGAAGAATTCCCATTATTGGTGGCAGAATATAAAAGGAGGTTTAAATACAATAAGTATGATAAAAAATACTCAGTCTTGTAAGTTAGTATTTATACATGGTCTTGTTGTAGATAAAGTAAATACATTAAATATAATTATTATTGAAACACTTTCAAAGTTTTTCTTTTTTTAAACTGATGTCTGATTTATTAGAGCGTGAATAAATGTCACGCTTCCTATTCGATTCCGAATGTTTGTAAACATATTACTGTCATTTGTGCAAATGTCTAGTTTCACTAGGATTTTTACTGTTTTTTGAAAGAAAGACACAATAGTTAACTGTTTTCTTGTGAAAGTCTCTCAAGAAAAAGTAAAATCCTACTGCAACTAGGTATAACAGTAATCTGTTTACAAACATTCGTCATCGAATTTTGCTGGAGCATAAGTTCCATTCTAAAATAAGAAAAAATATAATACCTACTGTAATATTTTATAATACTATTATTATAAATTGTTATTGTGGTATGGTATCGATATTCGTAATGAATAAAAAAATTATTATGTTTGTAATGGAATGTAAGTAAGTATTTATGTAAGAAGTGTGTGTTTAAGTATATGTATGTAGGGGATGATAGTATGTATGCTTCAGAGCTCGATGGGGCATCGGCTAGTACGTTCGGCTTGCGATCTTGCCCGCTAAGCAACTTTCGCAATGCCGGGTCACTGGATGGGTGACCAAATTTAAAACATCATGAGCTCCTCCGTGCTTCGAAAGGCACGTTGAGCCGTTGGTCCCGTTTGTTGTCGTAAGATGACAGTTGTTAAAATCCACCAACACGCATTGGGCCAGCGTGGTGGGTTATGGCCCAATATCCCCACGTGCTATCTCCACGTGGGAAGCCTGCGCCCAGCAGTGGGACGTTTATAGGCTGATGATGATGATGACGATGTTTGAGAAAGTGCGGGTTTATGTTTGTGCCCCTAAAAGGTCAATATTTCTCGTCTCATGTAAACTATTGGACACGGATATTGATGAGCAGTCATCACATTATGTAACCTTTACAACTGTTCGACCACATAGCAAACATTTTAATTTTCAGATTTCCAACTGATCCGGTAGAAAGAAGTCGTTGTCCACTTATTTAACTATAGGGTTTCAACATAATAAGAAATTAGAGAACATGAAAAATGATATAACATCGAAACGAATGTTATTTAAGAAACAAATACAAAGATAACCCCATTAATTGTTTTGATTTTAATTTAAAATATTTAAATTTCTAATAAAAAAATCAATTTTGATTAAGTAGGTATTAAATGTAAATCATCCTGCCTGTTGCTTCTATTTCGTCCCTATTAGAAATATATCACACGCACGCAGGCTTCCATTAGCGCATTATTTTATTGTACTCGCCCTCGCTTTCAATCATCCATTTCTTCTAAACACACCAGCTTCTTTTATGCGTTATACCTACATATACGATAGACATACCTAATTCAAAAATTTATGGTAAGTATAAATCATTTTAAAATTGTATTGTGCATAAATATTTTTTCCCTACTTTATCGGAAATTAGGCATTCGCTGGCAACCATCCGCGCTAGTGTCAGTCATACGCGGCTGTCACGCAGACTTTAAATTCAATACAAAAACCGGGCGGATCTCGATAATATTTGGTCCGAGGGGCGGATTTTGAGAAGCGTTTGTACCACAGGTTTGTACCGCGGTGCTCCGTCTAGACATGTCTATAGTCAAAGATATAAATGTGTTGTAACGGCAGATTATTAAAAGCCTAACAAAACTTTTCTCTTCAAGAATCCGATTACCTAAATGTTCAGTCATGCATGTCCAACAACTTTACTATAGCTAATAAGTATCTATGTAGGTTACCTATTTAATAATTATTTGTACTCTATCTGCCTGCCGTACTCAGAGAGTTTAAAGGTCAAAAGATTTTAATGACGACTATGTCTCTTGGTGTCCCTTTCGTATAGTGCTAAATAGAGAGAAAAGACATTTAAATGTCATTAAAACTTAATTGACGTGTCTGAGTACGGCAGTAAAATAAGAACCATTCGATAATATAAATTAAATTTACTGATTTAATAAAAATCATCTAACAATAGGATGGCTGTATGGGTAAGTCTCCTTACTTACATCATGAAGGACAAATAAATAAAAATGTTTATGGTTTCTTTGAATCTGTGGAGATTCTGACATCTCGAGTAATGTTACCAACTTATAAATATTGCTCATCGTGAGGGAACTCAAAAATCATCCAACAAAAGAATGACTGTATGGGCAAGTCTCCTTACTTACATTATGAAAGACAACTAAATAAAAATGATTATGGTTTCTTTTGAATCTGTGGAGAATCTGACATCTCGAGTAATGTTACCAACATATAAATATTCCTCATCATCAGTACGTAGAACTATTAGTTATTCTGTGTCATCAGGAAGCTCATCAAAACAATTGAGATCAATTTATCTACTTGTTAACTTAAACCGCGTGAACATAAATACTTAAGTATTATTATTTATTTGCTTAAGTTTCATAGCCGAATAGCACTACAAAGTCTCGGAATTAGAACTTTTATCTGCACAAAAGTCCTCTGCAGGTTTTAGCGTTTTTGTAAGCGTCAAAGTGCAGATTGGTTATCAACATTTTATCACAAACCTCGGCTACTCATTAAAAGTTCCAAAACATGGTTCGCGCCCCCTGGCAAATTAATTCAGAACTATGTCTTTAGAAAATGATGTTAATTCCGATTTAATTTAATACGACGAATCATACGAATAATATTATGGTCATAAAATGCAGAAAGCCTAATTTATATATTAATCTTCAAATAGTAAAAATAATCTCAAAGCCCAGGCTGGCAAGAAAAACTAGAATAAAATAATAAATAACGGAAGTACTGTATTATTATTGTCAAAAATTATATGAACTTCATACGGTTGCCACAGTTTTTGCGAGGTATAGAATATTTCGAGTTGCTGCTTTCTTTTGATTACAATCTATATTAAGTTGTTTTTTGGATACATACCTAGCATACACTCACAATCTTCAAAGGTTTAGTCAGTGTCTAGGAAGTGAGGGCCGCAAAAGCAGTCCAGTGCCAAAGTCCACGTTTGACAAAATTAAATAACAACTGTACATGTGCTCAGCCTGATAGGTGGTCAGCCCATCGCCGGTTTGTGCTGTTGACTATATGGTGCGTTAGTCTTCAGACCGTTAGTCCCATTTTACAACACCCAAGAAAAAAGTTACGTTAGTAAGTAGTACTCTTTTAACATTGTGCTGACACAGCACATCAATTTTTGAATATAAATTAAAAATATTTTTCCGTTTCAGGAAGTCTGGTATTCCATAATATTAGGATCATTTTTTATAGTGTTATTAAATATTGTCTTACGGCTATATAACATTAGGTATACATTATAGACGTTTAGTTAAAGGTCAGGTCAAGAAGAGTAACTTAAACCGACCAGCATGTTTAAGAACGTTAAAAGAGTATTTAAATGAACCAAAGTTATATGTGTCAGGATCGTAACGAATAAAAAGCTTTGGTCAAAATAGATCTGATGTATGTATTAATAAATACTACAGAAAAGTCACTGAAATTACAGTACAAATTACAAATTGTCTTTCATCAAAGCAATTTTCAATAAATATCGTTGAAAAAAAAAATTTCTTTGGAATTTTTATGTTTTAATTATATAATAATTAATACTTATCAATAGATTATAATGTACATAAAAATGTTAGTTGTAAAAATCGTTATTTAAAACATTAATTTATTTTACCTATGAAAAATAAAAAAATAAATAAAAAATCAAAAGTAAAACGGGGAACTATTTAAAACACATGGTAACATTTTCGGGCTGTCAAATAAAAATATTACATTCTCTTCCGCACGATTGGTATTATCTGTGGTTTCAGAGAACCCACCCAGGCTGGGGTGTCGCATTAAGCGACTAATTTAGTCATGTAGCGCGTACATTGCCTCGCTTTATTATAAAGAATTGAAAAAAATTAACTAGCCAAGCAATGTAAATGCAAAAATGGATTTAAATCGTAGTCTGATTTTAACTTATTCATTTTAACCCAATGATATTAACATTGTTTTAACCTTATTCCACACTGATTTCTTTTTCGTTTAATATTCCCTGACCCGTTAAATTGCTATTTGTTTAGTTGCATGTCTCTATAATAAAATGTGAAAATATGTTGAATTTGTGAGCAATATTAACAAAGGCAAAATAAAATTCTATATCTATGGTCTTATAATGACATTTTCAAAGCAACGCACGCAACCAATTTCAATTTTTTGTCTGTGACTAATAAATAAATCTGTAGTAAAGTAAATTGTATTTTGCCAGCTGGGCGGTTCCGATACTTATTTTTGTAGGTACCTACTTGTAACTTAGTAAAAATAGTGGTTAATTTCTGTATTTATGTGACGTCTATGATTGTTTTTAAATATTTTTCGTGCCAGTGAGTGCCTGTTCCGCAAAATGTAAGTATATATTGTGGTAAAGTCTACGTGGTAAACTTTTAAATATCTTTTCAAATCGATACCAAACCAAGCTCTTTGTATTTACGAAAGTATCAAACTAAATAAAGTACGTTAACCTTTACTAAATGTGTTTTTGATGGCCGGACGTAATTAGTATACTGTTTTAGCAACGTTAAACTGAATTAAAATGATGTGCTAATAAGTAAACTTTGGAGTTTTCTATGTTTATGGCTTCATCGAGGAAGAAAATTCAAAGGTCTTCTAAACATCTGGCCTTAGATATTGACAAATTTTTAAAATGTAAGAAGTACCTAAAGTATTAAACATTGTGCTGGACTTATGTGGAATTAGTATAACAACTACCTATCTCAACTTTTAACTACTTAAAAAAGTTAATTTTGCCTTAATTTCGTAAGAAAATGACTTTTATTCTGATTATTGTCAGAATAACATCTTACACAGTTTAGGCATCTGTTTTAAACCTGCATGTGAATATTTTGTGGCATGTTCAAAAAAAGATTAAAATTCTGATTATAAATAATATGAACTTAGGAAATTATGGTCACCTACTGGTTCATTCCTATTTTGTGTGATTCTAATGTGAACATCACTACCAACTGATAGTTTTTGTTAGCGTGGATGATACATGAAGTCAACATGATAATCCACGTTGCTGAGTGATGAATATCCTAAAAAATCCTTTTAATTCTGTTCTTCTAAGTTGTGTATGTGTTTTTAGTTTTACTAAAGCTAAGTTAATTCATAGTTGATAATAGCATGTTCTTTCCAGAATTACAATGTTAAGGAAACATAGAAACAATGTAGGTATTACCATCTGGTTGTCTACCACTATGTCATAATACTGTACTGGGTTTATTGTTATCATAAAAAGCTTACCTTGAGTAACAATTTTCATAGTTTTTTTTACATGTATACCATTTTGCACAAGAAGTGAAAAACCCCAAAATACTGATTACTGCAAATACATTAATTAGCATAGCAGTGAAGCTTTCATAAGAATCAATTAAATGTAGAAACTGGTCTATACCTTACAAATTAACTTACTGTTAATGAAACCTGTTAATTTTAAAATTTCCCTTCCTTTCATCAATTAATTAATATGCTACAGCTAAGTATTTCTATATACTTCTATTTAAACTTAATTGTGGCTAACAAGTTATTTTACAGACAATCTACTAAATTATCTTTCAAACTATGCTTGTAGCATACAATTCCAATAGAGTTTACTTTTAATTGCCATTTACCATAATAGTAAATAGTAGCTACTAGTAACAGAACTACTGATTATAACAATTGTAATAACTACTTATGGAACTGCATACAACATAATATTGTTCCTTTTGTATCTGAAACTACGAGTATGTATCAGTACATAGTTTGGTATTAAATAATTGAAAAATAAGTTTATCACACAAATCTGGTGAAATTTATATTTGTATTCTCCAGGGTTGATAAATATCATGATCTTTTTAAAAAAATCATAATAATCAGATTTATTTGATTTAAATCAGATTCTTTTGATTTTTTGGCTTTCTTGTCTTTTTTATTAATTTAATGGTCAGTAAGAATGCAATATAAAAAGACAATAACTTATTTTTGTTCAATTTAATTATTAATGCCGAAAATATTCTTTCAACCCCAGCCGAAGAAGCAACTGTACTCAGCAGTTGCTTGATCTTGGTTGAATATAATTTCTTCTTCAATTATACATTTTTTCATATACAAATAAAAAAAGATTAAATTCTAGATAATATATTAAGGAATATAAAAATATAAGAACAATGAACCTAAAACTAAAAACCTTAAAAATATATCTGTGTTGTAATATATATCTCTCCTGTGATGTTGACTAACCTTTTTGCCATTTCCTTAAAAAGCCTTATAGCGCTAGGACCCCACGGACCAAGTGTCTCAAACCGAATGAGACAAAATCATATTATATATTCCCCCGACATAGACTACGGCACGCACACGGTGTATGTGCCATAGTCTATGTCGGGGGAAGTCCCTAGACAATTTTTTGCCGATTTGGTTGCAGTGAAAATTTAAAGATTTAAATCATTGATTTTTTTAAAAATCACTTGATTAAAATCACGATTTAAACCATATCAACCCTGGTATTCTTATTCCAATATCATATCAGGCGATGCTGGGTTCAGTTCCCAGACCGCTCAGTGTGTTTTAGATTATTGAATGGCAAGGTTTGTGATCTCCAACCCGCATTTGGCAATAGTGGTCATACAGCCAATATCCATCATTTGTAGTGATGACTTTGGTTACCGATTGAAACGCATAATCCTTTTTGACATAAACTGAGAATGCATACTTAATGTTAATGGTGATAATCGTCACTTGCAATCTGCAAGGCATAAACATGGAAAAGCATTATTTCAATAAGGAGGAGTAACAAAAGGCTAAACTAGTTTTTGCCATAATATTTACATGACAAAATGTTTAAAAGTCAAGTAAATTTATGCAATTTATAATAAACATTGGTTTTGGGGCTTCGCATTCTTAGTGCTTTTAGTCACTGCTCTAACCTAAGTTAACCGACTTACTGATTATTCACGTTGATGGCTACTGTAACCCATAAATAAAGGGCAAGGAAAATTATGGATATTTACAGTTATGGTCTTTCAACATAAATCAGCCAATTCCGTTCAGTGGTTGTGGCGTGAAAGGAGGAAAAAAAAACAAAAAAAACCACTTTCACATTAATTTATAATATTAGTACCTACCTATCGATAGGTTTCATTGATTTAGACTTAATATCATGAATGTACCTTTTCTGTCAGATAATATGGGTTTCCGACATTCTAAAACAAAGACATAGAAAATCAGTCATTATGGGAAAAGGTGATTTTGATGCTTGTTCATTATAAGATCAGTACAATATAGGAATCGGTCCTAACAGACCGGAAGCGTTAAGTTTAGGTGAAATCAATATTATGCATTTTGATGTTTATGCCATATTATTATGAGGTATGCCATTTGAAACTTTGATTTTCAAAATTGTGTGTTAAGAAGGTGTCAATGATGGAGACCTTTGCTCAGCAGTGATAGTTAACCACCACTACCACCCCCTCTCTTCCCTTAGGTGTCGTAAAAGGCGACTAACGGACTAAAGACTGCACATACATCCAGCAGCATAGAGCAGCGATGGGCTCACTACTTGTCATGCTGAGCACATGTGCAGTCGCTATTTGTTGAAAAGTGGACGGACTATGGCAGAGGACTGCTTTTGCTGTACTCATTGTCTAGTCTCTGACTGACCCTTAGGGGATAATAGTCGTGATTGCATGTATGTATATGGATAGTACATAGGTTGTTAACTTATTAGTTCTTAAGAAAACACAATTGTTTTAAAACTTTCAAAGTTATCTTAGTTTAAGTAGTGTAGAAGTATGTATTGTTTTGCAATTTTGTCAAGTTTCGAACTTACACAAAGATGCCTAATAAGCTTTGTGCTTATAATTATTTATCTAGTATGTTATTTATAAGCTTTGTGCTAATGTTAATTTTGCAAATGCGATTTTTTTTTATCATATGTATTTTTTAAGCACTGAATTATAATAAGGCTCCCCTTACAAGCCCTCTCGATGCTTGTAACCTCCTCCTCGAGGAGCTCGATGGCGCAGTGGCTAGCGCGTTCGCATTGCAATCTTGCCCGCTAAGCAACTTTCGCAATATCGGGTCGCTGGATGGGTGACCAAACAAAAACATCTTGAGCTCCTCTGTGCTTTAAAAGGCACGTTAAGCCGTTGGTCCCGGTTGTTGTCGTAATATGACAGTCGTTAAAACCCACCAACCCGTATTAGGCCAGCTTGGTGGATTATGGCCCAATATCCCCACATGCTATTGTTAACGTGGGAGGCCTGTGCCCACCAGTGGGACGTTTATAGGCTGATGTTAATGATGATGATAGACAAGTCCCAAGAATACACTTCATACTTTTAGGGGTGTTTATTAATAGCATATATGGTAGCCATATTTGAGTTGCAACAGTTAATGCTAGACAAAAGGTTGACTGAATAGTGGAAGACACCTATAGCAGTCATTTTCCTGCTTTGCATCTGACAGTTTAGGTCTTGATCAGCCAGCTTTCACAGCTTTCCTTATTAAGGTTCGAGACCTATCATTACTAGATCAACCCAATCAATATGTTGTAGTGAAGGACGATAGACAAGGTAATTTTCATATTCCCACTCCAGTACTTCCACTGCTGGGCACAGGCCTTCCCATATAAACAGTAGAACATAGAGGTTGGGTATAACCCACCACATGACTTACTTGGAATCTGACTTACTTACTTGAATCTGACATACTTGGAATCTGACCTTCATCCCAATAACCGATGCGGGTACTAACCAACCCGCATAGAGCCAGTGTGTGGTGGATTTTGGACTGAGATCTCACGACCTACATGTCATTCGAAGCATGTAATAGTTCAATATATATTTATTATACTAATCACCCGGTGACCTGACCTTGCACAAAAGATCCCGATGGGTCCCGTGTTACCGCAAAAGGGGAACCCCAACTAACCCCACTAAAAAAAAAGCTTTAGTGACCTGGCTCTGCGACAATTGCTTAACTTGCAAGATCGCGACTCGAACGAGCAAGTCGCAATGCCATCGAACTCCACATTTCTCATCATCCACCTACCCACGCAAAGCATTTGGCAACACTAGCAGCACAAAAAATATACGTGGGCCAAATTATGCATGACTTTCACTTTTCTTTTAAAGTGTTGAACGAATGCTTCTAGTCTACCATTTTCCTAGGCGGAACATAGTAATTTTGTGTGACAGTCTTATGTGTAATGTGGTGTTCATAGTTGCGTGAGTGCAAGTAACAGTAGCGGCAGCAAACGCGCGGAAATACGTATTAGCGGAGAAAAAGCAGTACACTAAAAATTAAAATCGTCGATGAGTGAGACTACGCCATTAGACTCCAGTGAGAGTGAGCGAGATAAGAGGAGGGTCGATGCACCCGACACCTCTGCTGTGCTATGATGGCTAGAGGCGGTCTCGACTCGACACGCATATTAGTCTCATGAATTGCTGTACAAATAGGTAGCCTGAAATTGTTAT
Source organism: Scoparia ambigualis (assembly GCA_963921215.1). Lineage (NCBI taxonomy): Eukaryota > Metazoa > Arthropoda > Insecta > Lepidoptera > Crambidae > Scoparia > Scoparia ambigualis. Next base: position 23,750,203 of record OY992501.1, on the reverse strand, counting down.
ATTATCGAACCACTTTTATATTTATAGCTTTAATTTGCTACTGAAATGGATTTAAAGTGTTCTTTTTATTATACCTTTCTATTTTTTTATGTTTATCTTTATGCTCTGCATTTTTTATTGTATTTATTGCTTTGCGAATGTATTTCTCTCTTTACGCCCATTTATTTTATGCGTGTTAAGTTAATCATCCTTATGAATTATTTTAATTTAACATACCTATGTAGTATAGTTTAGTTATTTTATAATATACTTGTAGTTAGGTACTATTCATTACCTATTTTTGACAGACAGTGACCCTGATACCTATCTACCCAAATCAAAACTATCCTCGTGAAATGTAAGTCGTTAGTCGCGACTCGCGATTCTAGTTGATAAATTACTAATTGTTTTTACACTATAGGTGGGTATTACACATTAGATAGGTACACTATTAGTACCTACTTCATGCCAATGACTAATTTCCGTTTCTAAAGAGCCGTTTACACGTATCAAGTTGTCAAGTAGGTAACTTAATTTTAAGTTAATTTTAACTAAATTCTTGCGTGTAAACAGTCACTTATAAGCTCTTTAGTAGCAAGTGGTAAGTAAACGATTTAAGAGCCGTTTACACGTATTAAGTTGTCAAGTAGGTAACTTAATTTTAAGTTAATTTTAACTAAATTCTTGCGTGTAAACAGTCACTTATAAGCTCTTTAGTAGCAAGTGGTAAGTAAACGATTTAGTGGGCAAGTGAACAAGTAGAATAGAATCGAGTCTATTTTTTGAGTAAGTAACCGCCCCTCCCGCACCGCTTGCATTCCCCGGTAGGCGTGGCTTCTACTAAATTGTCATTTAGTTACGTGTGGACGCAACAATTTAGTGAAGTATTTAGTGAAGTCGTGAAGTCTCGTGTGTGACGAGAGCCGGTCTTGCCGCGATGTGTCGCCGCTGTATGCACTAAAGAGTGCTTAAGTAAATACACGTGTAAACGATCGACAACTTAAAATTAAGTTAAAATTAACTTAAAATTTAGTTACTTACTTAACAACTTAATACGTGTAAACGGCCCATTAGTGGGCAAGTGAACAAGTAGAATAGAATCGAGTCTATTTTTTGAGTAAGTAACCTCCCCTCCCGCACCGCTTGCATTCCCCGGTAGGCGTGGCTTCTACTAAATTGTCATTTAGTTGACGTGTGGACGCAACAATTTAGTGAAGTATTTAGTGAAGTCGTGAAGTCTCGTGTGTGACGAGAGCCGTCTTGCCGCGATGTGTCGCCGCTGTATGCACTAAAGAGTGCATAAGTAAATACACGTGTAAACGATCGACAACTTAAAATTAAGTTAAAATTAACTTAAAATTTAGTTACCTACTTGACAACTTAATACGTGTAAACGGCCCATAAGGCTATTGTCGTAAAAGTTATCTATTACAAAAATCTCTGGCCAGTAAACAGATACAGATATACGGACCAACATTCAATTAATACACTACATAATCGACTTAATAGAAAATATACGAAATTAGGTATCAACTATAATATTTATTTAACCAGTAAGTAGGTTAAGATAAATATTGAAGAGCTCTTAAAATTTATTAAAAACATAAATAAATGTTTTTATGACAATTAACTATCGCACTTTCAACTGTGGCAATCGTAAGTAGGTAGGTAATTCATTGTTTTTCGTAACCTAATTAAATGTTAATGCACTACACTAATACCCACTACATGTAGTCGTATTGTAGTAAAAGAGGACAACTTGTTTTTATAATAGAAGTTTTTTTCTATTTAGTAGGTTGGTAGATACCTACTACCTACTCTTATAAATGTTGTTATATAAGTTACTTGTATGTACCTAATTGGATTTAGTTGCAAAAAATACAAATGTACACTTTCCGCCGACAATACGTGATCACAGCAGAAGCGTGGCGGTGCGCCGTGCGTGTGAGAACTTCCGAGGTATCTACCTAGTGAATCAACTACAATGACTATAGCCGTACCTCTAATTATTAAAATTTTATCAATAGTCTTTATTCTTGTCGATGCTTGATGCTTAACATGTAAATACTATATAAGAGACTAAACATCTTATCTAACCAAACTGATTTATTTTTTAATTTTATTGACTTTAGACTAATACGAACTCAATTGAATTGGGTCTGGGAACAAATTCAAAGTTCAATCGTCAATGGTTTTTTCGTCATTCTTATGGTTTAACCAGCACGAATCCTATCTGGTTCTGGTACCTCATAATAACGCATCAACGGTTACCTACCATGTGCATTATGGTTTACCGTACGGCTAACGACCGTCTAAGTGAACTCGATATCGAGTCATCAGTTTTAACACAAGCGATCCAGCTATTACCGCACTGGCAGGTAGATTTAGACTTTTAGAGAATGGAAAACGTACGTGTCAAACCGGACCATGAGTCACGCTTGCCTGCCCACGTGGTGCGGCCGTCCTCGGATTCTAACTTTTTCAACCACAGTCACAGGTTGAGTGTGTGTGTACAATTAAATTATAGGTTTCTGGGTAGCGGGCCGCACAACAGTGAAGCGATTGCCAAGTTCTACGTAACCGATAATCAGCTAAATTGTAGCTGGTAAAATATGCAAACCTTTTAGATATTTTACTCCCTGTTGGTCTATCCAACCACCGTTATATTTATACATAAATATGGATATAATCACGACTATTAACCCTGAAGGGTTAGTCAGAGACAAGGACAGCAAAAGCAGTCCCCTCTACCATTGTCCACTTTTCACCAAATAGCGACTACACATGTGCTCAGTGTGACAGGTGGTGAGCCCATCGCCGCTCTATGTTGTTTGTATGTGCAGTCTTTAGTCCGTTAGTAACTTGGGTGCCTTTTACGACACCCAAGGATAGAGGGGGTGGCAGTATTCTTTCACCACGGTTATATATTTATAGGTAAACAGCTAATTTTAATAATGAGATCTATATTAATAAAAAAAAACAATTGACGAAATGTTTGTACGCGCATCTATTATTTGGCAAATTCTTTTTTTGTTCTCTTCATAATTGTCAGGAGAAAGTTTGAGTGAAAGAATTTTTTTTGGAAATTCGTCACGGGGTGCGGGGCCACGCGACAAAGTCGCGGGCGGACCCCTAGTTTTAAATAAAAATGTAGGATATCACAATTCACAACTACACAATCATCAATATCAGCGTATAAACGTCTCACTACTGAACTCAGGCCATTTATAAACTAAACATTAGCTCATGTAGAGGTCGGCAGTTTGGGACAGTACTTACTGGGTGGTCAATATTCAATTGCAATGTATTAATATTATTATGAGCCTCATTTGTACCACTTGACTCCTACTGCAACGACTGAACATCGAAAGCTCTTGATCGCGAAGAGTGGATAAAGGTAAGAAAGGCCTTGCCTTCAACTCTTCTTCTTCTTAGAGTTACTTAATGGTAATAATGAGAAGTAAGTAATACTTTATTTAAATTTTACTGTGCAAATTCCCATATGAATTTTGCATAGTAAGATTAAAGTAATACTGCTCTAAGAGATGACAGTAGAGCCCCGGATCCCCTCACGATGCACTTATATGGGTACGGTTACAAACAATACAAATCAAGCCAGGAACTAAATCCAAAATGCTACATCGAGAACGTTAGTTTAACTGCCTCCTGTTAGTTGGGTATTCTCAATAAGGTGAGGCGGTTTTTCACTCCCGAGCAGCGCTGTTTGCTGTACAAGACTCAGGTGCGATCGAGTATGGAGTATTATCCCTATCTATGGAACGGCTCCGCTAAATACAGGAGGTATTTAGCGACCAACTGACTGCTTAACATGACACCCGAAGCACGAAGTGGAGGAGCGAGATATTTTAATTTGGCAAGATATGCATTGCGAAAGTTGATTTATTTCCAAGATCGCGCTAAGCGCTGCGCGAGCTAATAGCGTTAATTAAGTTTTTACTTTTATTTGCCTGACCTAGGCAATAGGCACACGGTTCACATGTCTGTAAAACCTTGTTCGCACTTATCAAGTAACGAGTACATTGCGTCGCCACTTTGCTTAATTGAAACTAATATTTTACAAATTCAAACTAGCGAAGCAATGTAGTTGCTTCGGAAAAATTAGATGAAGCATGTTTGTTAGCAAATTTTTAACAAGTTAACTTATTTACGGGAACCCTACCGCTGCTGTGAAAACTGCTTTATCTGACATACAAAAAAAAATATTTAAGTACGTGTACTCGGGAACAAAAATGTAAGATATTAGTAAGTAGGTACCAAATAAGATAGGTAGTCGGTAGTCGTATGTTTAGTTAGCTGCTAATTTGGCAGCAATCTTTTTCGGTGAATCAATGCATACGTAATTAAAAGGTCCCACATATAGTCAGGATCCAAAGTATCGTAGGTACTTACATTTAAACATGAAAAACATATTTTTCATTCATGAATTTTTATGTTTATCGCTCTGAATGAATAGAAGGGTATTCACTTTGTATTCGAGTGCTGCACTTGAAACACTTCACGGTGCAGGATGAAATGACTGAACCAAAATAAAGCACGGCCCGCTGTCGACGTCAAAGAGAAATTAATTTATATATTATGTAGATACGAACCTACCTACCAAGTACTATCTTTCTAGCAACTTAAATTAGTTAGTAACATGCGATTTTTATTTTCTCTTTCCAGTTAATGTTGGAGCCAGCCCCTGTTGTGACGGGTACTTCATCAGCTTTCACACTAATTAAAGGTAAATTGTGTGATGTCGCTACAAACGCCATTATTTTATTTATGTATAATTTATTGCATTTGCTTTTAATTGAGATTGATTGTCAGCATCATACTGATCGGAGCACACTGAATGGTCTAAGAGATCCACATCTATGTTAAATACATTTTCAAGTCTATACATATTTGCTTGAATCTACAGTGTTAGCCACAATATTATACCTTACTTACATATTTAGTATGGTTGCTTTTTGTTAGATAGCAAGATTGATTGCCACTCGTCTTTCGTCGATCAATTTAATGCTGGCTGTATGTGTACTGTACAAAAAAAATACAGAACATCCAATTACATAGTAGCTCTTATCATTCTCTTTTCAATAAGAACAAAAAATTCTTTCATTTAGACAACATCACGATCGACGATCTAAATCATGCAGAGGTGGTGTCTATCGTTGTGTGTAGCTAATCACAGTGGGTTTGGATGTTGGTATTTTGTCTGTTTGTCAGAAAGAGGTCTCATATGCACAATCGTCTTCTTCCCATACAATAATATGCTGATGTCAGCTTTATTGATCTTACGAAAGACCCAACTGAATGACCTTTAGAGCCTTTAAAACTTTAGTATACAATCCTCGCCTATTTGTCGTAGGATTAGGTTGACTACTCAGTCAATCAGAACTGCAAAGCATAGAAATAAAAAAAGGCTATTTGAGTGCTTGTCTGGAAGAGGTCTCTTTTAGTAACAGGACCGCCCGATGTCGCTGCCGCTGTGTTTGTCTAGTGTTTTGTGTTGTACAAAGCAATAGGTATATTTATTAACACGAGTTTGGTATACACAGCATAATTTTTGATCATCAACAAAATCGAAGATACCCATAAAGTTTTTTATGTACTGTGCTGTTCTCAATGATCTGTCATACATTACTGATGAATTATATTATGAACCACGTACAATGGCGGACTCCGTCGCTTTACCAGTCTAAAGGTCAAAATCTCTTGCACACCGCGTCGTCTATTTGGTAGGGGCACGTACCCGGGCGGTCGGTGCGCTTCATACGAAAATCGCTGCAAAGTGGTAACGCGACGGTGACCCCGACCGTACAATCAAATCGAACATGACTCATATAGCCGCATACAAAATCCTATCTTACCAAGTGTTCGTAATTCACATAATATTATTGTGATAACTTTGGTTACCTCTGTTTAAAAGAATAGGCATTGCACGGCACATGGCTGCACAAATACTACAGCAAAACCGCATAATTAAGGTCAAAACGTAAAATGGTTGGGCAACAATAACGATTACTAAATCGCTATTCCGTCAAGGCGTTTGTGAGTCACAACACTATATAAAGTGTAACTTGATTTGCTTGCCTGCCAGAGTCAACACTACAACTCTGGCACTCTAGACCCGGCGGCACTTGAGTGCTTTTTCATATCCTCAAACAAAATTAGGATACGTATCGGATGGTCTATGGGTTCACACTGTTTTCTCGAAAGTGTGCGAACATAGATAATAATTGTCATACTAACTATCAACAGGATTATATTACCATGTTATGTGTTGTTGTTAAGTGTCCGATTTGCGGCTGCAATTAATATAATCTGTCTTTGTTTTTGCCTACTAGATTTTTAGTAATTTGACGTAAGCTCCAAATACAATAAGTCAACATTATACTCTAGAAGGTAAAACAACAGAAGATTGTTTAGTGATTTCGGTCCAAGAGTACCTACATACATCCGTGGTCATAGCAGCGCATAGAATAATTATGCCACACTAACGGACACACAACACAACACCCAAAATTGTAATAATCGTTAATTGTTAATATTCCAATATAAATGACAAAGACTTAATAAAAGTTATAATAAATTGTCCACCGCCCTAGAACCGGAAGCTTCCACCGTCCACTTTAAGGTTATACATATAATGGCAAGGATCCCGCAGCATTTGCTTGCTTCAAGAGCCTAGCCGTGCCTATGAATAACTAACAATGTCAGACTGCAGGCGGATAGGGATGCAAACACGGCATGTTTATTCAGAGCGAACTGTGTACAGCTAATCAACTCAAAATCAAGCAAACTCAAAGGACGCGGAGATTATTGCGATAAAGTGAAAGTAACAGAGCCTTACTACGGAGCCTTATTACGGTGTCCTATAACCAACTTTAATTTTTTTTATTTTAATTAACAAATTTTAACACTATAAGCGCCATGGCAGACACCGGTGACTGTTGTGTCTGGTTTTGTGGCAATCAATGTGTTGAATATAACTTTCTATGCTTATGGAACTGGTTTAACTGAATTTTAGCATGCCGTTTTAAAGGCCACCATGAAATGTTTGAGTACTTATGGTAAATGCAGGGTAGGGGGTCTTAACGACTGCCATCATATGATAACAACCGGGACCAATGGCTTAGCATGCCTTTCAAACACGGAGGACAGAACTATGCTTTCAATGCACGGAGGTCTTTATTTTAGGTTAAAATTTTTGCCCATGAATAACGATAATAAGATCCTGAGAGTATTTTTTTGTTTGTTCTTTAAAGTGGTAAGGACGGGTTAGGGGCGTTTAGTCATGGTGTCGTTTCGTCATTGTTTTTAACTTTCATAGATGTAGTGTCGTTTCGTTATTATAAAATAATAATAAAAAAATTGGTGGTCGTTTCGTCATTTGTATTTGACTAAAAATCCCAAAAAAGGTACACAGGTAAAAATATACTGGAGAAAACTTTAAGCGAATGACCAAACGACACTAAAAATAATCAATTTTAAATAGCAATGACTAAACGCCACCATTTTTTCTTAATGATGAAACGACACCATGACCAAACACCCCTAACCCGTAAGGACGGTGACCGCTTTTCACAAGGCATACTATGCTTGTTTGCCAGCAAAGTGGTATGAAAAAGTATAGCCTACTTATTGGGTTCCGGTCGTTACGCCCTGTACCATGTCGCACCCTCGGGTATTGACCTAATAGTTCGCTGAATTCAGTACAAACTGTTGAACGTCCTACATAAGGCAAAATAAACAATAAAGCGTCTCTCTCCTCCAGATATACCCTACCTAGCTACTAATTATATGAAACGACTTTTAACGTAACGTAAACAAATGGTACCTCTGTGGATGGACATTATTTTTGATATTAATTTGTATAATTATAACACGATTTAGAATTAAGTTATTGTGTCTTTGAAATAGATAATGTTATTAAGCGATTACAACGAAAAGTACGCAATAATAAATCAATTCTTCAGTAATGAATTATTTACACAAAACTGGTGCATTTTTTGTAGAAATATATCTTTATTTATTCGTAATTTATACCTTTTGTAGTTTACGCTGCTGCTAGTGGTTTCAGTTTGGATCGAAAGCATGTATCAGTAAAGAGCGTGCGGTGTGCATGTCGGCCGGCGATACGCCACGCGCTGTGTTATACCATAGCCAACTTGTAACAAACAGTAGGTTGTCTTTTAATTTCACTTGCTTGCTTAGATAGCATCGATGCACAAAAGAACGACAAACTCTACCTAAATATTTTAGTACTGACTTTTTCGTGAAAACCACCTGAATATTACGAAATGAGAAGCGAACAAAAGGAGACAATAGTGTAACGATGAACAAGTGGCATTTCTGCTAGTATTTTGTTTTAATAGCTTACGTCTCGAACAAAACAATCGGCGATTCTTAAAGGAAACCTACTGTTTTATTTCTCGTATATGATTTGACGAACGCGTGCGGCCTTCATGGTTAGTAAGCGGATGACCGTTGAGCGCGCGGATCACGCCGACTTTCACCTACGATCGCGGTTTCATCAAAACATATTAAAACATTGCCCGCTTCAACATCCCTTGTACATTGTCAACTCATTGTGTCGTGAAGTTTCAGTGGAGGCCCATATTTCATTTAAAAAAATCACCTGCAGTCATCATACTATATTTTATGCATGTTATGTGATGCATCAATTTCAATGTTCCCTATTAAGCAGTATGCTATTGATATGTGGTTTTCATAGAGTGAGATTAAGAGGTTCACATAGGTGGTTTCATTCGACTTCATTAAACTATACACAGAATGATTTGTAAAACTCATTTTTTACTCAAGAGACACAAGTATTTTTTTACATATAATTATTCAATTGTCAAAATAGAACAAAAAACCCGGTAGTGGATAGCCTCAAGCGGCAAACAGCTACAGGGCATTATCGCCGGTACCGAGTACTGCTGATGCCGTGACTGCGCGTGTCTGGTGCAGAGAGGAGCGGGCGAGCGAGGGCGCGGGGCGAGGGGCGAGGGGAGTGCTATATGGCAGATCCCGAGTCACCATGAAGGTGGACGTCGATGCGAGGGAAGCGCCCGCAGCGCCCGCCGTCACTCCGGGAACGCCGACCGCTAGTAATACCGAATCGCCTGTGTCATCCTTGGACGGTTTGTTGATGGTCTAACACTACCACACGTATACCAGCATTAACACATGGTTTGAGATGCCCGCCTAACACCTACCCACCTGCTCTGGCCGCTTTTGGTATGATCTAACACTACTTACAGCTATTTTGTTTCACCTTTTTTTTAAAATGTTTTATGTAAGTTTTAACGCTAATACTAACAATCGTAAATAGTAAATTGAACATCCAACATTTATCTTAATTTATAGCAGTTGATTTTGGTGATAAAAACGGTGTGTGTAGTAAAACAACTGAAATTGGATTATGTTATCGCTCGTACTCGTATTGTGACGTTACTGTAGTTTAACCTAAATTGTATGGGATTGTTGTAGTTTTTTTTAATGAAATATATTAAAGTATTGGATAAGGCCAAATTAAAATAACTAAGTGACGAATAACTAATCGTGATTATTTTTGTTTTAATTAAACTCAACACAACCTCTGTGCAATAAACAAAATTAAATAAGAAAGACAATAATTGTACGAAGTGAGGTAAAAGTGTGTAAATTCCAACTTTTAACAAAATACTTTACATTATGTCTCTTAACATAATTAATTATAGTTTAATTATAATTAACGTACGGAGAAAACTCAATACAAGTACATATTTATTCACTAAATGATAACTGTCTAGTGGTTAGATCGTCGATATGAGACCCAAAGGTGAGGGGTAATCCTAGCGAACTGCACGTGTACTTTAAAAATTGTAGGTACTTTCTTTAGTTAACAGATAGTGTTTATTTTAAAGTCAGTTCCTCTAGAGATAAAGATAGATAGATAAAAACAATTTATTCAGTACAACACAACACATTACAATTTGGACAATTAAATTAAACAGAATTAATCTTACTATAATTAATTATTTAGCGGAAAGCGCAGTTACATTTTCTATCTATGGTGTAAGCTAACGCGTCACCGAAGATACACTTTTTTTTCCAGATATAACTCGCGTTTATTACATTTTAGGATTTTCATTTTCCTGTGACCTTTCGAGTCGCCATGTGACCACGGACCCTGTAAAGGATTCGAAACGTCAGGACTGAAATCAAAACCGGAAATTAGATCCGGAAAAAAGTGTTTCAATTTGTAGTGTTCGCGTAAATCTTAGAAAACATTATAATACATTACGCCCGTTTCCATGAGCGGTAGGAGAGACCACCACTTTTCATTTGCTGAGTCCTGATACAGATCTTTTTGAAATATCTAATCTTTTTAATAGATGAAATATATATTAAGCATTAAAAAAAAAATTGTAATCTGCTTTTTATCCCAAATAAACAATACTTTTAGGTGATTGGGTCACAATAACCACTCTGGCCCAATGCTGTGGGTTTTAACGACTGATAATGTTGACAACTAAAGGGATATTTACTTTTTCATATTTTATTTTGGTTGCCTGGTGATCCGGTGACCCGACATCGCGAATCTTGTATAACTTGCAAGAACGCAATTCAAACTCCTTAGTCAACTCTATGCTTATTGACAGCTGACTCGGGCCCTCTGTGTAGAAATATTATAATTAAGCAAATCAGGCCAAAAGTACCTATATTTTTGCTCATTGGTGATTTGCAAGAAACCTAATTACTCAAATGTGATTATGTTAATTGTCGTTAGAGTCAATCATTAATAATTCATGTAAAAGCATATCATTACCAACGTTATGAATAAAACCTTTAGTAAACATTTTACACTAAAAACGGAGCAACGGATCTGCGTGATTGTTTGCCAAGATATAGTCTGAATGCTGAAGAGTGTTATGACTTCATGAGTTCATAACCGTAATGAAATAATGGTTAATCTGTTACCTCGGAGATAAAGTCGGCATCATGTTCCTATACCTGTATTAGATACTCCGGAGCCCTCGAGCCAAATATTGAGGGCCTGCAGGATCATGGAAAAAATCACTTTGACAAATGTTTGAAATCTTAAATTATGACTAAATATAAGGTGACTGCTAGAAACCGCAAGAAACTTCAAGGGCTGGTCAGGTCAAGTGTTTTAAACATGAAAAAAATGGTCTCATTGCAGACTAACGTAGATACTTATCGTCCAGCTGACGCGAACGGGTCAACAGATGGTCGGCCGGCCGGCCGTTGCCCACGCGTTGTAATAATCGTTATTTTTAATTGTTTATCATTTTATTTTTCTTATGTTATTGCTTTAAAATAAATAAGATACTCAAAGACTGTGCAATTAAAATTCACAAATTAAATTATTTAATTAAAAATAAAAATAAACACGAATTCTTTTTTGTCATTTTTGTCATGTTTAAAACCACCTGCAGTCACCTTATATATATGTATAACAAAATAATTTCGCATGATTAGTCATTTAAATTCAAATAAAAAAGTAGTTTAACTTTAGTGTAGTAGTAAACACTCTTTAAATTTATTTTTGCAAGGTTCATGTAGCCTCAAGCGAAAAAATCAGAATATACAAAGTAGGTTTGCTTAAGGTTTTGTCACCACAATAATGCTGAACCCTAGGAGTACATGTTTTTAGAACTAAGACATTAGTTCTAGTAGGTACAATAAACTAGAGAAGACACCGCGAAGCAAAATTGTGCGCAACTAAGGTGCAGCCGCAAGGTCCACAATCGCTTGAATCACGTGCAATCACTAAGGCGTTTGCAGCCCATGGGTTGCATCTTAGTGCGCACAAACGTACTTCGCGGTGTCTTCTCTAGTTTATTGTACCTCAATGGTTCTAGTGTTATGTTTATGTACTACGCGATCCACCGCTATGTTGGCTATGTCGTCGGGGAGAGGAAAAGCGTTCAGCACATGTTGTACCTAGTTGCTAAAGCATAGGGGTTTTTGTACCTGTCCGATACGAGGAGTACCACCCCCTAGACAATAGTGGCAAACGCTTATCCCCTGTCTATTCATAATTCGTCGTACAATGCGCGCGTCCTGCGGTATTCTACACTATAAACAGTACACATCAGTGTACAACGAATTAGGAATAGATTAGATTAGTCTAGGGGGGCTGGTGACGTATAGTGTGTGTAGTGGCATTGAAAGAGATTTGAAACTAGAAAAGGGGATTAAAAACGCATCCGAAGAAGCAATCTCAACTGATAATATCTTGTGGTTATAATTTATAGATTGACTTAATAAAAGTTCAATTGTTTGTTTTTTTACTGTACTCACAGGAATTACACAAAACGGTACGTTACTAAGTTATACTACTTAAACATTTATATTGTTAAAATTTCAACATTTGACTGTATAGACATAAAGGATGAATCACTAATGATTATTGAGTAAGCTATTCATTAACTTCAACGATATTATAAAAAGACAAACTTAATACAACGCAGACAAAGGCGCGTGTTTCCGAAAGCGATATACATACCAGCACCGCTTAATGTTTGCAAGTGACTCACGTTTGCTCTATTCTCTCTGTCTGTTATGGCTTTTAAGGAATCTTTAGCCTAAATCTTTCCGGTTGAATGGTTATCGTAAATGATAATAGCGTACTCCGGGACTCTTACGAGATCTATCAATAAATCATAGACGACGAGCGACGATCGAAGACGACCTCCGTGGTCAAGTGGTTAGCAGGCTGGTTCTGGCGTTGCACCACTCCTGAGGGTTTTATTCCCGGTTGGATAAATTTAAAAAAAAAACTATTTTTCAAAATTGATTTTGGGTGTGGGGGGGTTATTCTATGTTTGTTTAACCGCTATCTAGTTCACCATTTAAACAAGTTTCAAGAGAAGCTTTTGAACTTTGGCTAGATAATTATTATTGGTGTGCGCGTAGGAAGCTATATATTATACAATATGTATTGGCATGCACTGTACAAACTTTAGGGGTGGATTCTACACACAAATATTCACAATAAAACATTATAGATAAAAAAAATTCTTAACTCAACAGCCTTTTTTAATTTGTTATCTTCGATTTTTGCGCGTGTGTGTGTATTAAAAAAAACAATATCTCAAAAAGTTGAAATCATATTCACAAAAAAAAGATTCTAAAAAAGGTGAAACTAGTCGCAAGTAAATAACAATCAGTAAAGTAGCCAAGAGTTCGAACATCAGTAGAAAAAAAACAAATATAATTATCGGTTTTCAACATTTAAAATGACGAAAAAAACTCATAGTAACCAATTTACCACGTAAACTCCACAATTTTATTATATTTTTAAAAGATATATATAGGTATAGATTTGAGCTTAGAATCCACTCCTAAAGTTTGTACAGTGCATGCCATTATAAAAAAAAATATGTAGAATTATTTGTTTAGAAATGGAAATTTTTTATAGTTTATGAAATTTATTATAAATTACACATTGTATAATTTATATTACATTACCAGTTACCAGTGTTACCACCACCACTCAGTTGTGTGATTGTGTGTAAAGGAAATAGATATTAATATTCGATTACTACGTTATTATTTGTAATCACGTTTGCCCCATACTGCCTTATCAGTACAATAACAAACTTAAAAATATATAATATGAATCTTATGACTAAACATACGGCCGTCTGGAGCAGTGATCAGTGACCCTGCTGTAAAACGATCCAAGTTCGTTTTCACGTGAAATGAACACCAGCATCACCCAGCATTGTATAAGAGTCTTGATTACTTGCATATAAATGTATCCCGTTACCCTAGTACCTATAGTCCCTAGTACATACAAACTACGTTTAGTTTGGGCTAGCGAATCGGTGAAAGTGTAACACTTTCTTAATGTATTTTAGTTTTTACGTTACTTAGATCAGACATCAGAGTCAGAAACGCGTTGATGTTGCAAACGTCCACTGGCTGCGATCTTATTTTATCATAGTAGGGCCTGCAGAGATCTCCCTCTCGCGTAGCACGTCGATCGACCCATTGGGATCTTTTGTGGAAAAATTGCTTACCATCATACCAGGGCCTGTACCCCGAGCACGAACCACTATAGTTCTAGTTAAGCTAATCGTAATCGTATTATTTTATATGAAAACCAGAGCAGCGCCGCTACGGTCGCTTAGAGAACTAAATTCAATAGTACGAACTAGCTAGTCGTAATCGTAGTGGTAGTAGTGCCTATTATAATAGTTAACGAGAGCTAAAGTATGTAAATCGGCAGCACGAACTCGCTTTTGACAGATCGTATCGTTTCATACGACTTTTAGCCATTGTATTGTCACTGGCCGAATATTTTACAGTGAGAAAACTACTGTTACGGTTGATAAGGATTTACAACATTGTTATTTAATTGATATTATGTAATTTTAGTGAACGAAAATTGTGTCTATGTTATGAAGAAATACCTAGTCAGTTACGTATTTATTACTTCCTTTGTGAGTATAGGAGGAAGGTACAGGAAGTAATAACTCCGTAACGGACGATTTCTAAATAACATAGCTATAATTTTTAGTGTCTGAAAATCACCTATTAACAATTAAATTATATAATTATTATGTTCCACAAAAACTCTCTGTCACTGAAAAATACTCGGCAAGTGACATTACTATGGCTAGAAATCGTATGAAACGATACGATCCGTCAAAAGCGAGATCGTGTTGCCGGTTTTCATATTTTAGCTCTCGTTAACTATTATTATACTACTACCACTACAATTACGAGACTAGTTAGTTCGTACTATTGAATTTTAGTTATCTAAACTATCGTAGCGGCGCTGCTCTGGTTTTCATACAAAACAATACGATTATACCTTAACTAGAACTACAGTGGTTTGTGCTGGGGGCGCAGATAATTATATTAAAACTGATTTGTCTACTAAAGTATTATTTTGATAATATATTTTCATATTGTCTTTTCTTTCTTTACGTTTGACATTTTAGGTTGATCGCGTAATACTTTTACGGATTGATAAATTTTATCCGAGGATTGTAAAATATAATATCTAAGTTTTATCGGCCCTATAAGTTGTACACACGCTGCAGATCAAACTATCCAAAACTGACAAATTTCTCCAATCAATATTGATTCTTATTCCTTACACATACAGTTCAAAGTCAATGTATTAAAAAGATTGTCATTTTGTGGTAGTTTAAAGAGCTGGCGTCTGTACAAAAAAAAGGTTTTACCTTAGCTAACAGTTGTTTGTTGTGGGTGCAGACTGCCGGGTAGACAGTGACATCATACCGACGCCCGAACGGGCATTACTCGCCAAGCTGGAGGAGGAGAACCGGAGAATCGAAGCGGACGCCAAGTGCCCGATCCTCATCACCGTGCACAGCCGCAAGAGCTCTGACACCTCACTGATCTCGCTGGCTTCGGGTAAGCGGATCAACAACTACCTATATTCCCCCATGCTGCTATAAATTAATAATCAATCCATCGGACGCCAAGTGCCCAATCCTCATCACCGTGCACACCGTAAAAGGTATATAATCCCACACCTTTTTTTTACCCTAAGAAATGCCTTTACGCATACCCACCGGACTGGGGCGCCCGAAGGGTTATGTGGGACTCGCCTGAAGGGCCCTACCCACTAAAACTTCGGGATGCTCGGAACTTCCGTCACAGAGACTCTAGAGGCACGGGAATTCATCTAGTGATTCGACCGCGGCGGCTCGAGTCTGCGGGCCGTCACCACGGACGGACACCTTGAGGCCTAGCCTCCACCAGAGGGCAACCTGGAGCATGTCACGTTGCCCTCCGATACAACTGCGAACCACACGCGCGGGTGTAGGGCTCCCCCTGCCCATACACCCGCGGTTCGCTAAGGGTAGGGAAGAAGCTGGGCAAACCCACGCCTCCTTCTTCCAGGCGGATTGCGTCGGAAAGTGTATCCACTTCCCTAGCCCTCTTCGCCGCCTCCTTCTGCGTTAAGATGGATTCGCAGAAGGAGAGGACCGCGTCCCACGACCTTTTAGCGGCCAGCATGGCCGAAACCAATGCTGGCAACGTGAAGTCGGGCCCTACGACCGCGCAGAGCTGCGCGCGCTCAGACGACCAGGTTCGGCATGTCTCCAGCGTGTGCAGGGCAGTGTCGTCTCACACGCCGTACTAGTGACACAAGTATTCGGCACAGATACCTCCCGAAGCAGCCATGCCCCGAAAGGATCTGTAAAAAGCGGAAGGAACCAAGCGGAAGGAGAGTGAGCCCCCTTGCGACCGACCCCTCGAATCGCTCCATATAATCCCAAACTTGGGTCAACCTATTAGTTTAGTCAACATTAGACAGATTCTACTTTTAACATCATACTCTACATTTAGGTACTAGCTGTCCTACTCCTGTAAGTCAAGTGATTTTTTTTATTAGACAACAGACTATGATGTCAAATGTAGTATGTACAGTTTTGTTTGGAAAAGCGTTTTTCGCACTTTCTGAGTTGCTCGCGCTCTCTTCCTCACCTCTCCTCTGCCTCTGCACCAAGTCTGTACAGATTTTTCAGAGCCTGGCTGAAAAATCTTTTCTGACAGGCTCTGGATGTTTTCGTAAATGTTCATTCGATATTGTACAGTCGCACAGAATACAGTCGCGTCAACATGACGTCTTCAGAAGATGAAAGTGAGGCGCGCGGCGGAGCTAGCGGGGGTGAGACGGGGGATGCCGGCCGCTCTGTACGATTCTATGCAGAGGCGCGCGTATGCGCTCGGTACAAATCTGTACCGAAACGAAAACGAAATCTGTAGATTCGGTGCAGAGGCGGTACCGAAACGAAAACACATGAGGAAGAGGCCTAATGCCTACCTACTGATCCACAAACGTCGTACGTCTACGTTATTTAACACATACCTAATGTGGTAAATAACGTAGACGTAATTTACAATTCGTCAGATGACCTACCTTCTGATATGAATTATGACGTGTGGCAAGTTGAATGAATTGTGTGTGGCTGTTATTATTTAAAATACTTTAACTCCTCTCACAACACGACGCCTATTATAATTGTCCGCATTAGTCATATTATTATGAAGTTATCCTCTTGAATGACAACCATATACACGTCATAATTTCATTAATTCTAGTTATAGTAATTAAATTAGAGAATCATAGAAGTTTCAGTTTTTACTAGAACCGAATTTAAATTAGGTTGTTTTTAGTAAATTAACATTATTAGTAAATTAAGGGTGGATTTGACCAAACTGGAATAAGGTCTTATACCTAGATTAAGCGCCGAATTTGTATAGACTAATCTCGGAGTAAGTCTTATTCCAGTTTGGTCGAATCCACCCTAAAACTTGTATTTTGCAAAACATTAAATACATTTGAGCCACTAACCTGCATCCGGCGTGCTGGGTTGTAACTGTTGTCCATGCGGGAAGGCCTGTGCCCAGCAGTGGGACGTTTATAGGCTGATGTTGATAGAAGACAATAGGCTAGTTGACTAATTTCAACATCATATTAGAACGATACCTGTTTACGTATTTTATCCTAAAAATACATTATTATACAAAAAAAAATCGATTAATTACAATATTTATTTTGCGTTTATATATTCCGATTTAAATTTACCGCAAAAACGCTTAAGACCGCCATGTTGAGTAAATGACGTCACGCCGTGCCAAACATCCGTTTCGTTCGAGGCTTGTTCTATAGAAATGTCACAACAATAAAATGACATTTGGCACGGCGTGACGTCATGGCTTCTGATTTCCGTTTAATGTCATATGACTAAATGCGTATTATTTGGCGAATTATTCTTTAAAAATATTAATAATCCCAATTTTTATAATGAATATATTAAATATTTTTTTTCTATAAATCTTAATTGATCATTAGAAACGCCAATCCACCCGATTTAATCTTAGTGGACACAAGCCTATTACTTATAAGAAAGGCGGTAATTTATTTTATTGAAACAGAAACTGAAAACACTCACCACAAGTCTGTAATATAATATTATCTCTCTCAAACGTTTGTGTGTTTTGCATGAGGAGGCGGTCATTATGTATGACGTATGACGCGTGCCATCTGCAATAATAATGAAATTAGTTACACAACAAATGTCGTTGCAATACCGCGCAGTGGTACTTTCAAATGACAGCTCACCTGTCCGCAAGTTTTTTAAAACGTAGTAAGACGACAGCGTATGATACCACACTTGTTTAGTTTATCTCTTATCAGTGACATTAGCGATAACTATTATACACACAGTGAACGTTCCGGTGTTACACGATGGATGGGTTAGTTTGGAGCAAAATGGAAGAAAACAACGATCCGTATTATACCCAAAGTGTGTTGGAGTTCTATTTTTCTATGATATTAGAAAATTTCTCTCAGCGTATGTAATTTTTACTCATTACTATTTTGTTTTATCTAAATATATATGTGTGAGACTTTATTGGTGGTGTTGCAAAATTGGTGACTTTGTACTAGCTACTAAACAACAACATTTGTGTTTTACGTAACGGTACATGTGGAGGAAACATATTTTTTGTGTTATTTTCTTTTTCATTTCCTGTAAGTAAGTATTAAGTTTTGTAATAGGTACGTACACATTTGAATATCAATCACAACAGTAACCCAACGTATGAGATTTCATATATGTTTTGTCTTCGATGTTTTAGTAATTCGTCCAATAATGTAAAGAAATTAATTGCCCATTTCATAATATGCTTTTGACTTATTGAAATAGCAATTATTGCTTAACTTTTATATTATTGTTGTTCGTCGATCGATGTTAATGACTCATATACTTACTTAAAAAGTCATGTCTTATATTCGGACAAAAAATGAGAGTGAAGTTTAGCTAACATTCTAGCTAGATCGACATCGAAAGGGGACGGATTCAACATGCATGTAGACAGACAAGCTTATAAAATTAGTGCCGTGCCCCGTCTAGAACATACATCGACAGAAATAGTCGCTGAAAATTTCAGTTATTTCATTGATTTAAAGTTAGATAAGACGAAAGATAAATCTTTATGTAATACCTAGTTTAGAGTCTCTCTTAAACAATTGTTAGTTTTTAGTTTTTATGTCTCAAATGAATTGATTAATACATAATAACAGTAGAGTTAGTGTTTTTATTACGTTTTACATGATGGTTCATTTGACTTAAGAGGGTTTATGCATTTCGGTTTCCCATACAAACTTCCAAGTCGAAATTTTTAAAAACAAATAAGCCAATTTTAATGAAACATTGCATGCTAAAGTAAATTACAGGGATCTAAATAGTTTGCTGAAAACATTTTTAAAAAACGTTTTAAATCGCAATAACTCAGTTATTTAAACGTTTTTTTAAAATGTTTTTAATAAACTATTTAGATCTCTGTATGCTACTTTAGCATCCAAAGTTTCATTGTAATTGGCTTAATGGTTTTTAAAAATTTCCACTAGGAAGTTTGTATGGGAAACCGAAATACGTAAACCCTCTTAATGCTAAAACAAACGCGACATCGTCAACCACATCCGTTCGTTCATTGTGAATAATGTATCACAATGAAAAAATAGTCCAAAATAGTTCACAAATACATACATATACATCAAACGAGGCGTGAAGAAGCACTTTGTGGGCCGGCAGAGTGAGGGTGACTGATGCTACGTCTCTTACGCTGCACCAGTTGTCCTCGCGCATGGACTTCATTTCTACTTAACGTCAGGTGGAGTGGGGTCATTTGCCGGACTTAGTATAAAAAAAAACAGTTTCACGACTATTTTCTTCAAAGGGTTAGTCAGAGACTAGGCAATGAGGACCGCAGCATCAATCCACTGTCATAGTCCACGTTTCAACTTACGACTGCACATGTGCTCAGCGTGATAGGTGGTGGGCCCATCGCCTATGCTGTTTTATTTATGTGCAGTTTTTAGTCCGTAAGTCGCCTCTTACGACACCCAAGGGAAGATAGGGATTGGTAGTATTTTTCTAGTGAGTCGCCTTACCACACGGCTCGACTATTAGTATTTACATACATTCATACACCCTCATTTTTTAGTCGTTTTAATGAAATGATGGGCGAGTTCCACCCGTTGAAACTGAACAACTTTCCCCAACAAACCTGAATGAAAAAATGTCGACCTCTCATACTATTGTCGTCAGCTAATCGGACAGTTTTGTATGGGAGGTCGAAATTGTTTTGTCATTTTTGCACGTATAGGTTTCTTGGGGAAGGTTGTTCAGTTTCATGGGTGGAACTCACTCTAAATTTCATTAAAATGACTAAAAAATG
This sequence comes from Scoparia ambigualis, assembly GCA_963921215.1. NCBI lineage: Eukaryota > Metazoa > Arthropoda > Insecta > Lepidoptera > Crambidae > Scoparia > Scoparia ambigualis. The sequence continues at coordinate 23,729,971 of OY992501.1, read as the reverse complement.
AGGTTGTATAACCACGAGTACGAGTATTATCCCCGAAGGGTGTAACGAACGCGACATCATCCTCATCCACATCCGTTCGTTCATTGTAAATAAAGGTTGAACGCATATCTGTGAAGTCACAGTACCGGCACATTGAAAAATATTCTTTCATACATTCTCTATGAATTTTGTCAAAAAGAATACGTCCGTGATTTGCCGGTGGCGGCACTGACACAGAGCATTTTCACTGACTGGGGATGCGTTCATAGAGAATGTATGAAAAACACTGTGACGGTACTGTGCCGGAACTGTGGCTTCACGGATATGTGTGAAGCAACCTTTAAGTATCACAATGAACGGACAGTCTTAATTAGTTCAATCTGTATGAAATAGCCACGAGCTCGAGCCAAGATGCGGAGCCCCGAGCCAGCAGCGGCAGCAACGGCAGCAATGGCGAGGAGGACCTGTGGGGTCTGTGGGGCCGCATCGTCAGCAACTGGGAGACGGAGTGGAAGCGGCGCAACCAGTTCGTGCGCGACCTGGTGCGCCAGGGCGTGCCTCATCACTTCAGAGGCATCGTCTGGCAACTGTTGGCTGGAGTAGATACTTCACCTGAAAAGAAACTCTACGCCACTTATATTAAGGTACGTTGCGTTGGTGTTTGTGTCAGTTATTGTGAGTGTACACGCTATTTTACTTACCATTCAAGTATATCTTCGTATGTTACAGCCAAACAAAACTATATCGATTTAAAGTATGTGTTAGTTATTGACACAATTTTTACTGTTACTATACGTCATCATAAATTTCTTGTTATGTAATAAGTGTTACTCCAAGTTTCTTTGGTCATTAAGACTAGTTAATAGTTACTAGTGCGGGAACCCAGTCAGCATTAGTCTGGGTATACAGAGGGAAGTGTATCTGCAAGGGCCATGAGTGTTACGCCAACCAGACGGATTCTAGGCGGTAACGGGTGTTACGTTAAAATACTTTAGTCAGTCTTTCCAGTAAATAATAAACATAATCACGACTATTAGTTAGTCAGAGACCAGGCAATGATGACCGCAAATACAGTCCACTGCCACAGTGTGCCAAATGATAACGGCTGTGATGATGGATGTATGTGCAGTCCGTTAGTCGCCTTTTACGACACCCAAGGCAAGAGATGGAGCGGTAATATTCTATTAATGAGACGCTATACCAGCACCGCTCTAAATAAACAATTTATATAACTCTTTTGTATTTATTTATCAACGAAAAATATTATTACAATATTAGTTAGTAATATATTAAAGCCTATATTAGGTTTATACCCCCTAATTTTTATTCGTTTTAATGAAATTAAGGGTAAGTTCCACCCATGAAACTTTCCCCAAGAATCCTATGTACAAGGATGACAAAAAAATGTCGACTTTCAATACAAAACTGTCCGACCAGCTGACGACAATAGTATGGGGAGGTCGAAATCTTTTTTGTCATTTTAGCACATAGGTTTCTTAAGGAAAGTTGTTTAGTTTCATGGGTGGAACTCACCCTTAATTTCATTATAACGAATAAAAATTAAATGAGTATGTAGCCTATGTTACTTGTCGTTTAAAAACTATTTTACTACTTAATCAATTATTGTTTTAGGCGAAATCAGCGTGCGAGAAAGTGATACGTCGCGATATCGCGCGCACTTACCCCGAGCACGACTTTTTCAAGGAGAAGGATGGACTCGGCCAGGAGTCGCTTTTCAATGTGATGAAGGCTTACTCGCTGCACGACCGGGAGGTGGGCTATTGCCAAGGCTCCGGATTTATTGTTGGTCTACTTCTTATGCAAGTAAGTTCTGCCGAAATATATAATATGTTACCGGTAATGTATGAAATCTAGGAATTGTATACAACTCCTAGGAAATGTATACAATTCCAAGCTATTTAGTAAATGTGTAAAATATTTTTTAAAAATTATTTAATAAGTACATACAATATCCTGGGAAATGTATACATTTCCTAGGAATTGTATATAATTCCAATATCGTATTAGGAATTGTATAAAAATAATGCTTTCTGTAATAAAACACGTTGTTGAAATAAGGAGAATAATTTATATTAAGGCTCTCGTTGAGACAATCAGGTAACAATCATACCGTACAAAGTCTTAAATTTCTGTTCTAGTATTTCTGTTGTCTAATAAAAAAAATAACCTCGAAAGTCTTGCGACACGTGTGATCAACTGTAAAACTTCTCAAATTGATATTGATCCTTATATTCCACGTAATAAAGTTAAAAATATATTGAAGAATTTTGACATTTTGTGATAAGTTGAAGTGCTGGGCTGTGTATACACAACAGCTTTTTTATATATCTTTCTATGCTCGCGCCAATTATCAAACCCAAGTTAAGCATCTTGTGAAACTTGTTTAAATGGTTAATTAGATAATCATACATAAACATAAAAAACACCCAGACCTAAAATCAAGTCTTTGTTAGTTTCCATAATCAGCACATGTTTCTAGATGCCAGAGGAAGAGGCCTTCGCCGTACTAGTGAAGATCATGCAACAGCACCGCATGAGGGACATGTTCAAGCCGAGCATGGCCGAGCTCGGTCTCTGCATGTTCCAACTAGAGAACCTCGTCCAGGAACTGCTACCGGAGTTGCATGTGCACTTCCAATCACAGGTACATACATATATTCATACATTCACGTCTATTACCCCCCTAAGGCCTGGGTTCCGAATCTGGGGTAATTACCCCCGCGGGGGTAAAATAGTATTTTGCGGGGTAATTATGCGTAGGAAAAATTTTGTGGTTTAGAATTTATTTGCAGTAATAGATTCACTTGAGTAATGTTTTCTGAACATGAATAATCGTCAGTCCAACTGGTGGATATTAAGATCATTCATTTTCTTCAAGATTTTTTACGGAGGGGTAAAATCAGTTTCCATAATAAATCATAGGGGTAACAAGATTAAAAAGGTTAGGAACCACTGTCCAAAGGGTTAGTCAGAGACTAGGTAATGGGGATGGGAAAAATAGTCCACTACCAAAGTCCTAGTTTCACCAAAATAACAGCTGTACATGTGCTCGGCGCGATAGTCAGTGAGCCCATCGTCGCTCTATGCTGTTAGATGTATGAACTCTCAGAGAGTTAGTCGCTTTTTACGACACCCAATGAAAGAGATGGGTTGGTAGTATTATGTTAATGAGCACAACATTTGCAAATTAGAATATAAAATTGTAAAGTTTTCTTAAATCATTTGTAGTAGCGCACGATCCACAGTAGCACACATTTTCTTTATTAAATATGTGGATATCGTCGCCGTAGAGCGAAAAGTCACCAAGTCGCAGTTTGACCGAAATTGAGTTAGAAATGTCATCAACATCACCGAATTTTTCTGCAAATTTCAATCTTACTGTCATGTCAATAGGTATCATAGTTTTTATTTAAGGAAGTGCGAAAAATCATTAACACTCACTTACGACTACAACATTTTACTCGAAAATAAACTAACTTACTTAAACATTTTTTCTTTATTGGAAAGAGTTGCAAATCTGTATCTAAGTCGGGTTAATTACTTTTCCTTTTTTTAGTAATGGATGGTAACTAGGACCCAATCCTTTCTAAAATTAACTTTAACCACTTGATTCGTTTAAGAATGAAGGTTTGGATACAGAACATGTATGCAAAAACTAACTAAGTCCACTTAGTAACTTTTTAACCAAGAATTATGATAATTTGCACTACCATACGTAAGAGCGAGAAACCATTAAACTTGATTAATTAGTTCAATCCTAATGGTGTAGCCACAAAGCTTTGTTTCGAATAGTCGCTAAAACGGTTTGGTGATAATTTTAAGCAATTTTTAGGTGATTAAGGTAGTTCTAAGTCTTTGATTTTGCCGCGTAGGTGGTTGGTGATTTCTATTCACCGCGCTGACATCGGCGGATGCACATGCGCTTGATATTTTTTTTGTGCCGACGTAATTTTATACCTTATTTGATATTTGTTTCAAGCGTCTCAAATGCTTTATGGAGCCAAAATCTTCAGTGCTTTGGCTTTGGTGGGTACCGGAGTAAAGCTCAATCTTTACGCTTCCTGTGTACCGCTCGCACAGCGGGGCCCGGAAGATTAACCACGTTGATAATTGACCAACTAAGTCAGTCGGCTGATCTAGCTCTGGCTTGTTATCTCTCGGCGCAGTTAGTCATTCTGGGGGACTTTGATGCCCACAACCAACAGTGGTTGTTCCCTTACAGATGACCGACCACGCTGGGAGGGAGGAGCATAGACTTCCGTTATCGCCAGATGTCTCCCACCTTGTAAACTGCGCTACGCGCGTGCTAGACATAGATTGACATACTGCCAACTGCCCGGACCTTCTCCTGACGACTGATCCAAACATTCCATATTAGTATCATCCTCTTTGGGATCATCCGATTACTGTCTGGTGAAATCTGTATCCTTTACGGGGAGTAACCTGATCAAAACCCCAGTTGTACTTATGAGACGGGTGTGGCGATAAAATTTAGCAGTCTGGGTTGAAATGCGACATTTCTATGCATCTTTTCCTTGGCGACAAAGCCGCCAAGTCCAGTAAAAGAACTTTACGTAGGGCACGATTCAATCACATTGGCCCCATCGGTGTTAAACTTGCTTCGCACCCATTTGGTAGTAGGGCGTTTTGATGTCTTTCCAAAGCAGCCGTGGCGAATTTTAGTCGCCTTTTACTTCCACCGCTGAAAAAGACTGACGGTTCACTTGCCCACACTGCAGCTGAGAAGGCACCTTGTTTGCCTCTCTTTTTGCAAAGAACTGACGTCTGTAAGTCGCCAGCAAAGTTCCACCTAAGTTACCTAAGCTGACCCTTCTATGGGAGAACTTCACATCCGCAGCAAAGAGGTACTCAAAGCTCTCCGTACCACAGTGAATAAGACTAGTGGTTCTGGTTGAATGCGGGTCATTGTCCAACGTAACTGTGCACCTGAGTTGTCTCCTGTTCTAGCACGCCTGTATCGTCTCTCACTTGAGATTGGTCTAGTTCTTCAGTCGTGGAAGCAGGCTTATGTGCAGCCTGTGCCCAAAAAAGGTAGCAGTGCCGATCCATCTTAACTATAGGCCGACTTTAATAACTTTCAACTGCTGGCATACCTTGAGACCAATGATCTCCTTAGTGACCGCCAGTTCGGATTTCGCCGCGGTTAGTCGAATGGAGATCTTTTTGTGTGTGCTATCCATCTTTAGAATTAAGTGACCGAGAAACACGGCTAAGCCCTTGCCGTCTCGCTTAATATCTCCAAAGTATTTGATAGGGTCTGGCATGGCAGCCTAATTAGTAATCTCCCCGCATATGCATTCTCTGAAGGACTTTGCATCTGGATGACTGACTTACTCGGGAAACGCTGAATATGTATGTGTATTTATTAATATAATTTTTATAAAAGTACAACAAAAAATTAGATTACTCACCCTTTTGATTTTAAATAGATATTCATTCTAATGAAATTAATAAAAATAAAAAAGTAATTAAGAATAATCATTAAAAAACATTTTGAATTTCCTAAGTTTAGTACTATTTTAACTAACTAGAGTTATTCTCTTTGAAAGTAATACAAACACGGGCGAAAAGTCACCAACTCCATTCTACAAATCGATAACTAAAAATGTTGGTACAAGATTTGAGGGCGAAAAGTAATTAAGTATGTTTTTCTTCATTATCTCTGAAAATAAATATATTGAGTGTAGTAATTTTATCTAATTCGCTAATTTATTTTCCAACTTATGATACCATAAAATTAGAAAGATGTTAAAATAAAACTAAGTTATATTTTTTATTGTTTAGTAAAACTTTAAACCTTCCTAACTCAAATATCAGTTTTACCTACTTAGTGACTTTTCGCTCTACGGCGACGATATAGTCTTCGCTAACAATATTGTCTATAAGATAAAATGTTTACTAGAAAAAAAATCAACCAACCTTTGGATTGCCGGTCCGCTGCTCTAACCTCTAAGCTATCGAGATCCCAGAAGACTCGTTGAATTCTTTCGAGCAGTTGATGATTTACACTGCATTTTATCCTATATCTACATATCATTGTGAATGCAAAATTTCAATAGTAAAAATATTGTCTATGTTGATGTGGTATATTATATTAGACCAGATTTATAAGTTTTTGTGCAAATATAATATGTTGTAACTGTTTGCTGTCCCGAAATAAATAAAATAATAATTCGTACGTTCAATACTACTTACTTAAGCGATAAATTGTATTGTTGCAGAGCTTCAGCACCTCGATATACGCCAGCAGCTGGTTCCTAACATTGTTTACGACTACGCTCTCTTTGCCGCTCGCTTGCCGTGTCATGGACGTGTTCCTGTCGGAGGGTATAGAAATAGTGTTCAAGGTGGCCCTCGCGATGCTCACGCTGGGCAAAAATGATCTCCTGTCGCTGGATATGGAGAACATACTTAAGGTAAGACGCTTCAATGTTAAAAGTGCCGTAAGTCCGTAAGTAAAAAGTGCAAATCAGAAAAGTTGTTACTCTGCCAGTCACTGATCGCAACTTAAATTAATTGTATTTATTGATAATGATGCAATTCACGCATTATATCACGCTGCTCAATGAAAATAATTTTTATTTGGCTCAAACACCAGATGGTCTACATAGCATTGTTCTTGGATGGTTGACGTCGATTAAGAGAGATTTGTGCGTTCTTTACAACAATGGCAATTGTTAAGCTACGAACGTTACTAATACCACGGAATAACTAATAGTACTATATGTACAGAAGGTTCACTCTAACGACTTTCACGCGAAATTGAAACTTATCCTGTGACCCGAGCGTTCATATTCCGTTAAGCAACACTGGCTCGATATCGATTTGACGTCATGACGTCACAGAGCGTAGGGTTTGCGCGCGCGCAGGGATTACTCGTGTTGCGACTCGGCGCTCGGTGTTCGGTGCTATGGCTCGCGGCAACCTTTACTGCCATACGCCTGGGCGGCCTGCCTGGGAGGCGCGCAAAACGAACGTACCTAAACTGCGGAGTAACACCCCCCTGCTAATACTGAAAAGTGTTGAAACCCTAAAAATATGCATTATAATTATATTTACTGACTCATATTTATAAAATAGTTTTTTATGAATCCTAAATGCCGTCACGTGATTGCGCAGTCGCTAAAGGACAGTCGGAAGGGACACTAAAAGAAGAGAGATGTTTCTATCATTTTATAATGATAAAATTCCACTTAAAATAAGGTTGGGATAGTAATTAACTATAACAACATGCTGTGGTAGTTAGCCAGTAGCTTGCGGTTGAACATTCGATAAGAAGTGACAATATTACATTGCACATTTGATGATACCTATAGAAATCTGTAGAGTTGACTTTTACATTAAAAATATTACTTAATAAAAGAACCAAATTATTTTATTACCGACTTATCTAGGCGGCGAAGTCATACTGTTTTGCAATTTAATTAAAGTTACTATTGTGCCAATATTTATGTTAAATACCCTTTTTACATTAAAACAACATTATTGTCTTACAGTATCTAGGGTCGATAAACGTAAAAGTTAACGGAATAGCATATATTGTAATAAAAAAATTGTACCATCATCATCATCAGCCTATAAAAAACGTCCCACTGCTGGGCACAGGCCTCCCACGTGGACAAAAGCACGTGGGGATATTGGGCCATAACCCACCACGCTGGCCCAATGCGAGTTGGTGGGTTTTAACGACTGTCATCTTACGACAACAACCGGGACCAACGGCTTAACGTGTCTTCCGAAGCACGGAGGAGCTCGAGATGTTTTTAATTTGGTCACCCATCCAGCAACCCGGCATTGCGAAAGTTTCATAGCGAGCAAGATCGCAAGCCGAACGCGCTGACCGCTGCGCCATCGAGCTCCTCAGATTTGTATGTCATGGATTAAAAGCACGGCCGCAAAGTCTAAAGGGCTCCACACACGATCAGTTCGCCTGCAGGTATCGGCCTGTCAGTTGTAGTACAACGCACGTGCGGCGGCGGCGCCTGGCTGGCTAGTACTGAAGGGCCCCCGGCCGGTGTTGCCAACTGTTATCTCCAGCTAGTAGCTAGACGTATTGCAAAAAGTAGCTAGATTGCTCGATTTTTTTACCCCAAAAAGACGCTAGAAGTAGCTAAAAGTTTCTTATGAAACAAAAGGTGTTAGAAGTTGCTAAATATCTCTTTAGTAAACATTAAAACAAACGATAAACATATGACAATATCGGTTTATAAATGAAATTAAATACAAGTAGGTATTCTTTTTGATATTAAAATATAATTAGAGTCTGTTCAATAAGTCAGTTTACATGGTAATTTTTCAAGAATGTAATAATTTATTAAATAAATATCAATTACTTACCCCAATTTATTAATTGTTTAGTGAAAATTGTTCACGACTATTATCCCCGAAGGGTTACTCAGAGACCAAGCAATGAGGACCGCAAGAGTCAGTCCACTGCCATAGTCCACGTTTCTCCAAATGATAACTGCACATGTACTCAGCGTGACAGTAGATGAGCCCATCGCCGCCCTTTGCTGTTGATGGCTGTGTAGTCTTTGGTCCGTTAGTCACCTTTTAATACACCCAAGGGAAGCGATGTGGCGGTAGTATTTGATTAATGAGCCGCTTGATATGATTTACAATTATCAAATGAAAAAGAAAAAAAGGCTGTTTTCACTTCACGTAAGTTTTTGTAAGTTGAGCATCTCAAATATGCCACTATGCCAAGAATATGGTTAATACGATTTCTAGAATGTATTTCTATACTTCTCGTGAAAGTAGCTAGAAAAAGTAGCAAAAATATTTAGCTACAAGTTTCATTAAATTGTAGCTGCCTGGCTTCCAGAAATAGCTAGATCTAGCTACAAAGTAGCTGAGTTGGCAACACCCCGGCAGGTATCGGCCTGTCAGTTAGTACTGTGATAAAGGACGTGGGGGCGTGGGATTGAAACTGTCCTTTTCTTAATATGCGACTTCATATTTATTTACAAGGTTATATAATATATTACATTTTACATTATTAAAATAATCATGGTAAGTCCAATGACCTTTTATTAATAGACTAGTCATACGTGAATGAATTGCATTTAAAAAATGGCGAAATTGTTTCTATGACGTAACACGTCGAAAGGGAAAGAAAATAAATACAATCATGTCAAGCCTGTTGTCAAAAAGAGATAAAAACTATTTATGGTAGTCGACCAATTTGCAACAGCGCATTCCCCTTTGCACGGCTATCTCGGCCGCCATTGTTTTCTCTCTTTCACTCTTACAAAAAATATATTACACGCTTCTCGCTCACGCATATCGAATTGGCAACAGCGCAAATGTCATAACTAAATGAAAATTTTCTATTTTTAATTCATATTTACAATACTTACAAATGAAATTAAACATTTTTCTCTTCTCTTACTGTTGCAGTATAGTTTTTGCAATTTCTGTATACACAGGAAGGCATTTTATCTAACAAACAACATAAAAAACTTTAAAAAGGTACAAACGTAATGACGTGACACTGACTGACGTGTGACTGAGTGAAGTCCAGGCAATTACCTTGATTTGTCCTTGCCACTACGGAGGCCAGGCAACGTATCTAAACATAAAATATCATTGGGTAAGTCTACCCATGTTGGCACTTCAGATCGATCTCTAATTATATGTTTTATTTATAAATTACTACAAAGTAAAACCTGCCAGCGCCCTAACATGGTATAAACTCTACAGTACTAACTGACAGGCTGATACCTGCCGGCGAACTGATCGTTTGTGGGGCCCTTAACAAACTCGTGTAAATACTTACATACATACGTACTCTCACGACTATTACCCCCAAAGGAGTCAGAGGCTCGTATTCTAAAATCAAACTCAAAATCAAATCCATGTTTGAATACAGTTAGAAAGGGATGGGATGAATGAATAGCACCATCCCTTTCTAACTGTACTCAAGCAGAGATTTGAGTTTGAGTTTGGTTTTAGAATACGAGCCAGAGACTAGGCAATGAGGACCGCTAAAGCAGTGCACTGTCACAATCCACGTTCCTCAAAATTGTTTGACGACCTCCGTGGTCGAGTGGTTAGCACGCCGAGTCTGACGTCGCGCCATCACTGAGGTCCCGGGTTCAATTCCCGGTCGTGTCAATTTAGAAAAAACTTTTTTTCTAAATTGATTTCGGGTCCGGGGGTTTTTTACTATGTTTATGTATATTATCCGTTATCCTTCCATGTTAACGGGCTTCAAAAGAATACTCATCTTGGTCTAGATAATTTTTGTGAGCAGCGTAAACAAAGGAGACCTTTCCATTCCATGAAAAACTAATTAAAAGACTGAGTGATTGTCTCATCTCGAAACCTTGGAATCTTGGAATGTTCTATTTTAGCAAACAAAGTAATCAAACGCACAAAATAATTTGAAACAGTTAAAAACACTTATTTTTGTTACTAATTATCATGTTTTTGCTAAAAAACAGTTATGTCAATGTAAAAATAAGTTACTTTAAGACTTTTATCTAATAATTAGTTGGCCATTAAAGTAAGCTAACGAAACGCACCCGACTGCGAGAGAGTTTTGCTTGCCAGTTAAATTAATCCAATGTTGCAAGCCATCAAACCTTTCTAATGATATTTTTAGGTGGTACAAATGTAATAAAAAATACAATACATATATTTCTGGAATCTACGATTTTTTTCCTGCATTTCGGCACCTTTGAGTCTTAGGAGTACATGTGTGGCCGTAGTTGTATGGGAAGAGGAAAGGTCTCCTTTAAAATTTAATTTAATTTAATGACAACTGCACATGAGCTCAGCGAGATACGTGGTGAGCCCATCGCCGTTTTGTTGCTGTGGTGTTAGATGTACGAGCATTCTTCAGTCCGTCAGTCGCATTTTACGACACCCAAGTAAACAGCTCGTGTCTAAAAACATTTTGTATTACAGTACATCCAGAAAGAGTTGCCGGCGAAGGCCGAAGCCGATCAGGACGCCTTCATGAACGTTGCGTACTTGATCAAAGTGAACCCGAAGAAGATGAAGAAGCTCGAGAAAGAATACACGGTCATCAAGACAAAGGAGCAGGGCGATATTGCGGTGTTGAGGGTAAGCTATTTATGAAATTAAATTTATTGGTAACTTGGTGGGTTTACTTACTAAATTACTTATATTTTATTCAATACTCAATATATTTATTGCACTTCCATAATATACTTTCCGTATATTATCCCATGTACTTATCTGTATTATATCGTCGTATTTTCTGTATGGGCTTTCGAGGTTACCTAGTAAGCAAAAGCTGATTGCTGTAACAGATGACATCGCTCTTCCATAGCTAATATCAATTTTACATGCGTTGCTGTTATAGCTATTGGACTTGGTGTGTAGAAGCTAGCTATGTATAGGCAGACTTAAACACACCCTATCGAAAAAATGTTAGGATAAAATGCTATCCTACTAGGAATCGGATCCGGGACCTTACGTCTGAGACAGGTACTATGGGGGTCACCGTCACTTTCCTAGTTTGCAGATTTTTTGTTCACCCATCTAATGACGTCATTGTGAAAAATTCTCAACAGGGACGTTCGCAACGATGCTTAACAGTCGCAAATCGTTACAGTGTCTACGCCAAGAGAACCGTCTCCTAAAACAAAGGGTGGAACTCCTCGAGAAGGAGAGCTCGGCGTTGGCAGAGCGGCTTGTCCGGGGTCAGGTGGACCGCGCCGAGGGTGAGGAGGAGACGTTTGCGCTCGCGCGGGAGGTTCAAGCGCTGCGGCGAGCCAATATGGACGCGCAGCAGCGGCTGGCGGTGGCGCAGGACGAGATCCGCTCGCTGGAGATGACGATAGCCGAGGTGAGTCACACATATATACACTCAAGACTACTCTCCCCAAAATAATAAGATAGAGACTAGGCAGTGAGGAGTGGTGCAAGCACTGCGGCTGGCGGTGGCGCAGGACGAGACCCGCTCGATGGAGATGACGATAGCCGAGGTGAGTCACACATATACACTCAAGACTACTCTCCCCAAAATAATAAGATAGAGACTAGGCAGTGAGGAGTGGTGCAATCGCTGCGGCTGGCGGTGGCGCAGGGCGAGATCCGCTCGCTGGAGATGACGATAGCCGAGGTGAGTCACACATATATACACTCAAGACTACTCTCCCCAAAATAATAAGATAGAGACTAGGCAGTGAGGAGTGGTGCAATCGCTGCGGCTGGCGGTGGCGCAGGGCGAGATCCGCTCGCTGGAGATGACGATAGCCGGGGTGAGTCACACATATATACACTCAAGACTACTCTCCCCAAAATAATAAGATAGAGACTAGGCAGTGAGAAGTGGTGCAATCGCTGCGGCTGGCGGTGGCGCAGGACGAGATCCGCTCGCTGGAGATGACGATAGCCGAGGTGAGTCACACATATACACTCAAGACTACTCTCCCCAAAATAATAAGATAGAGACTAGGCAGTGAGGAGTGGTGCAATCGCTGCGGCTGGCGGTGGCGCAGGACGAGATCCGCTCGCTGGAGATGACGATAGCCGAGGTGAGTCACACATATACACTCAAGACTACTCTCCCCAAAATAATAAGACAGAGACTAGGCAATGGGGAGTGGTGCAAGCGCTGCGGCTGGCGGTGGCGCAGGACGAGATCCGCTCGCTGGAGATGGCGATAGCCGAGGTCATCAGTCCTACATACATACACACATTCATACATACCATTATTCATTCATTATCGCCAAAGGGTTAGTCAAAGAAGAAAGCTTAGTTATGGTGAAAATCAAACTACATGGCTACATACACTCATGACTACTGTAACGAACTACTCTATTTTCGAAATGTTCTCATGTTCTGAAAAATAATCATTTGAATGTGATGTCGTTGCCCTATATTGTTTTATTGGTTTGACATCTAGTTTCGAATTCCATAAAAGGAGGTTATAAAATACATAGAGTAGTTTGTAACAACGTTACACTATCCCCAAAGGGTCAGTCAGAGAGTAGGCATTGAGAATTGCACAAAAGATCCCAATGGGTCGTCGTGCTACTGCGAGAGGGAGACCTCTGCAGGCCCCACACAAGATAAGATAAGGCAATGAAAACCGCAAAAACAGTTTACTGCCACACTCTACGTTTCACCAAATGATAACTGCACATGTGCAGAGCGTGATAGATGGTCAGCGTGCTTTAATAGTATGCTGTTGGATGTATGAGCAGTCTTCAATCTTTTAGTCGCCTTTTACGACACCCAAGATATACCGTCACCTAACTAAAAAAATGTACTAGGCAAGAGTTAATGGGATAGTTGTAAGGGGAAGAACCGACCCTGAATCTTGAGTTTGTTCGCGTCTATTCCCTATCATTTACCTTAATTCAGTAGCTATTCGTAACAAATCCTTGCTTTTCTTTCCAACGAAACAGGGTAGTTCGCGCCAATCGTCATTAGAAGGCATCGAAGGCAGCAGCGGCAGCGTGAAGGGCGAGGAGCTGGCCCGTTGCCTACAGCGGGAACTGGTCAGGGCTCGCCTTCACGCGGCGGAGCGCGAGGCCGCTGAGAGAGAACTGACCGCGAGGATATCAGAGCTGGAGAATGAGAACAAGAGCTTGCGGCGGCAGCGCGTCGATAACAACGTGGCGCATTTGCAGGTGAGTCCGCTGTGACCTGAAGTTTTTAGCCGAACAGCTGACTCGTTGCCTCCAGAACTGAAGCTGAAGCGGAAAACTCCGAACAGCCTACCGCCAATATATTGTAGCTGGAAGACAAAAAGAAGAGCTAGCACCAGCGAGTTTGTAGGTTAGAAGTCTCGATTGCACATGTGACGTTTTTGGGCAAGTCTGAGCAAGAGAGAACTGGTCAGGGCTCTACTCTACGCGGCTGCGCGCGAGGCTGCGGAGAAAGAGCTCACCGCGAGGATATCGGAGCTGGAGAATGAGAACAAGAGCTTGCGGCGGCAGCGCGTCGATAACAACGTGGCACATTTGCAGGTGAGTCTGTTAGTGACGTGAAATTTTGAGCCGAAGAGATGACTCGTTGCCTTCAGAAATGAAGCTGAAGCGAAAAACTCTGAACAGCTTACCGCCAATATATTGTATCTGGATGACGAGAAGAAGAGCCAGCGCCAGCACCAGCGAGTTTGTAGGTTAGAAGTCGCCTTTGCACATGTGAAGTTTATAGAGACGTCTGAGCTAGAGAGAACTGGTTAGGGCTTGACTCTATGTGGCAGGACGCAAGGCTGCGGAGAGAGAGATCATCGCCACGATATCGGAGCTTGATAATGAGAACAAGAGCTTGCGGCGGAAGCGTGTGGACAACAACGTTTTCTTTCCCGCCCGAATCGTAAATGTTTCAATGGCTTTTATGTTTTCTCAGGACGAACTCATAGCTGTGAAACTACGCGAGGCTGAGGCAAATCTGTCACTCAAAGAGCTGCGCGAGCGCGTCAAAGAAATATCTGACGCGTGGCAGAGGCACGTTCAGGTGAGTTTCTAACAGTTTTTCAGTTTCCATAGTTTTGAATTCCAATATTTATGATTCCGATTTGATGGTAGGTACTAGACGTTTTCTGAATACAGTCTCACGTCGGTTTACAAATTATAGGTGTTTCTCTGAGGGATCGGATTCGAAACGAGGTGATCCGGCAGAGAACCAAGCTAATCGACATAGCCCACCGGATTAGCAAGCTGAAGTGGCAGTGGGCCGGCCATATCAGTCGCAGAACCGATGTCCGTTGGGGTAGACGAGTTCTGGAGTGGAGACCGCGTATCGGCAAGCGTAGCGTAGGACGCCCTCAGACAAGGTGGAGCGACGATCTTCGCAAGGTGGCTGGCAAGAGCTGGATGAGAGTGGCCGCGGATCGTGCTCAGTGGCGTGGTCTTGGAGAGGCCTATGTCCAGCAGTGGACGAGTATAGAGTGTAGGCTGATGATGATGATGATGATGAAATTGAGTGGAAAGTGTTCATTTAATTTGCACGAGTGTAACGCTAACACGATTACCATGGTACCTGACCCGGATTGCTGGAAGGTTCAAGTCAGTGACCTGATAATATTTTTTTGTATTATCATGTATTTATAAACAATGCTAAAAAAGGTTAGCTCGTTACGACTATTGTCTCCAAAAGGTAAGTCAGAGACTACTGTTATTGTTGTTTAATCCTGTTGTACTGTATTTGGTAACGATATATTTAGGTTTGTAAATATCGTTACTTATTTCTGTTAATGCTGATAAGTTTCTTGCGCCTGTTCTTCTTTTTTCTTCTTGTCAGTTTAAAAAGTCGGGAACAGGTGGTGAAAAAGTAGACGATTCAAAAATGCTTAATTGTTAAGTTTATTTGAATAAAGACATATTGACTACACAACGAGTACCTCAAAGCAGTCCACTGCCATAGTTCACGTTTCCCTAAATTACAATTGCACATGCGCTCAGCGTGATAGGCGGTGAACCCATCACCGATTTATGCTGTTGGATGTATGATTAGACTTCAGTCCGTTACTCGCCTTTTACGACACCCAATATGAGTTGGTTACATAATTAGTTTTTAATTGAATATTAGTTTTAGATTAGATAAACTTTAATATGGACGCTTATTATTAATCGTGCTGTGTACACATGCTTTAGATAGGAATTTAGCTCTTATACAATTTGTGATGCTTTATAGTTATTTTTTAATTTCTATCTGTTTTGTGAACCTAATAAATAAATAAATAATAAATAAGGTGGCGGCAAGCTATTAATTTTTACATTACATACTTATAATCACGACTGTTATCCCCGTAGGGTTATTCAGAGACTAGGCAATGAGAACCGCAAAAGCAGTCCTCAATTATAGTCCACTTTTCACTAATAGCGACTGTACATGTGTTGTGCTCAGCGTGACAACTCTATGCTGTTGGATGTATGTGCAGTCTTTAGTCCGTTTTTTTTTTACGACACCCAAGGGAAGAAAGGGGGTAGTAGTACTCTTACACCGCTACGCGACAAGTTAAAAGAATTTAAAAGTTAATAATTAGCCACCACCCCATATCTCTTATGTTTAATTTTAAAAAATTTGATGTTCTGTCCAGGAGCATAGACAGGAGTCCCCCGCGCCGCCGGTGCAGTCTAACGTGGTCTCCGACATAATGGCGACGCCCAAGAAACTATTGCGGGCGTGGGAAGGCCGCTCTGCAGACATGCAGAAGCTGGACGAGGATCTCATGACCACCAAAATCAGGGAGGTGGAAGCGCTCACTGAGCTGAAAGAGCTCAGATTGAAGGTGAGTGCTGTTAGTTGGTTATTAACGACGGTCCCGAAGAATAACGTCATATCTGCGATACAATTATCTTGCAGATATGACATTATTCTTCGGAACCTTCGATTCCTTGTTTTATATTAGGTTGATTGCGTGAGAAGGGCGTTTCGCCTACCTGCACAAGCTGGATGAAGATCTCATCACCACCAAGATCAGGGAGGTGGAAGCGCTCACTGAGCTGAAGGAGCTCGGGCTGAATGTGTAGCACACGCTTGCTGGTTGTTTCTATATAATGAGGTCTTTACTCTGCATATTATTATACTAAGTCAGTGCCAATGAGAATTGTGCAGATATGCCCTGACGAAAATAATAAACAACTTTATTTTGAGTTTTCGTAAAAGTATTTGCCAATGGGGATTGTGTCCCTGATGTCCCTGTGTTGATGCCCTGACGAAAATAATAAGCATCTTTATTTTGTGTTTTTGTAAACCATAAGTATTGTCGATCATTGCAGTTGTAGAAGTACAGGGCTTGCTATCGCTTGTCGAGTATAGACAACTGTGGCAAAATAGGTTGACCCGACATTGGTGCCAATACATAGCTATATAGAGTCTGTTACTTTTCTTTTTGATTTATATACATGGTCGCCGTTTTTCTTCAGCCTATTGCCACCCACTGCTGAATCCGTTATCTAAGCTATCCGGGTAGTCGCCATACGTACGCGATCTCACGTATACTACAATAGATCCGGAAGCCCTTTCTTCCTTAAACCTTTCCTTCCTGGCCGGCAACGCGTCTGTGATTCCTCGGTTTTGCGGGTGTCCATGGGCGTCGGTGATTATTCTCGATCAGGTGACCCGCCTGCTCGTTTGCATCGTTTTTATATAAAAAAAAGATCAACTGCATTTTGTTCGATGTTCGGCCAGGAACTGAATCCAAAATGCTACATCGAGAGTTGAGTATTCTCAATAAGGTGAGGCGGTTTTTCACTCCCGAGCAGCGCTGTTTGCTGTACAAGACTCAGGTGCGATCGTGTATGGAGTATTGTTCCTATCTATGGGACGGCTCCGCTAAATACCTCCTCGATGCACTTGATAAACTGCAAAGGCTAGCGGTACGCATTATTGGAGATGCTGAGGTTACAGCCTCTTTTGAGGACCTCCAGCTGCGTAGAGACATTGCTTCTCTCAGTGTCTTCTACCGAAATTACTACGGAGAGTGTTCTGAAGAACTTTTTGATCTAATCCCGCCCTGTCCTTTCCTGTCCCGGACTACACGTGCTGGTCTTAGGAACCACCATCATACTGTGCAGAATATCAGCACTCGTACCAAAAAATTTGGCAAGTCGTTCCTCTGCAAGACCATTCGGCTTTGAAATTCTCTGCCGGCGCATGTGTTTCCCAGTTCCTATAATCCCGGGTCTTTTAAACGGGGGGTGAAACGGCATTTATGCAGGCCGTCATGAATGGGTGCGCTTGTTACCGTGGTTGTTCCACGGTGGGGAGCGCTCTCATTATTTTGGACTACATCGGCTGCTTACCATTAGGCAGGATGTAGTCATTATGACGTGTCACATTAAAAAAAATTGTTCAACTCATCCGCTCAGGTCATGGAGCTAGAGACCCAAGTGCAGGTGTCCACCAACCAGTTGCGGCGGCAGGACGAGGAGGCGCGTCTGCTGCGCGACAGCATGGACGCGGCGCTGCAGCGCGAGCGGGCGCTGCAGGCGCGCCAGAGGGAGTTCCAGCACAAGTACGCGGATCTGGAGAGCAAGGTCAGTCGCTAAGATATTAACTCACCAGCGCAACCGTATTGGGGATTAGTACTTTGTCTACGATCACATGTAAAACTAAAGAAACATTCCTATATAAAGGGGATCCTGCACGAAATTGTGAAAATTTACGTATTTTTAAGTTACTTGTACTGTGCGCTGAATTAGATAACATTAAAAGAACTAACGTAAGTTAGCCTGATCATTGCACATGGTCATGGCCTTGTTGAAATTTGAAACAAATTCTTTAAACAATTACAAACATTACATAAATGTAATGATTCCTAAAACATTTATTTTCGACAGCTTTCTTAATTTTACGCATGAAACAATAATTCTTACATGAAAATTTTTGTATTGATATTCCGCAGGTCGCCCCCATCTTAAAAAAGTAAATTTTAATTTTTAACACAAGCGCGTGATGGTTTTGTACATTTCGCAGAATAAAAACATTGCTCTAATCAAATTACTAGGTCTGAAACTTCAAAGCAGAATTGTTCTAATTTTAAATATCAAATAGTTGATTTTGCTTAATTAGGAGACTTATGTCAGTTTATGCGATCGCGCGGCACCCCCTTATATCGTAGCGGAATAGTGACAGCTTCGACATAATTATACATTTGACTTATACAGGCTGTCCCAGAAATCAAAGTCAAGTCTGAAATGGGCAATAGGCCAAGTAGTGTAAGTTATTAGAAAAATATGAAAAAAAAATTGATGAAGTAAAAAACATATAAAATATATAAATTTTAATAAATTAAACGCGCCATCTTTTAATGTTACTTGCCAAAACAGTGTACGACTGTAAAATTGTAAAGTACTGTCGGTTAAAGTTGGTTGATGTAATTATTTTGTATCAATTTGGGCACAAATCTTAATATTTTATTTAAAACTGTGGCAGACATGATTTAACTTTTAACCGTAATTTACAGGAAGGTTATTCATGGTTACCTACATCACAGAAAAGAAAACTGACGAAAAGTTAATATTTGTAGTCACAGGACTTAAATCGTCACAGGGCGTCAAGTTTTAGGATTTATTTCTATATCCTTATAAATTTTTCATATTTTTCTAATAAGAAACACGACTTGGCCTTTGCCCATTTCCGGCGACTTTGATGTCTGGGACACCCTGTATACCTACGTGTTTTGGCAGAAAAAAATGTGTTTGGACGTTTTGTGAGCGTTGATGGTACATCTAGCATTTACATGTGACTGATGTACTTTGTTTATTAAAATTTGTTAACTAGCGGCCCGCCCGCGACTTCGCGTGAATAGCCGTGGCACATTTCTAAAAATTGTCTTTCGTACGAACCTTGTCCTGACAGTTACAAACACAACCAAAAAATATTAGCCAAACAGATGCAGCCGTTCGGAAGTGATGCACGAACATACATTCGTAGCAATTCATTTTTATTAATATAGATAAAAGAAGATACCATAATATTAACACATATTAAGTCTTCGATCAACAATACAACTAGATATCAGGTAGGCGCTAAAAATTAGTCTCGGTAAATAAGAGCGCACTTGAGAAGTGAGCTCTTATTTTCTCGCAAGGCATAACAGGAAAAAGTACTTTGTTTGTTACCCCTTAAGGTTGACTTCACCACTAAACGTTATTGACGTCTTTTCGTTTTTAAGTGACAGGAGTAATTTATTGCTTTGAAAAAGTATTTATTTATTTACACGTGGACAGAAATTAGCTTTCATTTTGTACGTGACGGGTTATCTAGTTGGTATTGTTGATCGAAGTATTAAGTCATCATATAACTTTTATCAATACGTTTCGCCTTGAATTTCGAACTACACGCAATTCCGTGTCATGATTGTTCTTTTAACCTTCACATACAAAGGCATGCAACATGCTTCTGGCGTGACTGGACCGTTCATTAAAAATTTATATGAACGCTGTTTATTATTTATACTAATCTAAATACTTGCATTCAAGGTTTAAGACTTTATGAGTAAGATTTTATGACTTGCTATTAAAATATGTAAATTTGTGCTAAATGTTTTTGTTGCAGGCAAAATATGACTCCATGCAAGCTAATATTAGGAACATGGAGGACGCACAAAGAATAGCAGAGCTTGAGACAGAAGTTTCCGAATATAAAATTAAGGTAAATAAATCAAATTGTGGTAAGTAACAGATGAATAGTAAAAAATAGTATCATAGTAATATTTTCTTTTAACTCCGATCGTTAACTTACAATATACTCGTACTTATATTAAGCCCCTTTTCCTGAGGAATGGTAGGGTTTTTTTTACTTTACTATGTAATTAAGCCGATTTTAAAAACACTGCTATTAAAATTTTACTGTATAACTATACAGAACGAAGTAATGGCGACAGAAGGCGAGCTGCGTAGCAACAACATGGACGACTCGGACCGAGTGCGCGAACTGCAGGAACAGGTCGCCGAGCTGAAGGCCGAGGTAAATACGCACTTATCGCTAACGGAATAAGACACATTATCAGAGGTCGGAAATAGGTAGAGTTATTTAAATGTTGATATTAATATGGATCTTCCCGGGATTTCTAATGGACAAACTTAAACAAATTCTCATACTTATACTTCGCCTTTTTTATAAATACGAAAATACTTTTTCTTCTAGCCTAGACTCGTGAGGTTTTGCTTCAAACGGCCTATCAGAATCTTTTCTCTGGATTTCAGGCATGTCCACTTTATTCTTTCGCTGTATAAAATCAGTGTAAGTACATAAATAACTCAACCTAATTCCGACCTCTGCACATTATACATTGTGGCTGGTGGCAGAGCAATGCACACGGGCCGTACCTCCTTTCTGATTTATGAGTCCGCTATGTTCCAAAATTACTTGTAAATAAATGGAAGCGCAGACACCTTGTATAGGCTTGTATGAGCGTGTTCAGGAGCCCTTTTGTCACCTCTTAGAGCAGTAATTACTTTTATCTTAGAATACCAAATTCGTGTGGAAATTTGCATAGTAAGATTAAGCAGCAAGCGGAGCAAATAGCGTCACTGCAAAACTATGTTCTAGCACCACACGTGTTAAATGTTGTCTTAGCCCAGCGTTTTGATTTTGTCATTTTTCCCATAGATGTGTAAGGGTACGTTCAGATGATCAGCGCTCAACGCGCGTTTTGCTACTGCGCGTTTATAGAACGGTATAGAAACGCGCGTTAGCATGTGTACTCATAGAATAAAATACATGTACTTGTAAACGCGTGTTAGCAAAACGCGCGTTGAGCGCTCATCATCTGGACATACCCTAAGGCACACGATTGAAAACGGTGAAAAATTAAAAATAAAGCACCGTACTTCCGTACAGCTCTTGATATTACTAATTTAAAAGGTAGTCAATCATGTCTCAGCGGTTTCTTTTAGATTTTTTCACAATAATATTTTTTTGTTATTTGAATCAGGCTTGAAGACACAATTGTAGACGTTTCAATGTAGCAGAATCGTTGCCCTGCTCTGCAACCAGCCTAATATAATGTCAAATGACAAATACTTGCTCTTTCACACTATTATTACTGAAATAGGATAATCTTTTCAATACTTAAGTTACGTATATACGTCAAATATTATAATACAGTAACACTCTCATAAGTTACTGTTAAAAGTTACAAAAGGACAGCACACTAACATTCAGCCGTCGGCTTCGCTTCACTAATAAGACTGTAAATATATATTTTGTTTTCGGTTTGCACATTACACTAACAAATTCAACTGGTATGACGGTTCATATGTCATTAAAGCACAGTGTGATCGGTCACCGGCGCTTTACACTCATTGTCCAAGCATTCGCTTTGTTCGTTGAAGATCACTGAGCGTACGCAACTTAACATTACAACTTTCATGGCTTTCAAATTTTACATGGGTTTGTTGTAGGGACAATGTTTTATGTGTCTGTTGCACTCAAAGACATCAATTAACCTTAATGATTAATAGCTCTTTTGAAATAGGAAAAGGGTATCTGCATTTTGGTTTACCGCACAAACTTTTAATTTCAAAATTTTACGCGCCAATTTGCCAATTTAAATAAAACTCTGCATGGTACAATTTGAAAGAAAAAAAATCGATTACTTACCTGAGTTATTACGATTTAAAGTCAATTATAGAAAGTTTAAAATCGCGATGTCTCTTTAGATTTCTGTATTTTACTTTAGTGTTCAGTTTCATTAAAATTGGCTAATTGGTGTGTAAAATTTTGAACTTGAAAGTTTCTATGGGAAACCGAAATGCGTAAACCCTATTCACAATGATAAATCACACGTCTCCGAGTGCAGCATTCATTCACATAATGGCTACTATTTATTAATTATAATCGAAACATACAGCATTCTTATGTCACTCCCACAAAACAATTATTGTAGGCGACAGGAGATGACACAATCATGGTGTAAACCAGAAATTGTTTCATTTCATATATTTTTAACTGTAATACTAACAAAAGCGTATTTGAAGCAGACATTCTCCGCTCCCGATCGAGGTAAAGACCACCGTTTCCTTGACATTGTTTTATTATGTAAAATGCGCTTACTAGACTTGTCTGATACAATCTGTTTGGCACCGCACAGTTTCCGACACCAATCACCACACCGGACACTGAGCCGTGGAAATGGCTCGAGTAAGTGAATACAATCATGTCTGTCAATGCCTGATCCGTGTGTTCCACTGATATATAAGGTGACTGCTAGAAACCGCAAGAAACTTCAAGGGCTGGTCAGGTCAAGTGTTTTAAACATGACATAAATGGCAAAAAAAACATTCGTGGTTTTTTTTCTTTTTTAATTAAATAATTCATTTTGTGAATTTTAATTATTTAGATTTTCTTTGAGTATCTAATTTATTTTAAAGCAATAACATAAGAAAAATTAAATGAAAAATAACGATTATTCACAACGCGCGGGCAACGTCTGTTGACCCGTTCGCGTCAGCTGGGCGATAAGTACCTACGTTAGTTTGCAATGAGACCATTTTTGTCATGTTTAAAACACTTGGCCTGACCAGCCCTCGAAGTTTCTTGCGATTTTTAGCAGTCACCTTATATACACTATAGTTCAAAAATTTTATACCTACTTAATCCACTACACTTAAAAAATAATAATTTTAAAACAGATTTACGATAACACGAATCTATATCTATCACTTATTTAATCCTTGTTAGTCTGAATATAAACGCACACATAAAAAAACAATCATTTTAATAAAGAAACGATTTACCAGTGGAACGCACAGATCAGAGGGTTGTCACTTGTGTTTAGTCCGTTGTGTATGTGTACAGGGTTGACGAACAGAACCGCTGCATCGGCTTCTAAGTCTTAACCTCATTGTGTTTATAAACCTGTTCGAAATCTTACGCGTTTGCGTTTTAGGGTTCCGTAGCAATCAATTAATGTACGAGTAGGTACTGAATGGCTGAGTCAGCTCTACACTGTCCATAAATTATAACTATAGAAAATGAATTGTCATGTCATCACATGTGAGTCATGCATGGGTCAGACAAATTGTTAATAGTAAATGACTATGCATCGGGAAGGATGGCACAACAGCTTGCGGTTTTGCAAGTTTACAAATTTCACAATGCCAGGATACTGGACGGGTGGCCTCATTGAGAATATTTTGAGCTTCCAAAACAACGAAAAGCTTTTTGTCCTGGTTGTTGTCATAAGATGGCAGTTGTTAAAACCGAACATTAAGCATGTGGCCTTTGTGCTTTGTTAAGGTTTAATATCTTCATGTCTGGAAAGATCGTTAAGTAATTATGTACTGCTAATATTGCGAGTTATGAGTGTTAGAAAGTTACAACAAAACATATCAAAGCGTTTATTTAAAGATTATAGTGTGGCAATATACTTGTAACAATCAAACGGTAAAAATTACGATATTTTTTCTTTAATTTAAATTACCGACTACGGAACCCTTTACTCGTAACCCGAAACGCACTCTGCTACTTTTTACTAATAGAAGAAAATGTTCTTAAGTTAAACAGGTTTATAAACAGATGTTTTTTTTGTAGTTAGATCAAGAGTTGTTTGTCTCCAATGTTGTATTCAGTCGTATACTCCTTTGGTGTTGGTTCACTCCGGTAATCCTGAAAGTAGGTGCAAGCTTTACTTACCAATATCATTTGACACGGCTTTTGCATGGACTTCCACTGCGGCCTTTACTTCTTTGAACTCATGGTTGCCGATTGCGTTGTTCGCTACATTTAGATTACTTATTGTCTGGTACTTTGTTCTTGTATCCTGGTGTGAGTAGCAACTGCTCTATCAATAATTTCAATTGGGTTTAGGTAGATTTTTTTAATTTATAGCTTTTGCACTGACATGCCTTTTTTATTAATTAATATTCTAAAGTTTTTTCTTACACTTTGAAATAGTTGTAGCAAGTGTTCAGTAACTATTCTGTGTATTGAGTAAAATAAGTAATCTTTTAATAATTTTAAATGTTTATATCCACCAGAACCTATCTTTAACTACATCTATAATACACTTACCTTGATGTCAATCTAATGAGAGTAGGTAATAAATAATATGGATGTGTGTTTTCAAATAAGTAGTTTGTTAGTAACCATAGACGAGAAAACAGATGTACTCCGCGCCATTAAGTTTTAATACAGCTCGCCGGGGGGTTTCTTATAGATCAATATTTTTCACAAAACAATGAGAAGCCAAAAGAGCTACTTATCATTACGTTATTTAAAAAATGTGAGCTAGTTAAATATCAAATTGTCAAATCTGTAACGGCGCGTAGTCCATCTCGTTTTGTCGCCCTTAGTAACTTTGGTGACACAATAGGTCGTGAGGCTAGAGGCGTGGAGGGCGCGCGCTCTGGGCCACACGGAGATGAGCCGCGCCATCTCTGTGGAGGAGGACCTGGAAGAGGACGATAAGCTGAAGCTGGTTCTGCGCCGCGAGTCTTCGGCCTCGCTCGACCTTCCCCCCGCTCCCCGCAAGCCCGCGTAGCGAACGCTACACACACCCACATCCATGCGAATCCAATGTCCGATCTGGGGGCTAATTGTCCAACTTCAACACCTATCGCTATACCTTTCAAGTACGAGTACATTGCTGTCAGTTTGCTCATTTAAAACTAATTTTTTAATTATCAAACTAGCGAAACAATGTACTTCTACTTGAAAGGTATTTATATTTCAATATAGTATAGATATTGAAGTTTAACAATAAGTCCCTGTGTTAGTATTATTTTTGTATTGTCCTTTCATTTAACGCGCTTATTACTAAGTATAATGTAAACTATTATTTTAGCCTAATTAGAAACGTTTTAATAGTATGACATAGAGTCCAATGGACGATCCAAACGTGTTGCTGTATTCGGTCAATTACGAACTCGGAAGGCTTGCGATGCGATGGTTTTTATTTTTAATTAATTATGACACTTATTTGAATCACGGCTTGTTCCGGCCTTGATTTTATGAGATTATTGGCGTCGTAAGCTGTCTATAAACAGGAAGTCAATTTGTGAATTCAGTTTTAATAAATATATTGATAATATCTTCAGAATTCACATGTCCCTTGAATTGGTGGCGGTTAAAAATTAAAAAGGAGTAAAGTTCAATCTACAATAGACTTGCACCGACCGATAGACATGCCTCAAACAAAGATTGTTTTGGAATAGTATTACTTAATGTTATAAAGAATATTATCTAGATTTGTAACGTTTCTATGAGAGAAATTGCATGACAGCAATCAAACGTATCCCCAAGAATTTGAGATGTCAATTTAGGTACCACGTTCGGCAATTGGTAAAGAAGGTTGTTTTGAAAAGTAATAAAATAATCGACGATCTACTACAAATAAGCTAGTATTAAAGTTTAAGCCGTAGCATGTAATGTCGAAAATCAATAATCGAACGCGCTTATTCCAATAGTTTTCAGTAATATACTAACTCGTGATGCCAACTACTTACTACATCGATGCACGGTAGGATTAATATTTTGTATGGTTGTAGTTGAATAATACAGGTAGTGTTTATATGTCGTACAGTTAGATGATAGAACATTGGTTATCTTAGTAATGTTAAATACCAGTTTAACACAATAATATGGTCAAACCACCATACTGTAAAAATGCCAAATCGATCACTTTGATCTCAAATACTTCCAAGTTTGATGATCTTATTTTATTCGCGATAAACTGTTTTTGAATTCGTTTTGTTTTAAATTTGACGCTAAAGTATTTCCATTTTTCAGTACATAATTGAGTTCCGCTTGCTGATATAGTTTCTATTGACGTGAAGAGTATTATTTAAGCTGATTGAAGTATATCAATATTGAAATTAGTGTAACTGAAATTAATTTGAACATTCCATTTTATAGATAACTAATTTATTGAATATAACAATAATATTTTTGTTTCACGGGTTGCGATGCAGCTAATATTACATAAAGAAAATACGTGTGGCTTCCGTTATTGATGAAGTAATACGAGGAACCTACAAGTTATGAAAGTAATAAATTGTCGGTAGAGGCCGATTTACAAGGCGGGATGCAGACTAAAATTTAACATTAATACACTTGAATATAAGGTCACATTTTATCAACCACAAATATTTTGAGGATTAATTCAACAACATAAATAACCTATTTTTATGAAAAACCTTTAACTTTTATACGCTAGTTTTCAAGAAAAACGCCAAAAGACAATTCGATTAAATGTAAAATAAAACACTCCTTACGCACTTTCGGTAAAATTCAAAGGAGCCGAAACAGAGAGGCCGCAATGCCTACACCGCTGACACGTGCCCGTAGTTTCATTCAAAGCAGCCTTTTTTGATTTGATCAGAGGATTTTTTGTTAGGAAAAATAAAAACTAGCCTGATTTTTTTAAAATGCTAGGGCTTTATTTCTCTGATTTAATTAAATGTATTGTCAAAATATTTGCAATTGATAAAATGTGACCTTATATACTTTCTGATAATGTGAGAGGTAAACTCGAATGGAATGGCAATATAATAGTATGTGTACTTATTTAATTAATGATTTTATTAGCGGTAAGTCTGAGTATCGTATTTAATTTAATACTCATATTGGTGAAATAAAAGAAAATTTTATAATATATTAATCTCAATTGTTGGATAACAGGTCCCTGATTATTTAACTGACTGGTGTTCTGTGATAAGAAATGAAATAATCTGATCATAGAAGAGTGGCTGTAACATTCACGTGCGTTTAGTTTTTAATAAAGGGACGCAGCTTTTTAAAGTTCGACTGTATTATCATAAAATTAATCAACTTCCATTTTTAATTGTAAGCAATGTTTTTAACAACCATCTTGCCTATTACTTACTTAAAATTCAGAAATGCTATTTATGATTTTTTTTAACAATATAACTGAAGCAATAATAATAATAAATACTAAATCTCTGTTGATATTTAAAAAAAAAATACTTTATTTATTGTTATTATCTGTAGTATCTGGAAATATTATCAAAACTATAGTAGCAATTTTAAAACAAAAGATTGCATTTTTGAAGAACTAACGTTTTGATATCAAAATAGACACTTTTATTTGTGTAGTTATGTGGCAGCTTAGAAAATTAACATACGATATATCCTAAGCTAATTTTGCATTATGACGTTGAATGTAATACACAAATTGCGACAGTCAATCCAGAATCCTACAATATGTGATGTGTATCGTGTAAGTACTTTTTCTAATAAGGCTAGCAGTCAAATGGACTGTGGAGCCTTGACAATGTTGATAAAGATTATCATTTTTTAAACAACACGATTGTCGTTTTTTAAAAGACTATATTTTATAAATATTATTTTAAAACATTGATTTATTAGATATAATTAAAATGCACGTTGTGAAAAACATATTATAATTTTATTTTTGTTGATATGTAACATAAACAGCACGCTGCTTCATATGATAAACACAAGTGCAATAGCAAAGTATAAAATATAAGTTGAAGTATCGTAATAACATTAGCTATATTTGTTTTATATTTATAAATATACATCTTTATGGAGTTTATAGTACTTATATTACGAGTATATGATTTTCAAAGGTATCTCTCATAATTTGTTTCTGTTATTGACATGACACATCAGTGGTAGTAATTGAGATCAGTCATAAGTAATTTTAACGAAAATGCATAAAGGAAAAATAACATTGTGTCAGTGAATTTTGTACTTTCGTATCATGTATTTATTGGTATTATTCAATCTGTAATGTCATGTATTTTAGTAAATAAAAACTACTGTTTAACTGTACTGTTTTATTTAAATGTTTTTGGGGAAGCTTTAACAAATAAAGCATTTACAAAATGAAAAAGACTCGAAAAAATTTCCACGAGCAGGATTCGAACCCGCACTCTTTCTGGCAATCCGGGCCGGGTGCTCTTTCCAGTTGAGCTACCTATTTTTGACATTGAATGGGCGCCTTTGGCTTACAAGGTAAAAAATAAAGATGGTATTGATTAATTTCGGCGGGCTAGATAAGTTCCACGATAGTTCAACTGGAAGGTTGAAATCCTGCTCTTGGAAATCTTTTTGGACACTGTCTTTTTCAATTTGTAATTTGTTCGCAACAAAATTTTAAATGAACACCCAATGAAATTCGTAGTATACTGCGCGCGCACTCTGTGTTTTTCACTAGCAATTTTCTTCGGTGTGTCATCCCTAACTGTCAGTTGAGTTAGAAAATAGGCCTGTTGATTGTAAGTGCGTTATGGACGACGGGCGACTGGCTATACTTACAGGGTGATCGATAAATCCGAATGGGTCAGTAGGGAGAAGACAAAAAGTATAAGAGATAGAGAACATCTGTTCTTATGCAATCGGTACACAACAATGCCTGCCACTAATAATGTTATTTTGAAACATTAAAATTTACTGTGTCCATGTCTACAGCTTCCTCATTCGACATAGAGAAATTCTAAGCATGCCATATTTTTGTGCATATTATGTGCAATCAAACGTGTCAGTCCTAATTTTTGTGCCACCACAACTTCGTTACTATGAGTTGTTTTATGTGTGTAAGCTGGAGGCACGTGTCACCAGCTCGCACACGCCCGTTAAGACAAACCAATGAGGATAGGGTTTTAGACTATAGCCAGAAATTTTGTGCATAATTTGTGCACTAGGAACAAAAAAAACTAACCATCATACTCAAATACTGTTGAAACTACGATCATAAAACTGTGTGCGAGCTGGAGACACGGATCTCTGGCTTGCACAGCTGTATCTTCGTAATTGTTTAAGCTACGGTTATGAATTATACCTCAAAATTTTATGCCTAATTTGTGCATAAGGCACAAAAATTTTCAAAACTTTAACTCAAAAGGTTTTTGAGCTACGAACCGATAAGTATGTGTAAGCTGGTGACACGTAACACGGGCTAACACATGGTGAATTACTGTAACTGTATAAGATAGCGTTTCGTTTTAAAGATCAACTAATACCTACGTTATAATTTGTGCAAACACGAGGCAAAATTTCAAATCTCTGGGCCTCTTAGTTTAATTAAAAATTATAAGCCAAAAACTGTTTTCCCGCCAAAAAATTCAAAATAATGGCTCTGAAGTGGCTAAGCGCGCCGTTACCGTTCCGTGCGCTACAAGATTGCAATCGAGTTTGAACTTAAGAGCTAGCAATATTTAGAGTCATTTTAATTTGCGCTCTCGTTTGTTTTAATTTATGTACCGAGAATTTTAGACTAGGAGCCGTTTGTTAGAGCGATGCGCGACGCGACTAATTTAGTTTCACTATAGGTACCTAACTAACCTACCCTACTTTTTATTTTAAGGCCCCAATACTAGTGTTGTTGCAATATTGATAGTATCACTATCAATGGTTGATCTTGAAAAATAGTCGATAGCGCGAATAGTCCTATCGAAAATATCGAAATGCTGCGATACTATCAATGGTGAAAATTGGGTAATAATACTATTGAACTTGGTCGATACTATGGATTCTCTCGATACTATCGACATACGATACTATCAATAGTATCGATACTATCTATAAACTATCGATGCGGTTTTAGAAACTATCGACGAATTTTCGATACTATCGAGTGAGTATTGTAAATCTAATCATATGATGTGATAGACGACCTACGTAATTACCAGCTATATTACGATGCACCTTTATTTTGTTTTGATCTCAATGATTATTCACATAAAATTCGACGAAATGATAGCTAGATTGTTTGTTTTTGCAATGGCGCCGGTTTTCCGTAGGCTTTGTTTTTGTTATCATTGTCAGATTTCATTATTTGTGTACAAATAACTGTTTACTTAGGAGTGTTATAAACATATTAACTTTTATTATATTGTCATATACAAACAGGATGCTTCTACAAAACAGGACTGTAAGTACATGAGTGTTGTTAAATCTTAATCATGTGACTAGAGTCACATGAAGCAATTGGCTTTTTTCAAGATAGGCTGGTGGCACAAAAAGAAATGTATGCTTGTTTTTGAATTTGGTTATGAGAATTTAATACACACTTTTATTGGTGATGTGTTTCTTATAAGTTTTTGTATTTTCTTATAAGATTTATTTTAGTATAGGTACCTAATAAAAATTTCGTAAATTTTTTTGAATATTTTTCCTGTTGAAATTTATTACTTAAATAGTACTATTACTACATAAATAAAAAAGTACACTCTGCTTTTGATTGGTGATGTGTTTCTTATTTTATTTGCACTTGTGTTAGATTGTACTTTTTGTAATTTAAATAGCAAATGTTTTATTTACCTAATATATAAACCTATTAAAACATTAGTCAATTATTCAAGTCAATTATACCATGAATAACCACCATCTTAATAAATACATTCACTCTCGGTGTGACCTCAACCTAGCTTCTGAATTGATGCCCGCGATGCCGCGCTGCGGCGTGCGCTCACTGTTTTTGTCACTATTTTTTGTTATTGTAAATGAGAACTAAAAATGGTTTTGTTATGTTTTACATACCGTAATAAACTACAAGCTTTGCACTTTCCATCAATTAAAATTATTATATTAAAGGCTTCGTACAGGGTTAATAATACAGCTTCCAATAATCATCTAATTTTCCTTAAAAATTGTGGCCTTAGTGGTTATATATAGATTTTATGACTTCAGTTTTTTACTAAACTATCATATTTTTACATAATAATAAAGCTAAGAAGTGTATCTTTTTATATCTAGTCATATTTTTATCCTAGGTCTTCTACATTTCAAATAAAACCAACTTTATCCTCTCGCTGCCGTTTATACGTAATTGCTACTGCTCGCGAAATTTTACACCAAGTTCACAATTTATTTCTGAAAAATTTTTCAAGTAAAACATATGTTGAATTTTTTTATCCAATGATAAACTAATAAAGATGAGGAACAAAATTTAAAAACATATATCATTAATGTTTTTTTTATATTTTTAATAAAATATAAGACAATCCATGAATATATCTCGTCTGTGAATTTCGATGGCCGTTTATAAATTTTTCCAATACTACACCCATGCATATTGTTTTAAAAACAGATAGTCTCTTTATTCAGCTTCTTGGAACAGTGATTTGTTTACTTTAAAACAACTCCAGTAAGCCATAAATCGTTTTTTTGTCGCAAGCGGCGACGGCTCGGAAATCGCGCGCAACCTATGGGCACTTGACATCTGGGGCCCGTCTAGGTGAAAGCAAGCGAGTGGTTATGTTAAAACAATCGAGAGCGCAAATTAAAATGACTCTAAATATTGCTAGCTCTTAAGTTCAAACTCGATTGCAATCGTGTAGCGCACGGAACGGCAACGGCGCGCTTAGCCACTTCCGAGCCATTATTTCGAATTTTATGGCGGGAAAAGTTTTTGGCTTATAATTTTAAAATTATGAGGCCCAGAGATTTGAAATTTTGCCTCGTGTTTGCACAAATTATAACGTATTAGTTGATCTTTAAAACGAAACGCTATCTTATACAGTTACAGTAATTCACCATGTGTTAGCCCGTGTTACGTGTCACCAGCTTACATACTTATCGGTTCGTAGCTCAAAAACCTTTTGAGTTAAAGTTTTAAAAATTTTTGTGCCTTATGCACAAATTAGGCATAAAATTTTGAGGTATAATTCATAACCGTAGCTTAAACAATTACGAAGATACAGCTGTGCAAGCCCGAGACCAGTGTCTCCAGCTCGCACACAGTTTTATGATCGTAGTTTCAACAGTATTTGAGTATGATGGTTAGTTTTTTTTGTTCCTAGTGCACAAATTATGCACAAAATTTCTGGCTATAGTCTAAAACCCTATCCTCACTGGTTTGTCTTAACGGGCGTGTGCGAGCTGGTGACACGTGTCTCCAGCTTACACACATAAAACAACTCATAGTAACGAAGTTGTGGTGGCACAAAAATTAGGACTGACACGTTTGATTCTAATATTCCGCCCTGTGCCCCTGGATCTGCCACTGGGGGCACAAAACGGAAAAAATCTTCCGTCTTGTGCCACTGTGCCTGGGATGTAGCCACTGGGGTCACAATACGGAAGATTTTTTCCGTTTTGTGCTCCTGTACTAGGAAACAGATAGTTGAGCAATTTCAAAATAAAGTGTACTCCACTTTAAAAAATTATTTTATTATGAACTAAGTTGTTTTTTTTTTTACAAAAAAAATTTTTATTATTATTTTTATATTCAACGACAATGCAACGATAGTCTATTACTTATTTTTTATTTAAAATGTATTTAAAAATGTATTGCTTGCTTGTTTAAAAAAAATTATGAAAACACTAGCGGCCGCTCGCGGTTTCACCCGCGTATTTACCGTTCCCGTAGGAATATCGGGATTAAAAGTATCCTATGTGTTAATCCAGGTTATAGACTATCTGTATGCCGAATTTCATCCAAATCCATTTAGTAGTTTTTACATGAAAGAGTAGACTTACAAACTTTCGCGTTTATAATATTAGTAGGATATCAATAATATAATGGCAAATGAATGACATTGATTTGTCTTTTTAACGTGCATTAGAAAAGACTAGATAACAATCTCCTTCGTCATTATGTGGCCATTATTTTAAACGTTGTAGGGTAATGGTTAAAATGCATTTGTTTGTATGTTTCAATAATTTGTAACTATCAGTTTCCTATTAGTACAGGAGCACTAAACGGAAAAAATCTTCCGTATTGTGACCCCAGTGGCTACAGCCCAGGCACAGTGGCACAAGACGGAAGATTTTTTCCGTTTTGTGCCCCCAGTGGCAAATCCAGGGGCACAGGGCGGAATATTCCGTTTGATTGCACATAATATGCACAAAAATATGGCATGCTTAGAATTTCTCTATGTCGAATGAGGAAGCTGTAGACATTGACACAACTTAGCTTAAATAGTGTTAACTAGCGAACCTGACCTCTCAGGTCTCAAACTGGTGGTCACTAGACGACAGATGAGGTTGGACGTGTATCTATTGATACCTACATTACAAATCAACGATTTATGCTGGAGCCACATCTATCGCGCTAGCGCGATAATTCGGGTTGTCGCGACACGTCTGGCCAAACACTTCCGCCTTAGCGCGATGCATCATCGCGATATGCTACGGCCACATTAACAAACTGTCAATTTCATTATTTTTTATGAGAATTCTTTTTTGCAAATAAATAGATTTCTTTTACTTTTAAGACAAATTATTAACCACAGAACCATCTCAAATTTTTCGACAGACCTACGTATTGTGTTTTGAGCTGATACAAATTAATAAAGTTCGACATCGGGCAGGGCCGCTCTAGTCGCCCTAACGGATAACGCAAGAAATTTTTGGGCGACTATAGTCGCACTATAGTATACTGGTTAACGCGCTCAAAAACTTCGCGTTCCATTGTCGCTTTACTAGGTACGCAACACAGTAGCGCGTTAACGCGATGATGCGTCGCGACGCTAAGACGAAGTATTCGGCCAGATGTGGCCCCAGCATTAACGCGCTACTGTGTCGCGTAGTTTTTTTGATATGGCCAACCTTAGCGCGACAACGAAACACGAAGTTTTTTAGCGCGCCAACGGAACAAGAATTTAGCGCGCTAATGTGACCGTAGCATTAGCTTATAAAGGCAAAGCACAATATTCATCCATTATTTTCAAAACCTGTGCTGTGATCAGAGTTTTTATTAACAATAGTGACTTAAAAAAATTATACTGTTTCTTAAAATGACACTACGGGTTATGAACTCAGTTCTGTATTATAGTTGGTAGATATCTTATGCTTAAAGTTTAAAAAAAAGTCGAGTTAGAGAAGACAATAAAAATAAAATGTAATTATCTTACACAGGAGTCTAGTATCGCTTCAGCAGAGAAAAACATGGACATATTGGTAATATCGTCGGCCCAGTGGTAAACTAGCCAATCTGCAATTTTGGCAGTTTTGACTTATATATACCAACATTAATAAATCTTTTATATTTACAATGTGGTAAAATCCTGTATCAATCAGGTTATTAACCCGTGGAGCGCTCGACGCCTAGGAAAAAAAAGCGCCTCAAGCGCTTCGCTATATAACAATGTTTTTTTTTTTTTGGTTTATCTTCAGAAATAACCTAATTACGTAATTCCTGTATAATGTATCCATAAGTGTTATATATCAATGTAATCTGCATGAAATTTCCTATCGAAATATCATAAGCTTAGTAAAAAAATAAACTTACATGAGGGTCTGAGGTGATGATTGAATTATGATGAATGTTATCATCGCAGCGTACCTACACTTTCACACCTCAATACACATATTTCCCATACACTTTCACTCAAAACAACACTAACACCACAAAGTTCACTTATTCAAGTATTCACATTTAAAATTTCAGGCTTTGAAGTCACATATTAACTTAGTTATTCACAATAATATGCACCGCATAGGCAAATACCTAACAGCGGCCATCACCGAACTGAGTCCGCGAAATCTCGTTTTTTCGTTGTTTTCATTGTTATTAGTTACATTAGTTATTTGGTAATGAAATGTTATTTTATCAATAACTGTTTATGTAATCGACAAACTTACAAACTATTATTTATATTTCTTACTGAGGAAAAAACCTACTCGCCATACACGCTTACGAAAAAATCACACTTCAAAAGTTCATGACTTTTTTTACAAAGATAAACACTGATTCCATAATAACCATTATTTTACCACAATCTACACTCTTTTCCAAGTAATTAAATATATACTTTATATAAGATTACTCGCCGTTTTCGTCGAGAATTCATTTTTACCTACCTACTACAAAGTGAGTGACGCAACAACTGACAAAAAAAACGTTCGACTTTTTTATATAATTTTTCTGACTTCCGTTCCAAATTGTAGTCAAATGGTTCCTAAATAAAAGTTACTCCATACAAACCAAATAATAATTCAAGCTAAACGGAAACACCGCTAGTACCAATCGAAAAGCTAAAATTTGAACGCCAGTGGCGCGCTGTAAATCTGTTCTACCTTAAGAACACTTTGCGCACGTGCAAGAAAAATAACATGTATCAAACCTGAGTACATTTGACGCTCGACGGGTTAATCGTCGAGATAAATGGCTACTCACTAGTGCCTATCTACCAAAACTACAGTAAGTGCAAAAGTAAACTAATCTATGTGATTTTAGTTCAGTTTACCTAAACCAAAATCTGTTACTTACAAAAATATCGCCATGTTCTACTGGTCTAAGTGACAGATTGAGCACTTTACCTTGGTTAAAACAGTACTTTAAGTACTTAACTTCACAATGATCAACTAGTCTAAATGGCAGATTGAACACTTAACCGCTTGGTTCAAAGAGCACTATGAGTACTTAACTTCACAGTGGTCAACTATTTTAAATGGCAGATTCAATACTTTACTCTGATTCAGACAGTAATCAGAACACTAAACTTCACAGTATTCTATTCGCCAAAGTGGTAGATTGATACTCAACTTTGTGCATATATTAATGGAACGCTACACTTCAAAGTGTTCTACTCGCCTAAGTGTCAAATTGAATATTTTATTTTGGTTCAAAGGATAATCACTACATTAATCTTCAGTTCAATACTTAATTATTAGATACTGTATATTACAATATTAATCGAAGAAGTAGTTTTGTTGTTTTATAGTCTAATGGGCATGGTAATAAATTAGTCGGAAAAATGTACATAGCCCCCATTTTTACTAAAGTTATGTTAAAAAGCAATTAATTCATGTAATATGAAAATCATGACATATTAACTTAATTTTCATTAAAATAATTGATTTTAAACAAAGATTATTTTAAAAAAAACCATTAAAACACACAAAGACGTAGTTATACAAAAATAATCCAACCCACACAATGTCACTTTTGAATATTTTTTATTTAAATAAATATAATTCAACTAAAACTTATATTTATTGAGTTATTAAGGTAAATATGGGGGTTGAATCCTTTTGATAAACGATCCACTTATGTTAATTTATTGAGAAAGTATTTAAAACTTCAATAAGAAAATGGTTTTAATTTTTATAATTATTATTACATACATCGCAAAATATACTTTTTTCTAAACATGAGATAAATCAAAGTGGAAATCAAAGTGTCACAAGACGTGTGTGATGTGTTGCATTGTGTTATCAGAAAAAAGACTTAAACCCTAGACAATCTTTAGGGATAACTCAAAAAGTGATTACAAGTCATCCAGTTTGCCTCAGCAATCCTTTGCATTTGAGCCGGTTACCAATTGAAATGAGGTGCAACGTTTTTCCCTATAAATGTGACAATGTATAATGTTACAAATAAAAAATATCCATAGTCGTCACCTGCCATATTCCTTCCGAAATCTGGAAGGAATAAACATGAAAAGGCATCATTTCAATAAGAATTATAAAACAAAAGGCCTAATTTATGTTTACCGTAATAATTAGAATTCATAAAATTAAATTGGCTTTAATACAATTTATTATAATCATTGTTGTTTAGTTACTGCTCTAACTTCAACCCGTAAGTTACGGTTCTAGTCCTTTATTCTACGGGTATGGGCCGTTACCCAGAAGATATAAATAGTTACGTCTTTTAAAATATGCTAACAAAAATATTTATATTAACTATTATAGTTTTAGCATAGTTTAAACAATTATGCAACTTTATATTTGATCGTAAAAAAATTATGTCAATCCACATTATGCATTTTGATGTTTATGCCTTAAAAATATGAGGTACACCATTTAAAACACAGGAACAGGCCTCTCACATGGACAATAGCACGTTGGCGTGGCGATATTGGGCCATAACCCACCACGCTTGCCCAATAAGCGGGTTGGTGGGTTTTAACGACTGTCATCTTACGACAACAACCGGGAGTAACGCTTAACGTTCCTTCCGAAGCACGGAATAAGTTAACTCATTTTCAGTTATACCGGATAGCCAGAAGGGTGCCCTTCTGGCAATCCGGGCTAGGTGCTCTTTTCAGTTCCAGATTTAATATTTACTGGAATATAAAATACTTAACGCATTTTAACAAATTATATGTCACAAAAAATACATCGAAAATAACAAAACATAGATAACGAACGAATCTTTTTTCTAAATGGAAATATTGACCCTAGTGACCATTTTCATTTTAACTTATTTTCGACCAACTTGTGGTTTGGATCCTTTTTGCGTAACTACTACATCCTATGAAACATTGATGTAAACAATGATAGTTTTTTAAGGTTACTATTTGATTCTATAATTTTTAATATGTTACTTAATATTAAAAGTAAATATTTTTGCTATTACTTAGGTAATTATTTGTTTTTGCTACTCACCATGGTATTCTGTACCACTCTAACAATATCAAAGATGCATATACTTACCTACCATAAGTAAGTAAATATAATAAATCTTAACATTAAAGAGCACTTTGGCTAGTTATCATTAAAAAATGTAAGTTGTAAAGTACGCCCAACCGCTGTCAATTCAGCTATCTACCACATTGGCTACTTGAACACATCAAAATTATTTTACTTGTCTTATTCCGACCATGGTGAATAAGCCAATCTGCTTTAATTTCGTAAATAAAGAAAAAAATCTAACTTTATCAATATCTACTTAAAGTATATTATTTTTGACTTATAAATTTACAAAATTGAAAAGATATTTACAAAACCTGATTTACAGTACCAATTTTTGTCTTCATTTCGCTCTACTGAAAAGTTTGACATTTGCAGATTGGCTAGTTTACCACTGGGCCGACGATATGTCTATGGAAAGAAGGAACACTTCATAGAAAATAAGTGGTCGAACTTCTGATTAGATAGCAGGTGATTTTACCCCTATCTGCTTCAATCATGCTGCTGCGCTGCTCTTGTAGTTCATCTGCCCATGCCATGACCCAGGGCCGTCTTTACCCGGGGGTGCAAGAGGTGCGTTGCACCCGAGCGTTG
The DNA here is from genome assembly GCA_963921215.1 of Scoparia ambigualis. Lineage (NCBI taxonomy): Eukaryota > Metazoa > Arthropoda > Insecta > Lepidoptera > Crambidae > Scoparia > Scoparia ambigualis. The sequence continues at coordinate 23,691,628 of OY992501.1, read as the reverse complement.
AATATTTAGATATTTCATTGTACTTAACGCCATTGCACAGTTTCATATAGGTACTTGTTACGACAAATTCGTATGCGCAAAATTAAATATTAAAAAAAATTGTCATCAACAATAATCATTGTTTTACCACAGATTAGGTAATAGTTACGACGGTTTTACTTTTATTACGCTTTCGGCGCTTGTCATACCGCTCATGATGTTCAAGCTAAAATGACTCTTAAAACTACACAAATAACAATTTTATTTAATACAACACGCGCGCGGCTAAATCTCTAATCCAAGTCTCCTCTTCACGTCGGCATATGCGTCCGCGGACATTGGCATTGGATCAGTGGCGGTACCTTCATACAAGCCGAAAAGCCCGGCTTGCCCTAACAAAAACTCAATATCACTACTGGTAAAACGCAATTATTAAAATCACTTAATATTTTTTACCATTGTTAATTTTCTTTCATCAGCATTCAAATTATCAATTTTATAAGTTTCTCATATTCAGAATCACCAAACAAATCGCATAAAGCTGCTTATAAATCGTGCGACGCTTTACATCTCTCTCGCACAAGTTGGCTTGCAACCGGGCTTCGGATTTAAAGTATATCCGCTCTCTTCTAACTTTAACAAAATTGCTACTCTATAAACATAATACTGCGTAAGTATGTATAGATTCTATGAGAAATTCATACTCTTCGTCAAAGCCAGCTTGCGTTATGAAGTTCGCAAGTAAGACCTTCTCCAAATCAGGCTTTATTTCTACCGAATCACGTGCAACTTAAACGCGGGCGAACCAATCAGAGGCGACCGACGACAGCTCGAGCTCGGGCGAACCAATCAGAGGCGAGCGTTAATACGCGGTTGTGCTGTGCAGCAGCCACAGGCAGCAGCCAGCCATTTTTTATTCTTTGTTATTGTCACACTTCATTTTATTTGAGGAATTGTTTTTAAGTAACAAGTGTTTTCGTAATTTGTGATAAAAAAATGTGTTCCGAGTTCAGTTCATCGCTTTATTGGTCTCTGTGACGAACTAAGATGTGTTAAGCATGTGATGTGTGGCAAACAAATGTGTACTTAAACGTGTTGATGATTGGCATACGAAAGGCAGAGGTAAATAAATTCTTTGAACATCACACATGATTTATGTATTTCGCAAACTATTAAAAGTCATCTAGGGCATTAATTATAATAGGTCTATGTAAAAAACTCTTTGGATTGTTGGTTGCTTCCATTCTAATAATTAAGTAGGTAATAATTAATATATTAAGTCTAAAGGCCTACATATCGACTGTGATTCCCGCGCAAAATGCCCATTTTGTAGTAATTTTCCAGTTGTATTTATCGTTTTTATCGAAATAGGATAATAAATGCATGCGTAATATTACGAATCTCCACTCTGCGAGAATTAGCCGAGTTCGGACGGCCGGCGCATCGCATTTTGTTGTAATTTTGTACTTAGTTGTATTTATAGTTTTCATCGAAATAGGATAATAAATTAATTATAACATTTTTATTCCTCATGAAGTAACAATTATTCTGGTATAAATTTAACTCAATAATATTATCGTAGTTAGAAGAAATTCACAGTTAACTTAACGCGATTTTCGAAGTTTTTTTGGTTTTGTTTCATTTTTTTATTTCATTTGTTGAGTTCAATCCAGGAGCTCAAAAAAGTGCCCTCGCGCAATTTATGAAAATCTTTCTCTGCAATTTTGAGTTTAAATAAAAGTTAAGCGAAATTTACAAAAAGCGAGGTCGCTACGTACTATGCCAATAGCTATTCTACACTATTCAATAAGTAAATACTGTTAATGTATTTTTGTTTCTGAGATAAAGAACGCTAAATTGGCCAAAATAAAATTCTCAAAAATCACATTCAAGATGTAATAGAAGGTAATAGCCTGTTTTTTTACCTACGACAAGAACGTTTGGAATGCCACGGCCTATGACGATTTGAGTAAAAAATGTGGCTAGTGTCACAAATGGGCACCAACATTGTACCTAGGTAGTAAGATTAGGAACTTCAGGTTTCGTGGCTTGCCTCAATCTGAAGCCCTAGGCACGCCACTGCATTGGATGCATCCGCAGATGAATTTCCACGAGCTGTCCACACGTCTGTAGGTCGAACAGTCTGTTCATTCTGGGCAAACGCAACTCGCCTCGCGCTCGCACTCTCAATTTTAACAGTTAAAATCAAGGCCGACGCATCCGCAAATGTCGTCTGCCAAACGTCGTCTGCGGATGCGTCGGGTTTTTCATACAAAAAACTGGCCAAAACTATTTTTTTGGTAATTTTATGGTAATTTTGGGTCAGTTGCGTATCCAAATTATTTTTCAGATCAGTGATATACGTTTTAGTATAACCCAGTATCTACCCTGTGCCCTTTTTTCTACTTTAGTAGTAAAGTGAAGTGGAAAAATTAAAAAAAACTGATAAAAATTTGAAAACCTTTTTTTACTAAAAGCATATTCGATTTATTTGTACAGTAATAAATAAAATAAGCATTTAAAAAAATACACAAAAAGGATAGGTAGGTAATTATATAAAATAATAATAACTAGGTACAAACATTAACAAAACTAAACGATAGGTTTACTTTGATATTATTTACTTTTATTCTTTAATTGACAAGAGTGTACAAAAGGCTGACTTAATGACACAAGCATTCTCTACCAGTCAACCATTATATTTATAACATCTAATAGTCATCACACTCGCTTTCGTCTTGATCAGTGCTGGTGTTTGCGGAACACTCGTACTCGTCTGCTTTAAGAAATGATATAGCTGCTTGTGACAAAGGTTTGTGGTTCCTTTTTGTCAGCATTCTGCTGCTACAACTCAGGTACACATCCGAGGTCAGATGGAGGCGGTTCATAACGTCTTGGAGACAATCTTTTCGCGAATACTTTCTAGCAAAGTTTTGCCTGTATAGGCGAAAATGTTTATTGCGCGACTCAGCCGCCTTCTCTGATAACTGACCAATCGGTAAAAGAGCATGCTCGATGACCAAAGCCCCATGACATAAAATTTTGTGGAGAGTGGGCGTCATGGGGTGCCAGTGATATAATTGCACATACAGTTCTGCTGTGGATCGCAGAAACATGGAAAAATTTTCCGTGTTAATGGGGAACCCACTTGACAGAACTTCTAAAATCACCTTGAGCTTCTTGAGGAATTTTATGTCAATGCCAGTGATTCTGGCAGTCGTTTCTGGATTAGAAAAAAACCTTGAGGTATTGCCATCATTGGTATTTCCAAATCCAGCTTTTGGCACGTCTATAAGCAAGCCCATTTCATCCCGAAAGGCATCCTGAATCTCCTTTTTCTTCTCAGCCGAAATTTTTTTTTCCTCAATGTTTAGTCTCCATTTTTTAAGAGGTAGTTTATACGCTAAATGAAGACATGTTTCGAGGAATCTTATTCGAGCGTGCAATATAGATAATCTAAATTTAAGTGTGTTTGAATCTATAGCACTTTCGTCAATGGTTTTCAGCATGTTAAATTCTTTGCTGGTCTGCTTACATATGTAGCACTTCATGACGTGGTGTTAGTAGCAGCATTGCACACTTTGCCGTCTACCATTGTTAGCACTAGAGTGTGCGATACCTTTATCACGTTATTGTCGACCTCAACTTCCGTAGGATTTATGTTTCTTGCCTGATTTTCAATATGTGTTATTTCGGATCGAGTCACTTCATCGCTTTCATGCACAAACTAGATCCTTATTGGACGGCAGAAACGTGAAGATGAAGGAGCCGGGTTCTGCCACCAAACCTTCACTATACCATTCACATTGCTCGTGAGTCTTAATGGTACTAACGAGCTTATAAAAACATGGGCATCGGAATCGGACTTGTCTTGGAACTTTTGTTTAAATTCTTGTGCTTTCGAGCCATCACATCCCCATTTTTTTTTTTTTTTTTTATATAAGAGGGAGGCAAACGAGCAGGCGGGTCACCTGATGGAGAGTAATCACCGCCGCCCATGGACACCCGCAAAACCAGAGGAATCGCAGATGCGTTGCCGGCCTTTAAGGGAGGAATAGGTTTAAGGAAGGAATAGGAATTGGGAGGGGGGGGGGGGGGGGGAAGGGGCCTCCGGAACCCTCACTGGTCAGACGAAACACAACAGCACCAAGTGCCATTATTTCACGCCGAATATTAGTGAGAGGGTGGTATTACGCCGGGCGAGCCCAATGTGTGCTGCAACGCAGCGTGGCTCTACCACTCAGTTGGTGTCACTCATTTAGCACCACCCAGGGATCACGTGTAGGGTCTCAAGGGTAAACCTACGGACGCGAGCAACTTTGACCCCCACAGATGAGTTCCATATTCTGCCTTTCAATTTCAGTTGCCGTCATTATCACTTCTTCTATATAAAAGCAAAGGCGTTGAGTAGTGTGGTCGAGAAGATTTTGTAAACTAACTTCAGCTATCGATTCTGAAATGTGAATATCTTTAGGATAGCATTTCTTTTTCTCTCTTTGCAGGAGCGAATAACGCGGGTATATATCTTCTTGCCCACTTCTGATAACATTATATTGTTTACGGGTTAAGTCCGCTTCCACGTATTTAATCAGCGCTTTTGTTACAGTTAGCTTGCCGCTTTTTGAACATTTTTCTGCTGATCTTATGATTTTTCGGAATTTGACGGCTCTTGTCGGAGTCACTGAAGCCTGTTTAATGAGCTTAGATAAATCGTTGTTGCCTGCGGCTCTTTCGCTCATCACGGCAGCATATGTCAACTCTTCGTGGGGTATTTGTGACCTCACGTTCTCTGTTTTTCGTCTTTTGCTTCGTTCACTACATTCTTGGAATTCCATAGAAGGACGGCCGGGTTTGTGGTGTCGCCAAGTAGGCAAAGAGATTGTTTCTTTAAGCCATTGTTCGTTGGTTTTCCGAAAACGGCACTCTTTGTAGCTTGCTGAGGTCCACTTAAGCTTATAATGATGTTTAAACGACTTTAAGCTATCGCGGAGTAGGTACTTTGGTTTTATCATCGGGGCATTTGGTGATTTCGATTAGTTTATAACCAAGAAAGTCCAGATTTTTATCTAAATTTTTGTAGCCGCACTGTTTTATTATATTGAACATATCCTCTCTTGCTATAGTCATTGAAGACTGAACACAATAACCTGCTGACAAAAAGAGAACTAGTGTTATAATCAGAACATTGAAAAATATTGAAATATATTTTTTTAAAACCTCCTTTGATTATTAGGCTATAAAACAAGAGGGCGGAAAGAGGCGGAAGGTTTTTCTATAAATATAGAAAGTAGAGGGTAGACAGAACACGACCATATATAAACTTTAGTTTAACTCTGTTTAACTGATACTTAATTTTACTCGGCAAACTAATTTTATTGTTTTTTTTTTGACTCAAAAATGCTCATCACTATCTGGTACAAATAATGAATAAAAAAGTGATTCTTACAATTAAGTAATGAATTTAAAATAAAGTACATACCTGTGCCTGAAGATTCCATAGTAATTTTTTGGGTTTGCACTGAACTTAACAGTTTGATAATTTATAGAAAAGTAGCAATAAATTGCGAGCGCCGAGAAAACAAACGTGACACTTAGCACAACAGATGAGTTCCGACTGACACATGTAGCGCCCGAGCGGCATCGGTAAACCGGATTCGAAGGTGTGCCATTTTCAAATCAAATTAACTTAAAATTAAGTAGGTAACTTGACAACTTAATACAAAGAGCCGTTTACACGTATTAAGTTGTCAAGTAGGTAACTTAATTTTAAGTTAATTTTAACTAAATTCTTGCGTGTAAACAGTCACTTATAAGCTCTTTAGTAGCAAGTGGTAAGTAAACGATTTAGTGGGCAAGTGAACAAGTAGAATAGAATCGAGTCTATTTTTTGAGTAAGTAACCGCCCCTCCCGCACCGCTTGCATTCCCCGGTAGGCGTGGCTTCTACTAAATTGTCATTTAGTTGACGTGTGGACGCAACAATTTAGTGAAGTCGTGAAGTCTCGAGTGTGACGAGAGCCGGTCTTGCCGCGATGTGTCGCCGCCGTATGCACTAAAGAGTGCTTAAGTAAACACACGTGTAAACGATCGACAACTTAAAATTAAGTTAAAATTAACTTAAAATTTTGTTACCTACTTGACAACTTAATACGTGTAAACGGCCCATAAGGTGTGCCATTTTCAAATCACAACAAATGAGAATTGTGTGGTCACTTTTGTAAAATGGACTTTTGGCCAGTTTTATGTATCAAATACCCGTATGTGCGACGTGTAGAGGGGATTTGCGCGTCTGTGGTAGGTATTTAACGTTTGCAGATGCAACTGCCTCGCATCCGTCTGTTGTCGGTTTTTGTGGCACGCATCAAAGGGATTCGGCGCCAACGTCCGGCGTCTGTCCGTCCCAGCGTTGCCAGATGTGCGATAATTATCGTTGATCCACGATAATTTAGAGGGGCATGCGATAAAAAATAATCATTAAGTATCGCACGATAATTTGTATAATTCGTCGACTTTCCACGATATTTTTTGTCAGTTCTACGATAATTTTGTGACAAACCTGGTTTAGCATCATTCGTTCAGTCACAGTTTGGAAATAACGAAATGTAAGGTACCACAGTCAGTCCTTTTTCTAGGCGATAACCTTTTTTTTTTTTTTAGCTCGTGACGTTGGATGTTACCATATTTGGAGTGCCCAGTCGTATAAATTCTGTCTTTTTGAATGCGATAAAAACACGATAATTTTGCAGTAAATCTAGGATAGTTTTGACCTACGGATCTGGCAACACTGGTCCGTCCACACGTCTGCCGGCAAATCAGTTTGTTCGGAGTTGCGATTGAGAGTGCACGCATGCACACACGCCTTTTTATTTGCAAAAATCAGACGTAATTATTTCAGAGGCTACCAAAATGATTAATCTGGTTAAAAAAGATTTGGAGCAATACCGCACGGATAGTGCGTTCGAACAGTTGTTATCTGATGCAAAATAAATTGCTGAAGAATTAGAATGCGAAACAGAATTTAAAGAAACTGCTCGTCCACGTCCCCGAAAAAGACATTTTGATTACGAGGCTGGAGATGAGCCCATTTTAGACCCAACCAACAAATTTAAAGTATGTATGTTTTTATTTTTTTCTACTGGACACTGCTATCTCAAAATTAAATGAAAGATTCGATTTGCTGACGGAACACAATTCAGTTTTTTCGCTCTTCCAAAACATTGAATGCTGGAGGAAATTAGAGATGCATGAAAAAAAAACTCATGTTCTCGGCTCCAAGAAAAACTAACATTTAAAAATAGATTTGATATTGACGGGGAGGATTTATATAATGAATTAGAATTGTTGTCAATATTTTTTCCCAATGCATCAACAAGTACTCCCACTGATATTTTAAGCTACCTATATATATTCTAATAATTTAATCTCCTCATTTCCTAATATCTCAACATCACTACGTATATATTTAACACTGCCTGTTACAGTAGCTGAAGGTGAACGATCCTTTTCAAAATTAAAATTAATAAAAAATTATCTTCGGTCAACTATGACCCAAGACAGACTAACAAACTTAGCTATTATAAGTATAGAATCCAAAATTGATATAAAAATAAATGATTTAATTAAAATCTTTGCCCACTCAAAAGCAAGAAAAATTTTAAGAGTTTGTTTGATGTATGTACATACAATAAATAGATATTTAACAATTAAATAATAATATAAACGAGAGTTGGATTGCTGGTTTTTCGCCATTACAATCAGTGTTAAATGTAATTAACTCATACTTTTCTCAACTAATAGATTTCTCAACTAATTGGTTCCTTCTTATTCTTTGTTTTTGCATCATGTTCATCATGTTAAAATAAAAGTACTTACCTACATATAATTTTTAGAAGGTTCATCGAAAAATCTTCACTATTTTGAAGAAGTAGATACCTTTTCTAGAGTGTTAATTCCAGAAAATGGACATATGTCTCGAATGGAGAATAGTTTTGTTTTTATTTGTATAATTGGGTTTAATTTGTATAATTTAAGTTTTGTATTTTAGAGAAATAAATAAATAAATTATCAATATTACGTGTTGTAAGTATAATTTTAGTTTTGTATTTTAGAGAAATAAAAAAATAAATTATCAATATTACGTGTATTGTGTTGTCTTGGTTGACTAGGACCCCTTTCATACTGCAGTGTATCGTCGGTCGCGTCAGTCGCGTGCCACGCTGCAGTGTAAAAGAAAACGAGGGCGCAGGCTGAGCCCCTCACCCCGGCGCCGAATAGACTTAAGACGGCACTGCATGACCGCTTCCATACCCGGTTTTTTGTATAATCGAAGCTTATCTGCTACAAGTTTTGTCAGAAACCTATTTCCTAAGAACTATTTTTACTTTCTAGAAGGCAGGAAGTTCAAAACCTTTCAATAAATAAAAAACGGACTTGTGTTAGTAAAATATAATATTCCATAATTAGTAAGTACTTAACAATAAAATAAGGCACAATCATACATTTCACAATAGCAATAAACACTTGTTAATTAAAGTAATACATTTTGTTAATAACTGTTAATATTGTACACATATAAAATATTATTGCAAGAATCATATTTCAAGCCATATCCTTGTATTTAGTAAATAGATTATACAGCACACGAAGAGTAGATTTTAAGTCGAGATTCACAATATCTGAAACAGAAAAAGATTGGTTTTATTTGTCTTGAAATTAATGTTTGGGTATCAGACTTATTCATTTTTATTTATTTTTTATCCAACCATAACCTAAACCAGTTATCACTTACCTTCTGGTCTTGCTTTAGGCTTAGCGAGACCCACATCTTGCATCAACTCAAAGGCGAATGACACATTGTGCACCTTTTGGTCAAAGTCTTGTGGTGTTAAATGGAAGTCATAGAGAGGCACGAAAAATCCATCAAGTAATCCCATCAAAAGGCAAAGATACACGCCATCATGGAACTGTGAATCCAAATCCATAACCTCTAGGTTCACCTTACTCAGATGTTTGTTTACAAAAGTTATGAGAGACTGTAACAAAAAATCTTATCTTGTCTTTTTTTCTCATACACAAATCAGTAAATGTGTAAAATACATTAAATATTTATATACCTTTTTAACAACTTGCAGTTTGTCAGGAGCATGATCGAAAAGTGCATCAAAAGCATCTCTTTCACACTTCATACCGAGATCATCATAAGTTGTAGTGATGTCTTCTATGTAGGTTCTAAAATTGGTAAACAGGTTTAAAAAAAAATGTGATTAAAATAGATCTCAAAGTTAAAATGTATTTATTCAGTTAACTTAATTAATAAGCACTTTAATCCAAATCAACAATTTGTCAATTTACATTACAACAGAAAGTGCAGGATAAGCGCTTTTTCATTGAAACATAGTTTAAATGAGAAATTTGTTGCTGTCCAAAAATATCTAATATACCCAAGCTTTACCTATGTGATAGCTGATTTGCTGCATCCTTCTTCACAACCACTACATTGACACTAACATTTTCTGGTAGCCGAATAGGTGCACGAAAATGACGAGCAAGTGACACCAATAGATGTAATATGGACACAATATTTTTTGAATGAACAGAATCCACGCTCCATTTTTGAACTGGCCTCACTGTTCCATATAAAACCTAAAAAAGATTGACCTCATTAAATTTTATATAACCTAAATAAATAAAAAACATCCTTGTGTGTTGAAATAACTTAACATTTAAAGTTTTAAGCTACATATAAAAAGTAGGGGTTGTTGTGCATTCGCTACAAAGTTGATTTGCCACAGAAAAAAGTATGTGGACATTCGCCACAGTTCTATTTTTGTAAAGTTGATTCGCCACACTTTTATTTTCGACACAGACAGCAGAAAAATCAAACAATAAGTGAAGTAAAAACGTTATTTATTATTTTTTAGATAGTTAGATAACAAAATAATAGAAAGTAATTATAAAAAATATTTACACCATGCTCACCAGAGCTTGGGGTATTCCTCGAAGCGCACCTATTTTGAAGCGCACCAGACCAAGCGCACCTAAACTATTCCTCCAAGCGCACCCGTTGGCTGCGCTTCAGAATAGGTAATTAAAATCTTATATTTTTATTCCTCGAAGCGCACCTACCGTAAAAAATAGAGAGGACCTTAAAAGATTCGTAATATTGATGTCGATAGAAACTAGGACTAGGTGCTTATGCAACTTACTACGTCAATAATAAATTGAATCATGACAGTCATGCTGATCTAAAAGTACCAGGGAGACATAAATGAAAAGAGGTAGATAGGCGCCTTAGCGTTCTTACTTACCTTTAACTATCAGGAAAAAAGAAATAAACGAGTAGGACTAGGTGCTGCAACTTACTATGTCAATAGTAAATTGAATCATGACAGTTACTTTGAACTAAAAGTACGGTAGTACTATTACTTATTCTGTGCTAAAAGTACTAGGGTGACATAAATGAAAAGAGGTATATACTCTAAAAATAAACGTACGTTATTCGTTATTGATATTTTCTGTTAGTTTATGGTTACTTAGTTCTAATTTTTTTCGTAGGTTTATATACTTCCTGCGCCTATCCATCCATCCATAAAAAAAAATTTAGACGATTCAAAATGCTTATTTTAGGCTTACTGAATAAAGATATCTTGATTGATTGATTACATCAATAATTTTAGAATAAAATAACTACCTTTCATCTCGAGCGCTCAAAACGAACTTTCCTTGCTACCGGTACTTTATGCAAAAATGATGTACTAGGAAGACTTGTGGCGAATGTACAATCACGATTACCTACCTGTGGCGAATTAACTTTCAATGTATGGAGTTACAAAAACGTGGCAAATCAACTTTGTGGCGAATGTACAACAACCCAAAAGTAGATACACAATCCTATACTAAATCATAGTGGAATTATGGCAACTTTAACATACGAGGGGCGTTCAAAATATTCTCGGTATTGATACGTTACAACCTCTTTTATATATATATTTGTTACTGGCCGCTAAGATTCATCCATTGACATTAAAAAAAAGTAAAATTGGAACCGAGATGTTCTTTTGTTTTTCTGCAATTGCCGAACAAACATGAACACCATGAGCGAATTAACAATTTTAACGAAATTAGAGCACCGATCCGTCATAAAATTCTTGACAAAACAGGGTAAAAATCAAAAAACCATAAAAGAGGAAATGGATTGTGTTTACCGTGAGTCTGCTCCTTCTTTATCTACTATTCAAAAATGGTCAAGCGAATTTAAGCGTGGAAGGGAGAGTATTGAAGATGACCCTAGACCTGGCCGGCCTGTAGTGGCTACCTCACAAGAAAATATTGATAAAGTGGAAAAACTTATTTTGGAAGACGGCCGAGTGAAGGTAAAATCTATAGCTCAAGGAACCAATCTCTCTATTGGTACCGTACATGACATTATACATGACCATCTTAATATGTCAAAAGTAAGTGCAAGATGGGTTCCGCGAATGCTGACGCTTCTTCAAAAGGATATGCGTGTGGCTTGCTGTTCAGATTTTATCGACCTGTGTGGTGAAAATCCCGATGAGGTGCTGCAAAAAATAGTTACTGGAGATGAAACCTGGGTTCATCATTATGACCCAGAGAGCAAACAGGAGTCCATGCAGTGGCACATTAAGGGTTCAGCTCATCCCAAGAAGTTCAAGGTAATCCCGTCAGCTGGCAAGGTCATGGCCACAATATTTTGGGATTGTGAAGGAGTTTTGCTTATCGATTATAAAGAAAAAGGTGTAAATATCACAGGGCAGTACTACGCTAACGTTATACGTCAATTAAGAGATGCGATCAAAGAAAAGAGGCGAGGAAAGTTAACCAAAGGTGTTCTGCTTCTGCATGACAACGCCCCTGTCCATACTGCTCATATTGCCAAGGCAGCTATTGTTGAATGTGGGTTTGAAACTGTTACTCATCCACCCTATAGTCCGGACTTAGCCCCAAGCGACTTCTTTTTGTTCCCCAATCTTAAAAAGGATCTGCGTGGAAATAAATTTTCTGACGATGAAGCGTTGAAGACGGCCGTGGAGGAGCATTTTTACACCAAAGATAAAAAATATTTTTATGAGGGATTAAAAAAAATAATTGATCGATCTTATAAGTGTATGAACATAGGGGGGGAGTATATTGAAAAATAAAAATATCAAACTTTTCGTACTTGTTTGTTTTTATCCACATACCGAGAATATTTTGAACGCCCCTCGTATACATTTGACATAATATGTGTTATTGAAGAAGCACATCGTCATGTTTAAACTAGTGATGAACAATTATAATTTTGATTAATCATAATCGACGATTATTGATAATTCTCGATTTACCATAATCATCCAATCTATCAATTATTTAGCGATTACTTCTGACATTTATTTTCCTCAAAAACACACAATATTGCTTTCTAAAAAAGATAGCAAAAAAATATCTCTCAATAAAACCCATCGTCTGTGGCGTCGGAGAGGTTAATCTCTACTGCTGGATTAATTCAAACCTAACAGATTGATGCCCGAAAAGATAGAAATGTTGTTTTTTTTGAGGAAAATAAACAAATATTTAAAAAACTTTAATTTTAACTATTGATTTTTTATAAATTTTATTTATATATAATGTTGATTTATCAATAATTTGTTTTTTTAGTTATTACTAAAAACCAAAACTTAATCGTAATTGTAATTGTCGTTTATTAGGTACAATAATCGTAATCGCTATGTGATAATTGTTTCATCACTAGTTCAAACTTAGCTCGCACAGCTGTTTCATCACTAGTTCAAACTTAGCTTGCACAAGTACTCTTTCTGTTTAGATGTTTTAAAAGTGTTGATTGTGCATCCAGTTATTATGTGTGATAAAGATTTTAAGAGTTAAAGGCATTCTTACACGGTTGACTGCACTTAAGACCACAGCAAGCTTCTTCCGTTGGCTGTCTTCGGACTGTGTTACCTCAGGCACATCTAGTTTAGTTTCAGTAAGTTTTTCTAGCAGTTTCTGCAACACTTGTCCATCATAAAGATCCTCACTAATGTCCTTTACAATGATTCTTTGAGCAGCTAGCTCATCATTGATCCAGTCTATCAAGACTTGTATAAGTTCCTTAACTCTTGGATCTTCCAGGGATCTAGGCTCAATAATTGCCCTTTCTTCGTTATCAACTATGAAATCAATAAAACAAAAGGCTAAACAGTACAATATTGTCCCAGTAGATGAATGTTCACACATTTTGATTGAAAAGGTATGTTAGAAGTAATTAACAGTTTAATGAATACAACTTACCTCCCCCTCACCCCCTCCTGTCCCCCCCAAAAACACAAAAATCATGTACATTATACTACCTAAGCAGATATAGCACTTTGGAAGTAAACAGTTGCCTTTATTGTAACATAATTACCATTCCATTGGTGAAGCATCAATTATTATAATAATGGAATTACTTACGCAAACTGTATTCCTCGGGTGGAATTTCTGGTGCAGTGGGGCTGCCAGGAGAATCAATAGCATATTTGCCTTCTGCTTGTACTTCTTGCACTGTCAAATAATGATTATCATTTTAATATACTTTACAGTAACCCTACTGAACTCTAAAAATCGAAACTAGGTATTACACTTTTCAGGTGCTGTAATTGGTTTATATATTTATTGGGCAAGAATTATCGATTTATGATACCAATGCGTATTTACGTCACAGATGGAGTGTTATTACTTCATCATCTTTGACCTAAAAACACCATCATCCCACGCAGTCAAGCAAGGTTCCCAAATGTTTACAATAGTAGTGAATTTGTTTTAATTACCTTCCTTTATACGCTTTTTACGACCGATAGTGCCAAGTTTATCCCAAATAGATTCCTCTTTGTCTTCCTTTTTTTGTAAAACTGGCGTACGAGGCGATTTCGGGCGTGGTGAGGACATCTTGCTCATCTAAACCAGGAAAATAACACCAAGGTGAATCATCAACGTATTTGGCTAATAATGTATTTCGCTAATTTATAAAGTAAAACTTTTGGTGTTAGTGCTAGTGTTGTGCTCCAAGTACTTTAAAATCAATGCACTACTTTTACTTTCTAGTTAAAATAAACGAACAAAATAGTAATTAGTAATATTACCTACTACCTACCAAAATAAATCTAGAGATCTTTTTGACATAACATGACTCTTTCTTGACTTGACGGATTCATAGACAACGACTTTTTAGTTTACTTTTTCACATAATGAATGCAAAGAGAAGTAGCTCATACAGTCGAATTTCTCAGACAAAGGAAAGTCAGTTATTTATTTACAATGGAATTCCAGTTCAGCATTTGTGAGATGAGCTTAGATAATTGATTATTTAAAAAGATGTAGGTACCTATAAAATATCTATCTACAGTCATTTTAATAAATTATACCTATTATGACTGATTAGTTGATTAGGTACCTTTTCGATTAATTAAACAGGATTACCTTGACTTTTTAGTAGGTACTTTTAGGACTTTTCTAATTAATTTTATAATTATTGAAAAATATGATAATGATAGATTTTACAGAACCTTAAAATCTAAACACGCAAGTTTTAACTAAATTTGAAAAAATAGTTGACCTTATCGAAAAGCACCCTAAAAGCACAATAAAATAGAAAGTTCGTAAGACTCATTGAGATCTCAATGGTAACTAAATCTGGCTTACTCACGCACGCACGCCCACGCTACTTAAAAAAAATTACCTATATGTATAAAGAAATATTAGGAACGTTAGGCTGAATGAGCTGGACACTTTATCATTTGCCATGCCTAAATTGCATATTGTTAGTAGAAAGAAAGGAAGGAGTCGAAAAAAATCTCTATGGCTGGCTGAGGAGATAAATATTTTGTCGAAATCTCAAAATATTACTTGTTGATCCAAAGAAGTACCTAGCTACGATTATTTCAACTATAAACGTTGTTTAATATTATATTTTTTAATAAGTGTGCGGATTGCGAAAACATTAAACTCTCCGGCAATACTGTTTTGTTGAGGCTTGAGATCTTGCGTGTTACACAGGTTGGTGGAATCACGTCTAAAAATAGCAACAAGATTTTATTGCATCACATGAAATTTCAACTACACTGTAGACTGTTTAAATCATCAAACGAAATTGGTAACATTTCCTTCCCTTTGTTTTTAGTATGGAGAAAGGAGGGAACCCACCTCCGTATGGCTGGAGTAATGGCCATACCTTGCAGCCGCCGCCTGCCGCACCCCCAAGCTACTCTCAAGCTGTCGGTGGAGTTGGCCCTTCCAGTCCCTACACTCCACAATATACAGCAAGTAAGTGTAAAATTACGAAAGCTCTATCTTACAGTTATGGTTTAATTTAAGTACCAAGTGGTAGTTTTTATTTATTTACCTTTTTTTTATTTAACACTGGGTATTCAGTAAAAAAAAATTGCTATAAAATTACATTCAATTTTACTCCTTTTACACTTATGTTGAGTATCAGTCACCATTGAAACTAACCTTGACATAAAATTTAGAATGACAACACTCTAAATAATGACCTCTACTAAAACATATGCAAATGTTGAACAAAATTTTACTGAGCACAGTGTGGGATTTTATATTTGGTTGGTTGTATACAAGCTTACATTATTTTGCATTAGGATAGATCAAGGATTCAAATTCAATTACCTAGTTCAGTACCCATGAGTAAGTAAGTTGAAGGATTCTGCAGATTTTGCAAGGTTGGATGAATCAGGAAGAGGCTTGCATTAAGTACATCAATAGAACTGTGAAATTGTAACTTTGCTGAAATTATTATGTTATTATAACATATAATAACCCTTTTACAGGCTCTGTTAAGCACACCATAACTATAACTTCTTTATTTTATAAGGTTAATTTTTTTTTCAAACATTTTTTTAACATGCTAGTCTATTTAGAGGGATTAATGCATTTCGGTTTCCCAAACAAACTTTCAAGTTATCATTTTACAAACCAATTAGCCAATTTAAATGAAACTTTGCATGCTAAAGTAAAATACAGAGATCTAAATAGATTGTTAAAAACATCAAAACAAACATTTTTTTAGCTAAGTTATTTTGACTTTCTATTATTTACTTTAATTTGCAATAACTCAGCTAAATTAACATTTTTTTTTATGTTTTGTATAAATTATTTAGATTTCTGTATTTTATCATGCAAAGTTACTGATTGGTTTATTTGAACTTAGATGTTTGAATGGAAAGTTGAAATGCGTAAACCCTCTTAAAGGGTTAATATATATTTTTTGGTATAAATGAAATAAAAGTAAAATCATAACTAAACTATTGACATGCCCACTGATTACGAAATATCTTGTCCATTCAATACATATTAATTGTGGTGTTATATTTTGCACACATGGAATTAGCAAAGTCAATAATGAATGACTAATTGGAGTTGAATAATATTTACAATAAATTATTAGCAATTTGACATGACCTTCCTCATATAATATTTGATTTACACTTATTTATGTACAAAACAACAACTATTATGCAGTCTGTCAACAAAAAATAGTATGATACTAATTCGGCCCCCGATAGTTGAAAAGCCGCATCTAACAAAAAGTCAAAAAGGAGAAAAAAATGTTTGAATTAATGAAACGGGAAATCGTCTGCTGTTCTTAAGTAAAGGAAAATAATTACATGTTGAAAATTTTGAATATTAGCAACGATATTTGTCTTTGATTTCCATTTATAAAATGTAATGTTTTTTTAATTATTTAATTAGAAATAATTAAAAAACCCTTTTATTCTAGTAAAAATAGTTGAAAAAAATACTATGTCCTTAATTAAATAGACACAAATAGCCAGGTGCGCCCTTTCAACCTCGAACGCCTAATATATTACTTTTTTACTAAGTATCAAGTATATTCGGGTATTGTATTCCTGAGAAGAATAGGCGCATTTGGCTATATCCGCGTGTCCAAAATCATACTGATAATCCTTGACTAAGATAAAAAGTACATAAAGTTATCTATTTAAACCGTATTTATTTTTGATAAAGAAAAATACAACATCTAATGTGAAATATTTATTATCATAAAATTGGCTTTTGAAACAAACTACAAAAAGTAATTATCTATGGCACAGTAACATAAAAAAATCCAAAATAAATGTCATTTATTCTTGATATGAGTTCCACTTAAGAATCAAGTGTACTTGTGAGATAATTATTAATTCCTTAAACCTAGAAGTTAAACAAAATATCTTAGGTTAGTTATAAAGACGCATATGACAAATGCGCCCGGGAAAAACTTACTTGACGAAGTAGATAAGGCAGAAGTGCAGATGTTGATTTTTTTCCTTAGTTTTTATGCTCTTTCCAATTACTGTGTAAGGCGCAAATAGGTATATGCGCCTTTTTAATTTCTTCTTATAAATTGGATCACTTATGCGTCTTTCAAATTTCCGAACTAATTAACCAAAAATTTCAAACCAAAAGGGCATTTATGCGTAAATGTGACTTTTCAATTAAGCTTAAGGCAAATTCGTCTTTTCATCTTCAATCAGGTGCAAAAAAGTGTGCAGAAGCGCCTTTTTTTGTTGCGCTAAATCTGCAATGGAACGAGATAAGAGCTTCTTCCAATATTTTTTATAAAAAATATTGGAAGAAGCGCCTTTTTTGCCTGATTCCAGCAATGTATGTAACTCAATTTGGCAAAAAATGTTAGATACGTCTTTTCAACTAACGGGGGCAGAATTATGTTATTTATGATAATTGTTGGTTTTACATTAGACTTTTTGTACATTTGTCAGGAAGGTGATTTTTAAAATCGTTATGTGCAATACCCCCCAAAGCCGCTGACACAGCCCGGCCCCAAAAAGTAGGCGGGTCGGCGGCTTTGGTGTGTATTGCGCATATAAGCCTTTATATTATTTTAAAAATGATTTTGTATCAAACAATTTTATATTTTTTATTTCATATTTAAAAGTGATGTAATTTTTCTTTATGTATAAATAAATGCCTATCATCTTTATTTTATCAAGTCCTTTTAGCTATTTATTAGACACCCATTATAATTATACTTTTATTAACAGTATCAGGTAAAAAAAACTTTATTAAACTACATAATTAATTTAAAGTTGATTATTTATAACTGGTTCATCATAAGCCTATAAAAGTTTCACTGCCGGGCAAGCTTCCCAGGGAGATTAGGCCATAACCCACCATACTAGCCTAATGTGGATTGGTTGTAATTGTTTATGGAACCTTTAAACATATATTTTTTTTATCTTGTACTACATTTTACAAATAATAACAATAATAACAGATTGCAAAAAAAAATCAAAATCAAAAAACAAACTAAACAACTTAACATTATGTAATATAACTTAACGTTAAGGGTGTTGAAAGATGCTAGCTATTGAATGTTAAAATTCTGTGGCTACATCATTCTGTGCCTTTGTTGCAGCCGCAGGCCCTCAAATTGTCACAACGGTGGTCCCAGTGGGCCCACATCCGACACATATGATATGTCCAAGTTGCCACAGTGAAATTGACACGGCAACTCAAACAAAACCGGGTCTTATTGCTTACATATCCGGAGCTATTATATTTCTGTTGGGGTGAGTCTCTTTCCTTTTTTATAGATCATACACCTTTTTTTCTGTCAGTACCTACTCATTATCATGAAATACGCTAAATTATCATTATGTAGCAAAGAAAATACAAAAGCAAACTGTCTTTGAGCTTCAATTTACTATTAATATCATAACATAAAAAAAAATTTGTTTGCTTTCATTTTAAAAGTTTGTACATTTGTACAAACTTTTATTTCTGTAATGTTAGTCGTTAATGTTTTGCAATTATAAGCAAAAAGACTTATAAATCCATATTGTTTGCGAAACTATACATAAGGGCTCCGACACCTATCTCCGCTAACAATTACAGGGCTCCAGCGATATGTTGTTAAAGCCTAAATGATGAGTGCCTATAGCGTGATACTCTGCTCCACTATGAAAAATACATTTTCTGTCGGAGAAACTAGAGCATACTTTTTTTTTTTTTTTTTTTTTTTTTATTTAAAATGGGTGTGCGTTTGGCCTCAGTCTCGCCTGGTGGTAAGCGATGACGAGGCCGACGGTGGTACACGCTTACCCAGAAAATGCCTATTCACTCTGGCCTTGAAGATACTAATGTTGTAAGTATCCGGAAACACAGACGCAGGGAGAGCGTTCCGCTCCTTAGCGGTGCGTACTAGAAAAGATGCAGCAAACCGCTTCGTACGGATTGTTGGAAAGTCAACGACATGGGGGTGGAAGCCCTCCCGGCGTCTAGTGGTCCGGTGGTAGAAAGTAGAGGGTGGTATCAGGTTATGTAGTTCCTGCGCACACTCGCCAAAATACACCTTATAGAAGACCGATAGACAGGCGACTTTACGCCGATGCTCCAAACTCTGAAGTTTGGTTCCAACGAGCGCATCGTCGCCTATGAGTCTCCTAGCCCTTCGGTCCACTGAGTTCATTGCGTCCAACTGGTACTTGGCAGAGCCATCCCACAGGTGGCAGCAGTACTCCATACACGACCGAACTTGTGCTTGATACAAGTGGAGCAGCTGTTCCGGTGTGAAGTATCGCCGAACCTTAAAGAGGATACCAAGTTTTTTGGCAGCAGTTTTTGCTTTCGCCTCAATGGAGCTACCAAAGTTGAGGTTAGATGAGAGTTCCATACCTAGGAGCTTGAGATGGTCGGTTATCGGTATCGGTGCATTCAGAAAAGTAGGAGTGAGATTAAATGGACTCCGTTTGGCGGAGAACAGACAAGCCTGTGTTTTGTTGGCGTTGAACTCAACAAGGTTAGCTTCGCCCCTGTCGGACACTGCTTGTAATGTTGAATTCATTCGCTCAACCATGGCCTCTCTAAGTGACTCAGTCTCAGCGACACTGGCGCGGGCACTGGACATATATCGCTCTGTAACAGTGCTGTCGTCTGCGTATCCGAAGATACCTGGGCACAACAGATCATTAATGTGCAGCAGGAAAAGTGTCGCAGAGAGAACAGACCCCTGAGGTACTCCGGCATTTATAGCCAATAAGTCAGAGGAGCAGCCATCGATGACTACCCTTATTGACCGTTCGCTCAGGAAGTCGGATATCCAGGCACACAGTGCGGCGGGAATTCCGTATGTAGGAAGCTTGCTTTTAAGACTGTCGTGCCAAACCCTGTCAAATGCCTTCGAGATGTCGAGAGAGACAGCGAGTGCTTCGCCGCATTTCTCGATGGCTTCGCCCCACAGGTGTGTGGCATACGCAAGAAGATCACCAGTTGATCGTTCACGGCGAAAACCGTATTGTCGATCACTGAGCAGACTGTTGTCCTCGAGGTACGCCAGGAGCTTGCTGTTTAATACACGTTCCATACTTTTGCAAAGTATGGAGGTGATTGCGATAGGTCTATAATTGGCAGGGTCGGCTCGATTACCTTTTTTGGGCACAGGTTGCACGTTGGCAAGCTTCCAGGACTTAGGAACTTGTCCCGTTTTGAGAGAGAGGCGGTTCAGGCGTGTCAGTACAGGAGACAACTCGGGCGCACAATTCCGCAAAACCACTGCAGGAATCCCATCGGGACCACTGGCTTTATTCACGTCAAGAGTCCGAAGCGTTTTCAGTACCTCTTTTTGGCGTATACGGATTTCTGACATTACAGAACCGCTTTGAGGTAGCACAGGTGGTGTCTTACTTCCAGAATCGAGACGCGAATGGCTTGCAAATAGAGAAGCAAATAGATTTGCTTTCTCTACCGCAGAGTGGGCCAGAGATCCGTCAGGCTTCACCAGTGGTGGCAGAGATGGGCGGCAAAAGTTCGATTCCACCGTTTTAGCCAAGGACCAGAAAGCCTTGCTACCCGATGGGTGAGAGGCGAGTTTGGCTCCAATACGGCTAACACGGTCGAACCGAGTCTTCCTGAGCACCTTTTTGAAGGACTTGGCAGCAGCGTTATAGGCTTTCTTCTTTGCGCTGACATCGGAGGTTTTACGTGCGCGAGCTTCAGCCCAGCTCTGGTACGCCGATTGTTTTACCGCCTCAGCAGTAGCGCAATCAGAGTTGAACCAGCGGGGAGCTCGGCTATCGAGGGATACGTCGGAAAATGGGATAAAGTACTCCATTGCCGTACATATCACCTCAGAGATAGCGTCAGCGCATTTCGATGAGTCGCCAGAAGAGAAGCAAGCCTGCTGCCAAGGATAAGAAGCAAAGAAATGTCGCATCTCATCCCAGTCTGCAGACTTGTATCGCCACATCCGCCTTGTGCCTCTAGGGCTGGGATCGGGTGGGGAGTAGTTGGACACAGACTTCACCAGACAATGGTCAGAACTGCCCAGAGGGGCAGTAACTGACACAGAGTAGCGGTCTGGATCTGTAGTCAGCAGAAGGTCCAGGCAATTAGGTGTGTGGCTAGAAACATCAGGTATGCGCGTGGCTTCCTTGATGAGTTGGGTGAGATTCAGCGACAGAGAAAACCTCAGCGCCTCTCTACCAGCATGGTCAGTGTCCTGGTATGGGAACAACCAGTCGCGATGGTGGGCGTTAAAGTCCCCCAGAAACACTAACTGCGCAGATGGATACCGATGTTGGACTATATCAGCCGTAGCACCAAGGTACTCAAAGAGTTTGGTCGTCTCCTGGTCCCCGCTGTGCGATCGGTAGACACAGGAATAGAGAATTTTCTCAACGCCTGTGTCCACCAGTACCCACATGACAGAAAAACCAGGTTTTTCAAGGTTACGGAGACGCTGGCAACAGATGTCATCGCGAGCATACAGGCACACGCCAGAGCGTGGTTTAAAATTGTGCTCCAGGGTATACCCTGGGTAGTTCAAATACGCCGCGTCTGACGGACACCTGATTTGCGTCTCCGTGACAAAGAGCAGGTGAGGCTTATCAGTCTCAAGGTGGTGGTGGACTGCAACGAGATTAGAGTGCAAACCTCGAATGTTACAGAGGTGCACTTGGAGTGACAGGAAGTGCTTCCGCTGTTGAAACTTTTTCCTCATTTGTGTCTTTGCCATTGTGCTTGATTTGGGAAGAGTGAATAGGCGAGAGGAAGGCAGTTGGACATGGCGCGCACCGACAACCCAGCAACGTCAGCGATACCGCCGCACCAATTGAAGACTCATCTGGAGACCGCGGGGACGCCCGAACCCCCCCAGAATGGCCATCGGGTCCTGTCATCCGGTCGCCAACCGGCACGATGGAGCATTCTGGGATTTTTCGCGAGTTGGCGGGGCAGCCTTTCATAGGTGGCTGGCCTACTACTTGGGCCCCCTACTAACTGCGGTCGGCCAGCGGAAAAACCGTGCTTCGGATCCCGCTGCTCTCCAAGATGAGGCTCCCGGTACAACAGCACCACCTCGTCGCATACGGTTTCTCGGTGCTGCGCAACAGACCAGACCCAACCTCTCGTGAGGGCTCCCAAGGCATCACGCCGGAACACGTTGAATAACGTTTGGCGGCATGTCTTTGCCTTGGTGGTGGTAACTAGCCACGGCCAAAGCCTACCACCAGGAAATCGTTGCTCGTTTGGCACCACCCAGGGGTCACGTGTATGGTCTCGAGGGTACAGCATACGGACGCGAGCAACTTCGACCCCCATAAACCAGGCAACCAAAACCACTTAAAAAATGTGTATGTTTATTTTATGACTCGTAACTATTCTGCCGTGCGATTCTCTAAGCGCAAATATCGTTAAAGCCTTGGTAGCAGCGGCTGCAACAGCGGTGAGCGTACCATTGCTATTCTTCTAAATAATTTTCAACGCTGTTCGACACTAGCTCCACACGGCTGTAAGCGACGTGATATCTTGTATTATAGTGTACAGAATACCAAATATAAAGCCGTGACTTGGCCGTGACTGCAGCGAACGATGTGACGTACAGCCGTCATCGTCATCTATGAACACAGCTATGCGCGCAGCGTGTATGTGTCGCTTAGAGAATCGCACTACTGCGCCCTGATTCTGTATCGCAATCTATAGATTCCACACCTAAACCTTACCGCGCACAAACGTCAAACGCATACGTTTTTGGGAAGATATCGTAACCTTCTAAGGAATTAACGTGGTTTTGAAACAAGGAATCGTTACAGAATAAGGGCCCTGATCATAAGTTCGATGGGAATTATCAATATTTGTAACGTACCATTTCAGATGTGTCTGTGGCTGCTGCCTGGTACCGTGCTGCATCGATAGCTGCATGGACGTGCATCACAAATGCCCTCATTGCAGTGCTTATCTAGGACGCTACCGACGATAAACCATATAGAACAAATACCTATTCGATTAATGAAAGCGAATACTAAGATCTGAAATGACTCGATGTTCTGGTTAGTTTAAGATAATGTATTTTTATATTACAATTCAACATTCATTTGTTTTCAAATCCTTTTATAATTTTATACTAAAAGTCTTACGAAAAACACTACAGTGTTTGAAGCCGTTTTCATCAAACAAAGTGTTTAAAAACTATTTGTAGTTAGACAGTTGTTACAAATGAATTGAAAAATTAAGGCATTAGATGTATCGAGAATTGGACATTTTGTAACCTTCTGATAATTCGGAAATTAATTAATAACACAAATAGAACCTAAACGCCAAATTGCCCTAGTTAGACGCAAAGATACTAGATGAAGTAACTAAGTAAGTTAAGTAAGGGGTTTTTTATGCATTTTCAAAAACTAGGACTATAATATTCAAAGATTGGTTTTTCACTTAATTACTGTGTATTTTATTAGACATGTAATCCATATTTGTAGTGCAAAGCATTTATGTTATGTACATTTGTTAAAACAATATAAAGAAGAAAACCAAGAAATCTTGCATTTACGCTAGAGTACCTACCTATAATAAAGAATATGCAAAAATGTCTGTTGTGTTGTGACGTCATTGCATACTACATCGCTTACGCACACGCAGTCCGTTACACTCTTCCATAGAAAAGATAACGAGAAGTTTACGCAAACAGAGAACAAAAACGAACATTGGAATAACGATTAGACATTACGTAGGTAGGTACTCGAAGTATATACAAAATTGTTTGGTCTTTTTGAATGAAACAAAAACTCTTTAATGTCTTTGTTTACATGCTATCACGATTGTGACCAACATTCAAGGGTATTATAGGTACTTACTCACCCATTAATATTCTTCATTGTAGTTATTTACTGCAAGAACTTTATTGTAAACACGTGTTTTATTGTGAATTTTTTTTATAAAAAATATATACCTATATAGTTAATCTGGATCTGTAACCTTAATCTCAGTATTAAAATATTTGCAAAATAATGAAAGAAACTTATAAATAAGTATTTAATAATCACATGTCAATATTTTTTCACTTTTTGCGTTGTGCAATAATGCTTTAATTTAATATTTAATGTAAATAGAACATAACATTCATAATCTGTAAATGAGCCTTTTTAAATTATTATTTTTAATAGTGATATAATTAGAAATGTTACCATATTTTAGGTCATTTTAATTCATAGTTTTTCCTTTTTGATCTATTTAAGTTTCTAATCTATAATAATTATTTGCTTTAATTATTGTGAATATGGCAGCACCAAAACAAACTTGTCATTGGAGTTCAGCAATCAATAAAACATAATATTTTACAAACAAACAGTCTCTGAAGGATCCTAAGTATTGTGCAATGATGATATTTTAAAACGACAATAGACTTGGAATAATTTTACAGTATTTGGAATAGTTTTACAATATTTTTACGGTTTCATTGTGCCTGACCTAAATGTGTTTAAAGGCTAAATATTATTATATACATCATAATCACGACTATTATCCCCGAAGGGTTAGTTAGTCAAAGGCAATGAGGACCGCAAAAGCAGTCTTTAGTCTGTTAGTCGCCTTTTACGACACCAAGGGAAGAGAGGGGGGGTGATAGTATCCTGTAGCCGTAACGCGACACGGCGTATTATTATTATATGTATAAATGATGAAATGAGGGTCGAATTATCATTAGGTATATAATTAATGAGTGCCTCGGTGGCCGGGGTGTTAAAGCGCCCGGCCCGATATCCCGAGGTCGTGGGTTCAATTTCCAGGTTGGGCAAAGCGTTTTGTATTTTAGGACGCATCGCCCGGGTTTGTGATCAGCAAAGTGTAATTGTCAAGCGACGTGATTAGGACAATACTAATAAATTATACCGATGACATGGATGGAGGGCCTTTGCCCGCCTATGGTGCAGTTTGTAGGCAATTACTTTTTAATGAGTATAATAATGTGAGTTAGGGGAGCCATGACGACCAGTATAAAAAATGCATAATACCTACTATTGAATTAAAAATCTACTCTACATGACCGAAGCAAAGGGTCTATTTCTATTTACACTTTGTTTTCTTATAATGTTTTTTAAACATTTAGTTAAATTACTTACAAAAAAAATACGTAGTGTTTGTTATATCAAAATTTTAACTTGATATTGATTATATTATTTGATTTATCAAACAATATTTGATGTTTATTATTTGCGTTAATAACGCTTAATTTTACTTGACGATAGTGAAACGTTAATAATATGTTTAATCCTGTAATTAGAGTGTTTTTTTTAATGTTTCTCAATTTTTAATTTTAAAATAGCAAAAAAATAAAACGCACCGCAACGCCACAAAAAAGGTCTTCTACCTTAGATCCTATTTGGTTACCGCATTGGCCAGCTTGCAGATGCACTATTTCACGCATGTTTTTGATGAGTTTATCCTAATTTCCTGTAGCAGAGACTGACTGTGGATTTCTCTGAATGTTGGTCTTGCCTCATTGCCTTGTATTATAAGCAATTCAAGTTATTATCAATCAGTTAAAATTTTGATACAACAAACACTATTTTTTTGTAATTTAAATGTTCAAAAAATATTGTAAGAAAACAAAGTGTAAATAGACCATTTGCTTCGGTCATGTAGAGTAGATTTTTAATTCAATAGTAGGTATTATATATTTTTTATGAAAGAGAATTATTCATCCATATAATATAAACACAAAATTGAACCTTAATTAGGGCTCTGCACAGTGACCAGATTTACAATGTACTGTGTTTAAGAGATCTTTTTGTACTAAATATTTTGTCATTTAAATTGTTTACAGCATTTTAGCTACAATACATTTACCAGCTTTATTTATTATTGAAAAATCCAGTAGCCCAGTGTCGTGTGTCCAGTTGTACAGAATATAAAAAAAATAGAATCAATACCGCTTAGGTACCCCTGTTCTTAGGCGCACCCATTAAACTGTTTGCCAAATTAATTGCTGTGTAATACTAGTGTTAATTACAGTACAGGGTCGGCTTGTTTTAGGTGTTTCATCTCCGACTAAGCGGCGCTTCGTATCTTTTATTAGCTCTTATTTTAAATGCATGAATTCCAATCAGACGAAGATCATAATAATTATATATTAACATTATTTTTCGGTATCTAATAGCTACTTCGAATATAGTAAAATAGGTCTTAACACAGTGGTAACTAAATTTATTTAGATCAAGATACTTGTTATTTTTATTATAATGCTTCTGCGTTTTTTTTCTTTGTTTATGGTGCTGTTAAAGTTTTAACAGCATTCCATAAGTATTAATTTAATTGTTGTAGTTTATGTATTTTTTTAGTATTTCACTAAAATGGCAATTCATCACAGCTATAATTATATCGTTTTGCTTTTATAACAGATCCGTGTACACTAATTTATAATTTTTATGTACTTAAGTAAAAATAAAACCACACCATTTCCCAATTTTTCAAAATGAACTGAACATGTCCATCGTGTAGTCAATAAAGTACAATTATTTAGAGCATTGTTAAACTGTTACACCCACAGTTACAACCGATTTTACTAAAATATTACAGACTTGAAGCTGAAATAATTTCAACACAAAGAATTTTTAGATTTATCTTGACTTAATTACAGAAAGCTTGGTTCTCATGAGCTGTAATTTAATTTATTTATAAATATTTAAGTAGATACCTACTTCATTCTTGCCCATTGTGTTCACAATGCAATTTGTTGGATTTTGCATACTTACTCCATTTTGATTCCTTCCGTTACTATAATAAGCTTAACTTAAAAAAAAAACATTTGTATCAAGTAAAAATAATTTAGTTTACATAATGAATATTCTTTACATTTCACAAAATGAGAAAAATCTAAGGATGATTATAACCAATTACTTAGTACATTTATATTTTGACATAATTTATTAAGTTATAATATAGTATCGCATACTCCACTGACATAAAATGTAATCAGAATATTTAATTAAACCAGATACGGCCTTACTTACAAGGCATAAAATATTATTACTCACACAAAGGTCATTTTAAATTTGAACAAAAGAGATAAAACAAATTTTAACTAAAAACAATGCTTAAGTGTTTGTAAGGCCTTTTATGTTTTTTGAACTGACACATTCATCTTACTTAGCTTAATATTAAGTAAGTGTAGGTACTCCTCTAAAATATACTTAAATACATTGAGGTACAATAAACTAGAGAAGACACCGCGAAGCAAGTTTGCGCAACTAAGGTGCAGCCGCAAAGTCCACAATTGCTTGATTCACGCGCAATCACTAAGGCGTTTGCAGCCCATGGGCTGCACATTAGTGCGCACAAACCCTGCTTCGATCGCGGTGTCTTCTCTAGTTTTTTGTACCTCAATGCTTAAATAGAAGCAAATATTATGGAAATGAAATTTGTAATGTATTTCATTACTATCTTATGTAATGAAATTTCCAACCTGCATAATAATTAACTATTAAAAAGTACATAATCTGCATTGTAATATTATTTAAAGAACAATGATGTTTATCGCCATTAACTTGCAAAACAAATAAACATCTTAACACTTGTTGTATGCACTTAATTAAGGTAAGGTCTTTCTATACGGTATACCTAATTTACACATTTTAACAATAAAGTCGTAAGTATACAAAATTTGTTGATTTTATTTTATTCCACCTTTGACCAGCGCGCCTCAGTTGCTGAGTGGCAATTGGCAGAGCGCTCTGCCATGTCCGTGACCCCAGCGGGATAACCCCTTCAGATCGGCTTCAAATTACGCACCGATTTAGTTTATGTTAGCAAATACCAAAATTTGTTGATCAATAGATAACATGATATACCATGTTAAAAGGTATCCCGCTGGAGTCACGCTCGTCAAAGTTTTTTGACCTAAAACGAGCAGGAACGAGACACGCTACTGATAGTTATTGTGCTAAGTTTTTGTTGATTCAATTACGAATCCGTCAGTGAAAATTCCAGGATTCTGCCTTCTGTAGTTACCGAGTAATCAAATACCTACTTTTCGTCAAAATTCCTCCGAAAAGTAAGTTCTAGTTGAGGTATAAGAAAAAGGCTACATTCATGAAATTTAGAAAAGATTTTGTTGACTCTGAGAGAAAATTTGTTAGTCAAAAACGAGAACTCTAGCTACAGTAGGTACATCCTGAGATATAACGCTAATTATGGTTATCCCGCTGGGGTCACGATGATGATACCTAAACATGGCTTTTCCACAGGAACGGAGGTAGTACCGCAATAAAAAAAATATGCTGTACGAAGTTGCCATTAACTTAAATACGAGCGCCTGTGATTGCTAATTTTTTTCCCCTGTAGGTAAATTAACATCGCCCATACGAAGTCGACGGGGTTTCTGTGGTGGATACACAGACATTTAATATGTCTGTGGGTGGATAGTACTTACTTGTTGATTGACAGAAAACGCAGCGCCGGCGTCGCGTCGTCGTAACGCCGGCGCTTGGCAGCCGCTCAGCGCTGGCGTCGTGTTAACTCGACGCCACGCGAGCGCTGCAACGACGCACGCCGCGTGGACAAGCCAAGATTTTGTTGATGTAAAAATCTAACCAGTTCCTACTTTTCAGTTTCCTAGGTACAGTATTTTAGGAGAAGTTTATAACTTTTTCATACTAAAAGTACGCGTATAAGCCGACTAAATTATGTTGATTCCTTATAAAAACTAAGATGACGGCCAATTTTTTTAAGGGCTGATTTCGATAAGATGTGGTTGGACATTTTATTATTCAAATATTGGTACACCATAATGTAATACACGGTACACCTAATATCACCATATACCTAATTTAATGTATGAATAACTATTCATATCAATACCTATACTAATCCGCATACGCTCTGCATACATTATCGCCAATAATATACACGGATGCACTTCTTACCGCCTCCTACGGCATAGTGGAATCACACTTACGGTACGCTATTATATATTTTGGGGTAACTCGACCGGAAAAGAAACAGCAGTCAAGGCTCAAAAAAGGTGCATTAGAGCGATGTTTAGACTTAAAACTACTGAAGCTGTGTTCCATAATTTAAACATCCCCTCTCCTTACTCGTACATCACTAAGTTTATTTGTACTGGCACCTCGAGACGAACCGTTAGGTTATTGCAAGAAGTGCCAGACGTCCCTGCGCCAGTAAAACACTCGCGCAGGAGACCATCTGCGTTAGGTCTTGACGCCAAATCAGTGCCCGCCGCAGCGCGCTCTTCATTCGGTACTCATAAGACTAGTGTCTCGGGAGAGTATCCCCGTGACTACGTGTAGTTCACTGCCAATTGTCCAGATAGGTACCCGGAGCTGTCGAGCTCGCTCACTTCTCTTTGCACGAAGGGCACAACTTCGACTCTAAAGTCGACTCCCAAGTGTCCACCTTGGTAGCGGAGTAGTAAGCACACTCACTTCTCGGAACCCATCCAGGCGCCTAGCCAGTTCCAACGTCCTACGCGGCTGGCTGGACCGGAGGCTACGGCATCTAGGAGGCATACTTTAAACAATATAAAATATTAACGTTGCCAAGTCTATACATACTAGAAGTAGCTGTCTTTGTAATGTCTCACCCAAGTCGTTTTGAACGCCTAGCCGACGTAGTCCCACCCACGGAATAGGCGCGACAATAGTCTACTATGTCAACCTCTAGCTACGACAGCACTTATGCGCAAAAGTGTCTATTGCATGGCTCCAGATATTTATAATAAAATACCCAAGTGCTGGAAGGAATTGCCTCTATTGAAATTTAAACATAAACTTCGAATTTTATTAGCAGATAGAGCATAATATAGTGTAAGTGAATTCCTGAATGAGAAACAATTAATAATTGATTAGTTATCTTAATATAATAAATTAGAATTTATAATAATTTACATATTTTTGCATGCCTAGTGGTAAAATATGGCTGAATCAATTTAATTTTTTTGTACCACCAATCATGTAACTACCCATATTTGCAAATAAATATATCTTTCTCTTTATCTTTAATATAGATAGATAGATACCCTTTTATGATTAACTATCAATCTATTGAAATAAAATGATCCAATTTATTTAGCAAGTATTTATTTTTATTGTAATTATAAAAAAAAAACACAGTTTGCAATCATAGGTATAGTACTTTTTTACATTGATCGGTTCACGTCGTAACTGGTTAGATTTTTACATCAACAAAATCTTGGCTATAGTCATAAACTCGCTACTTGCTCCATTCCTGTGGGAAAACCATGTTTAGGTATCAACACCGTGACCCCAGCGGGAATAGCGGGATAACCATAATTAGCGTTATATCTCAGGATGTGCTGTAGCTAGAGTTCTCGTATTTTGATCTAACAAATTTTCTCTTAGAGTCAACAAAATCTTCCCCAAAGGAGGATGCCAGGGTTTCTATGAAATTTGGTCCACCCCTTCAATAGCTATGTGTGTTACATAGCTGGATAGGTATTTTTGACCTGAATAAAAGTTACTATGGCGCCAAGTTTAAATGTTAGTCCGTTCAAAATGTAATGTTTTTTTAATTATTTAATTAGAAATAATTAAAAAACCCTTTTATTCTAGTAAAAATAGTTGAAAAAAATACTATGTCCTTAATTAAATAGACACAAATAGCCAGGTGCGCCCTTTCAACCTCGAACGCCTAATATATTACTTTTTTACTAAGTATCAAGTATATTCGGGTATTGTATTCCTGAGAAGAATAGGCGCATTTGGCTATATCCGCGTGTCCAAAATCATACTGATAATCCTTGACTAAGATAAAAAGTACATAAAGTTATCTATTTAAACCGTATTTATTTTTGATAAAGAAAAATACAACATCTAATGTGAAATATTTATTATCATAAAATTGGCTTTTGAAACAAACTACAAAAAGTAATTATCTATGGCACAGTAACATAAAAAAATCCAAAATAAATGTCATTTATTCTTGATATGAGTTCCACTTAAGAATCAAGTGTACTTGTGAGATAATTATTAATTCCTTAAACCTAGAAGTTAAACAAAATATCTTAGGTTAGTTATAAAGACGCATATGACAAATGCGCCCGGGAAAAACTTACTTGACGAAGTAGATAAGGCAGAAGTGCAGATGTTGATTTTTTTCCTTAGTTTTTATGCTCTTTCCAATTACTGTGTAAGGCGCAAATAGGTATATGCGCCTTTTTAATTTCTTCTTATAAATTGGATCACTTATGCGTCTTTCAAATTTCCGAACTAATTAACCAAAAATTTCAAACCAAAAGGGCATTTATGCGTAAATGTGACTTTTCAATTAAGCTTAAGGCAAATTCGTCTTTTCATCTTCAATCAGGTGCAAAAAAGTGTGCAGAAGCGCCTTTTTTTGTTGCGCTAAATCTGCAATGGAACGAGATAAGAGCTTCTTCCAATATTTTTTATAAAAAATATTGGAAGAAGCGCCTTTTTTGCCTGATTCCAGCAATGTATGTAACTCAATTTGGCAAAAAATGTTAGATACGTCTTTTCAACTAACGGGGGCAGAATTATGTTATTTATGATAATTGTTGGTTTTACATTAGACTTTTTGTACATTTGTCAGGAAGGTGATTTTTAAAATCGTTATGTGCAATACCCCCCAAAGCCGCTGACACAGCCCGGCCCCAAAAAGTAGGCGGGTCGGCGGCTTTGGTGTGTATTGCGCATATAAGCCTTTATATTATTTTAAAAATGATTTTGTATCAAACAATTTTATATTTTTTATTTCATATTTAAAAGTGATGTAATTTTTCTTTATGTATAAATAAATGCCTATCATCTTTATTTTATCAAGTCCTTTTAGCTATTTATTAGACACCCATTATAATTATACTTTTATTAACAGTATCAGGTAAAAAAAACTTTATTAAACTACATAATTAATTTAAAGTTGATTATTTATAACTGGTTCATCATAAGCCTATAAAAGTTTCACTGCCGGGCAAGCTTCCCAGGGAGATTAGGCCATAACCCACCATACTAGCCTAATGTGGATTGGTTGTAATTGTTTATGGAACCTTTAAACATATATTTTTTTTATCTTGTACTACATTTTACAAATAATAACAATAATAACAGATTGCAAAAAAAAATCAAAATCAAAAAACAAACTAAACAACTTAACATTATGTAATATAACTTAACGTTAAGGGTGTTGAAAGATGCTAGCTATTGAATGTTAAAATTCTGTGGCTACATCATTCTGTGCCTTTGTTGCAGCCGCAGGCCCTCAAATTGTCACAACGGTGGTCCCAGTGGGCCCACATCCGACACATATGATATGTCCAAGTTGCCACAGTGAAATTGACACGGCAACTCAAACAAAACCGGGTCTTATTGCTTACATATCCGGAGCTATTATATTTCTGTTGGGGTGAGTCTCTTTCCTTTTTTATAGATCATACACCTTTTTTTCTGTCAGTACCTACTCATTATCATGAAATACGCTAAATTATCATTATGTAGCAAAGAAAATACAAAAGCAAACTGTCTTTGAGCTTCAATTTACTATTAATATCATAACATAAAAAAAAATTTGTTTGCTTTCATTTTAAAAGTTTGTACATTTGTACAAACTTTTATTTCTGTAATGTTAGTCGTTAATGTTTTGCAATTATAAGCAAAAAGACTTATAAATCCATATTGTTTGCGAAACTATACATAAGGGCTCCGACACCTATCTCCGCTAACAATTACAGGGCTCCAGCGATATGTTGTTAAAGCCTAAATGATGAGTGCCTATAGCGTGATACTCTGCTCCACTATGAAAAATACATTTTCTGTCGGAGAAACTAGAGCATACTTTTTTTTTTTTTTTTTTTTTTTTATTTAAAATGGGTGTGCGTTTGGCCTCAGTCTCGCCTGGTGGTAAGCGATGACGAGGCCGACGGTGGTACACGCTTACCCAGAAAATGCCTATTCACTCTGGCCTTGAAGATACTAATGTTGTAAGTATCCGGAAACACAGACGCAGGGAGAGCGTTCCGCTCCTTAGCGGTGCGTACTAGAAAAGATGCAGCAAACCGCTTCGTACGGATTGTTGGAAAGTCAACGACATGGGGGTGGAAGCCCTCCCGGCGTCTAGTGGTCCGGTGGTAGAAAGTAGAGGGTGGTATCAGGTTATGTAGTTCCTGCGCACACTCGCCAAAATACACCTTATAGAAGACCGATAGACAGGCGACTTTACGCCGATGCTCCAAACTCTGAAGTTTGGTTCCAACGAGCGCATCGTCGCCTATGAGTCTCCTAGCCCTTCGGTCCACTGAGTTCATTGCGTCCAACTGGTACTTGGCAGAGCCATCCCACAGGTGGCAGCAGTACTCCATACACGACCGAACTTGTGCTTGATACAAGTGGAGCAGCTGTTCCGGTGTGAAGTATCGCCGAACCTTAAAGAGGATACCAAGTTTTTTGGCAGCAGTTTTTGCTTTCGCCTCAATGGAGCTACCAAAGTTGAGGTTAGATGAGAGTTCCATACCTAGGAGCTTGAGATGGTCGGTTATCGGTATCGGTGCATTCAGAAAAGTAGGAGTGAGATTAAATGGACTCCGTTTGGCGGAGAACAGACAAGCCTGTGTTTTGTTGGCGTTGAACTCAACAAGGTTAGCTTCGCCCCTGTCGGACACTGCTTGTAATGTTGAATTCATTCGCTCAACCATGGCCTCTCTAAGTGACTCAGTCTCAGCGACACTGGCGCGGGCACTGGACATATATCGCTCTGTAACAGTGCTGTCGTCTGCGTATCCGAAGATACCTGGGCACAACAGATCATTAATGTGCAGCAGGAAAAGTGTCGCAGAGAGAACAGACCCCTGAGGTACTCCGGCATTTATAGCCAATAAGTCAGAGGAGCAGCCATCGATGACTACCCTTATTGACCGTTCGCTCAGGAAGTCGGATATCCAGGCACACAGTGCGGCGGGAATTCCGTATGTAGGAAGCTTGCTTTTAAGACTGTCGTGCCAAACCCTGTCAAATGCCTTCGAGATGTCGAGAGAGACAGCGAGTGCTTCGCCGCATTTCTCGATGGCTTCGCCCCACAGGTGTGTGGCATACGCAAGAAGATCACCAGTTGATCGTTCACGGCGAAAACCGTATTGTCGATCACTGAGCAGACTGTTGTCCTCGAGGTACGCCAGGAGCTTGCTGTTTAATACACGTTCCATACTTTTGCAAAGTATGGAGGTGATTGCGATAGGTCTATAATTGGCAGGGTCGGCTCGATTACCTTTTTTGGGCACAGGTTGCACGTTGGCAAGCTTCCAGGACTTAGGAACTTGTCCCGTTTTGAGAGAGAGGCGGTTCAGGCGTGTCAGTACAGGAGACAACTCGGGCGCACAATTCCGCAAAACCACTGCAGGAATCCCATCGGGACCACTGGCTTTATTCACGTCAAGAGTCCGAAGCGTTTTCAGTACCTCTTTTTGGCGTATACGGATTTCTGACATTACAGAACCGCTTTGAGGTAGCACAGGTGGTGTCTTACTTCCAGAATCGAGACGCGAATGGCTTGCAAATAGAGAAGCAAATAGATTTGCTTTCTCTACCGCAGAGTGGGCCAGAGATCCGTCAGGCTTCACCAGTGGTGGCAGAGATGGGCGGCAAAAGTTCGATTCCACCGTTTTAGCCAAGGACCAGAAAGCCTTGCTACCCGATGGGTGAGAGGCGAGTTTGGCTCCAATACGGCTAACACGGTCGAACCGAGTCTTCCTGAGCACCTTTTTGAAGGACTTGGCAGCAGCGTTATAGGCTTTCTTCTTTGCGCTGACATCGGAGGTTTTACGTGCGCGAGCTTCAGCCCAGCTCTGGTACGCCGATTGTTTTACCGCCTCAGCAGTAGCGCAATCAGAGTTGAACCAGCGGGGAGCTCGGCTATCGAGGGATACGTCGGAAAATGGGATAAAGTACTCCATTGCCGTACATATCACCTCAGAGATAGCGTCAGCGCATTTCGATGAGTCGCCAGAAGAGAAGCAAGCCTGCTGCCAAGGATAAGAAGCAAAGAAATGTCGCATCTCATCCCAGTCTGCAGACTTGTATCGCCACATCCGCCTTGTGCCTCTAGGGCTGGGATCGGGTGGGGAGTAGTTGGACACAGACTTCACCAGACAATGGTCAGAACTGCCCAGAGGGGCAGTAACTGACACAGAGTAGCGGTCTGGATCTGTAGTCAGCAGAAGGTCCAGGCAATTAGGTGTGTGGCTAGAAACATCAGGTATGCGCGTGGCTTCCTTGATGAGTTGGGTGAGATTCAGCGACAGAGAAAACCTCAGCGCCTCTCTACCAGCATGGTCAGTGTCCTGGTATGGGAACAACCAGTCGCGATGGTGGGCGTTAAAGTCCCCCAGAAACACTAACTGCGCAGATGGATACCGATGTTGGACTATATCAGCCGTAGCACCAAGGTACTCAAAGAGTTTGGTCGTCTCCTGGTCCCCGCTGTGCGATCGGTAGACACAGGAATAGAGAATTTTCTCAACGCCTGTGTCCACCAGTACCCACATGACAGAAAAACCAGGTTTTTCAAGGTTACGGAGACGCTGGCAACAGATGTCATCGCGAGCATACAGGCACACGCCAGAGCGTGGTTTAAAATTGTGCTCCAGGGTATACCCTGGGTAGTTCAAATACGCCGCGTCTGACGGACACCTGATTTGCGTCTCCGTGACAAAGAGCAGGTGAGGCTTATCAGTCTCAAGGTGGTGGTGGACTGCAACGAGATTAGAGTGCAAACCTCGAATGTTACAGAGGTGCACTTGGAGTGACAGGAAGTGCTTCCGCTGTTGAAACTTTTTCCTCATTTGTGTCTTTGCCATTGTGCTTGATTTGGGAAGAGTGAATAGGCGAGAGGAAGGCAGTTGGACATGGCGCGCACCGACAACCCAGCAACGTCAGCGATACCGCCGCACCAATTGAAGACTCATCTGGAGACCGCGGGGACGCCCGAACCCCCCCAGAATGGCCATCGGGTCCTGTCATCCGGTCGCCAACCGGCACGATGGAGCATTCTGGGATTTTTCGCGAGTTGGCGGGGCAGCCTTTCATAGGTGGCTGGCCTACTACTTGGGCCCCCTACTAACTGCGGTCGGCCAGCGGAAAAACCGTGCTTCGGATCCCGCTGCTCTCCAAGATGAGGCTCCCGGTACAACAGCACCACCTCGTCGCATACGGTTTCTCGGTGCTGCGCAACAGACCAGACCCAACCTCTCGTGAGGGCTCCCAAGGCATCACGCCGGAACACGTTGAATAACGTTTGGCGGCATGTCTTTGCCTTGGTGGTGGTAACTAGCCACGGCCAAAGCCTACCACCAGGAAATCGTTGCTCGTTTGGCACCACCCAGGGGTCACGTGTATGGTCTCGAGGGTACAGCATACGGACGCGAGCAACTTCGACCCCCATAAACCAGGCAACCAAAACCACTTAAAAAATGTGTATGTTTATTTTATGACTCGTAACTATTCTGCCGTGCGATTCTCTAAGCGCAAATATCGTTAAAGCCTTGGTAGCAGCGGCTGCAACAGCGGTGAGCGTACCATTGCTATTCTTCTAAATAATTTTCAACGCTGTTCGACACTAGCTCCACACGGCTGTAAGCGACGTGATATCTTGTATTATAGTGTACAGAATACCAAATATAAAGCCGTGACTTGGCCGTGACTGCAGCGAACGATGTGACGTACAGCCGTCATCGTCATCTATGAACACAGCTATGCGCGCAGCGTGTATGTGTCGCTTAGAGAATCGCACTACTGCGCCCTGATTCTGTATCGCAATCTATAGATTCCACACCTAAACCTTACCGCGCACAAACGTCAAACGCATACGTTTTTGGGAAGATATCGTAACCTTCTAAGGAATTAACGTGGTTTTGAAACAAGGAATCGTTACAGAATAAGGGCCCTGATCATAAGTTCGATGGGAATTATCAATATTTGTAACGTACCATTTCAGATGTGTCTGTGGCTGCTGCCTGGTACCGTGCTGCATCGATAGCTGCATGGACGTGCATCACAAATGCCCTCATTGCAGTGCTTATCTAGGACGCTACCGACGATAAACCATATAGAACAAATACCTATTCGATTAATGAAAGCGAATACTAAGATCTGAAATGACTCGATGTTCTGGTTAGTTTAAGATAATGTATTTTTATATTACAATTCAACATTCATTTGTTTTCAAATCCTTTTATAATTTTATACTAAAAGTCTTACGAAAAACACTACAGTGTTTGAAGCCGTTTTCATCAAACAAAGTGTTTAAAAACTATTTGTAGTTAGACAGTTGTTACAAATGAATTGAAAAATTAAGGCATTAGATGTATCGAGAATTGGACATTTTGTAACCTTCTGATAATTCGGAAATTAATTAATAACACAAATAGAACCTAAACGCCAAATTGCCCTAGTTAGACGCAAAGATACTAGATGAAGTAACTAAGTAAGTTAAGTAAGGGGTTTTTTATGCATTTTCAAAAACTAGGACTATAATATTCAAAGATTGGTTTTTCACTTAATTACTGTGTATTTTATTAGACATGTAATCCATATTTGTAGTGCAAAGCATTTATGTTATGTACATTTGTTAAAACAATATAAAGAAGAAAACCAAGAAATCTTGCATTTACGCTAGAGTACCTACCTATAATAAAGAATATGCAAAAATGTCTGTTGTGTTGTGACGTCATTGCATACTACATCGCTTACGCACACGCAGTCCGTTACACTCTTCCATAGAAAAGATAACGAGAAGTTTACGCAAACAGAGAACAAAAACGAACATTGGAATAACGATTAGACATTACGTAGGTAGGTACTCGAAGTATATACAAAATTGTTTGGTCTTTTTGAATGAAACAAAAACTCTTTAATGTCTTTGTTTACATGCTATCACGATTGTGACCAACATTCAAGGGTATTATAGGTACTTACTCACCCATTAATATTCTTCATTGTAGTTATTTACTGCAAGAACTTTATTGTAAACACGTGTTTTATTGTGAATTTTTTTTATAAAAAATATATACCTATATAGTTAATCTGGATCTGTAACCTTAATCTCAGTATTAAAATATTTGCAAAATAATGAAAGAAACTTATAAATAAGTATTTAATAATCACATGTCAATATTTTTTCACTTTTTGCGTTGTGCAATAATGCTTTAATTTAATATTTAATGTAAATAGAACATAACATTCATAATCTGTAAATGAGCCTTTTTAAATTATTATTTTTAATAGTGATATAATTAGAAATGTTACCATATTTTAGGTCATTTTAATTCATAGTTTTTCCTTTTTGATCTATTTAAGTTTCTAATCTATAATAATTATTTGCTTTAATTATTGTGAATATGGCAGCACCAAAACAAACTTGTCATTGGAGTTCAGCAATCAATAAAACATAATATTTTACAAACAAACAGTCTCTGAAGGATCCTAAGTATTGTGCAATGATGATATTTTAAAACGACAATAGACTTGGAATAATTTTACAGTATTTGGAATAGTTTTACAATATTTTTACGGTTTCATTGTGCCTGACCTAAATGTGTTTAAAGGCTAAATATTATTATATACATCATAATCACGACTATTATCCCCGAAGGGTTAGTTAGTCAAAGGCAATGAGGACCGCAAAAGCAGTCTTTAGTCTGTTAGTCGCCTTTTACGACACCAAGGGAAGAGAGGGGGGGTGATAGTATCCTGTAGCCGTAACGCGACACGGCGTATTATTATTATATGTATAAATGATGAAATGAGGGTCGAATTATCATTAGGTATATAATTAATGAGTGCCTCGGTGGCCGGGGTGTTAAAGCGCCCGGCCCGATATCCCGAGGTCGTGGGTTCAATTTCCAGGTTGGGCAAAGCGTTTTGTATTTTAGGACGCATCGCCCGGGTTTGTGATCAGCAAAGTGTAATTGTCAAGCGACGTGATTAGGACAATACTAATAAATTATACCGATGACATGGATGGAGGGCCTTTGCCCGCCTATGGTGCAGTTTGTAGGCAATTACTTTTTAATGAGTATAATAATGTGAGTTAGGGGAGCCATGACGACCAGTATAAAAAATGCATAATACCTACTATTGAATTAAAAATCTACTCTACATGACCGAAGCAAAGGGTCTATTTCTATTTACACTTTGTTTTCTTATAATGTTTTTTAAACATTTAGTTAAATTACTTACAAAAAAAATACGTAGTGTTTGTTATATCAAAATTTTAACTTGATATTGATTATATTATTTGATTTATCAAACAATATTTGATGTTTATTATTTGCGTTAATAACGCTTAATTTTACTTGACGATAGTGAAACGTTAATAATATGTTTAATCCTGTAATTAGAGTGTTTTTTTTAATGTTTCTCAATTTTTAATTTTAAAATAGCAAAAAAATAAAACGCACCGCAACGCCACAAAAAAGGTCTTCTACCTTAGATCCTATTTGGTTACCGCATTGGCCAGCTTGCAGATGCACTATTTCACGCATGTTTTTGATGAGTTTATCCTAATTTCCTGTAGCAGAGACTGACTGTGGATTTCTCTGAATGTTGGTCTTGCCTCATTGCCTTGTATTATAAGCAATTCAAGTTATTATCAATCAGTTAAAATTTTGATACAACAAACACTATTTTTTTGTAATTTAAATGTTCAAAAAATATTGTAAGAAAACAAAGTGTAAATAGACCATTTGCTTCGGTCATGTAGAGTAGATTTTTAATTCAATAGTAGGTATTATATATTTTTTATGAAAGAGAATTATTCATCCATATAATATAAACACAAAATTGAACCTTAATTAGGGCTCTGCACAGTGACCAGATTTACAATGTACTGTGTTTAAGAGATCTTTTTGTACTAAATATTTTGTCATTTAAATTGTTTACAGCATTTTAGCTACAATACATTTACCAGCTTTATTTATTATTGAAAAATCCAGTAGCCCAGTGTCGTGTGTCCAGTTGTACAGAATATAA
Organism: Scoparia ambigualis; assembly: GCA_963921215.1. NCBI lineage: Eukaryota > Metazoa > Arthropoda > Insecta > Lepidoptera > Crambidae > Scoparia > Scoparia ambigualis. Next base: position 23,651,358 of record OY992501.1, on the reverse strand, counting down.
AAAAAATAGAATCAATACCGCTTAGGTACCCCTGTTCTTAGGCGCACCCATTAAACTGTTTGCCAAATTAATTGCTGTGTAATACTAGTGTTAATTACAGTACAGGGTCGGCTTGTTTTAGGTGTTTCATCTCCGACTAAGCGGCGCTTCGTATCTTTTATTAGCTCTTATTTTAAATGCATGAATTCCAATCAGACGAAGATCATAATAATTATATATTAACATTATTTTTCGGTATCTAATAGCTACTTCGAATATAGTAAAATAGGTCTTAACACAGTGGTAACTAAATTTATTTAGATCAAGATACTTGTTATTTTTATTATAATGCTTCTGCGTTTTTTTTCTTTGTTTATGGTGCTGTTAAAGTTTTAACAGCATTCCATAAGTATTAATTTAATTGTTGTAGTTTATGTATTTTTTTAGTATTTCACTAAAATGGCAATTCATCACAGCTATAATTATATCGTTTTGCTTTTATAACAGATCCGTGTACACTAATTTATAATTTTTATGTACTTAAGTAAAAATAAAACCACACCATTTCCCAATTTTTCAAAATGAACTGAACATGTCCATCGTGTAGTCAATAAAGTACAATTATTTAGAGCATTGTTAAACTGTTACACCCACAGTTACAACCGATTTTACTAAAATATTACAGACTTGAAGCTGAAATAATTTCAACACAAAGAATTTTTAGATTTATCTTGACTTAATTACAGAAAGCTTGGTTCTCATGAGCTGTAATTTAATTTATTTATAAATATTTAAGTAGATACCTACTTCATTCTTGCCCATTGTGTTCACAATGCAATTTGTTGGATTTTGCATACTTACTCCATTTTGATTCCTTCCGTTACTATAATAAGCTTAACTTAAAAAAAAAACATTTGTATCAAGTAAAAATAATTTAGTTTACATAATGAATATTCTTTACATTTCACAAAATGAGAAAAATCTAAGGATGATTATAACCAATTACTTAGTACATTTATATTTTGACATAATTTATTAAGTTATAATATAGTATCGCATACTCCACTGACATAAAATGTAATCAGAATATTTAATTAAACCAGATACGGCCTTACTTACAAGGCATAAAATATTATTACTCACACAAAGGTCATTTTAAATTTGAACAAAAGAGATAAAACAAATTTTAACTAAAAACAATGCTTAAGTGTTTGTAAGGCCTTTTATGTTTTTTGAACTGACACATTCATCTTACTTAGCTTAATATTAAGTAAGTGTAGGTACTCCTCTAAAATATACTTAAATACATTGAGGTACAATAAACTAGAGAAGACACCGCGAAGCAAGTTTGCGCAACTAAGGTGCAGCCGCAAAGTCCACAATTGCTTGATTCACGCGCAATCACTAAGGCGTTTGCAGCCCATGGGCTGCACATTAGTGCGCACAAACCCTGCTTCGATCGCGGTGTCTTCTCTAGTTTTTTGTACCTCAATGCTTAAATAGAAGCAAATATTATGGAAATGAAATTTGTAATGTATTTCATTACTATCTTATGTAATGAAATTTCCAACCTGCATAATAATTAACTATTAAAAAGTACATAATCTGCATTGTAATATTATTTAAAGAACAATGATGTTTATCGCCATTAACTTGCAAAACAAATAAACATCTTAACACTTGTTGTATGCACTTAATTAAGGTAAGGTCTTTCTATACGGTATACCTAATTTACACATTTTAACAATAAAGTCGTAAGTATACAAAATTTGTTGATTTTATTTTATTCCACCTTTGACCAGCGCGCCTCAGTTGCTGAGTGGCAATTGGCAGAGCGCTCTGCCATGTCCGTGACCCCAGCGGGATAACCCCTTCAGATCGGCTTCAAATTACGCACCGATTTAGTTTATGTTAGCAAATACCAAAATTTGTTGATCAATAGATAACATGATATACCATGTTAAAAGGTATCCCGCTGGAGTCACGCTCGTCAAAGTTTTTTGACCTAAAACGAGCAGGAACGAGACACGCTACTGATAGTTATTGTGCTAAGTTTTTGTTGATTCAATTACGAATCCGTCAGTGAAAATTCCAGGATTCTGCCTTCTGTAGTTACCGAGTAATCAAATACCTACTTTTCGTCAAAATTCCTCCGAAAAGTAAGTTCTAGTTGAGGTATAAGAAAAAGGCTACATTCATGAAATTTAGAAAAGATTTTGTTGACTCTGAGAGAAAATTTGTTAGTCAAAAACGAGAACTCTAGCTACAGTAGGTACATCCTGAGATATAACGCTAATTATGGTTATCCCGCTGGGGTCACGATGATGATACCTAAACATGGCTTTTCCACAGGAACGGAGGTAGTACCGCAATAAAAAAAATATGCTGTACGAAGTTGCCATTAACTTAAATACGAGCGCCTGTGATTGCTAATTTTTTTCCCCTGTAGGTAAATTAACATCGCCCATACGAAGTCGACGGGGTTTCTGTGGTGGATACACAGACATTTAATATGTCTGTGGGTGGATAGTACTTACTTGTTGATTGACAGAAAACGCAGCGCCGGCGTCGCGTCGTCGTAACGCCGGCGCTTGGCAGCCGCTCAGCGCTGGCGTCGTGTTAACTCGACGCCACGCGAGCGCTGCAACGACGCACGCCGCGTGGACAAGCCAAGATTTTGTTGATGTAAAAATCTAACCAGTTCCTACTTTTCAGTTTCCTAGGTACAGTATTTTAGGAGAAGTTTATAACTTTTTCATACTAAAAGTACGCGTATAAGCCGACTAAATTATGTTGATTCCTTATAAAAACTAAGATGACGGCCAATTTTTTTAAGGGCTGATTTCGATAAGATGTGGTTGGACATTTTATTATTCAAATATTGGTACACCATAATGTAATACACGGTACACCTAATATCACCATATACCTAATTTAATGTATGAATAACTATTCATATCAATACCTATACTAATCCGCATACGCTCTGCATACATTATCGCCAATAATATACACGGATGCACTTCTTACCGCCTCCTACGGCATAGTGGAATCACACTTACGGTACGCTATTATATATTTTGGGGTAACTCGACCGGAAAAGAAACAGCAGTCAAGGCTCAAAAAAGGTGCATTAGAGCGATGTTTAGACTTAAAACTACTGAAGCTGTGTTCCATAATTTAAACATCCCCTCTCCTTACTCGTACATCACTAAGTTTATTTGTACTGGCACCTCGAGACGAACCGTTAGGTTATTGCAAGAAGTGCCAGACGTCCCTGCGCCAGTAAAACACTCGCGCAGGAGACCATCTGCGTTAGGTCTTGACGCCAAATCAGTGCCCGCCGCAGCGCGCTCTTCATTCGGTACTCATAAGACTAGTGTCTCGGGAGAGTATCCCCGTGACTACGTGTAGTTCACTGCCAATTGTCCAGATAGGTACCCGGAGCTGTCGAGCTCGCTCACTTCTCTTTGCACGAAGGGCACAACTTCGACTCTAAAGTCGACTCCCAAGTGTCCACCTTGGTAGCGGAGTAGTAAGCACACTCACTTCTCGGAACCCATCCAGGCGCCTAGCCAGTTCCAACGTCCTACGCGGCTGGCTGGACCGGAGGCTACGGCATCTAGGAGGCATACTTTAAACAATATAAAATATTAACGTTGCCAAGTCTATACATACTAGAAGTAGCTGTCTTTGTAATGTCTCACCCAAGTCGTTTTGAACGCCTAGCCGACGTAGTCCCACCCACGGAATAGGCGCGACAATAGTCTACTATGTCAACCTCTAGCTACGACAGCACTTATGCGCAAAAGTGTCTATTGCATGGCTCCAGATATTTATAATAAAATACCCAAGTGCTGGAAGGAATTGCCTCTATTGAAATTTAAACATAAACTTCGAATTTTATTAGCAGATAGAGCATAATATAGTGTAAGTGAATTCCTGAATGAGAAACAATTAATAATTGATTAGTTATCTTAATATAATAAATTAGAATTTATAATAATTTACATATTTTTGCATGCCTAGTGGTAAAATATGGCTGAATCAATTTAATTTTTTTGTACCACCAATCATGTAACTACCCATATTTGCAAATAAATATATCTTTCTCTTTATCTTTAATATAGATAGATAGATACCCTTTTATGATTAACTATCAATCTATTGAAATAAAATGATCCAATTTATTTAGCAAGTATTTATTTTTATTGTAATTATAAAAAAAAAACACAGTTTGCAATCATAGGTATAGTACTTTTTTACATTGATCGGTTCACGTCGTAACTGGTTAGATTTTTACATCAACAAAATCTTGGCTATAGTCATAAACTCGCTACTTGCTCCATTCCTGTGGGAAAACCATGTTTAGGTATCAACACCGTGACCCCAGCGGGAATAGCGGGATAACCATAATTAGCGTTATATCTCAGGATGTGCTGTAGCTAGAGTTCTCGTATTTTGATCTAACAAATTTTCTCTTAGAGTCAACAAAATCTTCCCCAAAGGAGGATGCCAGGGTTTCTATGAAATTTGGTCCACCCCTTCAATAGCTATGTGTGTTACATAGCTGGATAGGTATTTTTGACCTGAATAAAAGTTACTATGGCGCCAAGTTTAAATGTTAGTCCGTTCAGAGTTATTCTTTTTTTAAACATAGTGGTTTTACAAGATTCAAAAACAATGTTAAATGTTTTATTTTTCAAAAATGACAATAAACAGACCTTATCGTTAACACATGCTTTTTATAAATAAAAGATAATATATTTTAATAATAAACATTTATTTATTAATGATCATGATCTACAATGACGTCATTTAAAAATAAGGCTGGGCCTACAAACGCCTCGTGTCTGGCGTATCCTAGATACCAAACTATTGAAACAATATGCGCACAGGTTCCTACTGTACGTCGTCCCGTCATGCAGGTACAATATCTTTGCAGAATATTATTATCGTGAACCAATAAATAGCAGTAGTACATTCTAGCTCTCACGTGTCGCGACTGTATACGACCACGTAAGAGCCAAGCATCACCATCAATGCCAAAATCAGGTAAATCATCTAGTGCAGCTTCTCGGTATACTTCTATTGTATACATTCCATTTTGCAGATGTTCGCTGCAGTAAGATCTCGCTAACTTCATTTGGTAGGTTCCCAAAGCTAATAAAATGATTTGTTCTTCACTGAATCTCGGAAAATCAATATCGCTTGCTTCTACTCTTGTAAAATCAGCTCTTCTGCTGTTTAAACGTTTCCGTTCTACATAATCGTATAAAATATTAGGTGTATGTAGCCTCTGTCTGATTTCAGTGACAAAAGCTTCAGCATATTGACTATCTTCGATGGGTATATGAAAGTGGTTTGTGATTGCGGCAGCTATCCTAAAGTCAGCATACATATGCGCCAACGCATTGTTAAAATATCTTTGGCGAAACAGTTTAAAATCGCGTTTAAACCTGCCGTTAACCACTTCCACTACCCAGCGGCAAATAGTGACCAACCGAGATTCGTTGGCTTGGTCAGTGGTAAGTTGGGATTCGTGTCTATTCTTTGAAGGCGGAACATGGTATTCGTAACCACAGGCTTCTACATCGTCCAAGCTGTCCCTAAATCCTCGATCCAAAATAAACACGTCATTGGTTTCAAGGAGACAGTGAATCGGGTGTTCACCATTATTCATTATATCCCTCATTATGTTAGCGTCTGTTTTTGTAGCAGCATAAGGCCCTGTCACGTCAATTATATAGCCATCTGTTGTGACTAATAGAAACGGTTTTAAAAGATTTTGAAACTTGTGCAAGCTGTACGACTGTCGTTGGAATACGAAGTTAGCACTTTTATGTATATAGACATAAGTCCCGTCGCATATTATGATTGCTTTTGTATTTTCAGTGTTTCCAAATAAAGCCTTTGGTATCGTCAGGTTTCGACGTAAAATGTCATCTTTATTTATATGGTCAAGTCCTAAGTGACGACCAACGTACTCATTTGTGAGACCCTCACGAGCTATGGCCATCAATCGTTCAAGGTTTTGTCTCGACATATTGAATAAAGTCGCAAGCCTCTCATTTGAGTCACCGGTTCGCAGCTTTGTTAGATAAATACCTAAAGCGGTTCTAGGATGTTTACATGTCTGACTCAATGATGGAGTTTGTTCCAATATCTCATTGAATTGCTCAAAACTACGGCCGGTCCAAAAGTGCATTTCTTCATTAGTCATTGCACCTCTTGTGTTAAAATCTAATCTAGAACCTCTTTGTACAGCTTTTCTCATAATGTCATTGATATCACTGAATTGTGCTGCATTGAAGTCATGGGTGACATTGCAGTGTTGAGGTAATTCGTCCCAGGTGTTACTCTCTAGGTGTTCTTGACATACTCTAGCACTATCAGGAATGTACAGCTTGTGTTCACAAAAAGTGTGTACTTTTATGACTTCTGGTATTCTATGACGAGTGACATTGCGACAGTTAAGGAAAATACAGTGCCTGGCAGTGTTTGATGCTCGTGAATACTCGGGAACGTGAATTGCAGTTGAGAGTGCTTGTGGCTCGACGATTGCTTCTTGTGGAGGAGGCGGTGTGACCGCACTTTCAACCCTTTGCCAACACCGATGGCACACACTCCGGGTGTTGTCAAATACAACCTGTAAAAGAAAGTATACTTAATAAACATATTTTCTATAGCTACTGTTATATTCTGTAGATACGTACTGTTAGTGTAGTGTCTCGCGATCAAGTTTGTGGTGAGAGTGCGAATATTAGTAGTGTACCAGTGCTTAGCAAGCAAACGAATGCAGACCGATATGTCTGCTTGTAACCTAACCTAGCCTAGTCTAGCCTAGCCTCACAGTTTCTCCAGTTTACTCGTGATCTTGGTGCTTACAATAGCCGAAAAATAATACAAAAAAAAACAGTCGGAACTCAATAACATTGTAAATAAAGCATGAAACATCTCGTTAAACAATATTTTTTGAAAACATTTTTTCTTTTTGTAGGTAAAGACGGCCACACATCAAGTTACCCCCTAGTTCTAGTTCGATAATGTATATCATAAAGGAATATATCTTTAAAGTAGGTATTTACCTCTAACAATGCATTTTCTTGAATATATGTTGCAAGCTGTGGTCGCACTCTTGGAAGTTCATCATTTAAAAGATGTCGCTGGTATCTTCCGCGATAGAATCCTCTACGACACTGACACAGTTCCGTGAAACTTCCATAGTAATAAACAATAGTCCAATCGAAAAGCACTTCAATAATCCTTATGTAACGCCGAATGTTAATTAAACAGGTACCGAAAAAGTCGAAAAGATAGCCGGGGTCCAGTAGAAACTGATAGGTAAACAAAGAGACAAGATTAATACAGACGAACGACTACCTGCGCTTGCGAGCTACCCCGCCGACGCCGCCCGTCCTGTCCGTGCCAGTAACCAGTTTCATTGTCATAATGAGTGCGAGTGAGACGGATAAAATGGATTGTGATTCATTGATAACTGCATGTCAGTATTTACAGAACGTGTATGTAGTACAGAAATGCACGTAAATATAATTGCGTGGCTCCTGCTAAAACTACAATGTTTATAAAGAATAAATATATAAACAAAAAATAACTCTGAACGGACTAACATTTGGAACTTGGCGCCATAGTAACTTTTATTCAGGTCAAAAATACCTATCCAGATATGTAACACACATAGCTATTGAAGGGGTGGACCAGGATTTGCATCCTCCTTTCATGAATGTAGCCTTTTTTCTTATACCTCAACTAGAACTTACTTTTCGGAGGAATTTTGACGAAAAGTAGGTATTTCATTATACTCGGTAACTACAGAAGGTAGAATACTGAAATTTTCACTGATGGAGTCGTAATTAAATCAACAAAAACTTAGCACAATAACTATATATCAGTAGCGTGTCTTTTTCCTGCTTGTTTAGGCCAAATAACTTTGACGAGCGTGACTCCAGCCGGGATACCCTTTAACATGGGATATCTCGAAAACTATTGATCAACAAATTCTGGTATTTGCTAACAAATTTAAACATATTATCAACTAAATCGGTGCGTAATTTGAAGCCGACCTGAAGGGGTTATCCCGCTGGGGTCACGGACATCTTTTAGCTGTGGAGAAGAACGGGCGCAAGAAACTCCACAGATTTATAATAATATAGAAATAACGACATTTACAAAACAATATGTCGTTACCAAATTATACAACATACAAATTACTCATATGTTATGCTCGTACATGCTAGTGCATGTATGTCCATACGTATTTGTCATTTAAGTACATAATTTTCCACCTCATAATAACCTTTACTCATGAGGGTTTTTTTAACATGGGTTTTAAATGAATGTAAAGGCATTTTAGTAATATTTAGTGGTTTTTTATAAAACGTTAGGTAGGGTCTAGTGTTCAACATTGAAAAAGTCGTACACAATGAAACAGCGCCATATTTTTGAAATGCGACATTGACAGATAGTTCAGTATAGCTGGTCGAGTTAGCGCCATACACCCCCTGCTCCTCCCCAGCTAGCGTGCGCGCCGCATACAAATCGACGTGTCCCCGGAGCTTTTTCGATTTTTTGTCTAAAAAGTAAGATTTTTTTTGAGTTTTATTTGATTTATCAGTTAAATACTATAGTGAATTCCGAATTTCTGAGTATTACGTCGGTTTGTACATGTATCATAGATTCGCGTGGATTAAAAACCTATTCAATTGTTCAATTTTGGTAGGTTATTTTTTGGGTTTATTGTACAATATCCTAGGTGTCCAACAATGACACAGTTCAAGGGTGGACACATTGAAACAGTGTTTCATTGTGTACTACTTTGTTTTGTTGTATACCAAGCGAAAGCGTAAAGCAAGAAAGCTTGGTAAAAGCATGATTGCCACGGACACTCCAAAGAAAGACCAGATAACTAAATATAGTAAAAAATCTCAAGAAAGAAAATTAGCGGCAAAAGTAGTGAAGCGACCAGTTTTATCTAATAATAAAGGAAAAAATAAATCTGAAAAGACTAAAATTGAACCAGATTCTGAAACAAGTACCGATGAAGAATAGGAAGTGGCATGCCTTAGTGAAATTGATTTAAGTGGATTAGACGACGAAGAAGAATATGATGCGGATCGGATGTCTTTGGTTACGGAACATTTTAAGCTTGAGTGTAAACCCTAAAATTACGATTATATACGTTCTAAAAAGCGAAGGTATATGAAATGAAATGAAATGAAATATTTAATTTGTGTTTGAGAAAGGTACATTTTTGGTCTTATTCTACTTTTCTTCTCTTTCTCAGCTGACAATGTAGCATGCAAATAACTTTAACATTTTTATTTTCTAGGTAACAATGACTATTCTAATTACATACAAAATACAAAATTAATAGGTACTCCAAATTGTCAAAAACCAATTATGTTATTATTACAATAAAAATACAAAATTATTATACTATAAATTAACCATAATCAATAAAATGTCAAAAATATGTCAAATCAATTTAGCAACCTAAAGTCTGTGGAGCTTATAAACTTTACTTCTCCATGGCAGTCCATTTTTGCCTTGGCTAAAGCATAAATCGTGCGCGCCATTAAACATAAAAAAAAGAAAAAAAATGGCAGTCCATCCATGAAGGAAAAAAGAAAAGTTTGTGAAAAGTTACACAGTTGTCAGAAGTTATTGGCAATCTAGCTAGATGTTATAAGTATATATAATAGGTTACTTAAGTTACTAAATAATCCAAATAAATTATTTACTGATTATAGTTAAACAGTTTTTATGGTTACTCGTTCCAATAACCACATTAAGTACAAATGGCCAATATTAAAACTAGTGTTTCATTGTCAGACACAGTGTGTTTCACTGTGTCCTTACCTAGGTGGACACAGTGAAACAATTCCCATTTTTATGAAAAACTTTTTTTATTCCTATTGTATCTATTTATAAATGAAACTATAAATGCCATATTATACCCAATTAAGAAGACTCTGTTCCTGCAAAAAACAGTATCCATATCTACAAAAATTAGAGAAATATGAGACTCTGATTTTTTAGTGTTTCATTGTTGCACACTCCACCCTACACATTTACCCAAGAAAGAGCCAGCTGTTTTATGAAGTCTAAAACTAGGGACGGCAAGCTTATTTTTCCTATGAGTGTTTATGTTATGAAGATCACATGAACATGAAGTAAAAAGATTTTTTCTCATGAAAAATTTATTTAGCAAACAACAACCGCAACATACTTTTAGTGCTGCTTGTTGCACTGCAGGCAGACAGGATAACAACGAGTAAAGAATTCTGCGAATTAAAAAATAAAGAATATAATTACTTACAGGATGTTTCTTGTAAGGTGTCAAGCCGGTGTGTGGTAATAGTGAACTACCATAACGTAACGGCACCAATGATGGTCAGCATAAGGACATGGTTGTCTTTGTTTGGTCATAACTAACAAGGTTTTGAATCAATAGGTGATCAGATTTAAATATAAAATGAAAAACCATTAGGGAATCGTTTTACATACTTTTAATTTGTATTCTTTGAACACTTTTTTAATATAAAAATAAATACTTGAAAACTCAAAATACACCAATGATGGTCATTTAAAATCCATTAATGGGCACCCAGTAATGGTCATGTTGTGAATACAAACATGAGTGCGACATTGTGGTACCTAGGTAAGAATTATTATGTAAATATGTAATGTATGGATTTTGCCCCAGCCTCTGACCCAGCAGTGGGGATATCACAAAAGGCTGCGATGATGATTATGGATTTGGTAATCGTATTTGCCCTACCTACGATGCAAGTCTTGGGATCAGCTTTTCTTCTAGGTAACCGCTAATTTTACTTATTATCACTAGCTTTTACTGTAAAACTATTGAATTGAGCAAAGGCAAATTAATCTTAATCTAAGTTACTTTTTTTGTGAAGAATATTTTTTTATATAGGAAGTTTTGTCTTGGGGTTTGCTAACGAGCAATGGAGCGCAGCATCTTGGGGGTAAGCGGTGCGTAAAGTGACCTGCGTTCTACAACGGGCTTAACCGACGTAGGCTACAAAGCTGCCAAGCTCAAATGGGGTTGGACTGGTCACGTTAGCCGCATGCATCCCCACCGCTGGGCAAGGATCACTACACAATGGGTTCCTGCATGACGCCGCCGCCGAGGTCGGCCTAGAAAGAGATGGCGTGGCGATCAGGACGCACACCAGACTGACTGGCATGAGGTGGCTCAGGATAGAGATTGTTGGAGGGACTTGGGAGAGGCCTTTGCCCAGCAGTGGGACAATACAGGGTCAATTTTGAACCCCCCGCCAAAAGTAAATATGGGGTATAAAAAGATATAATAAAATATTTGACGTAAAAATAAAAAATGTTTTCTATTTTTAAATATAATTTGGGTTTAGAGAGTAACAACACCATCTATTCTTGAGATTGGAATGAATTTATTGGAAAACTTAGCTTAATATATACAAATTTTACATGTTACAACTAGAGGCGTATATACAAAGCAGTTTATTAAGTGTTCATAAATGAACGCTAGGGTGCGCTGCGTTTAACATGACGCAGCGGCTGAAGCGGCTCGAGGCAGTCGCGTGGCTGTCCAGGGGGGGTCAACTTTGTATGGGCGATTGGCGAAATACCTATTGGGGATTGTTCTGTGTTGCTATAGACAAGGGATTTTTGAAATAGAAGTTTTATATTCACTTTTTGTCACTAAAGTTGATTAAATAATCCAAATTCAATTTGAAAAATGTATGTGAAAGACGGAAAATTGAAGTCGTTGGTTATAATATTTATATATCCATTAATAATTATATATTTGTATCTGTGTAGTATGATCTTTTTGTAAGATGTTGGCAACACTTTGATTTTCGTCTTAATGAATTTTAAAAATGGCGTTTGTGTTTGTTGTTGATATGATAATTTATTTTGCGTTTGATACGGTGTTTGAAATGAGGAGAAGTCTCAGGCATTAAGTTGTATAGATTCCCAAATCCTAGACAAAATAACATGTTGTGGTAAGTACAGCACGCAAAATGCGATGAAAGTTTTTATATTAACTTCGTTAGATATTTTTTTGCAGCTCATAAGTTAGTTCGATTTTTTGGATAGTTTCAGTATTACATAAATTAATACACTTTCGAACTAAACTAAACACCTAAATATAACGCCTACACTCGTTATTAATAGTACAAAAAGTTCTTGGAAGGAATTTTTGTTGTTTTAGTAATTCCAATTTATCACCACACAAAAACAACTTGAGCGATCATGTTCTTGTTACTGCCACATTTAATATTAAAACCATAAACCACAGTCATGCTTAATTTATTGTATAAGAGCCAATTTTAGTAAACGCTGAAGCAAAAAGAATAACAGCCCAGTGATGACATGAATAATTACCTACTATTTTTCAGCAGGTACCTGATCCACCCCAGCACCCTATAGAGCTTATGTCGGGTCCATCAACATCAAGGAATGAATTGATATATACTCAAACAGAGCCATCACACCTACATAAGGCCAATACAAATATTGTACGAGTTGCCAAGGTACCTACCTATTTACACATCATAATTAAAGCAATGGAACTATTAACCTCTTACTGCCCGCAACCTGCAGTGTATCCAAACACTATAGAAATTTAATTGTAAGTAAACATCAATAAATGTTGCAACCCGTTACCAAATAATGTTGGTAACGGGTTAAAAACTAAACTTTGTCTGTAAACAAGCATAATTGATTTAGAAGTTTAGCATTTACTAATTCATAATATATTTTGTTTTACAGGAAGTACCTGATCCATTACAGCACTCTATAGAATAAAGCTTATGTCGGGTCCATGAACGTCAAGGAATAAAGTTATTAATGTTTAACCAGAGTGATTACACCACAGTTACACTTACTTTATGGACATTACAAACATGTACGAGTTGCCAAGGTACCTATTTATACATTATTAATGAAAACAATGGAACTATTTACCTCTTACTGCCCGCAACCTGCAGTGTATCCAAACACTATAGAAATTCAATTTTAAATAAACGTCAATAGATGTTGTGGTTGGTAACGGGCTAAAAACTATCCTTTGTCTGTAAACAAGCGAAATTGATTAAGAAGTTTAGCATTTACTAAGTCATAATGAATGTTGTTTTTCAGGAAGTACCTGATCCATTACAGCACCCTATAGAATAAAGCTTATGTCGGGTCTATGAACGTCAAGGAATAAAGTTATATAATGTTCAACCAGAGCGATTACACTTACTTTATGGACATTACAAACATGTACGAGTTGCCAAGGTACCTATTTATATATTATAAATGAAAACAATGGAACTATTAACCCATTACTGACCGCAACATGCAGTGTAACCAAACACAATAGAAATTCAATTGTAAGTTAACATCAATAGTTGTTGCACTTGGTAACGGGTCAAAAACTAACCTTTTCACTCCTCTTGCTCAAAAAGACCGTCCTTGTAGCGTTCTAGAGCGAGGATAAAATAGCTTTTCTTGCCAATGGAAAAAGGATTTTTTTTAAATTTTTGTCTGTCACATGACAATAAACCTATAAAAACGAAAAAGTATTTAGTCTTAGGTAGAATAATCTTGAATAATGACTTGACTTATTACTGTTTACTTAGATCAACAACTTTTTTGAGATAATTATTATTAAAGTTTATGGTAAAACACAGACCACGCCCACACAGTCCACGCTTCAGCAAGAAACAACTGCACAGTCTGCACATGTGCTTAGGTGGTAAGCCTTTAGCCCGTTAGTCGCTTTTACGACACCCAAGGGAAAAGAGGGGTTGGTAGTATTATTTTGATGAGCCCATCGTCCCTCTATGCTGTTGGATGTTTGTGCAGTCTTTAGTCCATTAGTCGCCTTTTACGACACCGAAGAGAAGAGAGGGGTTGGTAGTATTATTTTGATGAGCCCATCGTCGCTCTATGCTGTTGGATGTATTTTAAGTCTTTAGTCCGTTAGTCCCCTTTCACGACATCGAAGAAAAGTGAGGGGTTGGTAGTATTGTTTTGATGAGCCCATCGCCGCTCTATGCTGTTGGATGTATGTGCAGTCTTTAGTCTGTTAGTCGTCTTTTACGACACCCAAGGAAAGAGATGGAAAGACTGCACATACCTACTATCCAAGAGCATAGAGCGGCTCATCAAAATAATACTAACAACCCTTCTCTTCCCTTTTGTGTCGTAAAAGCAACTAACGGGTTAATTTTTAATAAAATAAACCAATTCATATTGTATTGGATTATTTTATTTTCTCGCATTCGTAGTGAAAAACATAGTGTAACACACGGCGCTAAAAACCCATTAAAACTCGATTTCTGTTTACTCCCTCGCTTTGTATATAATGGGTCATTTTAGCTCCTTGTGTAACAATCTACTATTGTCTGTGAACAAGCTAAATTGATTTAGCCGTTTAGCAATTAATCATTGATTTTTTTTGTTTTTCAGGAAGTACCAGATCCATCACAGTCCCCCATAGAATCTATGTCGGGTCTATCAACATCAAAACATAAACTAATAGAAGCTCAACCAGCTGGCAAGGTACCTATTGACATGTTATAATACATATACTATAAATGTATTATCGTTAATCTAATATAATCACGATCACGACTATTATCCCCGAAGGGTTAGTCAGAGACTAGGCAAAGTGGACAGCTCAAGCAGTCCTCTACCATAGTCCACTTTTCACCAAATAGCGACTGCACATGTGTTCAGCGTTACAGGTGGTGAGCCCTTCGTCCGTTAGTCGCCTCTTACGACACCCAAGGAAAGATTTGTAGTATTCTTTCACCGCTATGCGACACGGTTTAATATTATATTTGGTTATAAGCATTATTTAAAACAGTTTTTGCCTGCAACTTAACATTATATTTTGATGTGGTTCGGAATATTCACCATACCTTTAGTTATGACTGAAATAAGATGAAACAAGGCTTAGATTTTACGATGCACCCAAGCTACCAAATTGTAAAAACCTCTTCAAAATCCGTTTGACATACATTTATTCTAAAAGAGAGATGAAAGTTCTGTAACAAACGTTTATTCATATAGAGAGATACAAATACAAATAGGTAGTTGGGTTCAAAGCCTTATAAAATAAACAATCATACTTAGTTAGTTTTTCAGAAGTTTAATTTCATACTCAAACTTCATAACATTTTCATAATTATGTAAAATGAATCATGTCACCTACTTGTATTATCATTATATTTCATATTTATAATTATGAAAACTCAAATTTTAGTATTAGGGCTATAGTAGTAGTAATAATAATTACTATAAATTTATAAGCTAAATAACGATTTACTTTGCACACCACATTTTTGAGATCCCTCTAACCTTTCTATTCTTGTGTGCGAGTGTCTGTGTGCGATGTAAGCAATAACAAGTATATCTTAGTATTTTTATTTCAGATTAGTACCAGTAATCAAGCAAAATCAAAAAGAGAAGAAGAAAAATATATTTGAAAATAATCTGGAAGTTGTGGTTGTGGGACATTACAACAACATTATTACTGGAAATGAACTTGATACTTACTAAAAATTCTCTAACACTCCCATCATTATACTCGTATATTTTTGAATTATGTAAATTTACCTACAAAAACTCTTATCTATACACTCATGCACAGGATTTAATAGTACAGACTCATAATCTTCGTCATCGCACAAATTAGCAAGACCATTCAACAAGCTGCACTTTTAAAGTAAGCTAGCAGTGCGATTCTCTAAGTTAAAGCACAGAATAAATAATAAAGCCTTGGTAGCACCGGCTGCCGCAGCGCTGAGAATTGACTCTGTTTCTTTCATATTCATAGAATTGGAAAGCGACAGCAGATCGCAGCCATGCGCGCAGCGTGTATGTGTCGCTTATGCTCCCCCTACACGTCTGCCTACGCATCCGCAGATGACGTCTGCGGATGCGTCGGCCGTCGTGAAGAGCAGGTGCCCAACACATGTCAATAAAAATGTACAACAAGTTACCAAATCATTTAAAAAGTATACAATGTAGTACAGAGTTTTGTAAACGATTAAAGGAGTAGGTAATAAAATATTGTTTTTGTAGCCTAAACGAATTTTTAGGCAGAATTATATAAAGTAAATAAGTTATACCCACTTATAGTTACTTAATATAAATAATAATGATAAATACTGTTAACTGTTTTTAGTATAGTGTGTAAATGTTTTATTTTATTTTCTTATTTGGTTTTCCAACAATGAGTACATTTGTTTTAAACTATTTTACATTGTAACAAAATAAATAAGTGCTGAAATTCTCACTACTTATAGGAGAACACAACATGCACAGTAAATATAAATATAGGTTGTTTAAAAACGTTAACGTTAAATGTTTGTTGTTTAGTTTTAATTAATAATATAGCTAAGCATAGATTTAATGTAGTATCTAATTTAATATTGTAATGCCCCTAAAGGGCTCATTTGAGGTCATATTACCGAATCTAAGACCTTAATGTATACCAAATGCAGCAATGATGATTTATGATTTAAGAGGCATATTGCATCTCAAATGTGATTTTTGCGTAAAATGCCCATTTTAAATTTTGTAGTGATTTTGCAGTTGTATTTATCGTTCTTATCGAAATGTTATAATAAATTTATGCTTAATATTACAAATCTCCAATCTGCGAGCATAAGCTGCGTTCGAACGGCTGGCGCATCGCATTTTGTAGTATTTTTGCAGTTGTATTTATCGTTTTTATCGAAATAGGATAATAAATTAATTATGAAATCTTTATGCCTTATGAGTCATGAAGTAACAATTATTCTGGTATAAATTTTGCTCAATAATATTATCGTAGATAGGAGAAATTCACAGTTAACTAAAAGCAATTTTCGAAGTTTATTGGTTTAGAATAAGATTTTTTTTATATAAAATCTATGTTATCTAAAAATTCCGAGGCCGTTACGCACTATACAACTATGTATAAGAGATAACATTATATTTTTTTGTATTTCGTTTGTTTAGAACATTAGTTCAATCTAGGAGCTCAAAAAAGCAGGGACTGAAAGCGGTTACGGTATAAGGTTACGTTACCGGTAAAAAATAAGTGTACCTTAATAAAATAAAGGTAAGGCTTTACCGTTATTTAACCTTTATGCGATATCGGTACCGAAAAACGTTGCATTGACAGTTGCGGGGCGCAGGGTGAGGGGTGAGACTTGCTTTTGCTTGCGAGGCGACAAGTAAAAACCTGTTTTTGTTGCGTGTCGCGCGCAAAAATGTGTAAAAAATGTGCGCGTGTTAACATCTTTTTACACTAGTGCGGAAATTGGTATTTACAAACTCATGTCAATAGTAAGCCTTACATTAGTCTACTCGTCTGTGAAAACCAACTTACTGCACTAGTATAATAAGTCCATCATTACGTGTTGCCATTTGCCATGCATACCGATTCATTGCGTATGACGCCATGGAGCTTCATTGATATCTTTTACGTATGGTGTTTGACGCCAAATGGCGTCATAAATAATTCCTCTGAAATTCTATAGAATGACTATTTAGAGAGTTCTAATTAACAGAACTTATATTATTTGACACGTAGATTATGCCTGTATTGAACGTTTTAGGAGATAGCGCCAGTTAAAAAACTTCAGTGGTTGCAAACTTTTTGTTCCCTAATTTTACTTCTTTTGTGTATGGCGTATGACGCCACATAGCGTCATAAAGAAAATTCCACTGAAACTTTGTAGAATTACTTTTTAGGGAGTGCTAATTAGCAGAACTTTCATTATATTGAGGATTTGCTTGATGTAATAAATAATTCGCTACGCGATTTTCTATGCCGGACGATAAACGCGATTATGCGGCATACGTTTTTGACGCGTTAAGACTTATTATGGAACAACGATGTAAAGGTTTAAACTGGCTCGCCATCTTTCCTTTATTAATATTTTCTAATTATAAATTGAATTAGTGACGATAGGGCTTCGAACCGGTTTAAAAAATCCCGGTTATTGAATAAGGTTTTTACAAAAACCGCTTCCAATGTAAATGAGAGGGCTTCAAAAACCTAAATAAACCAGTTTAATCCAAAGCTGCGAAATGTACCTACTGCTGGCGAGGCGATTAGGCTAATGGCGACCTTCCGTGTGTAGACATTAGCTCGCAAGTCGATTTAAAACTCGCGCGCTCACTTTGGGAGAGCGGTATTTCAGGCAAATAGAATTCATGTCTACGTATGGAAGGTCGCTATTCGCTTTGCCACTCGCGCGCTCGCGTTGTCCCGGTGTGTTTAGGTACTTAAAAAAGAAGAAAAAACCTCTATAAACCGTTTAATTGATTCAAACCCCATTTTATTGTTTTTTTAGAAACAGGTTTTTTTAATGTTTGGGTAGGCCCACGGGCCGATGTAATCTGTTATGCAGATGATACTCTGATCACGGCCCGGGGCGGAAATTGCGCAGAGGCAGGGAGACTGGTCACCGTCATAACATCTCTGGTGGTGGACAGAATCCATATGTTGGGGCTCGAGGTAGCGATCGGTAAAACTGAGGCTCTTCTTTTCCATGGGCCTCGACGAGGACCGCCGCCTGGAACCCACCTAGATATAGACGAGCATAGGATCCGGGTTGGGGTCCGGATGAAGTATCTGGGTCTCATTCTGGACGGGCGTTGGCGCTTCGAGGAGCACTCTCGCAAACTCTCCCCTCTTCTCGTCAGTGCGGCATCCGCTTTGGGACGCAACATGCCGAATGTTGGTGGGCCGAACGCTTTGACTCGCCGGCTTTATGCTAGAGTAGTGGGCTCGATGGCCCTTTATGGGGCCCCTATATGGGCGACTGCCCTCAACGCTACCAACAAACAACATCTTCGTGCCGCACAGCGGATAATAGCGTTGAGGGCCATCAGAGGGTACAGGACAGTGTCTCATGCTGCAGCTTGTGCGCTGGCTGGCATCCCGCCATGGGGGTTGGAGGCAGTGAAGCTGGCGGAACTGTACCGACAGCGGGCAGAGGCTAAAGAACTGGGTAGAAACCATACTTAAGAAGAGCTTAAACAGGCTCGAGATTTGGCTGACCAAGAGCTGCTGGCCAAATGGGCCGATGATTTGCGGTCATCGACTTACGGCTCCCGGTTGTGCCGAGCCATCCAACCAGAATTGGGGAGATGACTACAGCGGCGACATGGGACTCTATCTTTCCACTTGGAGCAGATGCTGTCTGGGCATGGATGCTTTGGATACTACCTGCACCGAGGGGAGTCGACGTCAGAATGCCACAGCTGTGGAGCTGCGCAGGACACAGAAACGCACACCCTTGAGGAGTGCGGGTCGTGGGCTGCGCAGCGCCACAGTCTGATGTCGGTCGTTGGGGGAGACACTCTCGCTGCCTAGCGTGGTAAAAGCCATGCTAGACAGCGACAGATCATGGAGGGCCATGGCCTTGATCAGTGAAGCGGTTGTTTCACAGAAGGAGGCCGCGGAGAGGGTCCGCGAGGAGCAACTCCATGCGGACCCGATCCGACGCAGGCGAGTCGGTAGGAGAAGGCGGCATTTTGCTCACCTCCTTCCACCGCAGTGAGGCTTGCGTGACTGTGGGGTGGGAGACCCCATAGCCGCATTGCATGAAACTCATGGGAATCTGCAGGGCGCCCAAACTATCCCGGGCGTCCTCCCCACTGGCGGGCCGTCGTAGGGTGGAATTCGGAGTCTGCTGTCCGTGGTCCCGAACCACCCTGACGACAAGTGATGGGATGCCAGCAGTAACGCTTGCATAAGTGGTGGTGGTTTTTGTGGGAGGCACAAATATGCCCCCATCAAAATTCTGCCGATCACGCACTCAAAACTAAGGGTCGAGTTTGAACGCAGAGAGCAGTGCGATGAGACAATTGCCCGTCACCACGAGAGCCCTAACTTCGTCGCCGAACCGGCGAAGCAGCGACCACCACTTCTAATCCTGAAGGGAGTCTCGAAAGACATCCCCCGCGAGGAATTGGTGGAGGTCGCTGTGACCCAAAATGACGTGGCCATCTCTCGCATCTGCTTTCTGACTTCAAACAGAAACCCGGCACTGTACAATGCGGTTTTGGAGGTCACTCCCGAGATGCGTAAGACCATCCTCGCTCTCTGGAGGCTCAACGTGGACCATAGCAGGGTCCACGTTGAGGACTTCAGCCGCTTTGTGCAGTGCCACCAGTGCCTGCAATACGGGCACACAAAGTCCAAGTGCAAGGCGAAGAAAAAACCATGTGCCCACTGTGTTAGTCCAGGACATCAGATCACCGAGTGCCCAAACAAACTGGACAGACCCAAATGTTATAACTGTACCGCACACAACCTGCGCATGGGCACTAAAGTGGACTCCAGCCATAATGCCACGAATGGAAAATAGTGCCCCCGAATCAAATCCATGGTTCTGCGCTTGCAGAACCAAACAGACTATGGAAATTGAACATATTTTGAAATCAAAACTTATTATAAACTAAAATTACCTAAATTGAATAACTAAAATAACATTAAAATAATCTACACTAAAAATTAAAACCCTAATATTCATAATAAAATCTTAAAAAAAAATAAAATTAACTTTAACACCTTTAAATAAATTTATCACAGATTGTTCCTAAATAATAACACACAATAAAATCTACACTTAAAGGCCCAAAGTAAAACACTAAAAATTTCTAAAACAAACCTAAAACTTTTAATAAATTTTTTACCTAGTCCAAAATAAAAAACTTTGACCAAATAATACACATAAACAAACCTAAAATAAATTGACAGAAAATTTGCAAGTATAATGCCTAGCCTTTTATATAAAAACTATTACATAAATAAATTATAAATCTCTCAAAACTCTGTAAAAAACGTAAAAAAATTAAATTCATCCTTCAATAAATAATATTAAAATAAAACTAAATTAAAATAATAATACGGAATTAAGACTAAATAAATTAATTTATGCCTAAATTAAAGACTAAAAACTAACGCAAATAAAGCTTATAAACAAAAATAATCCCATAAAACCCTAAAAATTCCTTCCTTATTCTTATCCTTACTTCTTCTTTCCCTTCTACCTCTAAAATCTTTCTTTCCTAACTATTTGTGACCCGCAATCGACTAGAAGTGGAACTTAAGTCCACTTAAATTTAAATATAGGACTCTTAAGTCCACCTCAAAAATTTTGGCATTAAATAATAGATTCTAAATTTCTGCTTTCCCTTACTTCCCTAAATAATTCCCAATATCCTTAAACGAACCCTAATCCAAATTGATCCTCAAAACCCTTTATCCCAAAATTACCCAACATCCTTTAATAGCCTACGCTTATCCCATGCGGGGAAATACCCATACTCCCAAATTAACACACAAAAGGAAATATTTGCCTTCTAATGAAGCCCTAAGTTACAAACCAACCCATAAAAAAAAAAAGTGATCTCTTCACCCGAGTCCCTGTCGAGGCCTTCGGACCTGGACAGGGAACCGGGCGTTGGGGGGAGAGTCGCCACATAACCAGCGGGCTTCCTCAGGCCCGCTGTGTATCCGAAAATAGGATTTCTCCTTGTTTAAAAGAAAAAAAACTTAATAAAACGGTTCCTATGAACTGGCTGCTGACTAGGTTTGAAAATTAACCGAATAAACAAGCCCTGAGTGGCTGTACATTATTTATTTTAAATATTGTATTGGATTATTTTATTTTCTTGCAATCGAATTAAGCTCGGGAGTTAAAATACCTCGTTTTAATATGTCATTTTAGCAACTTGTGTATCAATCTACTATTAAAAACGGCTAGATTGAAAACTGATTTTATAAGTAAGTTCGATTATTCGCAAATTCAAGCGATTATTCAATATGAAGTTGAACCACCCGACCCATTTTCCATTTCATTGGACTACATTGCTCATTAACAATGAGAACAAGAGTTCCGACACCTACTCATGCGTATTTTTATATTTTTTATATTTTGACTCGTTATAGTGGCTGCATCGCAACACTACGGTATAGAACCTAAATAAAGGTACTCCTTTCACACCCTTTTGTAAACTTCTACTAAAAATACACAAAAGGTTTACAACCACTGATCCAAATAAATCACTTAGCAGCCATTCCAGCAAAATCGCGTAGATAAGTCACTTTACAATACACTAAACGAATTAGCAAACCCTTTACGTTTGACATCCGATTCCGACTGAATGCAATCACGTGTAAACAAGCCAAAATCATAACAAAAAGCAAAATATGTTCACTCATGGCTGAAGACGCGCAAGCGCGTCACTTTAATGGGTGGCGGCTGACGCACGGAGGCGTCACAGAATATTTGTTAGCCGCCATGCACAAAAGTCATTAAAAGAGGGATACGCAATGAATCGGTTAAGGGTTAAGTAAAAGTCCGTCCGCTTATTAGCAGACACTAGCTTGAGTTGGCGTTAATATACCTACCGGCAAGCGTACTTTTAAAAGTCCGTGTGCACGGCAGTTGCATTGTTCTACAATATTATTCTGTGATTCTACTTAAATAAATATAATTACGTAAGGCGAGAGTAGGACTTATTGTACATAGGAATAAAATTGCATCCAATCTGGTACAGGTATTGTTATATATATATTTACATACATATATATACATATACAAAATATTATCTACATATTATTTTATTTATTTATCAATAATTATTTTATTATTATACATTATTATATTTTTATAGGCGATCTTTTAGGTAATCTTCCAGCGTGTAGTAGCATTTTGCAATAAGTAGGTCTTTCAGTTTTTTAAAGAATTATTTTTATGTGGGTATATTTTTTAAAGAAGTAGGTAATTTATTATATATTTTCACACACACGGACTTTTAGAGTGTAAGTGAAGTTTAGAGGTTGACAAAATTAATCTTGTTTGGGTTTTTGGCCGAAAAGAATATTTTGTGGGTATATCCTGTCTTTTAGTAAAAAATTCAAACCTATGCGCGGCGCACGTGTTTTGACAACGAGAACAATCCAAACTAAAGCTTTATAAGAAAGCCAGTAGTTGCTTATGCTTGAAACGGTTGTTAGCCGTCTCTTTCATACCGAAATAAACCTTTATTATTTAAAAACTCAAAATTACGGTACCGATATAAATTTGGATATCGGAATATTCCGGTAACCGCTATTTTTCGGTATGACGCCATACCGCTATATAAAGGTACCTTAATTTTTGGGTTATTCAGTCCCTGCAAAAAAGTGCCTTCGCGTATTTTATGAAAATCTTTCTCTGCAATTTTGGGTTTAATTAAAAAGTTAAGCAAAATTTACAAAAATTGAGGCCGCTACGCACTATGCCAATAGCTATTCTACACTATCCAATAAGTCAAAATAATGTATTTTTGTTTCTGAGATCAAGAACGCCAAAATTGACCATTCTTAACAAAAATCACAGTCGAGATGTAATCTTCTATGAAAACGATTGATTCCAAAAACTAGTGCAAAGGTTAACTATATCATTTTGCTGTACTTTTCCAGTCACAGCTAAGAAATGCAAGCATTTTTACATTTTACAATGAAAATATTAATTATTGTTTTTCATCTAAATGCATTAAAAGATTTTGTATTTAAAAAATCGCCACTTCAAGGAACAGACATGGACAGTACTTTAAAAAAAATGGACATAATAAAACCTTAATAAAATTTATTAGCGATGTTTTCTTTAAACCTTATCTTTAGTAATTTTATTAGTTTATCGTGAACTTAAACATTACTTCGAATTTCAAACGTTTCTTTCATGTACGAGGGGCGTTCAAAATATTCTCGGTATTGATACGTTACAACCTCTTTTATATATATATTTGTTACTGGCCGCTAAGATTCATCCATTGACATTAAAAAAAAGTAAAATTGGAACCGAGATGTTCTTTTGTTTTTCTGCAATTGCCGAACAAACATGAACACCATGAGCGAATTAACAATTTTAACGAAATTAGAGCACCGATCCGTCATAAAATTCTTGACAAAACAGGGTAAAAATCAAAAAACCATAAAAGAGGAAATGGATTGTGTTTACCGTGAGTCTGCTCCTTCTTTATCTACTATTCAAAAATGGTCAAGCGGATTTAAGCGTGGAAGGGAGAGTATTGAAGATGACCCTAGACCTGGCCGGCCTGTAGTGGCTACCTCACAAGAAAATATTGATAAAGTGGAAAAACTTATATTGGAAGACGGCCGAGTGAAGGTAAAATCTATAGCTCAAGTAACCAATCTCTCTATTGGTACCGTACATGACATTATACATGACCATCTTAATATGTCAAAAGTAAGTGCAAGATGGGTTCCGCGAATGCTGACGCTTCTTCAAAAGGATATGCGTGTGGCTTGCTGTTCAGATTTTATCGACCTGTGTGGTGAAAATCCCGATGAGGTGCTGCAAAAAATAGTTACTGGAGATGAAACCTGGGTTCATCATTATGACCCAGAGAGCAAACAGGAGTCCATGCAGTGGCACATTAAGGGTTCAGCTCATCCCAAGAAGTTCAAGGTAATCCCGTCAGCTGGCAAGGTCATGGCCACAATATTTTGGGATTGTGAAGGAGTTTTGCTTATCGATTATAAAGAAAAAGGTGTAAATATCACAGGGCAGTACTACGCTAACGTTATACGTCAATTAAGAGATGCGATCAAAGAAAAGAGGCGAGGAAAGTTAACCAAAGGTGTTCTGCTTCTGCATGACAACGCCCCTGTCCATACTGCTCATATTGCCAAGGCAGCTATTGTTGAATGTGGGTTTGAAACTGTTACTCATCCACCCTATAGTCCGGACTTAGCCCCAAGCGACTTCTTTTTGTTCCCCAATCTTAAAAAGGATCTGCGTGGAAATAAATTTTCTGACGATGAAGCGTTGAAGACGGCCGTGGAGGAGCATTTTTACACCAAAGATAAAAAATATTTTTATGAGGGATTAAAAAAAATAATTGATCGATCTTATAAGTGTATGAACATAGGGGGGGAGTATATTGAAAAATAAAAATATCAAACTTTTCGTACTTGTTTGTTTTTATCCACATACCGAGAATATTTTGAACGCCCCTCGTACTATTTTTTCTTTGAAGTAGTTTCATAAGAAACTTCTCATAAAACTTCAAACGGAAGAATAGTACATGGAAGAAACGTTTGAAATTCAAAGTAATGGTTTAGTAATTTTGAAAAGTTTCTGTTTCCCGCCTCAAATTTTTAAATCTCCCGCCATACTACTTCGTTGGTTAGTTCGTTGGGGATTACGACAGAGGCGCTGTAGTCGGGTTTCGTTCGCCACTAATTTTGTATGAAGTTGACATTCTTCTATTGAATAGTAGTTGTCTTGAGCGGCGTGGTGTTTCGCTATCGGATGACTGTTTATGTAGTGCGTAGTAGAGTTGCAAAACTATCGATAGTTTCGCTATCGATAGTTGACCTCGAAAACTAGTAACAATATCGGTAGTAGTATCGATACTATCGATAGTATCGATAGTACAAAATAAGCAATACTATTGATAAGAAGCAATACTATCGATAGTATCGATACTATTGCATCACAATACTATCGATAGTATCAATTTTTTTACAGTAATACTATCGATACTATCGATAGTATTGATGTATTAAATCGCTAATACTATCGATAGTTTTTAAAACTATCGTTAGTATTACACTATCTATAGTTTAATAACCGCCGATAGTATCGTTTCCCAAATAATAGTTTATGTAGCCTTAGGGAAAATCGTTTTCTGACAGGTACTGTCTTGTGTAGTTGTGACTTATAATTAAAATAATACTAACAACCCATCTCTTCCCTTGGGTTTCGCAAAAGGCGACTAACGGACTAAAGACTGCACATACACACAACAATTTGACACAGGGCAACACTTTTAGCCTCGTCAAATATAAAAATTTTCCTTCTACTTTTAAATAACTAATAACTACAGTGAATTGCGAGCGGGTTATTTTATTGCCCACATTTAAAAAGTTCCCTACCTACCTACTTTAAAAAAGTTTGGTGAAATTAAAAAAAAGAAAAGAAAATCAGCGATGTGGATACATTTTCAAAAGGAAGCTGTGCTATGCGAGTAATAATACATACTTAATACTAATTGCTGCATAATCTATAATTGGGAAACAATACTATCGGCTGTTATTAAACTATCGATAGTATCGATACTATCAATAGTATTGATAGTATTAGCGATTTAATATATCAATACTATCGATAGTATCGATACTATCGATAGTATTGATATATTAAATCGATACTATCGATAGTATTGTGATGCAATAGTATCGATACTATCGATAGTATTGCTTCTAATCAATAGTATTAGTTAATTTGTAATATCGATAAGTCAAGTCAAGTCAAAATATATTTATTCAATAAACTCATTCAATAAGTACTTTGAATCGTCCAAATCTTTTTTAACCTACCACCCATTCAGGACATAATTTTCTAACTGTGGCAAAGAATGGGCGCAAGAAACCACAGCGCACAAAAGCAACGACATTTACAAACAACAAAAAAAAAAAAGAATATGTCGTTACCAGGTCAATACAAAATATGAATTTAAAAAATAATAAATATTGTAATACAAAACTACAATACAAAATAGTAGGTATCAATTAAATAAAGACAATTAGAAACAGCTGTTGGAGTGCTTGGAGCATTTCAGATCCAAGCTGTTTTGTCTTCTGTGTAATCTGACACTTTATAATAAGCTTTTTTATAAAGCTTTTCTTTAATTTTGATTTTAAATTTATTAAGATCTAATTTCTGAATACCATTTGGTACTTTGTTGTAAAATCTTACACACAGACCCTTAAAAGAATTATTTATTTTATGGAGCCTAGTATAAGGTACTGCTAATTTGTTCTTACTTCTAGTGTTTACATTGTGAATATCACTGTTTTTTAAAAACATTTCAGTATTTTTATGAACATAAATCAAATTTTCATAAATGTATTGTGATGCAACTGTCATTATATTTATGTTCTTAAATCTCTCTCTGAGAGAGTCGCCAGCCTTTAGGTTATAGATTGCTCGAATAGCCCTCTTCTGAAGCACAAAGATAGTTTGAATGTCGGCAGCATTTCCCCACAGTAAAATGCCGTACGACATTACACTATGAAAGTAACTGAAATAAACTAATCTAGATGTATCAACGTCAGTTAACTGACGGATCTTCATTACTGCATAAGCTGCAGAGCTAAGTCTATTCGACAATTTAGCTATATGTGGGCCCCACTGAAGCTTGGCATCTAACGTGATGCCTAGAAACACAGTGGTGTCCACAGGATTCACATTCTTATCTTTAATTTGTACACTAGTTGTTACTTGCTTAACATTAGGCAGTACAAATCTTACACATTTGGTTTTTCCCTCGTTTAAAAGCAAGTTATTTACACTAAACCAGTGAACAATCTTTGAGATCGCATTATTCACATCGTCATAATTTGGGTGTCGTCGTTTCACTTTGAATAAAAGTGACGTATCATCAGCAAACAATACTATCTCATGACATGACTGTCTTTTACAAAATAAGGTAAGTCATTAATATAAACCAAAAACAAGAATGGACCTAGTATTGAACCCTGCGGAACTCCCATTGTAACCACTGATCCCGGAGATCTTTTACCGTTAATGTCGACCTTCTGAATCCTGTTACTCAAGTATGAGATTAGAAGGCTCAAAGAAGCATCCCTAATTCCATAGTGGTTAAGCTTCCTGACCAAAGTTTCATGTAAAACACAATCGAAAGCCTTGGATAAATCACAAAATACCCCTAGGGCATCCTGTGATTCCTCCCAGGTATCAAATATTTGGATTAAAAGCTCAACACCGGCGTCAGTTGTTGAGCGACCCCTAGTAAAACCATACTGTTTACAATGTAAAAGTTTATTTCTATGAAAATGAATTTGAATTTGGTCTAGCATCAACTTTTCAAAAATTTTACTAAATGTGGGTAGCACAGAAATAGGTCTAAAATTAGAGGGGTCAGAAGTGCTACCTGATTTAAACAATGGAATTATTTTACTATGTTTCATTAGGTCAGGAAAAACACCACAGTCAATGCATTCGTTAAATATACAAGCTAAAATTGGAGCTATTGTCATAATTACTGATTTAGCGACATCCACGGAATTACCCCACAGATCAGCAGTTTTCTTTTTATTGAGAGTGTTAAATGTTATTAATATATCTATAACACAAGTTTTTTGAAAACTGAAATTACTTTCACAATCTTTAACATTCTCCTTCAAAACAGATTCAGCTACAGTGGGGGAGGAAATCAAGGCTTTTGTAGTTGAAACTGGAATGTCAGTAAAAAACCTCTCAAATGCTGCAGCAACATCAGCATTTGAAGTCAAGGTTTTATTATCACAATTTAAATTGTACTCATTATTACAACATTTGACCTTTCCTGTTTCACTATTTATAATATTCCATGTCATTTTTATTTTGTCATTACTATTCATAATCTTAGAACTCAGATAGTTTGCCTTGGCTAATCGACATATTCTTCTAAATAACTTAGAATAATTTTTAACATATAATTTGAAGTCGTTGCTGGTGTTATAGTTGCGTTCACCATAAAGTTCATAAAGGCGTTTCCTACTTTTGTGAATACCAATTGTAGCCCATTCATTAAAAGATACAGTACCACTAACCGAGATCTTTTTTGGAACAAAAGATTTATTAAATTCTGAACAATACATGTTAAAAAAATCATTATAAAAGACATCAGGGTTGTCATTGTATTCTAAATAATTTAATTTTGTATCTACGAGTAGATTGCTTTTAAAGCGCTCCAGCCGACCTGCAGTTTTTGGCACAACAGTGATATTCTTATTCATCACTTGCTTACGCTGGTGTGGGAAACTGACCATTTGGCCACAATGATCAGAGTCCAGGTTATTAATAATTTGCTTAGCCAGTGGTTTTACATTTGTATATATGTTATCAATACAGGTGGCCGAAGTGGCAGTTATTCTTGTCGGCTCCAAAAATAAATGATTCAAATTGTATGATAGAAATAAGTTTTTAATTTTAGTTGTCAATGTGGAGTTTTCTAGCAAATTTATATTAAAGTCACCGCAAACAATTATTGTTTTACCTACATTGCGGACTTTACGCAATGTCTCATCCATAACTTTTTCAAAAAAATCATATAATGCTGAAGGAGGTCTGTATATACTTATCACAACAAACTGCTCCAACTCCACACAAGCTATTTCTATTGTTCGTTCAACCGAGAGGCTCACTATGTCTTTGCGTTCCTTTAATTTAAACTTTTTACTAACAATAATTAAGGAGCCACCATGTATTGCATTTCCTCGACTGAACGAACTTCCTACCAAATTATTCTTAAAATTGAACATGAACTGATGGTCTCTAAGCCAGTGCTCGGTAATGCAAAGAATATCGATATTATTACAGTTCATGAACAATTCAATCTCTAAATCTTTGCCCCTCATTCCTTGGATGTTTTGGTGAACAATGTTCATAGATTCTACATTTTTTAAATTTAATGATTGACCGGGGCTTTTTATAAAGCTATTTTTACATTTATTTAATTTCATTTTATTTACACACATTTTGCAAGAGAGTTCCTCTTTTGTCTTATTATTTAATTCCAATAATTTGCTAGAGGTGTCCTCTATTGTCTTACAAGCTAATTTAAATTATTTGGAACATATTCCAAAGTCTGAATTGGCATGTCAGTATGTTGCAGCTCAATAGAAGCCGCTGAGCTAGCCATGTTATTGGCTAAATACTTAAAATAAAATGATAGCGAATTTGCTATCTGTCGCTTAAAATAAGTCTTAAGATAATATTTATCTTTTGTCAATATAAAATTATTATCTAATAATTTATTTATGTCTATTATTTCTACTTATTTTTCATAGAAAGCCATTGTATTCAATGTCAAATTAAGCTTAAATCTAAAATTATTTTCTTCGTGTGGCAAGTTTTTACTGTAAGGAAGTGTGAACATTATAATTTTTGGAATATTTAATGAAAGTAATTTTTCATAAAAGTTAACTAATACTTTTTTGTTCACATTTCCCCTTTTCCCAATTAAAATAATAACAGTTCCTACATTATTAAGGTCATGTGAAATCAATTTTTCCATTATATCATGGTATGTCAAACCAGGCATACAATAATTTAAGACAGTTTGCCCCTCAGTGTTTAATTTAATAATTGACCCAACCCTCTTCCAATTTCATCACTAAACATTAGAGCGCTACTTTTAGTACATTTATTGTCTTTTTGGTAAGAAATATTGGAATTCAAACTGGACAAACCATGGCATAGCTGCTTAGGAGGTGAGGGATCACACACTGGTATGGACATGGAATGCTCCGAGGCAGCCAGGCCTGCCGCCAGGGATTGCCTGGACTCACTATCAAAGTTCTCAGTCCGAGAACTATCGAAAAGGTTATTTAGGGCCAGTATGTATTCCCCAATCTCCTTCTTTGAGGACTCATATCTAGTAGTCATACTTGTTAATGACTCCTGCAAACTAGATAACTTATAATTTAATTTTTCAATTTCAATTTCATATTTTAATTTATTGTTTTCTAATAATGATGAACACTCATTTAATTTATGAACTAATGGGCAATTTTCTGACAGCCCAAATTAAAAAGTAAAAATTAGTTCAAAAACACTCGATAGATGTCGTTTTATGAAAGCTGGGCTACTTATGGGCTGTAATAAATTCTACACTTTTACTTGTCTACCAAAAGAATAAAAAAATAGTATTTACTTACCTATTTATATTCAGGACATCCAGAACCTATTTCTATTTTGGAATAGAATAAATATTACGCAGCCATACACGTGCTTTTCATGAACCCGCCTTTTACTAAGCGCCATAATAATCTATGCTAAGCGCCATCTATGAAGTCATTTACGAACCAATTTCTTTTTTTTTTTGATATCGGAAAATCGCCCATTGTAATCTTTGTAATTTTGCCACACGAAAAAAAAAAAAGTAGTATCGATACTATCGATAGGCTATCGATACTATTGTTATGACGTCAACTATCGATAGTCTATCGATAGTTTAGCGATAGTGGACTATCGATAGACAACTCTAGTGCGTAGGTAATTGGCTTGTGGTCGGTGCTTCATTACCATGTAGATTGAAAGTAATTCCCTGTCGTAGGTACTGTACTTTTGTTGCGTGGCGGTGAATTTCTTCGAGTAGTATCCCAGTGGTTGCCATGTTTTGTTAAAATATTGTTGTAGTACGGCGCCTGCACAAGTATTGGAGGCGTCGCACATTAGTGCGAGCGGGACGGAGTTAATCGGGTGTGCAAGTAGCGCGGCGTCTTGTAGGCATTTCTTACTGTTTTCAAATGATTGCTTCGTCTGTCCATTGAATTTCGGTCTTGTCGCGTTTTTTCGAGTTGTGTAGGTATTGGTTGAGCGGAGCTTGTACAGATGCGGCGTTAGGTATATGTTCGCGGTAGTAGATAATCATGCCAAGAAATGTTCTGAGTTGTTGTATTGTCTTAGGTATTGGATATTCAGAGATTGCTTGGACTTTTTCTTGAGGTGGTATGATACCGTTAGCGGATACTTCGTAACCAAGAAACTTGACTTTCTTCCTGCTGAAATTGCATTTTGACGGGTTGATAGTGATACCGGCATCTTCTAGGCGTTTTAATACGATACGTAGGTTATCGCGGTCTTGCTGTTCAGACTCTGAAGCCAGGAGTACGTCGTCGAGGAACGGGAAGACGAAATCTAGGCCTCGTAGCACATCATGGATGAAACGTTGGAAAGTCTGTCCAGCGTTCTTTAAACCTGGGCACATTCGTGGAAATTCGAATAACCCGAATGATGTGATGATGGCTGTCTTCTCTATGTCAGTTTCTTTGTTAGGTAGCTGTTGATACGCTCGTATGAGGTCAATTGTTGAGAATATCTTCTTTCCGGCGAGTTGGTAGGTAAAGTCTTTGATGCGTGGAATCGGATAACGGTCTGGTTTCGTTATTGCATTGAGTCGGCGATAGTTTCCACACATTCTGAGATCTCCATTCTTTTTTGGTACAACGTGTAGTGGGCTTGACCATGGACTCTTGCTTGGTCTGCATAGGCCTTGTTCGATCATAGACTCAAATTCTTTCTTTACTTTCTCGTAGCGGTGTGGTGGTAACGGACGTGCTCGGCTGTGTAGTGGCGGGCCAGTGGTCTCGATATAATGTTCCACGTGGTGCTTCGGAGTAAGTTTCATTG
The DNA here is from genome assembly GCA_963921215.1 of Scoparia ambigualis. NCBI lineage: Eukaryota > Metazoa > Arthropoda > Insecta > Lepidoptera > Crambidae > Scoparia > Scoparia ambigualis. The sequence continues at coordinate 23,619,142 of OY992501.1, read as the reverse complement.
CAGTGAGTCTTGTGATACCGGGAAATTCGTTGAGGATGTCGTGGTATGGTTGTTCTAAGTCGATACTGCGAACTGTAGGTACATCGGTGTAGCAGTCTGGAGTGACGATTGATACAAATACAAATACAAATAAGTTTATTTGCTCTAAATAGGGTTACAGTAAAGGTGTTATTACAATATTATGTACTTATATTGTGAAAAAGAAATGGAGCTTAACCTATTTAGCCATTTTATACAGCATGCAAATATACAAATAAAGATATACTTATAACAATTATTTAAATTTATCACCCAAGAATTCTTTTACACTATAGAACATCCTATCAGAAAGCCAATTATACAATGCAGTCTTGAACTTGCTAAAGGGTAATTGTTTTATACTTTCAGGTATTTTATTGAAAATTAAGATGGACATCGAGTTACAGTTTCTCTGATAAAGGGTGCTCCTAGGAATTGACGCAGAGATCAGTCGACAACCATTACGTGTGTTCCGCAAGTACACATCCTTCGCTTGTTTAAAGTGGGACATATTTAACTTGACAAATTTGGCAGTCTCTAAGATGTAAATACAAGGCAAGGGTAGTATTTTGAGTAATCTAAAAAGAGGTCTGCAGGGTTCATCGGGTGGAGAACCACATATGGCCCGCAAACATTTCTTTTGACAGATAAAAGCTTTACCTACGTCAACACTATTTCCCCATATTATGAGCCCATAACGGAGTACTGACTCAACATAAGCAAAGTAGGCACTAAGTGCAGTGCTTCTAGACGATATTTTAGTTAATTTATGAAGAGCAAAAGTGAAACTATTGATTTTTTTGCATACTACCTCTACTTGCTTCTTCCAGTTCAATCGTTGGTCAATTTCAATACCTAGAAATTTTGTTGTATTCTCTTTTTTAAGTATATGTCCTTGGTAGATTATGTCAAATGTTTTATTATTAAAATTAAGAAAACTAGTTTTATTAATATTTATTATTAGATTATTATTATGCAGCCAGTCTATAATTAATGAAATAGTATTATTAATGTCAATTTTATGCTCATCTAGATTTTTGGTTGTTGTTGTTACTACTACCTGAGAAATAAAACAAGGTATGCTGCGCACGGTGTCTATTCAAGGACTGCCTACACGCTGACTTACATTGGATATTGTCACTATACTTATTCTAGGTATACCCACATATGTATCACCTCCACCCTTAATCTACAATACACAATTTATTAATATTACAATACATTGGTAGAAACTTTTATTTAACAATATTTATCTTAAAGCTAAAACTAATACTAATCAATCAATATCCGTATCTTTCCGGCGGTCGTCGTGTCCTCAACGGCCTGGGGTGTTCGCCGGCAGTATCGGTTTGTATAGTGCTCGATGTTGGCGGGCTATGTGCGTGCGTATGAGTCTCCGGATGAGCCTCATCAATAAATACGTTTTTATCGCGCCCAGCGCCCCCGCCGCCGTCTTCGCTTAACCCTGTAGAACCCGTCACCTCATCCCCAGTAGGATACCTCGCTGTGTCAGTTACTCCAGGAAAAACCACTGGTCCCCGCAATAAGCCCACTGACTCTTGTGCGACTTTAGTGCCAACTATTGGACCCGTTAATTGTAGTGATGGTTCTTTTTTGGACTTTAACTTAAGTTGGTCAATGTGTCGGTGTACCACTGTGCCATCCAACAATTTAATATTATAATCCGTGCAACCTAACCTCTCTACTACGGTACCTTCTATCCACTTACTCGGACCCTGGTAGACTCGGCACCAGACAGCGTCAGCGCACTGCATCGCTCGGACCGCGCCGCCGGCCGCGCGCCGCTGCCGCTCTTGCGCAGCGACCACCTGAGTCTCTCGCGCCGGCTTGAGCCGGTCAAACCTGGTACGCAGTGTTCTACCTTGCAATATTTGACTAGGGCTCTCTTTCGTCGTACTATGTTCAGTAGTTCTATAGACTAATAAATATCTTTGAAGGGCAAGATCAATGTCTAATTTTTGTGCTACCGCTTTTTTTATGACCCGCTTGCATATTTTAACTGCATTTTCTGCCAAACCATTGGAAGCCGGGTGATATGGAGCAGAAAATACATGTTCAACTCCATTACTATTTAAAAAAGTATTAAATTCCTCACTACTGAACGGAGGTCCGTTATCGCTCACTAGTTGCCGTGGAATGCCAAAACGAGCCCATATTTCCCGAATTTTTCCTATCACTGCTTTTGCCGTCGTCGATTGCATTTTACAAATCTGTTCTGGTACTTCGATTTCTCCGTTTGTGACGTCACGCGCTTTATAACCCTCAACCAAACGCGATAACGCATCAGCCGTATTTTTATCAGTACTAACATATTCGATACTGAAATTATACGCTGACAATAACAACGCCCATCTCTGCAGCCTGCTGGCTGTCATGTTGGGTACCCCACTGTTTGAGCCGAATATATTAACCAGCGGTTTATGGTCAGTGCGTAGTACAAAGTGCCTACCGTACAGATATTGGTGAAACTTTTTTACAGCAAAAACTATCGCTAACGCTTCCTTGTGTATCTGGCTGTAATTGTACTCGGCCATAGTGAGCGCCCGCGACGCGTAGGCCACGGGGCGGTCCGCGCCGGCGGCGGCTGCGGCGTCGCGCTGCGCCAGCACGGCGCCGAGCCCGCGCGCGCTGGCGTCGCACGTCAGCACCAGCGGCCGGGACTCATCGTAGTGCACCAGCACTTTACAACTCACTAGCAACTTTTTTCCGTTCTCAAAGGCTCGCTGTTGCTCGCGGCGCCACACCCAATGTTTACCTTTTTTTCTATAAATCATATAAAGGTAATAGATAGAAACTTAGATTTTTTATAAACTTACCGTAAAAGTTGATCATCCCCAAGAATGATCTAAGTTCAGAAATATTGGTGGGGGCAGATAAGTTGATAATCGCCTTAGTTTTATCAGGGTCTACTTTGATACCCTCCCTATTAATTATAAATCCTAAATATTTTACTTCTGTACATAAAAATTCACACTTTTTTTTCTTAATTTTCAAACCATTATTTTTTAGTATCTGTAGAACTGTATTTAATGTATCTAAATTCGATTTTTCCGAAGACCCCGTGATTAAAATATCATCTAAAAAAAATTGTAACATTCGGTACATTTTCAAATAGTTTTACCATCAGTCTTTGGAAAATTCCAGGACTCGACGCCAGACCGTATACTAATCTATTATATCGAAAGAGGCCCATATGAGTATTAATTACTGTTAATTTTCTTGATTCATCAAGCCTTACCTGATTATATGCCTGTGAGAGATCGAGTTTCGTAAAAAATGTACTACCACTTAGCTTACTAAATAAATCATCTATTTTTGGCACAGGGTATTTATCGACTTTAAGAACCTTATTCAACGTAACTTTATAGTCTGCACATATACGTAAACTGCCATCGGGCTTATGTACGATTACCAGTGGTGTGGCCCAGTCCGAGGAGGCGACGGGCTCGATGACACCCGAACGAAGCATTTCGTTAAGCTCGGCGTCCACGCGCGCGCGCAGCGAATACGGCAGCGGGCGCGCTCGGCAGAACACGGGCCGCGCGCCCTCGCGCAGCTCCAGCGAGGCCCGACCGCCGGTAAAACACCCCAGCCCGTCATCGAACACTTCACTGTATCTGCAAATAACATTATTTATCAGTTCCTTTCTTTGCGAGACGCTTAACTCTTTTTTTATTGAAACATTATTTACATTTATAGAAGGAATACGAACATTGAGCTCGGCGAGCCATTGTCGACCTAATAGCGAAGTTGTCCCCGTGTCGAAAACGTATAAATCTAATTTCTTTACAATTTTGTCGTAAGTTACGTTTACCTCCAAATACCCTAACGGTTTTACTTTACTACCGTTGTAAAATTTAATAGACAAATTACATTTTTGTAATGGGACCTGAGGAAAGCTTTCTGTGTAAGTTTTATAAGCTATACATGACAATGGAGAACCTGTGTCTACTTCCATTGGTAACAGTACATTATTTACCTGAACCTGTATGCTTACCGGCCGGTATTGGCTTAAGGACATTTGATAAATAGGTTCGTCGTCCTCTTCGGTCTCGTGATGACCCTCTTCATCTTCTTCCGCCCAGTACGTCTCGGCTCGATCCGCGACCTTTGCCCCCGGCCGCCACCTGCGCGCGCGCTGGCCGCGACCCGCGCCTCGCCCGCGCCCGCCGCGTCTACCCGCGGCTTCTCCTACAGCTAGGTTTTCGCGGCAAACTCTGCGCAAGTGTCCTACTTTCCTGCACCTGCTGCACTCGTAAGATGTAAACCTGCAGTCACTCCTTGTGTGACGCAAATCTCCGCACGCCGTACAGGCGCCGACTTGCATGCGATTCACCGCTCCCGCTATGTCGGTCCCCGTAGAACTGCGTCGTGAAATAACCCCTGTGCTGGAGGCCTCGGAGGCCATAGTTCCTCCGATCCCGGCCGTCCCGCCGCCGGCGTCGCCGCACCCGTGTACCGCGGCCGCGTCCCGCTCCGCCGCTTCAAGTGCACTCGCCAAAGACACCGCCTTCGTGAATGTTACGTCCTTTTCCGCAAACAACCGTTGTCTTATGATATCACTCTTGATGCCACACGCCAATTGGTCTCGTAAATTTTCGTTTAGAGTGCTTCCGAATTCGCAATGTCGTGACAGTCTTTTTAACTCGGCCACGTAGCAGGATATATTTTCGTCAACAAGCTGTCTCCGCTGACGAAACTTAAACCGTTCCGCTAAAATCGATGGACGTGGTTGCAGATGTTCACTCATTAATTTAACTATCTCATCAAACTTTAATCCCGACGGTTTATGTGGGCTACACAGGTTGACTAATAGTTCGTAGGCTTCTTCACCCATATGCGTAATTAACGTCGGCACTTTTAAATCGTCTTTTACACTATTTACTAAAAAGTACATTTCTAGTCTATCACAGTATGACTTCCAGTTCCCGTCCTTTAAATCGAATTCGTTAAGCTTTCCCATTATGTGATAGAAATCGACCGTTCTCGAAATCACTTTTTAAAAATCCACCCGTCGTCGCCACTGAGAAATAAAACAAGGTATGCTGCGCACGGTGTCTATTCAAGGACTGCCTACACGCTGACTTACATTGGATATTGTCACTATACTTATTCTAGGTATACCCACATATGTATCACTACCGATATGTCGTCAGCGAACAGAATGCAACGGTGATTAGTTATTTTAGGTAGGTCATTAATATAAACCAGAAATAAAAACGGGCCGAGTATACTTCCTTGCGGGACGCCAAAATGGTTTTCCCCGTACTCTGATTTATACGTTTGAGACACCTTATTCTTGTCCAACCGAGATACTTGTACCAATTGCAATCTATTCTGCAAGTATGACTGAATCCATTTTAACACAACGCCTCTTATGCCGTATCGAGCACGGATCTTTTATCGACCGATAAAGTGACATTAGACGATAAAAATTTTAAATGTATTGATATTGACGTAAAAACACACAAAAAATAATTAAATAACAAATATTGTGATTTATGTTCAGTGTTGCCATTAAAAACCTCGTTTTGGTTTCCCACTTTAATGGGAGAAACAAATTAATCAATGGATTAAGTTGTAACCTCCGATTTTAAATAATAATATGCAATTATATTTTAAGTTTCGTTCAAAAGATTAATGCAATCTTATTAATTTGTAGTATATTTCATCAATTATTAATCTAATAATCATATTATATTTTATAGTTAATATGATCAATTTTGCAGGGTGCCTAAAGATGCAGGACGCCGTGAGAAGAAATATTTAAAACAAGATTATAGCATGAAAACATACAAAAAAGAGACTAAACACAAAACTGATGCTTCATAGCGGAATTTGATTACTGCTTGTATAAATAAACTACCATTATGGATTTACGTCCGGGCGTTTTGGGTGCATTGGATAAATGCCCGATAAATGTCTGTATATGCCGAATAAATGTCCATTCACTGGGCAAAACCTATAAGAGAACATTTATAAATTTTTTTTCATTAAAATAGTGACATTTTATCATGCAGCATGAGTAAATACCTACATAAAATTAGATTATGACTATATTATTGACATATATAAATTAGTTATCAAAATGAAAAAATTTAATTATGTTTATTAATTCAGAACATATTTAACTACTTCTTACTAGCGAAAACGATACAATTTCGGGGGCAGGAGGATTATTTCATTACTTATTCTTACTTTTACGTATCTAGTAAGCAAGACATGTTATTTAAATAATACTAGCTGTTCCTCGCAACTTTATCTTCGTAAAGTAAATAATAAATAAATAAATATATTTCAAGAATCACACCAATGAGCTAGCCCCAAACTAAGCCGAAGCTTGTACTATGGCGGCTAGTTAACGGATATCCATACTTAAATACATATAAACATCATATTAAAACTATGTCAACGGGATAAATCGCGACACACATTGCAAGCAAATGCCTGCTTAGTACTGCTTGACATTTTGGCCGCAGCACCGCAAGCAGTAAGTAAGCATTCACTCAAAAAACGCATCGCGTCCTAGGGAGCTATCACGCTTTATAATCTAAACCGAACCACAACTGAAATGTAGTCGCTAGACGTACTTTTACAGTGCTATCGCGTTTGACACATGCGATAGCGCTATACGAAGTCGGCTGAACGGTAAAGGTATAGTTTTGGTAATATCGTTGGTGCTTAGTGTGATTGAGGCCCTGTCCTGCTAACATAGTTTCAATTATGTTAAAATAGTAGCATATTAATGGTCAAAAATAATATTAAAATCGATTCAGTAGTTCCCGAGTTTATCGGCTACATGCAAACAAACAAACAAATTATTCCTCTTTATAATAATAGTATTATTTAAATTCATGTATTTTATAAAACAATTGCTTTCAAAAATATTCTATTTTTTTCTTATTATGGGGTAAAATTCATATGGCAGGCAACACTGGCCTGCCAGCGCATGACTATGTATCTGTCTTTGTCTAATTTTAGTGACAGCATGGTTCTTGCGACTTGTGTAGATGAGACAGTTATATGTTTACATTAAAATGTTTATTGGTTTCAAAGCTACGTCGTCGCGGTTAAATAGTGGTTACATTTTTTAGGACGCGCGGTAATGAGGTTTGCTCTCGGACCAACGAGGGTTTGCTCCTCTATTAGTTTATCTCAATGATGCAGGAGTTGAAAACTGCCAGAGAGGAGTGGTAGATGATCCCTCAAAATTTAATAGAGCGGTTGATAAACTCTATGCCTAATCGTATGAGAGCTGTCGTAGATGCCCATGGAGGCAACACGCGATATTAAATTAAACCTTTATTTGATAAAACATGTTTTTATTCAAAAATCAACTGCCTTCATCAAGGCGCATACCCGACTTGTTAGGCGTAGCTCCATGTGTGGTATTCTGAATTCAAATTTAAAACAATACGATCGAAAAAGATGGTAAAATGTATTAGGTTTAAAACGGCATCAATAGTTTTTGTTCAATCTAGCAATCATATTTAAGTAGGGGCCATAGAAAAATAAACTCTAAGGTGGGCCAATAGATGTGTCCAGAAGTGTAATATTGGTTCATGGTCGTAACAACTAAAATCGTTTCAATGTTTATTGGGCGCTCAGAACAATAACTTATTGTTCTGAGAATGGGCGATTTTCTGACAGCCCAAATTAAAATGTAGAAATTAGTTCAAAACACTCGATAGATGGCGTTTTATGAAAGCCGAGCGGTACCTACATAGGGGCGTAATAAATTCTATAATTTTGCTTGTCTACCAAAAAAATAAAAAAATAGTACTTACTTACCTATCAATTTTCATTCAGGACATTCAGGACCTATTTCTATTTTGGTATGGAATAAATATTACGCAGCCATACACGTGCTCTTCATTAACTCGCCTTTTACTAAGCGCCATACACAGACATATAATAAGAAGTATAATAAAAAGCAGACCAAAACATTACAACAAAAAACCGTGCCCATTACGCCTACATACAAATTTCATGCACACATTTACAACAAAAAAGGGGCTGAACTCAGGCACGCAAGGGACCTCAAGTACCTACATCTATAGTAATGTTATACGTAAAGAGGATAATTTTATATAATTTATAGACATTTGAAGATACTCATAAAATTTTCAAAAAAATCACCAGTAGAATGCTAAGTTATCTATCATTGAGTGCCAGGCAGGCTATGTCTGTATCTGTATCTGGCTGCGACGCCACCTCATTAACTTAATAGGCCTATTACATCTCGACTGTGATTTTTGCGTAAAATGGCCAAATTTGGCGTTCTTGATCTAAGAAAAAAAATACATCACCCGTTTTAACTTATTGAACAATGTAGAATTGCTATTGGCATAGTTCGTAGCGACCTCGCTTTATGTAAATTTTGCTTAACTTTTTTATGAAAGCCAAAATTGATAAAGGTTTTCATAACATTCCATCACGCACAAAGAAATTTGGTGACTCGTTTCTTTGTCGCACTTCCAAAAGATGGAATAGTCTACCAGCACACGTATTCCCTCCTACCTATGACATAGGGTCCTTCAAACGAGCCGTGAAGAAGCACTTTGTGGGCCGGCAGAGTGAAGGTGACTGATGCTACGTCTCTTACGCTGCACCAGTTGTCTTCGCGCCTGGACTTCATTTCCACTTAACATCAGGTGGAGTGGGGTCATTTGCCAGGGTTAGTATAAAAAAAAATGCGCGAAGGCACTTTTTTGAGCTCCTAGATTGAACTACTGTTCTAAAGAAATGAAAAATAAATTAAAATGTTATCTATTATATAGTCGTATAGTGCGTAGCGGCCTCGGAATTTTTAGTTATCATTGATTTTTTATATAAAAAAAATTTATTCTAAACTCAAAAACTTCGAAAATCGCTTTAAGTTAACTGTGAATTTCTCCTATCTACGTTATTATTGAGCAAAATTTATACCAGAATAATAGGCGATTTTCCGAGATCAAAAAAAAAAGAAATTGGTTCGTAAATAACTTCATAGATGCCGCTTAGCATAGATTAGTATGGCGCTTAGTAAAAGGCGAGTCCATGAAGAACACGTGTATGGCTACGTAATATTTATTTCATTCCAAAATAGAAATAGGTCCTGGAGATTCTGAATAAAGTAAGTACTATTTTTTTATTTTTTTGATAGACAAGCAAAAGTGTAGTATTTATTACAGCCCTTAGGTAGGAACGAGTCGGCTTTCATAAAACGCCATCTATCGAGTATTTTTGAACTAATTTTAATTTTTTAATTTGGGCTGTCAGAAAATCGCCCATTGTTACTTCTTGAGAAATAAAGATTGGATAATGAATTTATTATCCTATTTCGATAAAATCGATAAATATAACTGCAAAATTACTACAAAATACGATGCGCCGGCCGTCCGAACTCAGCTTATTCTCGCAGAGTGGAGATTTGTAATATTAAGCATGATTTTATTATCCTATTTCGATAATAACGATAAATACAACTAAAAAGTTACTACAAAATGCAAAAAAGCGCATTTTACGCAAAAATCACATTTGAGATGTAATAGATCCGTTAGGTAAAATAAAAAAAAATGAATTAAGTAATTAAAAACAACATACTCCGTTGATATTTTTTTTAAGAAAAATTAACATTACAATAAATAATGTCACAATTTTTAAAACTAGTGATAAGACCGCCGGGTGGTCGAGTAGTCAGCGACCCTGACTGCGGGTTACTGTATATTTTGCAAGTCCCGAAAAAATGATATCCGGGATACTTTTTACTGAGTCTGTTCAGGAAGTAATGATGAAGGTTTCTGAAAACAAATAAATTTATCATTTTCTGTATATTTCAAAGTAACAGAGTTGAGAAACTGCTCAGACCCATCTTTTTCATGTTGTACCCTAGAATACTGTACAACAATATAATACCTTCGTTAACTCACTTAATGTAGTTAATACAGCACTTGAGGTACTCGGCTGTAAATTTTGCAAATTCATCAAAACATGATCTCCACTGGCATTGCTTCTTACCGGACCTTTTAGTAAAGATTTAGATGAATTCTGAAAAACAATGTAAAAAGTTATTATTTTATGAACATTTTCATACAAGAATACATCCCTACGACTACCATAGGGTTAAAGGGGTAGGATAGGGTTTAAGTTAACAATATTATATAAATAATTTACTCATATTTAATTTATCCCTAATGAAAAAATATATTGCATAGGTACTTAAATCTAATCAATCTTCAAAAATATACCTATTAAACAAAACTGGAGCCTAAATACGGCCCCGTAAAATTGTACAAGTATATGAAACGTCAAACGAGATCAGAGTTACTAATTAATTGATTATTGTTACCACAAGAATCTTTCAGAAACTACTTTACGTTAAGATTTTACGAGATTTGCACTTATGACAATTATTCACTACTTCTATAATGCCGAAAGATTAATAATAATCACACAATTACTAAAAAAAACATTATGAGATTAGATGGCACAACAAAACTTACCAATGGAACTTAATTTCAGGTGTTTTTCTATATGAGGAGTTGCCGCACAAGGGCGCACTCTTAGAATAATAACATATAGAAAGTAAGTCTGCGCGCCTATTTTGAAGCACTTTTTTTTGGCCAGATATGGCTTCAAACGCCGAGTTTTCAATGTACACTACGGAGTTACAAGCGTACGTGTGCGTGTCGCCGAGCGCAAGCGAGTAATCGTCACGAAAGTGTGAATCGGTTTAGTGCTTCACTTTTGACAGAGCGCTTGTATGAAGACTATCTTTCTATACGTTATTATTCTATGGGCGCACTACACTTCACCATTTTATTTTAGTAACTTTATTACGAGTAGATCCCAAAAAATTAGCGAAAACAATCTCCTGTACGGCCTTTGTCGACAAGTCTAGGATGTTACGATATACAAACTCATTTGTATTATGTTATTGGTTTTCATAAAAAGTTAGTGTGTTGCTATGGGGATGATCGTTGTTGATTATGTCACGTCAAGTAAAATACAATAATTAAATGTTCACTTTAATTAACTAATGTAAGTCCTGTAACGCCACATGAAATAAATTACATTTCTGAGGAGAATTTGATGCAACTATACCATGAGCGGTTGGCACACCAGAGCAAGGCTCACGTGAAGAAAGTTATAGATAGAGAACTTGGTATAAAATTAAAGATAGATAATGAAATATGTGCTGGTTGTGTTTATGGAAAAGCACATCGATTGAAATTCGGTACGCGAAAGAAAGCGACTGAAACGGCAGAACTTGTGCATGCTGATGTATGTGGACCATTGAGAGACTCATTCGGAAGAAATAAGTATTTCTTACTCTTCAAAGACGATTTTAGCAAATTTCGTTTTGTTTATTTTCTGAAGAAGAAATCAGAAGTTCACAGGAAGCTTGAACTTATGCTTGCTGAAATAAAAGCATCAGGCCATACAGTAAAAGAGTTTTTAAGTGACAATGGTGGAGAATTCGACAACGAAAATGTGCGAAGAATACTTCAGAATAATGGTATTAGACAAAGATTAACAATGCCTCATACACCTATGCAAAACGGATGTGTTGAGAGAGACAACCGGACCGTTGTTGAAGCCATGAGAACGATAATGCATGCAAATAATCTACCACAAGCTCTTTGGGGTGAGCTAGTTAGTGCAACAGTATATGTCCTGAATAGGTCTGGCCCAACTCCTTTAGACAAGTCACCATATGAGATTTGGTATGATAAGAAGCCAAGAATCAAACACTTGCGGATTATTGGCAGTACTTGCTACGCACACGTCCCAAAGGTGAACAGAAAGAAACTAGACAAGAAAGCCGTAAAAGGTGTACTAGTAGGTTACGATGACGATGAAGGCTATAGAATTTGGTCATTAGAGAAGAATAAGTTTATTCGTTCAAGAGATGTCATTTTTGAAGAGAAGACATTAAAAACTAACAAAGAAGAAGTTGATAGTCCAACGGAAATTGAGCATGAACAATCATCTAGTCTGCAAATTAAAAAGAAGTATCTACGGACTTAAACAGGCTCCAAGATGTTGGAAGGAATGCATGAAAGAGATTCTTGTAAAAGTTGGATTTAAAGAAAGTGAAGCTGATCCATGTCTCTTCATGAGACAGAGAGGGGAGAGAAAGCTTATACTGGCTCTATATGTCGATGATGGCTTATTAGCTTCAACTCATGAAGACGAGTCAAAACTTTTTCTGCAAGAGTTACAAGGGCGATTCAAGGTTAAGTCTAAGCCAGCCACCTATTTTCTCGGGTTAGAGATAGAAAGAAGAGAAGATGGTTGTATTAAACTTAATCAGGCCGCGTATACTAAAAAACTTAAAAAAAAAATTTGGTATGGAAGAATGCAAACCAGTTGGCACTCCAATACTAAAAGATAATACTGAAACAAAAGAGAGTAATGAGTCTACAGGTGGATATCCTTACAGACAAATTGTAGGTGCATTATCTTATTTGATGGTAGGGACACGGCCTGATATTGCGTTTGCTGTAGGCATAGCATCAAGAAAATTAGAAAACCAATGAAGATGTTATAAAGGTAAAACGCATACTTCGATATCTTCAAGGAACCACGGATTGGGGCATAACATTCAAGAAAAGCGCAAGCAAGTTATTATCTTGTTTTAGTGATGCAGACCATGGAGGAGATCTTGAGACTGGACGCTCTACCACAGGAATGATATGCATATACGCTGGTGGGGTTATTTCTTGGAAAAGCCAACGACAGGCTTCAGTATCCATCTCGAGCACGGAAGCTGAAGTTGTTGCAGCCAGTGAAACTACAAAAGAAATAATTTGGCTTAGAAGATTAATTGAAAGCATCGAGGGTCCCATTAATAAACCGGTGCTTCATGTGGACAACGAGTCTGCCATAAAATTGGCACACAACCCACCATTTGAGTTCCACCAAAGGACTAAGCACATCAGAATACGCAACTTCTTTGTTCGAGAAGCAGTATCGAATGGAGCCCTGCTTATCGATAAAGTGGCAACAGAATTTCAGCTAGCAGACATGTTGACCAAGCCGCTATTCAAACCAAGACTGGTTATGTTGTGTCGAGCTATAGGTCTCAGCAATGACTAACTGTATTGAAAAAGAGAAGATGTTACGATATACAAACTCATTTGTGTTATGTTATTGGTTTTCATAAAAAGTTAGTGTGTTGCTATGGGGATGATCGTTGTTGATTATGTCACGTCAAGTAAAATACAATAATTAAATGTTCACTATTTTATTCTTTGTGTTTTAATATAGGAAGACATTTGTAGCTAAATTGTAGCTTGTCAAGATGGCGTCTTGCCTCACGGTCCAGTTTGTCTATGTGTGTGGAAGTGTTGCGACAATAAAAAGAAACGATGTAGTCTTATTAATGTGGTTGGAGAGAAAGAAGTAGAAATATTGTTTTATTCTCATCTATGTAGGTAGTTGTGAAATAATGTTTGGTCTGCTTCTTATTATATGTCTGTGGATCTAATAAAGTTTATGAGCCAAAAGTACTATGTCTGTGGCGCCATACTAATCTATGCTAAGCGCCATCTATGAAGTCATTTACGATTTCTTTTTTTTGTGTTCTCGGAAAATCGCCCATTCAATGATTTATTTCTAAGGCTGATTTTATAAAGTATAGTATGACCGCTACCGCTGTACCGCGCCTTGGGTATGCGAGCGGCGAGGCGGGGGGGGGGGGGGGGGGGGGGGGGCGAAACAGTTGCTCCATTATGTCATTCAGCCGTCATCGCTCACGGCGGCAACTAGTGTGTCAGACGCACATGAGATAAAATATCTAAAAATGGGTCGTGCATTATCTCGAGATAATCAAGACTGTCATTTTTAAAGTGGCCGAATATTTTAAGAAAAGAAAGTTTATATTATATATTTCCAAGAATTAAAGATTTATTTCATTTATATTGGTTCTTTAATTGTACTTATCTAAAAATCATACTGGACAAAAACGGATTCGATGTAATTAAACTCGTAAATATAATTTATTTATTTATTTATTTATTTATTTGTTTTCGGGAAATTTACAGACTAATATTTTAAATAAATAAAGTTATAAACAATCAGATGCTAATAAAAAATTTCCACATATAGCAGTAACATAGATATGAACTATTACTCACTTATAAATTAAGTACACAATTAGAAAATAAAAAAGGTAGTTTTCTAACACTTGCAATTGCTACAATAACACATTAAATTATGCTAAATTAACTAATTAAAGTATTGTTCACTTAAAATTCGTTTAACTAATGAACAGCTAGTACAGAACAAGTCAAGGTCTTTAGATATTACTATATTATTAAAACTCCTAACTGCCCTTATAATAAATGTATTTTGACGAAAATTAGTTCGAGCGGTTGGTGTATATAAAATAGGCCGTTGCCTTAATGACAGGTTAGTGCGTAGTGACAGCTTAGACAGAATCTCACAACAGTCAATCGATCCATTCGCAATCTTAAATATATAAACAATATCACTTATGTTCAGCCTTAGTGTCAATGGTAGAAAATGATAATGTTTGCAACGGCATTCGTAATCAATTAAGCGATGATGGGCCTTGTAATCTAAATATCTCAAAAATCTTTTTTGGATTGATTCATTACGAGACTTATAAATTTCATACTGAGGATTCCAAACTTGGCTAGCGTACTCAAGTTGACTTCTTACATACGTACAATATAATATTTTAAGCGATTTCAACGTGCGAAAGTCGGAAGATGTTCTTATTATGAATCCAAGCATTTTATTTGCTTTTTTAACTATGTTGTCAATGTGTTTATCGAATAATAGCTTATTATCGTGAATTATACCTAGATCTTTAATTTCGGTTACAAGAGAAACGGGACAGTTTTTCAGAATATATTTAGATCTTACAATATTAGTTTTGCGTGTAAAAATCATGTGGAAACATTTGGAGACATTCAAGTCCAACTTGTTGACAAGACAATATTGTTCAAATCTGTTTAAATCACCTTGTAGATCCCTTACATCAGACTCAGAGTTAACATGTTTTAAAATTTTCATGTCGTCGGCAAATAAAATTATTTTAGAATTTAAAAAACAATCACTGACATCGTTAATAAAAATTGTAAATAAAAGTGGCCCTAAAAGTGAACCTTGTGGTACACCAGAAGGAATTTGGCTCCATTTTGATATGTACCCTTGGATTACTACGGCTTGACTCCTGTTGTCGATATATGAACAGAACCAACGATATAAATCCCCGTGAATACCTGCAGCTACAAGCTTAGTCATAAGTATACAGTGATCGATACGATCAAAACATTTGCGATAATCGGTGTAAATGACATCGACTTGAGCTAAGTCATTCATGCCCTCCGTTATAAAGTCATTGGCCAGTATAAGATTAGATGTAGTTGACCGTCCTTTTAAGAATCCATGCTGGTTATCATTAAAGGAGCATTTGAGAGAAGCATAAACCTGGTTGCACACTATTCTTTCCAAGATCTTGGCAAATAACATAATTTAGAGATGGGACGATAATTTTCAACATCTGATTTATCCCCTTTTTTATGGACAGGAGTGATAAATGCGGATTTCCAGATAGAGGGTACGACTCCTTCCATTAATGAGCGTTGAAAAAGAATGCAAAGCGGGTCAACTAGACTTTCAGCACAGCGAACGATAAATATAGGGGGTATGAGATCAGGACCACCAGATTTCGACAAATCAAGTCCCTTGATCAACCTAAGTACTACAGTTGCTGAAATCTCAACCGAAGCTATACTACAAGTACTTAAGGCTTCATCATGAGATATCGCAGAGGTATTGTTTAAATTCTCTGATAAAAATGTGGAATGAAAATAGTTAGAGAACAGATTACTAATCTCGCTACCAGAATCCGCTTGCATGTCTTTGTACCTCATCATATTAGGCATGCCACCAGAAGAATTTTTATTTTTAATGTATGACCAGAATGTTTTTGGGTTTTCTACTAAAGATGATTCAATTTTCGCAATATAGGCATCAAAACATGTTTTTTCCAATTTTACTGCTCTTTGGCGTAATAGACTAAATGATTTATAATCTGAAAGGTTGCCATAGGTCTTATTATTTAATGTGAAATTTGGATTTTTCCCTCAGTATTTTAATAAGAGACGAGTTATACCAGGGGGGGTAGTGACTAGATTTTATTGATTTTTGAGGTATATGTTTATCCCTGACTTCATATAATTTATTATAAAACAATAGAACAGCTTGCTCTAAGGGTATAGATTTCAAAATAGTGTGCCAATCGATTGCATCTAGATCTAAACAAATCTTTGAGTAGTCGCCACGATTAAATAAGTATTTTGAAACAAATCTACTTTCCAGAGTCTGAACTTTAAGAAAACTAACTATAATATCTAATGATTTATGGTGGGCGTCTTCTGGTACAAGAGGAGCTTCCGAGGCACTGACGCGCATACTTATGTTTGAAAGAACTAAGTCTAGAATCCGATTATTCGTATTAAGTTCACCATTATACTGTCTCAGACCACAGGAACATAATATATCCAAAAACTCGGTGATGTGCTCATTACCTGCGGTAGCAAATGGTATTAACTCGGATCTGTTCATACTTTTAACCCAGGTGACATTGACGCACAAATTGAAATCACCCAAAATTATAAATTTATCTAAGGGATGTGACATCATCGTATCAAACAGTCTGTTTAAAAAGTTATGTAGTTGCATCTTATAGGAATAGCCCATAGACTCATCACATAAGTAGATAGTGCATATGTGAACTTTGTATGAGACGCGGGGTTGGTCGGTATGAACCGTGATGGTGACCCATATATCTTCAGCCGTGCTACGCCAATCAAATCTTTCTACAGCTAACAGATCGCGCCTCACTGCTAAAAGTACCCCTCCACCCTTAGATTGTCGCGTCCGAGAATAGTTGCGGTCACGTCTCCATACCAAGTAACGACTATCAAAAAGTTCTTTATCTATGATACCATCAGTGAGCCATGTCTCCGTGATCGATATAATATCATATGAGTTTAAATAAATAAAAGCAAGAATCCACTAGTTTTAGTACGTAAGCCCCGTGTATTCTGATAATATATCTATAAAGAAAGCTCTTTTGAAACAAGAATAACAATCTAATAGTTAAATTACAATGTGTCCCACATTTAACCTTAATAAAAGTGTAAAAAAGTTTAAAAAGTACAAAACACAATATCTTAATATAAGAAAAGAATAATAATTGTTTACCCATCATCAACTCATTATTGTATTTGAATATTGAGAGATAACGAAACAAAGGCGGAACACCTGTGCGGCTCATTAAAATTATTAGTGTAATTGCAAAACTGTTCTTTAACCCGTTAGTACCACGGTCGGATTTAGTGTGTGTGATTGCATAAAAGGCACACAAAAGGTTTACTCGAACTGACCAGCAAAAAAATTCTATTGAAATTGCGAGTAAACAATAACAAGCGGTTCTCAAACTTCTGTAGCGACTATTGTTAACATTTAAAAATGCAGAATGAAATGTGATACACTTTAGTACAGTGTAGTTGAGTGAAAAAACACTTAATAATTGTTCGTTATTTTGGCAAGATCTTTTTCTGTTTTCAGCAGGATCACTGGTGCAGTATCTTCCAGTCGCGCGTAGATCCTGCAGTGTTTCACCCACACGTATTGAAACCCCTTCTCAGCGGCTAATTTCTTTACTTTATTAAGAAGTGTCTTATTACGAACAGTCAAGTGGTCATTTATAAAAATTCGCTGACCGCCTTGGAAACCCAGCATGGAAGGCATGATCGGAGTTGACTTTGATGCTGCTCTGTAGGCAGCTATAAAGTCCTCTTTGACATATCTATTTAAAAAACATACTATTATTGGCTTGATTCTATTTGGGTCACGTGAGGGCACTCTGGTTACAAAGTTGATAAGGTTCTTGGATATTGGATACTGCACTGCTTTTCCGAGACTACACATCAGTTCAAGCAGGTTTTCAGACTTGCTTTGCGGTACACCTTTGATCTCCAGGTTGTTCATTCGGCTCCATTGTTCCACATCCTCCATTTCAGCCTTAATTGAATCAAGCTTATCTTGGATGACGTTAACTCTGCCATCAATGGCTCCGAGAGACGTTTTGAGGCCGGCGAACTCCGCTCGCAACTCCTTAATTTCGTTAGCAAGAGAAGCCAGTGGTGCTAATTTTTTATCCAAAGACTTGTTTATTTCAATTAGAAGCTGAGCGTTTGGGCTGCTTTGATCGACAGCTGGAGATGAGATCGGTAACGACATAGGAGATGCAGCCGAAGTTTGGATAGATTGACCAGTATTTCTGCATGCTGGACAACGCCACTGCTGCTGTTTTTTACCACCAAGTCTGCGATACCCAGATTCAGTTATTTGGGCACAATGGAAATGAACATAACAATCTAATAGTTAAATTACAATGTGTCCCACATTTAACCTTAATAAAAGTGTAAAAAAGTTTAAAAAGTACAAAACACAATATCTTAATATAAGAAAAGAATAATAATTGTTTACCCATCATCAACTCATTATTGTATTTGAATATTGAGAGATAACGAAACAAAGGCGGAACACCTGTGCGGCTCATTAAAATTATTAGTGTAATTGCAAAACTGTTCTTTAACCCGTTAGTACCACGGTCGGATTTAGTGTGTGTGATTGCATAAAAGGCACACAAAAGGTTTACTCGAACTGACCAGCAAAAAAATTCTATTGAAATTGCGAGTAAACAATAACAAGCGGTTCTCAAACTTCTGTAGCGACTATTGTTAACATTTAAAAATGCAGAATGAAATGTGATACACTTTAGTACAGTGTAGTTGAGTGAAAAAACACTTAATAATTGTTCGTTATTTTGGCAAGATCTTTTTCTGTTTTCAGCAGGATCACTGGTGCAGTATCTTCCAGTCGCGCGTAGATCCTGCAGTGTTTCACCCACACGTATTGAAACCCCTTCTCAGCGGCTAATTTCTTTACTTTATTAAGAAGTGTCTTATTACGAACAGTCAAGTGGTCATTTATAAAAATTCGCTGACCGCCTTGGAAACCCAGCATGGAAGGCATGATCGGAGTTGACTTTGATGCTGCTCTGTAGGCAGCTATAAAGTCCTCTTTGACATATCTATTTAAAAAACATACTATTATTGGCTTGATTCTATTTGGGTCACGTGAGGGCACTCTGGTTACAAAGTTGATAAGGTTCTTGGATATTGGATACTGCACTGCTTTTCCGAGACTACACATCAGTTCAAGCAGGTTTTCAGACTTGCTTTGCGGTACACCTTTGATCTCCAGGTTGTTCATTCGGCTCCATTGTTCCACATCCTCCATTTCAGCCTTAATTGAATCAAGCTTATCTTGGATGACGTTAACTCTGCCATCAATGGCTCCGAGAGACGTTTTGAGGCCGGCGAACTCCGCTCGCAACTCCTTAATTTCGTTAGCAAGAGAAGCCAGTGGTGCTAATTTTTTATCCAAAGACTTGTTTATTTCAATTAGAAGCTGAGCGTTTGGGCTGCTTTGATCGACAGCTGGAGATGAGATCGGTAACGACATAGGAGATGCAGCCGAAGTTTGGATAGATTGACCAGTATTTCTGCATGCTGGACAACGCCACTGCTGCTGTTTTTTACCACCAAGTCTGCGATACCCAGATTCAGTTATTTGGGCACAATGGAAATGAACCTTTTTGTTACAAGAATGGCAATGAGCACCGTCACTTAACATATCTTCACACAATGCACACTCCAATGTATTTCCGACTTGTGACATCTTTAGTTTGGGAACCACAGCACAGAACAAATAATAGTAACCACAGGTTTAGGTAGGAATTCACAGCCAGACTGCACCGAACGCGTATGCACACTACTAAGTCTGTGAGCGAACTGACTAACGCTTCAATAAACTGTGCTTCGATATCGTAAGATCTGTCTGACACTACGAATCTCATGTGAGTTCATGCGTTTTACTTCCCACTCCCCCCACCACCCGCGTATACCTAAGGCGCGGTACAGCGGTTGCGGTCAGGCAATAGCTCTTATAAAGTAAAATTTTTGTTTTTTTTACAACCTCTTAGTATTATTTCCAAATGTAGAGTTAGCAATACTGTCTGCAGCGCTGTGCTGTCAGTCTGACTGTCACTGTCACTGTCGTCCGTCACCGTCAGTCAAACAAAAGTCTGAATGGATGTCCTTCCTTGCCGAACCGTAATCCTTGGGAGTTTGAGGATTTTGTAAAACAGATTTATATTTTGTTTTATGAGTTAAAGTATACATTTAAATCATGTCTTGGCTGTTTGGTTATAGTACAACACCTCCTCAGCCTCCATCTGATGATAAACCTGCCGATAGCGGAGGTGCGGCTGGTGCCGCGCCTCCCGCAACGCTGTCCAAATCGGAGAAAAAGGCTATGGAGGCTTACCGTTTCGATTCCAGTGCTCTAGAGAGAGCTGCTCAAGCTGCTAAAGATTTAGAAAGATCAAGTAAGTACTCTATAGTAGTTTAGTCACATTTCACACTATTGCATAATGCGACCGCATAACCTATACCGAACATCGTGACTTCTGGTTGCTATGATAAGAGTCAGATAGGATGTTTCTCTAACGGCTGAATGTAGGACACTAATAATTGTCTTGATTTAATTTGATTACATTAAAGCACTCCTCATCCTCATATGATGCTTTGCGAAATTATTGTTTCCTATGCTAAACATTTTAAAGTTAACCTTTGTATTCCATCGGACCAGTAAATCTAACCTATATCATTTGCATTTCTCATTTCATGTTTGTAGAGTAAAGTATGTAAGTAAAGTACAATGGTGAAAACCATTGTACTTAAAGTAAAACATATTATGGCAAAGAGTGTCCAGCCGAATCATAATATGAATTGTTGGCTAAAATGCCATATTGCGATTTTTTATCTGAATCATAATAGGAATCTAATGAGCATTGAATCGACCAGAGCGACCCATTTTTAGGTCCCCTGTGCCCTCTGAATTTTTAAAATACTGTTGTGCCATTTGCATAATAGCAATACACTGCTCACCTAACCCAAATAGCGGGGAAGGACTGGATGCGAAAAGCCCAGGATCACACCGTTCGGAAAAGCATGGAAGAGGCTTTTACTCAGCATTGGGTAGATAAGGGCTGAAGAAGAATACACTGCTCAATGCAAACATTTCTTAAGTAATATTAAGAAATAGGTAGTTATTATTGTAAACATGAAGTGAAAAGCATCCTGGGGATATAAAATTAGTTTTTGTAACCAGGTAGCATCACTACTAGAAGAAATAATAAATTTAAACAAGTATTGAGTGAGTTTGTAATCACAAACCCAAGGCTATGTATGAATATATAAAATGTAATGACTAATATCATTAATCTTAAAATCAATGCCTGCTCTGGTAATAAAACCCAGGACCTCCAGATATCTGGGCTACCTAAGTGTGTTATAAGAGCTAACTTTTGCAAAACCAGCCACAATAGAAAATATTACATTATAGATAAAATAAAATATAGATAAAATATACAATAGAACAGGCTCCCCGTGTGCTGCATTTCAAAGGGTTTTGACCACCAAACCAAAATGGTGATTAAACCACCAACATCCATTAATAAATTGTAGTATATATTTTTTATTATTTTAAATAAAATGTACAAACTTTTCAGCTATCAGCTACTCTAGCTGTCAGTTAAAGATATATGTGACTTACACAGAAACTTAACTCACAAGCCTTTTCTATAGTGTCCCATTTATAACAGTAATTAATTTAATTGACATCTAAACAGGTCATGCAAAAGATGCTTTGGAACTCAGCAAGTTGCAAGAAGCAACCAAACAACAAGAGCAAATGGCTAAGATAAAAGAATATGAAGCTGCCATAGAGCATGCTAAAGTAGACCAAAAGAAAATTGACTATGAGGAAAGACGCAAGACACTTCAGGTATGACAAGATACAAGATCATAATCATTATGTCTCTTAAAAACTGTATTATTTGTTGACCTTAATTTTTTTACTATTTAATATTTTTTTATATTTGTTTGTGTTGTTTTGTTTTAGTTTGTGTTGTTTTGTTTTAGTTGTAATTTATAAATTTCTTTGCTATTATTCATATTTAACTATAGGTCAAATGCTCAGCTTATTGTTCCTGGAACAAATCGCTGAGACGCAGATGAACAAAGAAACTTTATACATTGTATATTTAATTATTTATAGAGACATCTCATTCAACTTTCTAGGAAGAAACAAAACAACACCAGATGCGGGCTCAATATCAAGACCAGTTGGCTAAAAAGAGATACGAAGAGCAATTAGTACAACAACAACGGTCACAGGAGGAGATTCTCAAAAGGTGAGTTGTTTCATTTAATAGGACACTCATCATTGACATTTTATGCAACACTACATATGTTTTCTAAACATATTGTTGTACAGGCAAGAAGAAAGTGTAGCCAAACAAGAGGCAATAAGACGGGCAACAATTGAACATGAAATGGAACTTCGTGAGAAGAACAAACTAAAGAAAATAGAAGCTGAAGCTATAGCTCGTGCGAAGGCTGAACGTGAGAACCGTGATATTACACTTGAGCAAATACGGTTGAAAGCAGCAGAGAATAGAACAACTATTCTTGAAAGTATAAAGTAAGGCAACGATTTAAATTGTATTAACGTTTGGTATAATTTTACTTCATTGCAAATTTTTTGTATTTTTTGCTTGTTTTACAGGACAGCAGGAAGTGTGATTGGAACTGGCCTGAATGCTCTTGTATCTGATTGGGACAAAACGTTAACAGCTGCTGGTGGTTTGTCACTACTCGCTCTCGGTGTTTACACAGCAAAGGGGGCTACTTCAGTAGCAGCCAGATTTATTGAAAGTCGCATTGGTATGAATGTGTTTGTAATTACATAGCATCACCAATCTTATTCTTAAAATTTTTTGATAAGCCTATTGTTTCTTTTTTTACAGGTAAGCCAACACTTGTCAATGAAACATCAAGATTCTCAATATTGGAAGCAGTGAAGCATCCAATATTAACACTTTCAAAGGCAGTAAGTGCTATTAGAAAACCAGGTAATGCTAATGATGCCTTGACGGGAGTGGTCCTTGCACCGAACCTTGAGAAACGGCTGAGAGACATTGCCATTGCAACCAAAAACACGCGCATGAACAAAGGTTTTTACAGAAACCTCTTGATGTATGGGCCTCCTGGTACTGGTAAAACACTGTTTCTAAAGGTAAGAATTGCACAAATGTGTCATTTACTGTGTATTTCAGTGGGATGATTGATTCATTTTACTTTGTTTATAGAAACTAGCCAAACATTCGGGTATGGAGTACGCCATTTTGACTGGTGGCGATGTTGCTCCTTTGGGGAAAGACGCTGTTGCTGCTATCCACAAAGTGTTCGATTGGGCTCACACTAGTCGGAAAGGTACTTTCATTGACATTATTAAACTAGCAAGCAATGATTTATATCTCAAATATCAATATTATTAATGAAAGACATGAAATACTAAGTATTGACATGTCAAAAATAGATGAAACAACAGACTGTTTGACTTGCATAATATGTTAATTGTAATAGACTTGTTGGCGCTCGCTTACAACGCTGGAGCGACCGCAATCACTTTCGTCTTTTATTTTAGTATTTTTGTAGTTATTGAAGCTTTCTGTTTTGGTAGTTTTATAGTTTTGAAATCTCTGCTAAGCACTTGTCTATTTGTTTGTTTGACCATGACATAAACACTTCCTTCTAGGTGTACTCCTATTTATTGATGAGGCGGACGCATTCTTGAGGAAACGCTCATCAGAGAAGATTAGTGAAGATTTGAGAGCAGCTCTGAATGCTTTCCTCTATCGTACGTCAGATCAAAGCAACCGCATAATGTTGGTACTGGCATCTAACACACCCCAACAGTTTGACTCAGCCATAAACGACCGTCTTGACAAAATGATAGAATTCGGATTACCTGGTATTGATGAGAGAGAACGCTTGATCCGCCTTTACTTCGATACTTTTGTCTTGCAGCCAGCATCGGAAGGGAAAAGGTAATTGCTTTTTAATTATCTTCTTGTCTGTCACAAAGACTCCTAGAGGTTGCTATAAGTTTAATTTCTATTGTGTCTACTATTACGATAGCTGAGCTCTTATTATTTATATAATGTAGTTACAGAGTATACTTTTATTATTTTTAACGTTAAATAAATACGGCTTTTAGGCAGTAATTTTTTTTTACATTTTATTTCAAAAGGTCTCCTCCAATCTCAAAGGTAGGTATTGATATTATCCCGTCACTGTTAATTTCTAATACTCATATTTTATTGCAGGCGTTTGAGCGTAGACCAATTCGACTATGGTGCGTTGTGTTCTAAGTTGGCCACTCGTACGGCGGGTATGTCTGGCAGAGCGCTATCGAAGCTTGGCGTGGCATGGCAAGCGGCAGCGTACGCCTCAGATGATGGCCGCCTAACCGAACAGATGTGCATAGACATCTGTGATGATGCAGTGAGGGATCACCGTCAAAAGGTACACTAAATAATACTATTTTATTGTCGATTTTTATCGGTGAGGACCTGTAATTGGCTTCTTTATCTATAAGTTTCTAGATTGTAACATAGCTGTTGGTCTTCTTATCAATAAATAAATAAAAAAAAAATTCTCTAAATTCAAGACAATTTTAAATTTCTAACCTATCACGTGACCTAGAGGAGTAGGGCCGCTTGTATTTCTGTTGTCTAATAAAAAACTTTACGGCAGATTAGGCGGGCGTCACTATTATACCGCAAAAGTTACGGTTCCCTAACCGATTGAGATACAGTGCCGCTTGTGGCACTGTATACACTTCCTAAATGGAATTGTTGTGTAATATTATAACCATAACCTAAAAACTTTTTTCTTTTAGATGGAATGGTTATCTAATGAGGAAAAATCGCGCAGTATGATGCCATATCTTTTGGACTTGCCGCCTCTAGATCAACCTGATGACAGCGCGCCGAGGGCTACGATTACCGAGTTGCCATCCAAAGACGATGTTATTGTTAAAAATAAGACATCGTCGAAGAAGAAGTCTACAGTGAAGGATATTGAAACGGAAAAGTGACCCGATGCCAATATAAAATACAATCAGATGGATCCACCAAAAGACACAATACCTTCCAATAGCAGTACAACTAACTGTGATAGAAACAACAAAATTGTGTATGACTTTACAATTACGAAACTACAAAAGTTTATTGCATTAACGGAGCGCGACATGGACACATTGCGACATTTATCGCTAAGGCTGAAAAACTAGTGTTGTGTGTGGTGATCAAAGTGTTTTAAGTTGCAATCACTGTAGTAAATATAAATATTTTTTTCAAGCTTTGTCAATTGTATCTCCTATATTAGCTAGCTGCTTTGTTATCGAAATAAAATTACTTAATATATCACTTCAAGTACAAAATATGTAGGTAGCCCGATTCGAAGGACCAACACATTAAGGCTATTTGTATGTATTTTGAGTATTGTTTTGTGAATATTTACCTATGGGAAGCCACTGACTATTACAATGGGAAGCATCATATTGGCGGAACTAATAAGAATAAGAGCAGCAGGATTTACTAAGTAGCCGCCACTTTTACCTCGCATCAATTGTGATTCTCCTTTATAAATGTTACTTAGCTGAACAAGTTTTCTTAAAATTGTATTCTTTACGTCATTCATAACACTGTTACTAACATTTGATGCTAGCCAAACACCACCAAATTTAAGGAATGGTATACAAAAATGTAATTCCATTTTTCCAACTGTCTTTTTAATTGGTGTACATAAAAAGACTTTGCAGATACATGTGAAACTAGACCAAGCTAAGCAAATGCGTGACCTGTTACATCGAGTACAATAAATGAAATTAACAGATGGAAGTACAGCATTTTTATACCAGCAAAATACAATGAAGGCGCTGATGTGATATACTCCTCCCATCTGAGCTCTATTTAACAGTTGAAGAATATGTTGGTCTATCGGTACCTGTACAACTTAAGGCGGGATTACACATGCCTGTAGCTGGCACATTTGCATACCAGCACGTGCCACCTCTTGTCGTGTGTATATGCTAACCAGCATGCCTGTATCTGGCATGCAAGTAGAGAGCACAACATTTGATTTCGGCCCAGCAATTACTGGCATACAATACGAGGGAGGGACGCGGGGGGCTGCAAAACTGGCACGCACGTACACGACAGCTACAGGCATGCCAGTAACTGACGGGTAGTCGACGTTGGTGCACGTTTTTATTGTGGTTTCTTTTCAAGTTATGTTTGCTTGCTTTTTTTTTATTCGTCATGTCACGTTGGCGAGATGAGAAGACCGTACAATTCATTCATTTGTACAGCCAATACGAATGTCTTTGGAAGCCGAATAGCTCACTTTATAAAAATAAAATAGCCCGAGACAATGCACTTCACTTGCTTAATTCACTTCGAATGTTTTCCATAGCAAATAGTGTGGGAACTGACGCGTACTGTCTCGTAAACTGGCTTGTGTATACGTCTTGCAAATACAGGCATGCAAGGACGTAACTTGCATGCAAAACTTACAAATGTGTCCACAGTGTGCCAGTTACTTCCACATGCGGTTAACTAGTATGTGGAACCTACATAGTTAAGTAGTTAACGGCATGAATGAATGCAAGCTACTGGTATGTTTTACAGGCATGTGTATTCCCGCCTTTAGGTGCGTCCATGAAGTTTTGTTTCCATAATTATCTTACTGTATCGACTTGCTGTTGGTTGTTGCTGGGCGACAATAAATGGATCGGCGATAATAATTCTGTGCCTTCTGTGTTAAGTGATCAAAATGACAACTTTAAGTGCAGCGGAAATTGTGTATAAAAATATAAAAAGATGAAAAATCCATTATTTTCTAGACTGTCATGCAAGTTAATGAGTAGTATTATTTTAGTTTTAATAAAATAATCGATTCTTTTTTTTTATTTTTTTTTAAACACTGCAATGTTGACACTGAAAAGTTGTAATTTTGACAGGCACAGAATAATTGCCCTGTGCAGCTTGAGGCTAGGATCAAGAGCTTGAGAGTTCGGACTCTGGTCAATTTCATTTACCAGCTTAACACCTTGGCGGACAGTATTCCAGACACAATAAAAGTTTTATTGTTAAGACTGCTATAGCAGTCTAGTGTCCGCCAGTGTTAAGAGGTATATCCTACGAACTACTACCATGTCGTAGCCTGTGAAAAATGTTTGATTGGTATACCAAGGAATTTCTGCATTAGTAGACTGTGCAATCGAATGTTTTTATGCCACAGTTGTTCCACAACTTTAATAGCATTTAAAAAAATTACATTTTTAATTAGAATGTATCAACAATTATAGAAATTCTTTTGATATTCATTTTAGAACTATGTTTTGCTGAACCTTATTATGTTCTAAACTCAGTAATCTCTTTCATCATTATAATTGAAATAAAAATGTTACGATGACATCATAAAAACTAATCATTCACTTGATTTCTTGAATTTAGTTGGGTCAATGAAATATTTTTATAAGAAAAGGAGATAATTCTTTGAAATTATATCAACAGAATTGCTATAATTTATTCTAATTAATGGTTGTATACTAAATTTATCGTTCAATCCCAGTTATTACTCTGGAAATGTCTTCAGTGGTAATGTATTAAAAGAATCGTGAAGCCACAAATTATTTGTTGGGTAATTTTTAAAGTAAGTACTTACCTACTTATGTCCCAAATAAGTGAATATTACCCCTGTGCTTTTTCGCGTTAACAATAACTTTTAAAATAAAATTCTTACCGTATCTTGCCACTAGAAACATATAGAGAACTATAACTACAGAGAAATACCAAAGCAGTGTCATTGTAAAAAAAATGCAATTATTTCTTTGTGCACACAAATCTACTTGATTGTACTCATACTATTGTTACATTATAGACAGTTGATTTACTTTTATCAGTTTGTGTGTATTTGGATCACTTGGTAGTGTGTTTGCAGAGTAGAATATTTTTTCTTACTTTGTGACTGGACTTTAGTGTAGCTATAACAAAGGCAAACTTAATGGTGCCAGAACTTGTGTTTGCAGAGTAGAATATTTTTTCTTACTTTGTGACTGGACTTTAGTGTAGCTATAACAAAGGCAAACTTAATGGTGCCAGAACTTTAATTACACATTGATTTATGTCCTGCTTGCTATACATACGAATTTGTATAACATATTATAAACAAACAATGTAAGCACAATTTGTGGATTTTGAAGGATCGGGTATAAGTAACATAATTTCAAAAATATGATAACTGTTATGTATTTGTTATTTACTTGTAGTAAATTAGAAAACCTAGCATAATGTTCTCTTTTATTTCTTAACCCTTGCTTAACAGTGAAATACAGTCTGCATCCAACACCTTGGCAATTTATGCTGTAATAAAATGTTTGCTTATTGATTTTGACTACAAGATCATATTACAATATATAAAATGGATCAGCTGACTATTCTACTAGTAATCTCTCATAAAAAAAACGGAATGATCGAAAGCTATCTATTAAAAACTAGGTAGGTATCAATTTAAATATGTATATTTAGAGTATACTGTATAACTCTATAATTAATAAATACCAAGAAAAATAATTAAAAGAGCAAATAATAAAAATTACTAAACCAACAAACAATAACAAAATAACCCCCGACATAAAATATTGTGTTTATAAAAGGTAAAAATAAATTATGTTTATTATACATACTTACAAACAGTATGTATAATAATGATAATTTATTGTAATTTTGTAAAACTTAATTTTTTTTATTAACATTTGCCAGTTGGTCCTTTTAAAGCGTTCAAAGTAAAAAAGTTTTATATTATTTCAAAACCTAGCTAAGAAAGACCAATAATAAAGATTAGATTTTCGAATGCAAATTCTTACTCGTACTACTTTCCTCTTTTTGTATCGGGTCGGGGGTTAAAAATGATGTAAAATTAGTATTAAATAACTAGTTACCTAATACAATTTTATTTAAACCATAATAACATTGTTCAAGAATAAGTAATATTCAAGTAAAATACATTGTAAAAACAACAGAAGTTTAGTCATAATCAAATATAAACACTTTGGTCAACTCATGTGGCATATTTCCATAATTAGTGCAACATTATCTTTATGAGGATTTGGACATTTATAATTACATAATATTTGAACTTAATTATTGTCGTCATTTCATTAAAATGTTTAGTTAGTTAGTTTCTTGGAGTGTTAACCTTATTATGTTAACAATTTAACAATCGTACAATTGTAAAGATTTACATTCTTGTTATTTTTTTTTAATTATCACAAATATTTGGCATATAAGTTGAGTTCGATAATGACTGATATTACTCGGTTTGGTTGATTACGTCTAATTCCCCGAATGTCTAGTCGCCATACATCCATTCTCCGGATGTCAAGTCGCCATACGTCCATTCCCTGAATGTCTAGTCGCAAAGTCACAGTATTTAGTTATTTTATTCCTACGTAACATCCTAAGTACAGTCAGCAGCAGAACTAGAAAAAGCTACGCAAATTACCATTTTCAAAATTATCTACACAAGCTCAAGCAACAATTCTCTTAACCCCTTGAGCACAGTAAAACCAGACACAATTGAAAATCAATTGTTTCGTGATCGCCGGCGGTCTTATGATCATTAACCTATTAAGAATAGAATCGTGTGTATAAGAAGAAGAAGAATCCTGTCCATCTTTTATTCCTACATATCTGTGTGTTAGTGTGTGGTGAAAAAGGTGTTATTACTATTATTATTATTCTCTTTATTTAAATCATATCTTAAGAAAAGATTTTTACAATATTTTATATAAAAAAACATATTTCCAATATAAAATATTTTAAAAAACTTAACCTAGGTTGCCACTGGCAGCGGGGATTGACCCAAGCTATCGGTGGTTAGGGCTGCAGAGTGAGGAACCTCCTCACAATAAGTGCCGTGTCAAGAAGTACTGCCTTCTGTATCTGACCCTTGATCCAACCTTTTAGCGAGAGCCTCTCTAGATGTTGATCGAGGCTCTTAGCTATAAGACCGTGTGCTGAAACGACTATCGGTACAATAATAGTTGAATCCACATCCCACATGGCGGCAACCTCGTGAGCCAAGTCAAGGTACTTACTGAGCTTGTCCTTCTCGGCTTTCACGAGGTTCTCGTCATGAGGTATGGTGATATCAACCAATATTGCTCGGCGTTGAGATCGGTCGATCACCACGATATCAGGCTTATTAGCGACAATAGTCCTATCCGTGATGATAGAGCGATCCCAGTAGAGCGTTGCATGACCATTTTCGAGAACTGGCGCAGGTGCGTACTTATAGTACGGCACCTCTGATTCAACAAGGTCATATTGAAGAGCAAGTTGCTGGTGAACTATTCTGGCTACTTGGTTGTGTCTGTGCAAATACTCTCCGTTAGCAAGATGAGAACAACCGGAAATAATATGTCGGAGTGATTCTCCAGGACGGCGGCATGCCCGACAGATGTCGACCGTACCGTCCTTCATAATATATTTCCGGTAGTTATTCGTCTTGATAACTTCATCTTCAATGGCATAGACAAAACCTTCGGTTTCCCGAAAGAGGTCACCGAAACGTAGCCAGTTCACCGAGGCAGGCAAATCTACATTAGGCCCAGTTAGAGCCCGATAGTAGCGCCCGTGTAGCACCTTGCTCTTGCTATTATTATCATTATTATTATTATTATCATCATCATCGGCCAATATCAGTCCACTCGGCCTCCCCCAATCATTAATAACACATTGCAAAAACTGAATATGATCGTGGATATAGACATTTGCGGATTAAGACATTCGCGGCTTTGGACATTCGCGGATTTATACATTCGTGGGTTTTGACATTTAGGGAATTAGACGTAATCAACCAATCCGATATTACTGTCGTCTGCCTGTTGATGTCGAGTCATTTCACATTGACAGTAAAACATGAGGAAGTGGACCTTTCGATCAACAATAATTGTTGATCGAAAATTGGACCAAGCAAACCCAACACCGTACGGCGCGGCGGCGGGACCAATGGCTTAGTGCTCGGCCAGACTGCACGCGCGGGCGCGGGCGCGGCGCGACGTACAAACGTATGCCCCGCGCCGCGTGCCCACTGTGGACACTCAAATAAGAATACATAATATGTATGAGTACGCCGCGCCGCGCCCGCGCGGGCAGTCTGGCCGAGCACTTAACGTCTCTTTCGAAGCACTGAAAAGTTCGACATTATTATTGTAGTTTAGTCATTTAAACTTTACTAGTACTAACCCGAATGCGCTAGCTGCTTCTTTCATAATGTAATTAGATAAACTTTTTTAATGTAAGTATAATGTATTTGTTTTTTATAAATACGCAAAATACGTACGTAAATAACAGTCTTTGAAATAAGTTTGCAAAATATTGTCGTACAAATATTTTTTTATCTTACCTATCGCTCTAAAGATAATGCCACCTTGTCAACTATAATTCATTTAAATAATTATAATTGTATATTAATATAATATCCACCATATTTTAGATTTCGCTAAAGCAGCACATACAAAGGGTTGGCAAACAACCCAGCCCATTTTTGTTTGTTATTACTTATGTTGCTTGTGTTTCTATGTATACATTATCTTGTTTACTAGCTGTTAAGCTAGCAAAATACCTTTGCCCATGTGGGGCATACATATCTACAACTACATCCACAACAATTTACTTTAGCAGTAGCAATAATACAAATTTTAACTCCTTGAATAATGCGCAAGGTGGACATTAGGAATCTAACATAACAGGTCTCTCAAATCTTTTGATATACTTAAATTCAAATCTGATTGTACAAAAGCTTGTTATTTTAATATCAATGATAGCCAAATTGCATTAATTTTACAATTTTAATGTACACACCTACATATACTTTAGTGTTTTTACTTTTATGGACTATTTAAATACTTTTTCAGTAAGTATTACAATTTGTAACTAAAGCTTGCCTATTCATAATTTATAATACTTAAATAAAATAAAGTGATTAAATCTGATCACAATGACATTATTACACACAAGTTAGATGTTCAATCAAGTCATCCTAATGGTAGTACACCTGGCTCATAATAGAAATGTAAATATTTTTAAATTATTACCTATCAATTGTAGCGATAGCTTGATTTCAATGATGGAGGCCTCTGCCCAGCAGTGGGACAGTATACAGGCTGTACTTTTTTGCTCAGATATATATGTTTTTAATAAAGTTTGCAAAATAATTATAATAAGCTAACATGATAGAGGTATTTTCCTTAATAAGATTTAAGATACCAAAAAATACCATAAAACAATAATCTATGTTATAAGAGGATTCTAGCACAATCTTGAACAGATGAGGCCCTAGTAAAGTAAAATGATCTGACCACTAATGACTTATTTATAATTACACCATATCTAATAATGTAACAATTTTGTGATGCATTTATTTACCTCATGAATGGAGACGCCCGATAAGGCGCCTAAACATCGATTTTATATAATGAGATTTGAAATTAACAGAGCTGTGCATTTATACCAGACTCGTTACCTTAACAAAGATAATACATGTACAATAAATAACTTCTTTGTCTTACATTTTTTAGTTATGTTTAGATCCAGCACAACATGACGACTGCACTGGAGCCTCGTCATCTACCACTAGTACTCTCGATGTCCTGGTCACCTCACTCTGAGTGTTCAAGTCATGTCTTTCTGTCATCGCTCTGGTTAATTCAAGAAAGAGATCTTCCACTCCCTGGTTCAATTTTGCAGAGGTATAGAAATGTTTTGCCCCGACCATATTGGCATAGCTAGAAATATAAAATATACATAGTATGACTAGTGAATATAAAAATTAGACCTAATCATATCATAACAAAGATATTGTTTAGATAAAATGTAGAATGGTAGTGTAGCATCTTATATAACACTCTAAGAGAGTAGCAAGATAATACAGGCCATCATGAATGGGTGTGCTCATTATCGTGCTTATTCCATGGTGGGGAGTGCTCTCATTATTTTGGACTGCATCGGCTGCTTACAATCAGGCAGGATGTATCTCTGGCTCCAGGAATTTATAGCTTATCTTATATTATCTTAGTGGGGCCTACTGAGGTTCCCCTTTTGCAGTAACACATTACATCAGGTTGTTTTGTGCAACCCATCCTATCACTTTACTTCCTCTCTAAAAGACTGAACAGGGGAATTATTTTTTTTCTGGTAAGTCACAGTCACATAAGTCACATAATAGGTGATTCATGGATACTGTTTTCTCACTGCATGCCCTACACAAGCTGTCTATTGCTAGTTGAATTCTGAGCATTTTTTGGTTTTGTGGCATGCCCAATTTATAGATACTGGCTAGTAAGCTGTCAACAATAGTAGTAATCTAATACAAATTTTAATTCTATTCTAATGACATTTTATAAGACAACTTCTTCCAATCTCTATTATCCTCCCGAGTGTCACTTCCAATCTCTATTATCCTCCTGAGTGTCACGCACCACACACAATTGAATTTTTAATTGTCTTTGCCGATAGTCGGCAAGCCAACGCTCATGAGGTTAACCTGTCATCTGCAGCCACGGTGCTTGTTATTTAGAAATTCTATGGTGTCTAGTGGCGCTGCATTCTAAGTGTTAATTATCTAACTTGCTGAGCTTAAATTGACAAAATTAATAAAAACAATGTAACAAAAAGAACTTTTCCACCAACCTTTCAGCCTCTTCAAGGGGTACTGTTCTTTCATGTTCTAAATCAACTTTGTTGCCAGCTATGACTAGCACAATCTCAGACCCCAGCATTTTCTTCAGTTCCTTAACCCAATTTTTGACCTAATGAAAGTGCATTTTGTATTAAAAATAGAATAACAATAACAATAAAAACCACTTTTTAGATATTAAAATTAAATGTTGACAATTTACCTTTCCAAAAGAATCTTCATCAGTGATATCATAAACAAGAATCGCACCATTTGAATTCCGATAATAGATTGGGCCTAAAGCATGAAACTTTTCTTGACCAGCTGTGTCCCAAATGCTAAGATTAATACGTTGGCCATTTATGTTCAGTTTTTTATTCAAGAAAGTTGCCTGAAATAATATGTAAGTTATTTAAGTTAAATGGTAAGGTGATTAAACCTGATAATGAGTGAGTATTTTATAGAAATACAGTCTTTTCGCGACACAGGGTTCAAAACGACAGATTAAGCCTAAAGTATGTAAAAAATAAACAGTAGGTACCTAGTAGAACAGAACTGCACTTATTACTTTAACTTAATTACCTTCTGTAAGTGACAAAATCATAAAGTTAAGTGTAAGATTTAAAGAAAGTTTTTGTACAGAATCGCATTACCTGGAGTGTAGTGAGATGTTTATCGTTGAACTTATCTTCAATGTAGCGCAACAACAGAGAAGTCTTGCCGACGCATCCCTCACCCAATAGCACAACTTTAAAATTGTAAGTTCCATTCGTTGTGTTAGCCATGTTTTATTTTCTAAATGGCCACTAATTTATTTATAAGTATAGCAAGAATATTAAATTAGTGATAGACACGAGAGAAATAACTACGTAATCAAATATGTTTTGTATGGCGTACAACTGTTGATATTCAGTATTTCCTTCACATCACGTCCGGTGACTTTATTACACCAGTTGCGCTTTCCTAATCTTTTTTGTAATTAAAATACCTTTGCATTAAATACTAGTTGCAAGTTATTTTCAAAGAACATTACTTATCTATCACAAATCACTGAATAAAAATTGCAAATGCAAATTTTGCAATTTTTGAAGGTTTGACATTGACAATGACAACTTTTTTTTAAAAATTTATTTGTTCCGTGAAGGAACAGGCTAAGGTCTGAGACCATACTGCCTAGTCATTAGTTTTTTTTTAATTTCTATTTTTTCCCTTGATGATAATGAGTAGTGATTAAGATGATGAATGATGTTCCCCAAACCCCCTTAAGTCCTCACTGAGGACTCCTCAGTAAAGATGTGGGACTTTACTGAGGTCTCACGCGGACTTCTTGAGAGAATTTGAAAAGTGATGTTGCACTGTTTTGTTTCTTTTGCCAACACTCATGCACGTTCACAAACACTTAGCGGTTAATAATCCACTATTATTTCACATTAATATTCGAAAAACCACAAATGTTAGAAAATAAAACAAAACTGCAGACATTATGCTTCACTTTCCCGCCAAGAAGTCCTGACATGACAATGACAACTATGACAAGTCCTTTTTTTATAGATTTGTTCCGTGAAGGAACAGGCTAAGGTCATAGACTATACTGCCTAGTCATTAGTTTTTTTTATTTAATTTTTTCCCTTGATGATAATAAATGATAGGAAGTGTATAGAGTGCCGCTAGCGGCACTGTATCTCCATCGGTTAGGGAACCGTAAGTTTTGCGGTATAATAGTGACGCCGCCTAAGCTGCCGTAAAGTTTTTGTTAGACAACAGAAATACTAGCTGCCCTACTCCTGTAGGACACGTGATAGGTTAGAAATTTAAGATAATCGCGAAGCGCAGCGTAGCGATTGTCTTGAATTTCGAGGTTATTTTTTTTAATTAGACAACAGAAATCTAACTCCATGCAAAAATATCTTTTGAATATTATGTCGTCTGAACATTACGACAAATAAAAAATATGTTACGGTTCCCTAACCGATTGAGATAGAATGCCGCTTGTGGCACTCTATACGCTTCGTACTAGGATGCCGTCAATTTACGGCATCGTGACCGATCGTACTATGTTGCCGCTTGTGGCACTCTATTCACTGCCTACACTTTGTACTAGGATGCCGTAATGACGGCATCGTAACCGACCGTACTAGAATGCCGCTAGCGGCACTCTATCCACAGCCTAAATGATAAATGATGTTAGACTGAGCGTGGTAGAAAATACTAAATTGAGTTTTAAGGTTTTAGGGGCCTCACGAGAATCAAGCCAGCCTAGTGTAAATTAACGTTTATTTTCTATTTATTTTAGATTTCCAAAGGATGAAACACTCAAAAAATTATGATGAAGACATAAAAATAAAGAAAAATGAAAAATTTGCAAAATCGCGGCCACTTATCAAAACTTGATAACACGAACACTACTGAGGACTTGAATACTGACAAAAAAATAATCTAGAAGTAAGCATCACAAATCATAAAGTGTGTCGCTTCTGAGATTTTGGTGTGAAAACTTGCATTTTTTTATTATTTTATATATTTATCCCTTGAGGAGCTCAATGGCGCAGCGGTTAGCGCGTTCGGCTTACGATCTTGTCCGCTAAGCAACTTTTGCAATGCCGGGTTGCCTGATGGGCGACCAATTAAAAACATCTCGAGCTCCTCCGTGCTTCGGAAGGCACGTTAAGCCATTGGTCCCGGTTGTTGTCGTAAAGATGGCAGTCGTTAAAACCCCACCAACCCGTATTAGGCCAGCGTGGTGAGTTATGGCCCAATATCCCTAAGTGCTATTGTTCACGTGGGAGGCCTGTGCCCAGCAGTGGGACGTTTATAGGCTGATGATGATGATGATATTTTTTCCCTTAACATCAAAATTTTTGTTTGTTTTTAACTTCTCTATTGGTTTTATCAGTGACCGCAATTTCGCAAAATCCTCCTTTATTTTAATATGAATTTTCGGAAATATTTTTGTTACAGGTTGTTTAATCGTGCAGTAGTTGCAGTACTGAAGAAACATTAGAACCAAAGCAGCAATGCATCTTTTTCACTTAAATAATCTTGACTTTGTTATTTAGATTGATACTTATCTAAAACAGCGATTAAAAGTTAAACTTACGTTAAAATTAATGTTAGAAAGAAACAATTTAGGCCACGGATTGTTTCATAAATAACAGTCATTATAATTTGGCTTCACGTGTTATTTTATTTCTTATTGTATAAAATTCCTCAAAGATTGATTGATATTTGATCCACAATACATTGTTGTTGATTTTATATTTTCGTTTCTTTTATCCTAACCGTTCTACCTCCGACACAAAAATGAGAGGTGTTATTGTCGAGAGGTCGAGACGTGGTATTTGTTCTTGACATTGTGTAACATTTACCCATATTTAGGGAGTGACAACTGTGAGCTGGCAACATTTTAGTATAGCTAGTATTCTGAGATGTTGCACATCGAAGTTACATAGGGTCGTTATTATTCTAAGTAGTGGTCAAAGCGAACTTTGTTTTTCTCTTTTAGTGGCTTGGTGCGTTTTGCACATTGAGCCAATGTCAAAGTATTAGGAAAAGATGTATATGATAGACTTTGTACGATTTTTATGATGGAATAATAGGATCAGGAGAGTATATTTAA
This sequence comes from Scoparia ambigualis, assembly GCA_963921215.1. NCBI lineage: Eukaryota > Metazoa > Arthropoda > Insecta > Lepidoptera > Crambidae > Scoparia > Scoparia ambigualis. The sequence goes on along the minus strand of OY992501.1, from coordinate 23,581,738 downwards.
TATATGTATTTAAATAGATTATTAAATAATACTTATTTAGATAAATGGTGATAAATAAAGGGTTGTAAGGAATTTAAATTTTTATATTATTAATGTTGATAAAAGATGCTACACGTTAAAAATTTTGAATTGACATAATTTTTATCAACTAAATTGTAGTCGGGCAAAGCTGAAGTGAGTCGTAATCGATACTGAACAAAGGGAGAATGTAGGTTAATATATTTCCTATAACTAATAATCATACAAGGATGTGATTTATGTTGCCAATAATTTGAAGAATTTATTTCATTAAAATGCGACTGTAGTAACTGAAATAAACGAAACAGAAATCTGTCCAAAAGGAACTGTCGCCTTAAGTTTAAAAAAGAGGTTCGCTTGACTCCTCTATTTGTAAAGCGTTTATTGGGCTTGACTTCATAGCACCTGTTATTTTTCTAAGTGCCTTTAATTGTACTCTGTCCAATTGTTTAAATGCGGCTACGTTGCCTGGCTCCAGAAGGAATGTACCCATAGAATAATAACTAAAGCATAGAAGGAGTGCTATGACATTTGAGTGGGCACTCCGTTTGGTCACCATTTGAATTACATTTGTAAGTCGCTTTTGTATTCGGTATGGTTAAAATATGCCATAGATGGTGACCGGTTTTTTTTATTTTCAACACAACAAAAGCAACTTGTTTTGTCCGTTTTCTTTCAATGTTTATGGCCCATTTGAAAAAATAGGACTATTAAACGAGTCTCATTTGGACTCCTTCATAAGCTTTAGTTATTAATCTATGAATGTACCCTAATCGAGAATACGAAGTGAAGTGTAAGTACCTACTGTCTGTCATTCATTTGAACGCGCGCGGTTTGAGACAAGCTCGCACGTGTGTTAAGCTGGCCTTACAATGACCTTGGGCCTCAGAATAATATTTTTATTTTTTATTCTGAAGCCTGCCCCCCCTATACAAGTGACAAACGCTCACCCTCGTCCATTCGTAATTCTTCGTACAATTCGCGTACGCCGCTGTATTTTCTTATAACAATTATCGGCACAGCGATACACAGCAGAGTACGTCGAACACCAGACCAGACGATAGACAGGGGGGTGAGCGTTTGACACTTATGCCGAGGGGCAAGGGCGTCGTCAGGGGGTGGGGAGGGGCAGGTAGGGGGGGGGGGGGGGGGCAGGTAGGGGAGGGGCAGGTAGGGGAGGGGCAGGTAGGGAAGGGGCAGCTGCCCCCCTTTAAAAAACTAAAAAAATACGTAATGAACCTGTTAAAAATCACAAGAAAATAATGTTGCCCTACTCTAAAACCTTAGGCACGCCTCTATGTACAGTAAAGTGGTTGTAGAGTTTACACAATGTAAATTTGCACGTTATTTTATCACCACTTACTATTTTGCTTCAGGCTTGTTTTGAACAAGGCTGTTTTCCTAAAGTCTTTAAAAGGTCTCTCATTATCCCAGTTCATAAGAGTGGTGCCCGAGATAGTGTCGGAAACTACAGGCCCATTTCTGTACTTCCGGCGCTGTCTAAAATTCTGGAGAAGATGCTAAATAATAGATTAGTCCAGTATTTAAACCTGTACAACATTCTGCCATATTCACAATTTGGCTTCAGATCGGGTATGAAGACAGACGATGCCATAGGTAGCTTGACAGAGTACGTTACTGAGAAACTTGACAGGAAACAAAAATGTCTTGGTGTTTTCCTCGACCTTGCCAAGGCATTTGACACGGTCTCGATACCTACTCTTGTGAACAAACTTGAAAATATAGGAATCAGAGGTTCAGCCTTACTTATTTTCAAAAATTTCCTTTGCGGTCGGGTGCAAAGGGTAAGAGTTAATAACTTTATTAGTTCCGACGCCAATGTAACTTTTGGGGTTCCGCAAGGTAGTATTCTTGGTCCAAGTCTTTTTCTTATTTACATAAATGACCTATGCAACATGACACTAACAAATGGCAAATTGTTTACCTACGCCGATGATACAGCTTTAGTTTTTTTTATGGGGATACTTGGACTGAGGTTCAAAATATTGCGGAAACTGAACTAAAAAAGAAAATTTACTTACTTTAAATATTTCTAAAACTACTTACATACAATTTCACACGGTAAATTCTCATTTGGCCGATATTAATCTAAAAATTCACACTTGCGACGACAAGCATAAATGTTCTTGCATTAATATTACGAAATCCGAGACTGTTAAATGCCTTGGTATTGTGTTGGACAGTAAACTGTGTTGGCTTCCTCATATCGAGCTTGTGACAGCGCGCATGCGAAAATTAATCTGGACTTTCAAAAGGTTGCGCCATGCCGCTGAATTTGAACTCCTCCGCACTGTTTACTTTGCCCTAGCGCAATCTGTATCGGATACTATGTGAGTGTGTGGGGCGGAACTTGCAAGACGTATCTCATTCAGCTTGAAAGAGATTAGATTCCCAACAAAGCTTTTATATGAACAGTGTGAACTGCTTACTATAAGGCAATTATATATCTTTAATATAATAACCCAACAACATGCCAATACCCGTTACAACCCGGAGACATGCCGTAATAAACGGCTTACACCGAAGGTACTCTCCCCAGTAAATTTTCGTACTGCCTTTGCAAGGCGACAACGTGCGTATCTCTCAGTTTGTCTCTATAATAAAATATATAAAAAAAAAAATTTTTACCCTCTTCCACTTTATGAATGCAAATCAATAGTTAAAACCTGGCTTTTGTCCTTAAATTACGAGGAAACAGAAGATATTATATTCAACTAACGGGCTACATATAATAGAAATGATAAAACTAATTTATTAGTAAGTACCTATCTTAAAATAAATGGAAATAAATATGTATTAATTTTATATTTGTATATACATTTATATATTTATAATAAATATTATTTAACTTAGTAATTCACCTTATTATATATTGAACCATTATAATATAAGTACTTAATTTAATATACATAATAATGTAAAGTGCATTGTATTTTTTTTGTTTATATGATGTTTTCTTGACACTTGTTGCAAAAATTGGGAGAAGCCCCTGACCCTTGAGATACTGGCATTTTAGCCTAGTTTGGGGTGTCAGAGTTTTCATAGGAAGTTGTAAAACTATATGTCAATAAAAATATTATTATTATTATTATATTTAAACTATAATAACCTACCGCGCGATCCCACAGCAATCGCAGGGCTGCCTCTTCGATAAGATTAAATTAACATACACACATCAAAAGTGTCTAGGGGTCAAGCATTTTTATGCGGATTTCTTGAGATTGAGATGTGGCTTTGTAATAAATTTATGATTTTATAAATTTATATGGATCCTTTTTGGTGCATTTCATAATTTGAAACAGGAACTTTCAATCAATTTCTAGTAAAAGATGAAAATCAGCTGTCAATATTTTCCCTATAAAAACATACAACGCATTGAAGACATTATTAGTGCTACTGTTTCCCTACTACTGATTAAAACCAACGTTATTATGGAGCGGCGACGTCATTTAAGCAGGGAAGAAATGCTCATATCCGTGGAAATGATAGAAGCTGGTTCCCGGCAACGTACTGTGGCTTTAGCTCTGAATACAAGTCAGAGTGTTATCAGTCGACTTTGGACACGTTACCGAAGCACTGGTACCGTGGCTGAGCGCCATGGAGGACGGTATCGCTGCACCACACGGAGACAAGACCGATACATTCAAATCACAACTCGAAGAGCTCCAACAATAACCGCCATGATGTTAGCCGTGAGGCTTCATCACTCTTCAGGGAACTTAATTAGCGACCAAACAGTCAGAAACCGCTTGCATGAAGTGAACCTTCATTCCCGAAGACCGCTAAGGGTACCACCTATAGCAATGCACAATCGTAGGATTCGATATCAATGGGCTCTTGAACACAGAAATTGGGCAGAAGAACAATGGCGTTTCGTGTGCTTTTCTGATGAGTCTCGTTTTGGTATGAGACCGGATACAAGACGTATACGACACTGGAGAACCCCTGGACGCCAACAGCGATTAAAATCCTGCCAGGAAGTCCATCCTTATAGTGGTGGAACCATCATGGTATGGGCGGGTATTTGGATCGGCGCAAGAACTGAGTTGATTTGGATCAGAGGCAACCTCAACGCTCAAATTTATGCTGAGACGATTGTATCAGACGTCATCGTTCCTCTACAAGTGCAAATCGGTCCCTTATTTCAGTTAATGCATGATAATGCACGACCGCACACCGCAAGAGTTGTAAGACAGACTCTCGCCGCAGCTAACATCAATGTCATGCCCTGGCCTGCTCAGTCGCCAGACTTGAACCCGATTGAGCATGCATGGGATATGCTACAGAGAAGAGCTCTGCCGAATATGGAGGGTATCCAGTCGCAAGAAGACCTTTTTTTGTTGTTGCAACGAACATGGGCGGCCATTCCACAGCGTGATTTGGATGAACTCATTTTGAGTATGCCAAACCAATGTTCTTGTGTTGTTAGTGTTCGCGGTAGAAACACGGATTATTAATTGTTTAAGTTACCCAATAACATTTTAAAGAAAACTGTTATTTCAGTCTTTTTTTCGAACTTTAATGTTAGTGGTTCAAATGTCAAAAATCCCTTTATTAGGAAAATGGCAAATTTCTTTATTAATGCAAAGGTGACTTGGTTTATCGTTATTGTAGACAAACGAAAACACTTTATTTGATGAATCCTTAAAGAAAATTTTAATTAATATCAATCAGGAGAAAAGTTATTGCAAAAATATATGTTGATCCCTAGACACTTTTGATGTGTGTAAATAACTATTTGTGTCTATTTTATTGGGAACCTACCATGCCGGCTATAAATAGGGACGGATATAGATAAGGGTAGTATCCAAACAGCTTGTTGTACAGATAAGGAGCAAATTTTTTTTGAACCTTTTTTATTATCAGTTTGTACTTAGCTTCGTGAGGATCCCAGACTATAGAGTTGTACTCTAGTTTACTTCTCACGAATGCATAGTGCTCCTATCGTTAAAGCGAGATGCTTGCCTCATGACGAATCCTAGTGATTTGTAGGCTCCGGCACACACTTCAACGATGTGTCCGTTGAAAGTTAAGCCTGTGTCTAGGGTGAGGCCTAAGTCGCGAATCTGCGTCACACGATCGAGAGTCACGTTATTCATGGTGTAAGAGTAGGAGATGGGTGAACGAGCACGAGTGAACGTAATGGTTTTACACTTAGTGCCTGTAAAGGTTTACATTGAATAAATAATTTGACTTTGACTTTGACTTTGATACCTTTCTTACTGTACTCAAGCAAAGGTTTGAGTGTGAGTTTAGTTTTAGAATACGAGCCACAGCCACCCTAGAAGAAGTTATTCAGACATTAAACACACACTGGCGGGATAATAGGATTGTTGTTAGAGAAGCGAGATTAACTAATCTACGCTTTGCCGACGACATTATTCTTTTCTAATCTTCGGCAGCGGAGTTAGGCCTGATGCTCAAACAAATGAGTCATGCCAGTCTTGAGGTCAGACTTAAAATGAAAATGACAAAAACTAAGTTGATCACGAACAGCACAAAATGCAAAGTTGACATTGGGGTTGAATATGTCGATGAGTACGTTGTACCTCGGCTAAATCCTGTAATTCTAGGCGAGACAAGACAAAGAAGTTACTCAACGCAATGAAAACGCCTGGAAGATCTATTGATCAATGAGGCACATGTTTAAAGGATCTCTTCCACTATCCCTCAAAAGAAAGCAAGGACATGTACATTCTTCCGACCCTTCACCTATGGAGCGCTAACATGGTTATTAACGAAACGTCAAAGTCCGCCCTCGGGGTTTGCCAACGAGCAATGTAACGAAGTATTCTGGGAGTCAAAATCATAGACCGTATAAAGAATAGTTCGCTCAAAAACCAAAATTGCGGACGTAGGTTCCTCAGCTGCCAAATTAAAATGGAACTGGGCAGGCCCTGTCTGCCGTATGCTAAACTAGCTCTGGGCGTAACCACAGACTGGAAACCGGAACCGGCGGCGGCGCGGTAGGCCCAGAAGGACTGACTTTGGACTTTTTCCAGAAGGATTGATCTCAGATCGCTGTTAGTAGGAAAAAGTGGAATAAGGGAAGGGAGGCATTTGCCCTGCAGGGGGCTAATTGGTAATAATAATAATTTATTAGGGAAAGAAGTTTAAGGATAGATTGTTTCATCCCTTTCCGGGATGATTAGCGACTATTTTTGGATTGAAGGCATTCATCCTTGTTTATTTATTTATTAGCTATTTAAATTTATAATCAGTTTTCTAAATCTATGTCAGATCTACAAATTCTGTGGGTTCAAAATAGTATTCTGTCGCTGCTGTGGTAAGTACTAAAATGGGAGGAGAACCTTTTTGCAGTTTCTTCTTCATTTTTTCTCTGAACCACTGCAGGGCATTTGTTGTTAAAGTACCGACCCGCATTTCAATCTTGGAAGCGGTTGAACTCATCGTAGAACTGGCATTTGTTTCGAAAGGCGTCGTCAGTAAGTTGACCATTGTCGACGTGGTTGTTAAGAGATCCAAATTGGCTGTGATTGCAGTACGAGGATCACGTTTAGTTGTTGGCTTTATTTTCGTAGTCTTAGGTGCGATACGAGCAGTTGATACTGATTCATTATCAACGTTGGAAGTTCCGTGACTTCTATTAATTGTTTTCAGTACAATAAAGTTACTTTTGACGGTGGCGTGACTAATTTCAGTATTTAATTCTGGAGTTGACCTTAAAATAGGTTTCGTCGCATTTGTTAACGACGTAACTTCGGTGGACTGCTTTTCGAACTCTGCTATTTCCGAGGATTTTATAATATCATTCAAAACGATAAGTTGTGTTCTTAAGGCAGGTAATTTTTCTTCAGCTACATCTATTTTTAACGAAGTTTTTGAATTCATTTGTTTTTTTGTGACTTTATTAGTTATTAGACTTTCCACGACAAGTGTTATCCAAGTATGAACTGGTTCTAATGCTAAAAAAATAGTTTGCATGTCTCGACAATTGTTACGTTTCGTTTTGGTAGTTATTCCTATGACGCGTCCATGCACAAGTAATGGTATACCCTGTTCTTGATGACAAAATTTACTTTGATGTGGTTTTTTCGAAGAACACACATAAAATCCAATCATATTTCCTTGGCATTTGGTTATAATTGTAACTTGTAATCGGGGTCTATCAGTGTATGGTATAAGAATTAAAGCTTTTATTCCAATGGCGGTTTGTGGGTCTAGTGCGCTAAGTTTCAAATATTTGTTGTTTGAGTTGTTTGATTTTATATATATTAATCCGATACCATGGTTCTCTACAGAGTTCTTGGAACTAAGAAAGCTCTTATGTCGGGTGTTTACAAACACCTTCGCTATTTCTATAGCCGTATGTCCTTGTTTCACATATTGGCACGTCAGAGCGCAGGATGATGTAGTTATAATAAAATTAGGCAATATCACAGTACCTACACAGCACATTTCAGGCCGAGACTCACATGCATTACATATTAAACGAACTATCGTAGTTACTGAAATGGCTTTGCTGTCTTTGCAATACGAGCATAATATAATACTGAAGTATATCCATGATATTACATTCATTTTACTGTTGCACGTAATACTAGCAGCATTTCAATTTTATGATTGTTTTATCATAATAATTTATTGTGAACGAGCATTCAAAATTCAAACACATTACAAGCGTTACGTAGGCCATTCTAAATTATTTCAATTCAAAGCAAATACGAAGAATCTGGAGTGTTTCAGCAGTTTTCAATTTATCTGGAGCGTGTCGAGATTTTAAGTGGTTTTCAGTAGTTTCAGATTTTTCCGTAGTTGGAGGACAAAGCCAAATTTGCATCCAAATAGCATAGATCAAGCGAACATCATCATAATCAGCCTATAAACGTCCCACTGCTGGGCACAGGCCTCCCACGTGGACAATAGCACGTAGGGATATTGGGCCATAAACCCACCACGCTGGCCCAATGCATGCTGGTGGGTTTTAACTACTATCATCTTACGACAACAACCTGGAACAACGGCTCAACGTGCCTTCCGTACCTCCGAAGCAAAGCAAGCGATTCTTTATCCTTATGCAATGTCTAGTACTATTAATACAAAAACCAATGCACACAACGCTGCGCACTAGTTTGAATCTTTTCTACTGCTCATTGTTGAGTTCCAGAATGAGGCTCCTCACCTCAGTTTCCTCCCGAGCCTACAAAACGGAGTACTTTAAAATAGGCCAGTAGTGCGATTCCGTAAATACATACATTAACAAACGACTATTATCCCTTAAGGGTTAGTCAGAGACTATAGATTAGGCAAATAGGACCGCAAAATCAGTTCTCTGCCCTTGTCCACGTTGTATAACTGCACATGTGATCAGCATGATGTGGTGCTATGATCTATTTTCGACGTATGTGCAGTCTTTAGTCCGTTAGTCGCTTTCCACCCAAGAGAAAAGATGAGTTGGTAGTATACGTTTATTGAGCCGCCACATACACAGCTCTGCAATTCAAGCAATTCTGTAAAGGTTCGATCCAAAACTTGACCCTGAATCCGCAGTGAATAATCAAATTCGCATTCTTGCACTTTGACTAAGTATTAACAAATACACAAAGGTCTAAATCGAAGGGAACCTGAGGGTCGAAGCGAGAGGCGAGTTCACCATGGAGCTTTAGATAATAGACATACTTACCTACTGAAAAGCTTTAGCCCTTGTCTGCTGGGGCAGAAGTTCGTAGGTAGGTATCCTTATTTATCGATGGATAACGTTACCAATTACGTAATTGAATTTTCACACCACCTGCTCGACAATGTCAAATTATATGTCATGCAAACCTAACCTAAAGTAAGTCATTAAAGACCTGAGGTCTAGCAGGGCATTCATATTGTACTGAATTTCATTATGACCAGCTGGTCATTCATGTTTCAATTGAATTTGAAACATAACTAGAAATCGCATACGAACATTTACTATAAAGGTAGTAGGTAGGTGTGCAGTCTTTAATCCGTTCCTTTTACGCCTTTTACGACACCCAAGAGATGAAATATTTGGTATTATTTGGGTACTGTTTTTTGTAATACTAATTGTAGTTGTAGCACGTTCAGATTTCCCAAACTGAGGTGAGTACGCTAGGCGTAACCTACGCCTGGCTTCCTCACCAAACTATGTCTATAACTTTTGAACCATAATGCCCGCCTTCCACTAAGAGCGGAGCGGGCTCCGTTTAACTCGCAACGGCAATCTTCATAGAAGTTTCCCAGTTCCCAGTGCAAGCACTTCCGCTCTTAGTGGAAGGCGGGCATAAATAAGGGTACTTACTATTTATTTTCTTTGGGCACTATTTGGTACTACATGGGTACAGTTTTTTGGCATTCTTGAAATAACAGAATTCCATTTTAAGTACGCCAGGCGTAGGTACACAAAGGGTTTGGTAGTATTATTTTGATGAGCCTATCGCCGCTCTATGCTGTTGGATGTATGTGCAGTATTTATTTAGTCTGTTAGTCGCCTTTTACGAAACCGAAGAGAAGATTGGGGTTGGTAGTATTATTTTGATGAGCCCATCGCCGCTCTATGCTGTTGGATGTATGTGCAGTCTTTATTCCGTTAGTCGCCTTTTACGACACCCAAGGGACGAAAAGGGGTTGGTAGTATTATTTTGATGAACCCATCGCCGCTCTATGCTGTTGGATGTATGTGCAGTCTTTATTCCGTTAGTCGCCTTTTACGACACCCAAGGGACGAAAAGGGGTTGGTAGTATTATTTTGATGAACCCATCGCCGCTCTATGCTTTTGGATGTATGTGCAGTGTTTAGTCCGTTAGTCACCTTTTACGACACCCAAGGGAAGAGAGGGGTTGGTAGTATATTTTTGATGAGCTGTAGGATGTATGTGAAGTCTTTAGTCCGTTTGGGTCATTTTAGCTCCTTGTTTTAACAATGCGTCGCTCTATTGCTTGTTTGTCCTATCTCCATTTCTTCAATTTTAGTAGACGAGTCTTTTTAGTAGACGAGTTTTATGCTCTATAATATAAGGTAGCTATAGTTTATAGATTTGAAGGTTTTTCTTAATACATGAGTTACTTATGAATTGATTGATATAAATGATAGTAATCAATTATACCTTATTTTGCAGTTTTTATGTGGAGAAAGGACAAACAGGCAGAAAAATAATTACTTATGTGGACTTAGAACAATACCTCAATGGAGATAGGACAAAATGACAGTCTTTTTTGCTTGCTTGTTTGTTCTATGTCCCAAATGTATATACAGGATGGTGTATAAATCGATAAACTAACTATTACTTAAAAGGAACTCCAGTTTCAGTTTTATCACTTTTGGATTGCTTTGTGTGTTTTGGGCCTCAATTTAATACTGACTAGCATAAAACATGTGTCTTTGAAAACTTTCTTTTAGATTTAAAAGTACTTAAGTATAAATAACGAATTCATTTTTTGGAAAATTAAAGTGTAATTTATTGATGTCTATAAACAGAATTCTTTGTGCCTGGTTTCACGGCAGCTGAGCTTATATTATATAAAGTTTATCCAATTTTTATACAGCATAGTTGGTGGTGCATCCGACCTGTAGGCCTATTCTCTGACTCGGCTGACAGTTAAAGACAGTTAAAACACCCAAGGAAATTCGTCGCACATTGCGACGCGATCTGTATTTTTTACTAGCAATTAGCACTAGCACTGTAAAACGAATTTTCTTGGGTGTTCATAAGTTTTAACTGTCAGTTGAGTTAGAGAACAGGCCTGCTTGTATGTTAGTATTTTAACACCTTTTACCGTATTATTATTTTATTCCGATTTATGTATTTAACTTAAATGTTTTTACTACGCGACGCGACGTCTAAAACAAAAATAAAAACTTAGACTAAACCAAAACCAAACTTTATTCGATTATTTTAATACAACTAATAGTTTGGTAAAATTGACTGAGCTTGGAGGTTGTAAAACGTCGTTAAAACAACACCCTGTTTGAATTTCATCACTGAAGTAAAATGTATTTTCTGCTCAGTTTGCGGCTGCGTCTGATTATAAATACTTTTACAATATGTTCTAGACATAATTTGGCAATTGTCTGAAACAATTAAATATTAAAAACTCAACAATTACAACGAATAAACCAGTTTTTTCTCAATTCTGGTGATGTCTCCAGCCACATTGACAATTAAAACAAAATGGCGGGGATGGTGTCGCTGGCTATGATTGGTCGATTGAGTGGACATAGAACACTCAAGCACTCAACATTTTTTACGATGTTGGATATACAACAAAAACTGGACATAGAACAAACAAGCACGGAATTTTAGTTATGGTGTCATGTCACAAATAAAATTAAAATACCTTTTTAGTTGTGTTAAAAGAAAAATGTTTTAAATATTTTTTGACTAACAGGACCAAAATTATAATCTTAAAAATACTGCATTTACAAGTCATGTTTTACTATTGCTTTTTATTGTCTCGTAGATGGTGTGAAAAGTAGAGTATTCTCCTCGGGGATAAAGGTGCCTTCGTCTTGGGCGACCTTCAATCCCACGCTGCACTCAGGATTCATGTCTTAACTCCCTCGCTTTGCTCGGGAGTTAACTCTAAACACCCTCGCTACGCTCGGGAGTTAATGCTAGAGTCCTTCGTTTCGCTCGGGATTCAATACGGGGCGCCCGCTACATAAGACACTACTTTACCCACTTGGTGCATAATCTACTATTAATGAGCATGTATACTACCTGCTGGTAAAATAACTTAAATGCGTAAGTACCTACTATAAAAATATGTAGTACAGATATTTTGAGTCACAATTCGAAAGTGGAAGTGGCTGCAATGGAAAGGATTTAAAAAAGGGTTTAAAAAATTGCGATCTTGATGGCGCGTCCAACGTCTAACAGGTATGACATTCGGGGGGGATGAGGGGGGGGGGGGGTCCGGTCGTCCCACTGTCTCCAGATCGAGTGAAATAAGCTGCTTCTGGGCAAGCTCGCTCCATCGTCGGCCTCTTCTCAATCCTACGGATAAGAATGTGGCCAAGAGTAAGACCATTAATTATATAAAAAAAAGGATTCCTCCCAACGCCACATTTATTTTCTATTTTTATTTTTTATTGTTCTATTTTTTGAGTTTCGCTTTCTAGAGTTACTTCTCTCCTGTGGGTATCGAAAAGAAGAGTAAGTTTTTTTTTAAGTCAATAAGCGACTACAATCTTATCAGCTGCCACATTGGGTACACAAGAAGCTGAATTTGTTTTGATGGAATACAAATTAGACGGGTAATATTTTCTACATAGTACGTCACCGATATACAGACATACATACATCATGGCGGTTTCCTGGAGGGGTACCTAGTTAGAGACTAGTGACCGCAACTTTCCTTATGCTACGCTCCTGACACCGACATTAGACTACTATTTACACCTGCTTTCGTGATAGTACTTATCTTTGTAATGAGCATTGCGCCTAGCACGTTACGAAATGAGTAAATATTGCTCTTATCAAATGCATGAATATGAATGTGTCCGGTGGCTGTCGGTAGAGTACCAGCTGTGGCGCCTGGACTAAGCCGGCGGCGCCACGACGTGCGCGCGTGCCATTCCACTGTCGCCAGAGTAAAACGCAAAAGCACAGAAGGACCGCACTACGTCGACGTGGTATGCAAAATTCTCATACAAAACACAGAAATACTACGTTTCGTAGTTCCCTGTTTCCTCCTTTAGAACTGGACCAATTTCTATTACTTTTTCAGTATCAGTTAAAGAAAGAGATTTTCTATGTCTGTATGTTTGATTTTTTTTGCATTAAGTCATTTATTTAATAACCAGGAGCCTTCAAAATTTAGCGAAATAACTCCGTTTTAAGGCGTCTTTAGAAACATTAAGTGGCTAGTTTTAAAAAAAACAAACATACTTACAGACATAGAAAATCTCTTTCTTTAGCCGATGCTGAAAAAGTAATAAAAATTGGTCCAGTTCTGAAGGAGGAAACAGGGGACTACGAAACGTCGTTTTTCTGTGTTTTGTATGAGAAATTAGCAAGCCACTTCGACGTAGTGTTTCCTCTCCAGTTCGCACTAGGAAATTTAGCCGAGAAGAGAGTGCAATCCGCTTCGCTTCTTTTTTTACAAATAGGAAAGAAAACTCGCTTTAGACCTTCTGCTCCTTATATCGAACACGATAGTAAGGGCATAATCGATAATGAATGCTATTGTTTTTTTTTCTTAAATGTTTATACATAGGTATTTATTTTTTTAGGGTAACACGTTTTTTTGAGTGCTTGCTAATGACTACCGATGACCTTTATTAACACCGTATCCGGAATTGGATGTGAAGGCGTACTGACTAACGTTTGGGTAAACAATTTGAAAATACAATAAAAAAAGGCACGTAAAGCTTTTGGTCCCGGCTGTTGTCGTGCGATGGCAGTCTTGGTTTGAGATGGGTATCCACCCACTAAACAGGTATGCCTGCGTGTTGTATTATGGCCTAATTTTCACCATATGTGTTGAATATTTGATTATCGATAGTTAGGTATGCAATTGCGATATTTTTATTTTAAGATTCAAAAAGTACCATGTCATCAGCAAATAAATATTAATTCTATCCAGCAGCTAGAGCATTATACAATATAGCTGGGCTAATAGTGTTATACTCTTAGCCCAGCAGTCTGACATTTCATCAGGATGATGATGATGGTGAAACATAATGAACTCTCAAAGTGCCTTAGGTCTAAGCATTTTTAAAGCAACAACGCCTACAGTACGTTAAAGAGTGTCTCTATCGACTCTATCGTATTAGTTTAGTATACTTATTTACAGAATGAGTAAAGTGTGGAGAAATGCTGAGTGTGAGTACGTTCCTGAATTCTACACTAAAATATATGTAAGGATAAAAAAAAATTAAAATAGTAATTAGTTCTTTAAACTTATGTAAATGTTTGTACCGAAAATCTGTTTATTTCGTATGTCAAAAAAGACATCGAGACCTTCTGCGACTTTTATTTAACTGTGCGGCCATTCAGAGAGTGCATCCATGAATATCTACTCAATCAACGCCTAATGCCTGATATTAAGCTATCATGCGCCACTGCCCCGAAATAAAGGCTGGCCATTCACAAACAATGCACATATGAATGAAATACTATGGCTCCACCGCATTACCAACTAAATGAACCACTCTCAATGCTCTGGTCCGCACTTGAGAGCAGCGATAAATCAAGATAACGTCATGAAGTTATGCGGATGGGCAAGCTATTAAAATACCAATAATGTGCCAATTTCGATTGCAATTGGTTGTTCCGATACTGAATTAAACGATCAGCTGGCACTGCTTCTGCGTAGGATCCTGCTGTCGTCATCGGTTCAATTGGAGAAGGTAGCCAGCGGTCACCTTGTGCCTGTATCCGAATAATTTCTACTGGCGATTACTACGCACTCTAGCTGTTACCTATTTGTTGTTTTTAAGAATTTGTTTAGCAAGGCCTTTGCTTTGATGATATATAATACGATAAGGTCGAAGATGGATGTGCTATATAGGAATGCGCTATCTAACCTGTCGAACACGACAATGCAACTATTATACATTGTTGTACTTTATTATTTATTTAAAACAAGTTACTTTAATAATACAAGTACATATCTAACTGCAATTGCACTTATTATCAAATATGTACTTAATTTTTTAGAAGAGCTATGTGAAACTCTTAAAATTTTTACTTTAGTAGAGTGAGAATATTTGGTTATGCATAAAACTACGCTTGTTAAAAACTAAGTGCTGTAGCTTGAATGTTGTTAATGTTATTAAGCGTTAAAATAAATAACTAAAAATTGCTTTGAAAAAGATATTTTTGACTAGATTTATGATATTATCCAGATATTTTTAGATAGCTAGTTTGCTATTTAAAAATCTGCTTAAGGAATACAACGGAACAGCAAGTATAGACGTAATAAGGAAAAATTAAAGCTTATTTTAATAGATATTCTACATATCTGCAGATTATAAAAAGAGCTACCAAATCAAAGTATTGTGTAGTCATCCATCACGAAGGAGCGAAATCTTGTATCACTTGCTTCATTTCAGTAATGGTTGATTGTTTACAGTCAATAAAATATAAAAACTATAAAGTGGAACTTAATTAATTTATTGGACATCCACACTCATTGTACAACTTTTATTTTTCATAATTGGCATGTAACAGAGTCTATATAACATTAATATCTAAATTTTATTCTACTTTGAATTTGGGGATTCCGTATGATTCGTGGGGGACGCCTTGACTAGTCGAAATAGCGTTTGCGCTATCGTAATTGGCGGTGGAAGAAGAGAAAGCGGTTGATGCGCTGCCGTCATACGCGCCTGCCGAGGAGCCGTTGGTCTCCACCGCCGCTAGGCTCACCGCCCCCGACCCGCTGCCGAAAGCAGATCCGAAGCTGGTCGAAGCCTGGTTCTCATTCTTGTTAGCCTGTCCGTACGACGACCCGAAGGTGGAAAGCAGCTGGCTCTCAGACGGCCCGGCGGACACCTGTCCCGATCCAACGTTGGATTGTTCGGAGTACGACCCAGCAGATGAAACTCCTGTGTTCAATCCCGACTGGCCAGAGTATGCGCTACCCGCAGAGCTGGAGTCAGCTCCGGCAAAACTCGCGGACTGACCTTTGTTATTGTAATCACTCACAATGTTGTTGATTACAGCCTGAGAATCCTCCTTGCTGTTATATTTAATGAAGAAAACTTCTGGTTTAGATGGGGGCTTCTGTTCTACCTTGGGTAGTACAACGTTCTGGTAATCTTCAGGCTTCTTCACGAGAACGTAAACAATAGTTTTCTCTTCGTTTTGCTGTTGGAGTGGCACATATTGGGGTCCAACGCCCGCTTGCGACGGCGTTTTGATGAAAATGATTTTGTAATGCTTCTGAGGTGCGGGCAGCACTATCGGGTTGCGGGGTCTGACTGTTTCAGGTTCCTCGGGAGCGGCGTGAACGTAGAAATGTTTGAATACTTGTGCGGGTTGCTGCTGGATTTGGTAGTTGTGTTGATATTTTTCCTGGTACTGACTCGCGGTTTGGTATTGGTAAGCACTTTGTCCAGCGTTTCCTCCCGATTGGGACTGGTAATTCGGCTGAAGGAGGGTGTTTGCGACAATGTTAGAGCTGCCGGTGCTGGGAGATGTGAAGTACTGGCTGCCTGCTCCGGTGGAGCTGGATCCACTCTGAAACCCGTTGTTTCCCCCTTGATATCCATTTTGCTGGCCAGCTGCGAGCGTTTGGTATCCAGTAGAAGTGTGCTGCCCGGTAGTTAGACCTTGGTAACCAGCGTTTTGTCCACTAGTCAGCCCTTGGTATCCAGCATTTTGTTGCCCGGCACTTTGACCTTGGTAACCAGCACTTTGTTGTCCGGTAGTCAGACCTTGGTATCCAGCACTTTGTTGTCCGGTAGTCAGACTTTGGTATCCAGTACTTTGGCCGGCACTCAGACCTTGGTATCCAGCATTTTGTTGTCCGTTCGTCAGTCCTTGGTACGCAGATTGGCCCTTGTATCCGTTGGACCCGCCGACACCGGAGTAGCCTGTGTTGTAGTTGCCACCGACGTTGGTACTGCCGACTTGGTACGAAGGTACTCCGTACGAAGTCTGTGGTACTTTGTAGTGATAGCCTAAACCTATGTCCGCCGATACGACGCCGATCGCAACCGTGAATACCTATAAAAAAAGAAATTATTACCATTATTAATAAAAAAGTTAACAAATCTCCTATGGAGAAGGTGGATGTCCTCCATATCCAATTATAACATTAAAAGTACAATTGATTTTTCAGCAAATGAAATGTTTTGTTTTTTAAGGTAAACGCGAACACTATACACATTGCAATGAAACACTTATTAAATAACTTCAAAAAAGGAGAAGGTTCTCAATTTATTGGGATCTTTTTTTTAATTATCTTCAACACTACATTATTTCATACATCATTTTCTGTAACGAAACGAAAAAAAGAAACATCATTCCGTAATCTAAAAAGCTGTTAATAAACATTATTTCTACTTCATAGCTTGCTATTGCAATACCCTATTATATTTAATTGGTGTCATAAAGTATTCATGTTGTCTATACAGAGAAAGTATTATTCCGGCGTCCCGGGTCCCGACTGGGCTACATTGCCCGTTGACCGCGTAAGATCGTTGACCGTCAATACTACGAAATGTTGCAATGCTCGGACGCGTTCCAGTGAAATTAGATCTAGTTGTTTTTTTATATGTACAGACCATGATGCAATTATGGAAGAGTGCATACGAAAGTACGTCTCTTTTAGAACACTTCAATAGTCGATAGCGATTTTACCAATT
Organism: Scoparia ambigualis; assembly: GCA_963921215.1. Taxonomy (NCBI): domain Eukaryota; kingdom Metazoa; phylum Arthropoda; class Insecta; order Lepidoptera; family Crambidae; genus Scoparia; species Scoparia ambigualis. The sequence continues at coordinate 23,564,412 of OY992501.1, read as the reverse complement.
ACAGTAATGCAGAACAGACATTGTTTTGTAACGCTGTTAAGTGATTTCGTCCACTCCACATTTGCTGTACATAAGAATAGGTATTCTCTTATATTTTATTTGATACCGGTTAGTTGCTCTTAATTTAGTCTTTAGATACTAATTATTTAAAAAGTCATTAATTAATACGCCAAAAAGTGATTAAATAGGAATATTAATCTATTAGGAATAGGAAACTATGCGTTTAACAAGGTATTGACATTAGCAGAGGGTAGTCATCATCATCATCATCAGCCTATAAAGCCTGGAGCCAAAGCCAATTGCCTGACTCTATCATAGAGACGGCAGTGAGACGACCGAGCTCTGCCGTGTTACCATCAGAAGTGGATAGATCCTATCAAGAAATTGTTGGCATAGCCGGGCTTAAAAATGGAAAAGACTTACACAGATTGATAATATCCGGACATCATGCCCTAATAGCCTTAAATTGGTATTTCAAAGATAAAAAAACGGTTTTTTTTTTTTCGAATTACGAGTTATGCGTGGTCGCGTGATTCGCTCGCTTTGCTTTCGTTCGGCATATTTAGGCGAGCGCGGCGGAGTTGACAGAAAAAGACTTGTGTATATTTGGACCATGGACGTTGGGAAGTATACGTCTGTAATAAGCCGTATATATACTCCCGTATACTATACTCCTGGCAACCCTACTTGCAACACCCCGAAACTTGACAACTCGACGAAACCCAAGGATGGGTTGATAATTTTCCGGTAGAGATTATGCCTGCTATGAGAAGAAGACAAAAAGCTGACAGGGCCAATTTCCGATACCCAGCGAACTTCGTCGTTCATTTGCCAATTTAGGTTTTTTATTAAAGTTCTTCTTCTTTATAAATACTAATTAAAAATGCGTAAGTGTATTATTTCGTTTGTTTGTATCTTTTGCTTCAACAGAGCAATAGATACATTTGGGGAGCGCACGTGTGACATAGGCTTCTTCAACAATGTAACTGTTGCATAAAATTGTCATTTATAGCACATCCAGTGTAGTGATACACCAAAAGTCAGAAGTCATCGGAGAAGGAAGCAGTGGGAGAATGCTAGTTATGGCACAATAAAAACTTTTTGATTGTGGTGATAGGTGAAGAATAGAAAGTCAAGGGCAAGGTCGCGCCGCGCCGCCCACGTGGCGCAATCGCCGCATCGAGCACCACCGCCCGCTCGTCCGGCCGTCTGTTGCGACCGGGATGCGCATGCGCAGATGACGCCATGACGCAATGACGCAACCGACTTTGGGTCAACTTGGTGAGTGCGATGAACTTGAAAATGTCTTCCTACCAGATGGTAAGACAGGCCACTTAACACTGTTCGTACAATTAGGTATCTCGGAAAGCTGAATTGAATGTTTTGAATGAAATAAAGACGTGTTAGTGAAAGGGGATCGCTAACGGTGGGTTGGTAAAATTGGACCATTAGAGCTTTGTATGTTGACCTGGTAAAATTTTATCTAGATTTATTGGTGGATATTAAAATTGTATTTATAATATAATGTTAATATTACGCAAATTAAGTAGGTACATATATTTAAAGTAAAAACCATATCCGGTGATCCCGGAGAATGCCATCTCATATCTTGCTTCTATCATGAATACGCCTTGCAGCCACGAAATAGACCTTCCTGCAAAATTTCAGTGTGCTGATTTCAGGTCTAGTTTCGGTTTGGGCTGTGTGATGTTAGCTTTCTCTGTCAGTCGGGACTTCTCCCTGTATATCACAGACCAAATGATCAGTGATGTTCAACAAATGCCTATGTTTGTATCGTCATGAATGCGCCGCGGTGCAGTAACGGAAACCAGGCTCTTGTTATAATTTCTTTGAAAGAGTGATGAGTTATCCGATGTGCCTAAATGGAGACATGGGAACTGTTTGCTCTTTCTGTCATTCATAATATCCATATAAAAAGATTCATACATAATATACCTACGCCTAAAACAATTATAGGCTTTAAGCTTTTTTTATTGTGTAACAAAGTGATTTACTACGGCCCAATGGAATGTTCCATTCAAAATCACACATGAATGATTAACTAACAATAATTCACACAATCATAAAATATTATGGCTATCTTTATAATATGTATAAATTTGTAAGCACGTTGAGCTTCGGGGTCGTAAATACTGGCTCATTATCCGGCGTTTGTTTGTATGAGCCGCCATTAATCTTATCTTCGTTGGGTGGCTTTCCCCATAAGTGACCAATAATGTATTTAAATGGTACTTAGAGAATGAAGCTAATTACTAAAGCGTTAACAATTTATTAACAACATCTGTGATGTGATTATTATAAACTAGCGCCCTGAATTTCGTTATTGCTTACAATAAGCAAATTCGCGAAGGTTAGAAATCTACAAATGTTTTGTGTTTCTTTGTTAGTGACGTACACAGAACAAGAAGAAACTTCTGTTCGGTGGTCCCGTATATGCGTAACTATGCGACTGCGAAACTTTTGCAAGTCTTTGTGCGCACGTTAAGTTCTATAGTAAAGTAAATTATTCAGATAACTTTTTTACAATATTTTATTTTTAAAACGAAACTTATGTAAAAAAGCTAACCTAAATTGCCACCGGCGGCAGTGAGATAATAAGAGACTAAGAACTACTACTTTAAGCAGTTAGCAAACTACTACTGCCTTTTGTATCTGACCCTTCGTCCAACCTTTCATCGGGAGCCTTATTATTATAATAAGCCTCACTTCTCCCACCGCATGGTAAGGATACATTACAGTACATTCAATTAAATAATATGTAAAAAGATTTATTTGACAACAAGTATAGCATTCTTTCAATTTTATTACAAAGCTAGGAGAGACAGTTACATTCACAAAATAGTGTAAGGCTTTTTTAATTACTTCAAATCTATTTAACCGTACAATGCGAAAATAACACGCGTATCATTGTGCTCGCTTTATTAATATAGTGTACAGCTTAAATATTGCAGCTTTAAGCGTTTTGCTCATGACAGACATCACCAAATTGATCGATGCAGCTTAAAGGGATGAATAAAATTATATTAGACCAGGCTGTGCACGGGGCGTGCCGTGTGGTCCGTCCGAGCCCGGACGGGACACGGCCCGCTCTAATATAAATACAAATTACAAAATGTATGCAACGTCTCAAATCAATGACCCGTCCGGGCTACGCACACGGCACGCCCCGTGCACGGCCCGGTCTAATATAATTCATTAATTAGTCATCAATATATCAATTATTTTAACAAAATCATTTTAACACAAATTATAAATTATAAAGTCCTAATCATAATCTATGTGGTGACTTCTTGAGGATTGGCTATTATGTTGTTATATTATTATATCAGCACTTCAACATGTTAACAATAGCAACTGTAGCTTATTACGCCAGTAATTACACACCATTAAAACTGACTTAGTGTTTACGATCCGCTATCATTAAGCATGATTTGATAGTAAAAAATGTCTTAATATCATTATATTTCGACTCCTCTAGCCCCAAAGAGAATCAGCGGCATAGTAAAAAACAACAATAATAATTATTGTTAAACTAACAGCGACGCCCGCCGCCGTGTTGCGTCCTTGAGCGACTGCACAGAGCCTAGCTGAGAGTGAATTAGCATCTCACGCATATGTGTGTAGTTAAAATATCCAAATGTCAAGTTTAAAGTTAAGGCTCTGCCGGCACAATACCGGCCACGCGATGATGTAACTGTTTTGACACCTATCGGCTCGCACACATAACCCCAGGGTCTATCTTATTATGTTCAGTGTAAAAAATTAACGACCTCTAAGGCCGATACGTTTGTCATATTATTTTATAGAAATGATAGCCGAATGTTAATTAACATAATTTGGAGATAAAAATTTCGCATTAACTTACTACTCGTGTAATTAAGTGGGGGCTGAGGCACATTTTGGGATCAGTCAGGTTGGTTTTTTTTATCGCTTTGTCATGTTTTTACAAAAAAGTTTCTATATAAATAAAGACTAAATAGAACCTTTTTAAACGACCTTCGATGCCATCTTAATCCGGCTCCCAGTTCTTCCAATTGAGCCACGAGTGGTTTACCACGCCGAATATTCCAAAAAAGCTTGATAAAGCTTGATGAATACGTAGGGCAATTTTTTATTTTCCAGGTGCCATTATCAACTTTATGCACTTCGAATCAAAGATTTCGAAAATAATTAAATGAATAGGCATATTTCAAATATCGATAGAACGAAATCGGATGCCTGTTTACATTTTAACACGGGAAAAGCAGTTTGAGTGAGAACGTTTGTGTACAGAGGAACACTTTTTTACGAAGCTTTTATTTTTAACTACACAGGTATCTAAACTTTTATCTACACTATTCCCGATTGATGTAGATGTAACCAATACTTAGTTAAGGACTTCAGGTTAAATATTAAATTTCGTTTTTAAGTGACAAACGGCTACAAAGCGTTCCAATTTATATAAAAAAGAAAACTTAGTAACAAGCCTGTAACGTTAGATCAGTGGTCCGAAACCTTTTTAGGTCCTCTACCCTTATGACCTAACTGATTTTACTCCTTTCCCAACGATGAACTCAACTCAAACAATATTGTGTGTGGTAGGTATTTATACCTACTACCGTTCTTTGGTAAATACTTCGCGCGCTAGACACGCTGTGTTCAGTCAGACTGGTCGTTTTGAAATTTACGGACGAGTTTGTTCTTTCTTCATCATTGTCATTGTCGTGGCCCATCATCTGTACAGCTTTGGACGTATAGGCCTCCTCTTCTCCTCTCCACTAGCGGTGGTCTTGCGCCCTCTCCATCCAATCACGGTCTCCAGATCTTCAGATATCATCAACCTATCTTTTGTGAGGTCTTCCTCTTCCTCGGGTATTGGCTCTGGGTCTCCAGTTTTCCAGTCTAGGGGTTTTCGGGACCAACGGCTACCATCCATTCTAGCAATATGGCCCGCCCATGTCCACTTCGTTATTGCGATAATACCGACTATCTTGTCTTCTGTCGGAGCCATTCATTTGTCTTCCAGTCGCGCAGGATTATTCCAAGCATTTTTCTTTCCATCGCCCTTTGCGCAACTCTGAACTTCTCAGTCGACTTTTTTGTGAGTGACATGATTTCCGCTCCGTATGTGAACTCAAGCAGAACCCACTGCCTGAATACACGAATCTTCAAATGTAACGGTAGCTTTACCACGTTAAATATTTCTGTTGGCACAAAATGTTTCATTTTTAGACCGATCTTGATTTACTCGCTTTTGAGGTCTTATATGACCACCATCTCCTCAATACACTCTAATACCAGTACCAACCAGAAGCAAGTCGTCAGTAAATCTAAATAACCATGCCCTTATCTTCTTCCCATTTGAGCTTCCTTCGCTTCGCCACGCCGTTCGCGTCGCGTCGCCATCGCTCGGCCATCGCGTCGTCAATCTCGTGCCCGCAGAGAGCGATGCGATGCGGATGTGGATCGGATTCGTTGTCCCTTCAAATCTTGTTCGTACAAAATGTATGAAAGAGATGCCTTGCCTTGTAATTACACAGAAAGGATGCGGCGCGGATCCGCCGAAATCCGCGATCATCCGAATCTTACATCGCTTCTGTGTATTTCGCGCCTAACACACGCAGTCGCGTTCGCACTTAGGTGTTTCAGCATTGAGATATATCTTTCGATATTCGATTGCTGCCTCTACGAAGCGACGGCCCACCACTCAATAGAATCGAATGCCTTTTCATAATCAACAAAATGTTAATTTAGGGGCTTTCTGTATTCGTGGTACATTTCGATGACAGTCTTTAACGTTTGAAGGTGGTCGTTAGTGCTGAATCCTGAACGAAGCAGGCTTGTTCGCGTGGTTGGTCGAAGTCTAACTTGCTCGCTAGCCTGTTGGCTATTACCTACTCGGGTGAAGAGTTTATATAGGAGTTATAGTAAGCTGATGGATCTGTACTTTTCAATTTCATGATACCACCTTTTTTGTGAGGAAGAATGAAGACGGATATTCGGCGTTTGAGACAACAACCAGCTCAGAATTATTATTACCCCCGCGAAATACCAGTTTTACCCCCACGGTGGTAATTACCCCAGGTTAGGAACCCAGGCGTTAGATAAATATTTTTGTAGGTACTACCACTGGTGTCGGTGATTCTTGGAGAGGAGTTCAGTCCTGATATCGGATTCGTAGATTAATTATTTAGGTTTGGGTAAGTGTAGGTATAGCTGTATGCCTTATCAACAGATTGGATAGTTTTAAGCCCTCTTTTGCCATGCATTGTAATTATTGTAGTGTAGTGAAAAATATTAAAACCATGAATCTTATGCCGGGATCTATCTTCATTATAAAGTTGTTAGTGGGAATTAGGAGGTAATCTCCGAAACTACTCATTTGATTTTGAAAATTTTAGTAGGATATAGGCTATAAAAGTATTAAATATAACTGGCAACTGGTAACAGGCTGCATATTGCATATCACGCTGAAGCTTGTTATAAATAAATCAATAATAGCTGGTGTAAAGTACAGCCAAAAACAAACATCAATTATAAAGAAAGAATCGAATTTCGCTCCATCGATTATCATAATCGACCTCTCTGTAGGTTCGGTTATCGAATGAGGTTGGTGCTTAATATTATTAATGACTGCAAGCCGATAAGGCATAGCCCTTGCGCAGTCGCCGCCACCGCCCGCCCTTCCGAATCTGTATGTCATGGCCACGCCCGGTTCAATATGATCATCGCTTGTTCAACTTGCTTGCTTTTGTCCGCTTTTTTGTTTATATTATTATTATTTTTATAAGCATTGCACCGTATTAAAATATTCATAAAAACTATAAAATTCTATTTTAGATGTGAATCCGCTTCATGTTTTTTTTATAAGTTGTATCATCTTATTACGAGTCTGAATTATGATAATATCCTGGTGATGCATTTCATTATAATATTGACATCGAATACCTACATTTGGTTAATTGTACATATCTATAAATAAATGTAACAATATTTTCAAGTTTATAGGTATGTTTCACAGCTCGTGTTGCCCTTTGACCTACAGTTAAGGTATTTCTTGTGTCAAATGTCCATTAATATTTATGTGTTGTCATTCTTACTTAAAAGGAATCATTGACATTAGTATTTAAGTAACATATGCTTTTATTGATTGGAATAACACTAAAATGCTAAATCACTCATATTTAATGAAATACATAAATAAGTAATACATAAAATACATAAACTTATTAATTAAAATAGAAATATTGATTACATTAACGTGGTATTGAGGATTACTGTATTTTTTTTTAAATAAATCCCTTACGGCTTATTGATAAAGTCAATTTATTGAAGTCACGTCCCTATACTTGACACACAGATCTGTGACTTGACATTATATCCGCTTTATGCTGGAATGTAGGAAGGTCAACTTGTTTTTGGAGACTGAAGTAATTTGATTGGAAGATGGTATTGCGGGAAAGATATTTTTAAATGATGATTGCCTGGGCTACATGAATGTCAACACTTCCCGGGATGATATAAGTGTATAATGTATAATAATTAAGTATGTATGTTATCAACAATATAATTTAGTAATATTATCTAAGTAAAATACCTACTCCTTAATGTGATTACAATTATTTTGTATTGTCAACGCTATATTTATATCTTTGTATGAAATATAGGTAGGTATACTCCTACCTACTAATAGTACTTTACTAGTTACTTTATTTATTCGAAATAAAATTAAGCAAATGAAAATAGCACATGACGAAAATCAACTTTCCTCAGTAGCTCAGTAAGAAGAGCAGAGCGACACGGATTGACAAAAAAGTCGTTGATTCGAACACCTAATTTAGGCATGTTGGCTTTTTTTACGTTCGATGCTTAACTAAGTATTTTCATTTAGATTTAAAGCAAAATCATCAAGAGAAATAGAACAAAATCCTGTAGAGATACTTCAATAAACTTCGTTAAAGTCATTAAACACGACGTAAGTCAAATTAAACTCTCTGAAGTGTTAGGCTTATTTTTTATCTAAATAGAGAATACTGCGTTTTTCTGTCTCTCTTACAAAATCATTCTTTTTCTAGTGCTTTCTTAATTAATTTAACTAAGTAAACCTCATTATAATGATTCTAATAGACCAATCAAATTCCGCGTTTAAATTAATCCGCCTAATTGACCATCCATTGTACAAAGCCGAAGTTTTTTCCTACAGACTTAGGGGCGCGCGACCCGTCGTCGGAGCCTTACTACAAAACCTTGTTTTTCTGTTGTGTGAAGCGTACCATGAAGTTTTTATACCGACTCAAAGTTGATTCTGTGTAAACATGTGATAGTTCTGAAGTAACTGTAACAATCTTTGCAGGTAACAATGTGTGGTCGTTTTACTGCAAAAAACAAGTAAGTTAATCGAAAATGTTCATACCTTGACTTAGCACTAAAAACGACTTAGTTTTTAGTGCTCTTTCGTCTGGGAAAAGTTGGTAAACTAGTAGTCACTTTCAGAGCTACTTCATGAGAAAACAAATTATATCCAACGATTTTATTCTTAATTAAACTTTAACTTTTATACTTTGTAGGTAACTCAAAATGTTAAATGTTGGAGTTACCTACTTGGTTTTCGATGAAAATATTTTTCTTTCTAGTTGTCCCTGTGTTTGCGTACTTTATTTACATCACACTAATTTTGCATGTTGATATTTAAACGAAATTATTTCTGTTTTGTAATAATATTTATTAAATTTATTACATTTTTACAGCCTAACAGACTTAACACCGAATGGCATCCGCTACAAGTCATGCGATTGGTTATCCAGGTAAATTAGTCGGATGAGAGATGAACATACTTTAATCGCTACAGACTATAAAAAAAATGGTGTTCAAGGGCGGTTCTTCAATTGGTTATTGACAGTTGTAACAATAAAGTATGAAATATGTTGTCTAAGGTAGTTTATAATTTAACGATAATTATTATCCAATAGTTTTTTTTATTAAGATAATTTCTGAATATTTAATTTTTACAAAATCAATTTGTTATTTTTTATCTGTGGATTACAAAACCCGAAACACGGGCGGCTTTGATTGAGCTTCGTGTGACGTCACATTTCACAATTTAGCAAAAACTAACTGTCAGGTTTCAAAATAAATTTGTTTAGTTTATTGTGGTGTGACGTCACAGGGATACATGTCACGTGACCAACCGTTTTTGCACGAAATTTGAAATGAATGAAAACTATTCTCTATTAAATAAAGCTTTTTCGAGAAATAAATTATTTTACGGGGTATAAAATAAGCGTTTGATATTTTTAAAATACTTTTCCAAAGACTGTCAAGTAGCCAATTATGTTTAAAACTTATTTGTTTGTAAAAGTAAACAACTGACAATTAGATACTTACTTACATCTTAAGTTTACATAAACAATCAATTTAAAAATGTAACCTGTCTTTTCTTTCTTCAAAGATAATGTTTTAGGATTATCGTATAACTTTATTAAATGGATACGTTTTATCCAAGGATTGAAAAATCAGCAATAAATATCGTAAAAAAATAAGTACTAATAATTATTAGTAAGTACTAAAAATAGACTTCACTTTAACACTATCCGAAATCGTTAACCAGAGGAATTAAGAAAATTAAAAGCTCCAAATAAAGACGGAGAAAGATACTTAACAGATAACTAATTATTCAAGTTGTTTTTTTTTATGGCAGATCACTATATTAAAACTATGTTTGTTCCTGTCATGTGCGTTTTCTTTCATTCATTTTAAAGCGTGTTGCCTTTGTTGCAAGCTTCTATCTACATCCGGTGATGTTATTACATATGTGGCTTAACGCACAGTACCGCACAATAATTATAATTATAACAATAGGTACAGTTAAGTTCGTTCTTTCACATATTTTGTATATCTTTCACTTTGAATTTTCAATGTAAGGTCCCATATTACGAGTATTATGACGTACCTACATAACACAGTACAATAGTGTGAATATAAATGTTTCTAAAAACCCAATTGTCTAGAAAAAAGAAGTATAGTTTATATTAATAATTCGCAAAGCCTCGCAGTTGTTAATCTCAGTCGCATCGTCTTGTCTAATTTATTATGTTGAATAATACCCAAAATTAACAACTACGTAAATACATACTTAAGTAAGTACTAATATAAACAAAAAAAACTGTTTCTGTAATTTATGTGAGAATAATTTTGAATTCGAAAAATTACTATAATAGATGAGCTCATTTGTAATCAAACCATTGATAATAGGCAACAAATTGTTTGCCTTAACCAAAAAAGTTTAAAAAGTCCCCAAAAACCTTTAAAAAAATAAACGAATAAAAGCTTAGAGAAACAACAATACCAAAAAAAATAACTACAGTACAGTTAATCCACATTTCACTGTCTGCGTCAGTCACTTGCGTGTGCGCCGCAAAGTTAAAAGCTCACTGTACGTACCAGTAGTGCGTGCATGGTGGCGTCCTGGCCAGCCGAACAGATCACCAGACGGAGTGTTAAGTGTCGCGGCGGCCACCGGCCAGCCCCTTTTATAGCACAGGTGCGTCGCCGGCAAGGTTATGTCAACGAGCTCACATGCCATCGTCACTGTCACGCATCTCCACCAGGTGGAGAACAGGTCTGAACTAGATCGTTGATGTCTTTTACCAGTCCGAATTGTCCATTTGTAGAATCGGTCATGTTAAAACTATGTAGCCGTTTGTACGTTAAGTAATTTCAATAGTACCTATGTAGTAATTTGTAGAATCGGTCATCTCAAGACTACAGTCATTTGTAGAATCGGTCACTCCGCGATTAAACTAAAAGTATGAAAATATTATGTCAAGAGTTTTTAATAGGTTCACTGACCAAAACAAATAACAATCTAGAAATATTTGATGCGGGGGACTATGGGGTAAATGTCAGAATTGAGATGAAACACTATTGAGGACTTCTTGTAACAGCAGAATCAAACCTTAAACCACTGACCATGCATTGTTAGCGGGATACATTTGCAAATCGGAAAACATTCGATTTGTATCACTAATAGTTATTTGATGTATATACAGGAGTGCAAAGTTATAACCGAGTGCTCAATTTTCTAAAATTAGAATCCTAAACGTTAGCGAGGGAATCAAGAGCACGAGGTGAAAAATCTTTGCACTCGAGTGCAACACGTAACTTTTCATTCCACCTCAGCGAGGAAATGACTTAGCAAATTAAAAAAAATTACACAAAAAAGGTTCCGAGTGTGAGTTTTTCACAGATGTATATTTTTTAACGTCTGTGGAGTTTTTAACAAATTAAAAAAGGTTGTATGATAAATTCGGCACTATGGAGGGAGAAGTAAATAGGTTTAATGGTGTTTTGAATTCACAAACTTAGTGCACACGATGTTCTAAATTCAATTTACTTTATTCTCTAGCGGATAAAAACGGCTTTTGCACTCAGATATCGAAGAGTAAAAATACTCTTTCCGAGATGGGGGGATGAAAAGTAAATTTAATTTAGAACATCGTGTGCACTAAGTTTATGAATTCAAAACACCATTAAACCTATTTACTTCTCACTCCATAGTGCCGAATTTATCATACAACCTTTTTTAATTTGTTAAAAACTCAGACTCGGAACCTTTTTGGTGTAGGTAATTTATTTTTCATCCCCCCATCTCGGAAAGAGTATTTTTACTCTTCGATATCTGAGTGCAAAAGCCGTTTTTACCCGCTAGAGGACAAAGTAAATTGAATTTATAATATCGTGTGCACTTAGTATGTGTATTCAAAACATCATTAAACCTATTTTCTTCTTCCTCCATGGTGCCGATTTATCATACGACCTTTTTAAATTGTTAAAAACTCAGACTCGGAACCTTTTTGGTGTACCTACTTTTTTAATTTGGTTGGTAATTTCCTCGTTGAGGTGGGATGAAAAGTTACGTGTTGCACTCGAGTGCAAAGATTTTTCACCTCGTGCTCTTTTGATTCCCTCGGTAACGCTCAGGATTCTAATTTTTGAATCACTCGCTGCGCTCGTGATTCAATTTTAGCATCCTTCGCTTGCTCGGTCATCTAAATTGAGCACGCGGTTAAAAAGCAAGTTTGCACTCTTGTATAACAAATAACTATTATCCTAGCGGATAAAAACGGCTTTTGCACTCAGTTAACAAAAAGTAAAAATACTCGTCATTTAAATGTATGTGTGCATACATACGTATGCAGTACCTATGCGAATTCATAGATAGCTGTTTTCAGAAATCATGACTTAGTAAAATGTTTTTCTAAAAACAAATTTCGTTTTGAACAAAACAAAACACAGTATTTGAAGTGCCACGATCGCGCAAATTACGATTATCAGAGCAAAAAAATTGGTACCTACTTAGAGTCGAGTTCACGAACTACAACGTAACCAAGGATTTTATAATCATCCGGTTATTTTGTAACAATTGTCTAAACAAGCCGCGTTTTTTTATGTTCACCAGGAATTTTTAATCAGCTGTCTAATAACCAAATGTTTTTGAATGAATATGTCAAAAAAGACCGAATGGTATTATTATTACTTGTAAAGATGTCAGTGTATCAGCATACCTTTGCATAGAGCCAGACGACATTTTAAAATGGTAGTATAGCATTATAATACTATTTAATAAAATCTCTGTTTAGTCAATGTCATGACCATAGTGTGAACGTATTTGTTATTTAGCATCATTTCTACTGTCAATGTGAAGTGATTGTCAGTCAGACAGATAAATCAAACATAATTCAAGTTATTTCTTATTTATTAATTTATCAATCGAAAAGTATCAATGGAGGATAAACGCAAGCGAACTCTAAATTTCACCAGTGACGAGAAGTCAGTACTAACAGAATTAATAGTAAAGTACAAAGATATAGTAGAAAATAAAAGGTCTGACACTACTTCCAATGCGGAAAAAGCTTGTGGTTGGAAGAGCTTGTGTAAACAATTTAATGCTATTAGTACGCACTGTAGTCGTACTCCGGAGAGCCTTAAAACTTGCTGGGAGAACATTAAACGTCAAACAAAGAAGCAATCAGCGAGTCGGAAACGGGAGGTGTTTAAGACTGGCGGTGGAAGACCACCTCCACCTCCTCCAAGTACTGGTGTTGACAGCATAGTCGAATCAATATTGGGGCCTGCTTTAGAAGGATTGGAAAATCAATATGATTGCGATGCAACTCTAGGTATAAAAGGTAAAGAAAATAATGCCACACAATCAACTAGTGATGATTACACACAGATAGGGTTCGAAACTGAGTTTCTAGATAGTGAAAATGACATAGTCGGCTTAATAGTGGTAGAGCCAGAGCCAACATCCTCACTTACCAAGAGCCCCATAGCTCAAACAAATGCTGAACAAGATGAAAATAATATGAAATGGGAGGGGTGGACACCGAATACCCTAAAAAGGCCCTTAACAGAGGTCCTTAAAACGGATAACATAAAAAATAACAGTTGGGTGAAAAGGAGGAGACCAATCGAGCAACAAAGTTTGAGTGACCAACTCGCTCAAGAAAAGATTTGCTTAGTAAAAACTTTAATTGAAAACTCAAAGGAAGAGTCTAAAAGAAGAATTTTAATTTTAGAAGAACAATTAAAACAAGAAAGAATTAAAACTCAAAAATTATTGTAACATCATTTGATGATTATTAGTTTAGAAGGTACTAGAATAAGACTGATTTGATAACAAAAAGACTGATTTGATTTGATTATTCTTGAGATATTATTTGTAATGTTTCTTGTTTTGCTACCTATTAGTATAGGTATTTATACTTAAGTAAATTAATGAAGCCAATGACTAATTAGAATTTATAAGATGTTATGTTTTTTTAGTTTATTTGTTCTTGATTTTTAAGAAGACTATGTTTTCGAGTTGATTTTTCTGATTTTTAATACCCTGACTGTGGGGCACGGTCTTAAATGGACAACTACACATAGTGCGAATTAAAAACCTTTTAATTATACTTGTATTTATTATTATTTACCACCATAATGTATTATTTTCACTTAATATTGTAGCGATTTAAAGTAATTGTTAATCAACCTCCTTCTTGCTGGGTTAATATCTCTAGGCTCCGTACCAGCATTATATCGCTGCTGCCTTATTCTGCCTTGATCTATTACAGATTCCCAAGGAGCAGATAGTTCCAAATCAGGGTCGTCCGGAGGGCATTCTTCTTTTTTTGATTGAAGAATATTATGTAGAACTGCTGTGGCTACAATTATTGGAAGGCAGTTTTTTAAATGTACATGTATTCCCAAAGCAAGTACAGGAAAACGCCTTTTCCATATCCCAAACAACCTCTCTATAGGATTCCGGGTTCTTATCTGCGATTCATTATATAACGACTCTTCGGTTGTCAGGGTCCTATCAAGTGGCATCATCAAGTAACTTCTATTCATATAACCACTGTCTGCCACTAGAACTGAGTCACTGTATATGCCTAACTCGAAGATAGCATTTCTACGCGATGCGCTAAAGATGCGCTCATCATGCGTGCTGCCTGGCCACCTAGCTACAAGATCAGTAATTAATAGTCTGGCGTTGCAAACAGCCTGAACATTTATAGACATGTAGCCTTTTCTATTTCTGAAAGTCTCCGCATAATTACCTCCAGGAGAAATAATTTTAACATGTGTGCAGTCTATTGCTCCTATCACTTTCGGGAATTTGGCAATGTCATAAAAATCCATTTGGGTTCTACGAATATCTTCAGCGGTTTCTGGAAATCGTATGAAGTCCTTGCTTAAAGATGCAATTGCAGCAGTCACTCGATGGATTACTCTGTTCGCCGTAGGTCTACTGACACCAGCAAAGTCTCCCATTGTCATCTGGTGACTCCCTGTGGCATAGTACCTCAATGTGAGAAGCAGCTGGTTTATTGGTGTCAGAGAATTGTTTCTGAAAATTAATAAGTAAATAATAATAGGTTAGCCTATGAGTAAGGAAGACAATAAAATGTGAATAAAACACAAAAAGTAAATACAACTCTAACCTCAAAACGATTAGTTTCCAAACCCTACTAGGTACCTACTCTAACTTAAGTTAGGTTGTTAGGTACTTCAAATATCATTGATAATAATCATTAAACTTACCTATTGCTTGTATATTCTAAGCTCCCTTCAATTAAATCAAGCAATTCCAATGCACTACTTTTGTGTAAACGAAATCGTATAGTAAATGCTTTCTCATCATATTCCTCAAAATAATTGCGACGTTTTTGAAATGTACGGGGAGCGCGCAAAATTATTTCGATAGTTTCTAAATCATCCAACACATTCTCCTCTTCCAATATATAATTTAAAGCGTCTTGCATTTTTATACGTAAAAATAAGCGATGATATGACATTAAACAATGGTTAACCGGAGTCTGTCACCATGTTTAAGCTAAACAGCCGATTACTGTACTTAATCAATGTTTAAGACTTGGTGAACAGCAAAATATTGTTCAACAGCCGATTATCATATAAACAGCTGTTTAAAACTTAAACATGCATTGGTGAACTTGGGTCTTAGTAGGTAAGTACCATAAATTATCTTGGTCTATAAATTTACTTTGCCATCTCAGCACTAACAACGGATAGTCACGACAGAATGTTAAATTAACTCCCATTAATTATAACTAGGGAGGAGATCAAATAGGTTTTTTATCAGGTGTCAAAGGTAAATGTGAAATAAAATACTTAAAGAACATTCAATAATTTGTATTCAATATAAAAACAGACGTTTCATTTAAATGAGATTTAAATGAGGCTTTATGTTTTTGTTTTTGTGCATTGCAGGTCAAATTTAAATAACAAAAAAAACTGCTTTGGTGATACTGATTGTAAGGCCTCGCTATTAAATTAGACTCAAGTAAGACTGAATGAAATCATCGCGTAGGTACTAATTAAATAATAGTTTATAGGCGGAAAGCTTTTAAGATGACATTGGGGAAGTGACGAAATAGTAGTTGTCACACCTCATTTGTTGAGTGCTTTTATACAAAATAGTGAGTACAGTATTTTGTTTACTGTCAACTAAATATGTGCCTACACGTTTTCTTCAGTGTCCGCGAATATTATATACATATAAAACATTTTATATAGCAGTTCGGAATAGTAACACTGTGACTTCGGTCTGACTTTGAACCCTTTGACGGGTCCGTCCGGCTAAGCAATAAATTAATACGAATAAAAACGAAAGATCTGACTAAAGTATTTCATTAAATAATAAATAGAAAACTAGTTACTCGTTATAAATGGGTATATTTGTATCTTAAATAAAATCATAGGCTATTAAACCACCTGTCTTACGTATACGATACGAATATCTGTAACCTAGTATTTATAAAGCTCGACTCGATCTTCGGGACACGGTTTCTCTGTTGAATATTTCAAGTGCTTGTTTCTTCTACGTTAATAAGTCAGCGTCGCTGTTTAATTAATCATCATCACCATTGGGTGATGATCTTCTTATTGAAGTTTGGAGGTCTTTTTAAACTATTTCTTGCATTCTCATGAAGTAGCTTTAAAAGTTTAATTAATGTCCTGGTAATTTACCTTGTACAATTTGTATATTATATTATGATCGAAGGGTAGGTAGGGTGGGGTCAAGGTTAAACTGTTGGCCGGTCGACTGTACATTTGAAAGAATTAGTATAAAAATAGTAAAAAACCATTGATAAAGAGGATTTTTTTCTTTTTCTAGTTTATAAAACAGTGTATTGTGATGCAATGTTAGCAATAATAATATTTAAATGTAATTAAAATTTATAATTGTATTTTCATAATAGCTAGGTCTGGTGCCTCAAAGGGTTTGATTCTGATTGACATAGGTATCGTTATTTCATTTGCGAAATGAATACTCATTAGATGTGAGTAAGAAGACGTAGGTACTCATTTCGAAGTGGGCTTGTTGTAACTTTACTTTTAATTAATTAATGTCATTAACAATTTCCTGGCTGAAACCTCTTTTTATTTTGTAAAATCTCCATCGAAATGATTGAATTAATTCCTCAATGATAAGCGCTTGATCCCTCTTGTCTGTCATGAAGACTCCTAGTGGTTTTAAAATATTGAATTTCTATTGTGCTTGGTATACGGCTAGGCTATTAATCTTTCCTTATGGAAATAAAAATAAGAACAAAGATCAAAATATTTTAAATGGAATCCTTAACCACTTATGAACTCGCATCAGTGAAGGAACACAGCAGCTGTTAACAATATTGTTATCGGGACAGACTTCTACGAGATGATGGTATGTAACTCTAAGCCCAATAAAAGAACTCTCTGGAAATAAAATCTCTGGGTCTGCCCAGTAATTATACCAAAGGCAGTTGACCCTTGAATCACAAGTATCTAGTACCTGCCTACGCAGTGCGTGGTAAAGGTAATCGGTATATTCTATCAAAACTTTCGCAATTCATAGAAGATCCGGAGATGCGCGTTATTATAATATGAAACTGAAAAAGAACACATAAACCTTTGTTAACAATAATGCGTTCCGAATAGGAATCTTCGTAATTTTATATTTTAATTCACCCGAGGAATGTTGGTGAGCCAGAGGTCATGTTTTCTCACTACTAACGGTGCTGTGTGCACTCCACGTTACTTATTTGTTCCGAGCTGCCATTATGAAATTGTGTAACACTACATAACGTTCCAAAAACCAGATTATTTCCTCACACCGGCTGCGGTAGGGCTGTCGCGCGGAGACTCGCGACGTCGCGACGCGTGGACTTTATCAACGCAGCCATCGAGAACGAGAATGTAAACTGTTTTTTTAAATCGATGTAAGACAATTGTTGAAAAATAACACCAAGAGTGGTATTCGAATCTGCATCTGACTTTACTGGTCTTGTGGCCATTGTTTTCTTGCCATTTAAACATTTTCATACAGCACGAAGAACCGAAGATGGGGCTCGGTGGGTTGCGTTGGGAGAGGCCTAGTCCAACAGTGGACTAATACGGGCTGATGCTGATGATGAAACATTTTACTTTTAAAATAACTTTATACAGATGTCCTAGCATTTATTTTACACGTGGTGTGTGTCTATTAACTTCAGGTTACAAAATTTTCTGTTTAGGTTCAATTAAGAATTGGTTTATGTTTCAAAAAACTATTACATGATGCCATTAGCACTTTTATGATTCGGAATCATAACATAACTTTTCATGGTGCGTAAAATAAAAAAAATAAACGTATTGCTTGTCTTAAATTATTTGGTAACTCGCTACCGTCAATTGTTTTGCATCGGGAAGTACGTTTTGTTTCACGCAAAATGAGTATGCAATATTGTTTTACTAAAACTGGAATTTCATGACCTGTGTTAAATATTTCCAAACCCATGCAGGTGGTTAATTTCAATTGATTTTTTATAATTGTCTCGCGTGTCTTCTTCTATATTACTGTCCTTTGGCGAGTACTTATTTCGGATTTGACAAATCTTACGTAATTTTCAGGGCAATAGGTATTATTGTTATCCCTCAAGGGCATTTTGTTCGACGGATCCGATGGATATCAGTCACATATCAGCGTATGTTTCACCTTTTGAGAAGAGGTCACCGCTGTTTATTGGCTTTTGTAACATCTAGTTGTTCATCATGTTTGAATGAGATTGAATGTCTCTATTAAATGTATCTATGTAATAAAAGGTTTAAGTGGGTAAGATTTTTAGGTAGGTACTTAACAGTATTACAATTTGATGATTATAATGGCTTTTATTTATCAACTTGAAATTCAAGTACTTAA
Organism: Scoparia ambigualis; assembly: GCA_963921215.1. Classification (NCBI taxonomy): domain Eukaryota; kingdom Metazoa; phylum Arthropoda; class Insecta; order Lepidoptera; family Crambidae; genus Scoparia; species Scoparia ambigualis. The sequence goes on along the minus strand of OY992501.1, from coordinate 23,545,685 downwards.
CGGTATTCCGATTGTTTTAAATAATATTTAAAAACATTATTATTTCATATTATTAACAAAACATAATTATTATATCTACTTAAATAAATAAAAAAAAATTGCCACGAATGTTTGTTCGCGCATCACTTCATGGCTAACAAATTAATTTTTTTGTCGTGTTGGTAATTGTCAGGACAAGGCTCAGATCAGAACAATAAGTTATTGTTCTGAGGGACAAAGTTTGTATGAAACAAAATTATCGGAAATTCGTCACGGAATACGGAATCTACGCGGATTAATAATATTTAACAATGTTTTACAAAATTAATAATAATATTTTACAAAAGTTCATGCATATCTTTTTGACAGGTGCTAAAAAGTTTCTCTGTAAAATAAATGCTAGGACATAATCAAAAAGTTATCATTCTAAATTTTTTTCATCATAATCAGCCCAGAGCCAACTACTTAGTATTCAAAAGCCTTACTGTGTTACCTATACAAATCTTAATATAATTACTAGTTTGAGGGATATTGTTGTGTGCCTTTTTTTATAGAACAAAGTTAAAAGGAGTCCTACAAGATTTTAAACAACAAGGGTTAATAAGTTGTTGAAGGTTTGAAGAAAAACAATACATAATCATGTATGTTCACATAGTAAATTAACATAAATAGGCAACCCTAATGACCGTGTTTGAACAAGCGGTAGGTAGTTGATCTTACAATGAAAACAAAAAATGTTTTGTTTTAACAAATATTTTCTAAAAGTTTTTTGTATGTTTTTTTCTATGTTAGCTTAATAACTGATCGTAAATTGTCTGCTTTGCTTCATAATTGACCATAACTGTAACTGTAGCGATAAATCTATTGTTACGGTCAGAAATTAAGGAATACTGGCATAGGCTTTTATATAAGTACATAGGTAAATTATGAAAAAAGACTTCTAAAAAGCGCTTTCCAACATACAATACTCTTTTAACAACAACCAACCCACCCACCCGCTTAACGTGCCTTCCGAAGCAGGTAGGGATTCTTAGAAACTTTTATTTGAATACCCATTCTGTGATCCGGCATTGCAAACCTGAAAGCGATGGCTACTGCGCAATCGAGCCCTTAATAAGATAGTATAGTTTTGAAACATTATTACTTACTTAGTTTTTTTACCCATCCTACCACTTAGACAGGAGCCAAGTCCATGTCGATTCTATTGCGTTAAAAGGTTCCGCAAGTGTACAAATACTTGGCGAATGATCACTCTCATTGAGCTATATCACACTATTCGATCGCTACCACAAAATATATATGTGTCGTCTAGTATCAAAAGCTTTTATCAAAAAAGAAGTTATGATTATCTCTGGCTTATTTTTCTTGAAATCTTTGCTTCCTATTACTAAATTCGTATCAAACTCCGCTAGATCGCTAGCAAATTGAGATCGAAATCTGTACTTATTATCAAATCCCGCCAGATCCTTGACCACTGAGGTTCATTCCCCGCTAGATCCAAGATCCAAATGGACCAATCAAAACGCAGGATTTTGACGGGCAACTGTCATGGCGTCATTGTTATGTGGATTTCATGCTGTATTTTTATTGTATTTTATGGTAAATAAATGGGTGATTTGTTGAAAAAAATTAGAAAGAGTTCCGCCTAATTAGGCAAAGAAGCGAGCCGTGAACAAAGAAAACTGGAAAAGAGAAAGGAAACGTCGAGAAATGCTTCAGAAGAATTTATGTTCAAGAATTAGCTCTACAAAGTTCAAAAATTATCAACTAAAAGTTCGATGAATAAAGTATCTTTGGCTTACGTCATTCTCGTCATTCTATTCTACAAGCGTTTAGCCACAAGCTAAAACGCTTGTGCTACGACTGGATACATACATCCCGCCCGTTTCAATGGATTCATGTCAGTATACTAACGGTGTTAAGGGAATTGTACCACGATTTTCCGCATTCAACCCAAGCATCAAACCGCACGGCTCTTCCTTTATTTCCTTATATTGTTTATTTTTCTTAAAAAAATGTTTCGTGTTAATTTATTAACATGCTGTCGCTTTAATTATCGTCTAGTCTTATTTATTAACCTCTTACCGCATAGCGTGTAGTTTCCGGCTTTTCATTTAATGTTGCCACAGGAAAAAACCATGCACCAAATTTAAATTACATCTTGAAAATTCTTAATGCCCGATATGGCATTGGCACTATGCAGTAAGGGGTTATCTTGTAGCGATTGTAAACTTTTCACAAAAAAAATAAAGACAGCATTTAGCAAACGTGCATGGTGATTAGGCCAATACGCATCAATTGGCTATTTGACAGTTGTAACAATAAAATATGAAATATGTTTGTTATGGTAGTAGTAGTATTTTAACATTAGTTATGCAATAGTTTTTTTTTATTAAGATAATTTAATTTTGTAAATATTTTATTTTTACAAAATACATTTGCGTTTTTTTATCTGTTGATTACAAGACCCGAAACACGGGTGGCCATGACTGAGATTCGTGTGACGTCAGATTTCACAAAATAAACAAAAACTATCTGTCAGGTTTCAAGATAAAAGGAGACCCGGCGTTTTATGCTTAAGTTGTAAACTTTTTTAATTTTTTAATCTGTAATTCATTAACTATCTGGCAATATCTGCCAACAAATGACAGTTGTACAGCCGCTAGCTGTCAAATCAAATATGACTTGACGGCATTGTTGACACTTCACTTTTTTAAAAGTAATAAATTATGGTTTATGCCTCGAACCAAATGGTCCGAGGTTTATGCAGCCATGTTAGACATTTGTAAAGTAACATGTCTGCCTTTTGGTGACCTCAGTGTTTTCATATTAAAAATATTAATATCTTAATAACTCAATTCAACTGCAATTCGATAAAAATAAGACAATACTTGGTTTAGGTAGCAAATAATATTAGCTTTACTTTATGAACAAATTCAATTGTATACAAAATAAGCATTTTTTCTATGGAAAGTGCTGGTTCTCCTTTGTTTGTTTATTGAACTGTGACGTCACAGGGCAAAATGTCACGTGACCAACCGTTTTCACGCGAAATTTGAAATTAATGAAGAAAAGTATGTTTTTTCCAGAAAAAATATTATAAGAGGTAGGTATAAAATAAGCGTTTGTAATTTTTAAACAAACTTTTCCGAGAACTGCCAAATAGCCAATTGTAGCGATGATTTGATTTCAATGATGGAGGATCTCTACTTTTCACTTTTAAATAAACAAAAAGAATGATCCTCTTAAAAAAAATTCAATACGGTTTCGAAAATAAATTGACTTGATGTGATTACATCCGTTTATCGGTGCCTACTTCAAATGGCCTATGTCGGCTTAGTCACGGCACGCTCGTGGGCATGCAAATCAAACGTTCCTGAATGCGAACTGAACAATGGACAACTTCGTTCTTCTCCTTACGTAATGTCTAGTGTCGTTACATGTTGTGTATTATTGTGCACACAGAACAGATTGTGCAGTTTAATGCTGTCGCTACTCAGACACCGATCTTGCGTTTTGCATTTGGTGTTTGGGAGCGAGCGCTAGTTGGTCACGAAATGTAATTTTTTTTCAATTAATTTTGTACTTTCAATATTTAGGAATAAGGACACACACCATACTGACTGGCATGAGGTGTCTCAGGATAAAAATAGGAATGGGAGACAGTAAAGGCTAGAGAAAAAAAATAGGAGATTGACGAAAAATGAAGTCGAAGGCTTCAAAAAAGTGTATTTCATAAAGGCTGATCCAAATTCTAAATTAAAGCTAGAAACGGGCAGCTAAAACGTACTTTTGACTATTACCGTGACCTGCCCCCGCCTTAACATAAGTGTCTTCAATTTACTTTTTTTACATACATATAATCATGCCCAGGGTTAGTCAGAGACTAGGCAAAGAAGACAGCAAAAGCAGTATACTATCCTCTACCATAGTCCACTTTTCACCAATTAGTGACTGCACATGTGCTCAGCGTGACAAGTGGTGAGCACATCGCCGCTCTATGCTATTGTGTATGTATGAGCAGTCTTTAGTTCGTTAGTCGCCTTTTACGACATCCAAGGGAAGAGAGTTGGTTACAACCCCCTCTAAAGAATACTACCGTATTCATTCACCGCTACGCAAGTTACGCGAAACGGATGTCTTTTTTAAGTTCACAAAAGGCTTTTTATGTTTTCGTTTTCCGACCTTACGTTATTATTTTATTTTTTTATTTTACATTTCGTCGCCTCAGTGCTTGTTTGGCCAACAGACCATTTGGGTAATTTTACAGGAGCAATGTTTTTTTGTTTTTTTTACATGTAAAATTCAAAGTTTTTTTAATTTTTATAGATTATTACATGTCCAGATGTACCATATTTTTGGAAACTACCATAACATTACTCCTTTGTTTGAGTCATAACATAGAAAAACAAAAAAAACATTGCTCCTGTAAAATTACCCAAATGGTCTGTTGGCCAAACAAGCACTGAGGCGACGATTTACTATTGAAAAGCACTGCTTTAAGTTTTAATAAAACATTTTAGATTTTCCTTTATTTTTACAACGAGTCTGTCTAGTTTTGTATCATCAGAGATCAACTTCATGCTGTCCTTGAACCCATGGATCTTAAATTCATATAACCTGTTCACTTTAGCATCATTCCATTGGATCTAAATTAACTCAGCTTCTGTATATAAATGAAGCTGAACAAGACGAATCAAAATAAGCAAATAACGACACAAGCATTTGATTATAATAATAAAGAATTACTTTAAAATGACTATTTACTATAAAATGTTTTCTTTTCAATATCTAACAATATAAATCATTCTATGAGTACTGTAGTATTCTCGATACTCAATACTCGTTTACAAATTATTATCGTCCGTATAAAATAGGCGATAGTTAAAGAGCCAATATAACTGTTTAAATTCAACAAAAGATAACGTAATGTGTACGTATTTAAATTAATTAGTTTTACTCAATACTCGTTATACGAAGGAGTAGGTAGGGAGCAGTGTTACCAGATGTCCAGATTTTGGCAGGACATCCCGATTTTTAATCAAAATTAAATGTCCACAGGCTCAGTCCCGCTGTTCTAGGATAACTCGACTTTGCGTACCTACCTACCTGCTGAGGAAGCGCGGCCGGGTGACACAGACAAGTGTGTTGACTGGTTGCCCGCCCGGCGCGGATACCTATTATTGCTAATCATTTGTCACGTAAACGTAATATAAAACTCAAATAAAAAGATTAATATTTATAAACTTCTAATTACACTCGGTTTTTTTACTATGTCTCGCTTTCGACGAAAGAGTCCCGCTTTTTTCACTCAAAAAGTTTCAAAAACCCGACTTGACAAAACAATATCTGACTACGCTGGAGGCAAAGTCCCCAGCTTTCAGTTTTGTTAAAAATAATACCTACTAATATGTCAATAAAAATGTTTGTGTTGTCTCTACAACATGTGCTATGTTGCTAGATTCTTGACGACTAAAATCTAATCTAAAATCACAATAATCAACACTAAATTAAATACATAAATAATTATAAATTTTAAAATGTTGACAAAAAATCCACTAGCAGGGTTTGAACCTGTACCCTCTGACTTCTGACATACTTACTTATATAATCATCATCATCATTATCAGCCTAACTTGTCCCTTGCAACTTATAACTTTCTTAGAAAGGAATACCCCAAATATACCAAACTCTTAAATTAAGGTTTTCTAAAATTATAGGAAATACTTTTGGAAAAAATTTTAAAATTCGTCAAAAAACAAAAAAGTACACAGAAAAATTTCGGCCAAAATTTCAAAAAATTAAAATTTTCAGAATCTTACTATTAACAATTATTAGACCTAAAAACACCTAAAAATTTACTTTTTGCAAAAATTTACATAAAATTTCTTTAAAAATCAACTTTAAAAATTCATTAACCTAACCTAACCTAACCTAACTCAAATAAAATTTTGCTTAAAAATGACGAGTCCGGTCTAGCCAGATGACATAAGCAGCCCGGAGCCTGATTTGACGCCTCAGGGTAAAATGTCGTGGAAAGGCATCACCGATATTCACTCGTTCATTGAGGTGGCCAAGTTCCAATGTGAACGTATAAAAAGGCAGTATTGGCTGGAAAATCGGTTACGAGGCAAAGCAAGGAAACCATTTATGATGGAGCAGACCACATTGAACTGTGCCTGATGACCTTGACAGAATTACCTGAATTGGGCCTTTTGGCCCCGCAGATAAGCGATGACAGTGTCAAGGAACTGGGCCATAAACTGGACAATAGCACCGAAGCTCTCATAAGCATCCAGAATGAGAAGGCTATGGAGGTCCGCAAGGACATCGCGGAAAAGGTCGACGAGTTGATCAAGCAGAACGAGCAGCTTGAGGATCTTGTTCGCCTTTCAGGCAACATGCTGACGGCCGCTCTCAAGGACCAACATCCCTTGGCCCACAGCTCGTTGACCGAACCTCCCCTTCAATCTGTCCCAGTTCCTCCCACCTACGCTAGCGTCGCTGCAAAGGCCGTACCACCTACGCCCAAGACCCAACCAGCAGTCATTGTTTCGGCTTATGATTGCACAATGAAGCCTCCGGAGGTGGTATCCCTCTGGAAAGGGGAGATATCATTCCGCGGGCATAAATACGCGCCTATTAAAATTGTACTACTACCCAAGGCAAAACTGAGGGTTGAATTTGATGACAGGAAGCATTGCGAGGAGACTATAGCCCGCCACGCAAAGAGTGCTAATTTCGCCGCTGAGCAGGCGAAGCAGAGACAAAGAAATCAAATCAGTAATGTCATAACTACTGATTTGCTTTTTTTGCATTTAAGTAATAATGATAACAATAATGAACATAAAGAACATTATTTATTGTTGTTTAGTTTAGTTTACAATTGTTGTACCTATGTTCATGTTCTTTTGCGCTGTAAAAGCTTGTCGCGTCGCGGCCGAGCTTCGATCATCCTACTAATATTATATTATCACATCATCACACTAATATTATAAAGGCGAAAGTTTGTGAGTGTGTATGTTTGTTACTTCTTCAAGTCTAAACGGCTGGAGCGATTTTAATAAAATTTGGTATGGAGTTAGCTGACACCCTGGATTAACACATAGGATACTAATTTTATAAAGGCGAAAGTTTGTGAGTGTGTATGTTTGTTACTTCTTCACGTCTAAACGGCTGAAACGATTTTAATAAAATTTGGTATGGAGTTAGCTGAACCGCTGAATTAACACATAGATACTTTTTATCCCGATATTCCCGTGGAAACGGGAACCACGCGGGTGAAACCGCGAGCGGCCGCTAGTATAAGGATGAACTATAGATATACGATTGCTGCTTGAAAAACGGCACCACGAAACAAGGCATAAACCAGAAATATGACTTGTATAGCTGTCAAAATTTTGAATTGAGAACTTTGTTACCCTCCGGACGACTTTGTCATTTACTTAAACTTGACACTTTCCTAACTTGTCTCATTTTTAACTTGGCTCTTTCTAAGTTGGTCTCTGTTGCAAAGTTGACACTTTCAAAACTCGTCTCATTTTTAACTGGACTTTTTCTTATTTGGTCTCTTTTGCAAAGTTGACACTTTCATAACTCGTACAACTTGCTTGAATATAGCAAGCTTAGTATTCCAAAGTGATCTTAACTCTAATAATATTTTTAAGAATTTGTACTTTAGTGCCTAAAGTTGGGTTTACTTTACAATAAGTGTTTATCTATATTATGTTTCGTTTCATTTCTGATGTTGATCTATGGATATAGATGTGCTTACGCGGGGACATTATTTGAGTTTGATTTTGTTAAGACAGTGCATCCGAAGCGGAAGAGGCTTTTAATATAAAGCCTCGGCCGCTTAATAAAGCTTAGTAGTGTGTCGCTGGTAAAGTAAATTCCACCTATGAACTTATCAGTTCACGCCTTACCATCGTTGCATTTTTTTGAGATGAATTAAAACTGCTATCTCTTTGATTTACACATATACATGTTAATATGAACATAACGTTGTTAGTTGTCTGATTATGGGTATCTACCTACTTTGCAAAAGTCTTAAATACAATTTAACATCTTTATTTCGTTAAGTTATAGGCAAGACTTCATGATTGAGATCTTGCTGAAGTCATCTTCTCAATCAACTCAATAATATATTTTTTAATGTAACGGTGAAATTTAAACTGATTGAGTATGCCGGAAACGACCATTGTATGTATAATCGCGATTATTTTATTTATATATGCCACGGTCACTTTTTGTTGGGCACTGGCAAGGAGTGGAATTCTCTGCCATCGTCTGTGTTCCCAAAAACTTATAACCTGAATGCCTTCAAGGCGAGAGTTAATAGGCATCTTCTGGGGCAGCTCGCTCCACCGTAGACCTCATCTACGCTCACCATCAGGCGAGATCGAGGTCAAGAGCTGTCTTATTAAGCATAAAAAAAATACTGAACTTTAATGAAGATGCCTTTGATCAATCCGTTGACGGGAAAATGTAAGATTGTAAAATAGAGTTTTTTATGCCACAAATTGAATTGTATTGCTAAAAATGTATGTCACGACGATGTCACGCACTTTCTTTCATCCATGGAAAAATGTGTCTTCGTCAATATTCTACATACATACATATAATCACGACTATTATCCCCGAAGGGTTAGTCAGAGACTAGGCAATGAGGACCGCAAAAGCAGTCCTCTGCCATAGCCCACTTTTCACCAAATAGCAACTGTGCTCAGCGTGACAGGTGGTGAGCCCATCGCCGCTCTATGCTGTTGGAAGTATGTGCAGCCTTTAGTCCTTTAGTCGCCTTTTACGACACCCAAGGGAAGAGAGGGGGTGGTAGTATTCTTTCACCGCTACGCCAATTTAAAGATCGGCAACGCGTCTGCGTTTCCTCTGGTTTTGCGGGTGTGCATGGGCGGCGATGATTACTTTCCATTAGGTGACCCACTAGCTCGTTTGCCTCCTTGTGCTATAAAAAAAAGCGACATGGTTACTGTACTTACTCCTTTTCATAAAAAAACAAAATCTCTTTACTAATTTTTCAATACCACTAAACATTGTGTCTCTATTCTTGTTATTATGTAAATTATTTGGAGCGTTTTCGTGGGGATTAGCACGAGCTATTGCAGACTCAGCAGATAACCAGGCCATCGGAACAGCAAACCTACACCGTGAACACTCTCTGAAACTTACACTAACGTAATGAGTATCTACACATAATGTGAAATATCGCCCTCGCAAGCTTTATGTTTTAAATATACAGGGTTAATTTTGGATTCCCCGCCAAAAGTAAATATGGGTTTAACCCAGTAAAGTAGAAATAATGAATGTTTTCTTTTTTTAATTCCAAATGTTTGCCTGTTTTATAAATCCTATATTTCTAGGTGATTGCGTTTACCCTCGCGGTCAAAGCGACGGCGCGCTGTCATTGGTGAATTTGGTGAATAATAGCGGTCATGCGCATGCGCTTTGATAACCGCGATAGGCCGCGCGCTAGGTGACAATAATTTTAATTTTCTTAAGGAAAAGTTGAGACAGAAATGTAAAAAAAATTAAAGTTTTTTATTTAATTATTTGGTTGTACTGCTGCTTGATCACGTAAAAAAATTTGGCGGGGAGTCCAAAATTAACCCTCTATAATCAACATCATCATCAGCCTATAAACGTACCACTCTGGGAACAGACCGCTCACATAATACAGCACAACAGCAAATGGTTAGATTGACCCGTGATCACGTGGGCCCCATGCGGGTTGGTGCGTTTGAACGACTGCCATCTTACCACAAGAACCGGGACAAATTTCGAATCACGGAGGATCTCGAGATGTTTTTTTTAATGTGCTCACTTATCAAACTCCTCATTTTGCAGTCAGTCAATATTATTTTTCCACTTTTTTATGTTACTCAGCTGGCATACTTACTTACATACTTACCGAAGGCACCGCGCCTGCATTGTCGACCGGAGTTTTAGTTTCCATGACCTGTCTGGATGTAGTAGTACCATTCAAACCGGAACGCAGCAATGTAAAACAAAGCTGCTCAGCGGCAGAAATAGGGTATTAGGGTGGTCGGCATTCATTTTATTTTTTTTTTAAACTTTCCTACAATCACACCAATTATCGATTTTGAGATTCGAAGAAACTTGTTAAATGGTTACTAGACAACGGATAAACATACTTACAATACTTAAATACATACTTATTATACATAGAAAATACCCAGACCCGAGACAATTTAGAAAAACAATAATTTCTAAATTGACCCGACCGGGGATCGAACCCGGGACCTCAGAGATGGCGACACCATGAAAACCGGTGTACAAACCACTCGACCAAGGAGGTCGTCATCGTAGATTCCTTGCAGAATCCAAACAACGTGCTAAAATGCGTCCATATCATGAAATTGTTATTCTGCGCACGAGTCGTGCTAACTTTTCTGACAAAGTACAATGTCAGCTGCCAGCTAAGTTTAAAATATAATTTAGTAGGTATATGTCAATAATGCTTATTATGAGAAAATTAATGATGGTCCTACAACTAGTTTTGTTTGCAATAAAATTGAGGTTGTTCACCTAACTGGCGATATTAAGTAAATTTACATTCGATAGATCACCGGTAGGCGTGGAGTTATATTTAAAACGTTTAGATTCAAGAGTAATTTTTCACTTGAAATAGTTAAACTACTTTTTAGTAATATAACCCATCTTACCAAGTCATAAAAATCTGCTAAAATTATTAGTTAAACAAAATGACAATAAAAATTAGTCTGGTAAAGTAAACATATACGTTTACTTTTAGTAATGGTAGTATATAGTATACTACCAAACCATCTCATCTCTTGTGTGACGTTATAGGCTACTAACGAACTAAAGGGTGCACATACCAACATCCAAAAGCATAAAGCGGCGATTGGCTAGACTAACAAACTAGACTAACAAATTTTATCACAGGTCTTAAGATATCTGAGATAAAGTTTATTCTAAATTCTTTGGGGGGTTAAAGTTACTGGCGTCCGTAGGTTTACCCTTAAGACCCTACACGTGACCCCTGGGTGATGCTAAATGAGTGACTCTGACTGAGTGGTAGAGGCACGCTGCGTTGCAGCACGCATTGGGCCGGCTCGCCCGGGGTAATACCCCCTCACGAATATTCGGCCTGAAATAATGGCACCTGGTGCTGTTGTGTCTCGTCCGGCCAGTGAGGGTTCTGGAGGCCTCCCCCCCCCCACAATCCCTATTCTTTCCTTAAACCTATTTCTTCCTTAAAGGCTGGCAACGCGTCTGCGATTCCTCTGGTTTTGCGGGTGTCCATAGGCGGCGGTGATTACTCTCCATCAGGTGACCCGACTGGCTCGTTTGCCTACTTCTTTTATTAAAAAAGGCCTTTAACGTCATTTATACCTTTTTCTGGTACATTTTCACTGGTGACTTTGAGCTCAATTTTGATGTAAAACAAATTAATGTGATATTATTATATTTTATCGATTTGCATAAAACAAGGTTATATTTTGGTTGTGCGAATTATTAATTAAACTATAATACAATCTGACCATTGTAAACAACTAAAGTTTGAAGATGTAAAATGGCTAATTTTATACAAGCTTGCTAGATGAGTGAATTGTGGAATTACAAACTAGTTATGCAGATACCCAATTTTCTTTTGGATCAATATGAACTTGAAATACCAAACCATACGTTGTCTCAAAAATAGAATGATTTGAGGATCAGGGGCCCTGCTGTCGCCTCTTCGTTTAGAGCAGTATTACTTTAACCGTACTATGTATAATTCTAATGGGAATTTGCACACTGATGAAATTAATTCCGGTCTAAGAATTGATGGTAGTAGGATGTAGGATGGTAGATGGTAGTAAGGTATTCAAGTTTATATTGATTCTTGATGCAAAGATTATCTATACCAAAATTCATCAAATCAGTTTAGAAACAAACAAACTCCTTTTGCATTTAAATATAAATCCCGCCTGAGGTTTTTCAACGACATTTTTCAACGTTTCGTCATCTTTAAATTTAAATATAAGTTAGGATTCTCAGTGTTGTAGATAAAATTGTCGAGCTTCGAGAATATAAAAATATTATTGAGATTCTAGCCTATTATTTAACATTAAAGACCTTAGTTGTTCCACTATATTATGCAGTATTCTTAGTTATGCCAAAACAAATCTAACCGGAAGGTTAATCATTAAGGTTGTTTAATTTGAATATTTCAAATTCGAGGTTTCCAATCGAAGGATATATTTTTACCATACAATTAAACAATATGTATTTACTTACTTAGATTTCGTTTATTGTTCAATCATCGATAAAGTGTTACGCTAAAGGTCAATATTTGACCTCTGCAGATTATCTTTACGTACTATCAAGCAATTGTAACAAATATAATATATTCAAATCGTTCGTATTATGCATATTATAACAGCTATTGTTTCAATTAATTACAATATTATGTCAATTAAGAATGTCAATGGTTACATAGTTATTTTAATCAAGTTATTAACGGTATAATCTCTTGAATCTTAGCCACAGCAGAGATAACACGTACATGAAGGCATTAGTTTTGCAAATAAAACGAGTAGTGTTAATTTTTCATACATTAAGGTTTCCGTTAATTACCATACTGCGTGCGAGCGAACGACTATTGCGTGACGTCATACAACAACTTGCTAAGGCCCTGCACAGTCTTTTGTTGCGTAAACATATCGTCTGCATCAAAGAAAACTTGGCCACTCTTCTTTGATTAACACCTTGATCACCGTAAATCCAGAAACAATTGAAAAGCAATTGTTTAGCGACCGCCGGCGGTCTTATGATCCTTGACCTATTACGACGATGAGATGATTTTTGTTGTTGTTGTCAACACGCGTTGGCGACCAAGGTTTCTTTGAGGAGGTTTGTTACCAATACATAATTATGGTAAGCTAAAAATAAAAAAAAAACATACTCATCTTACAGTTTGCCACACTTTGCTTACGTCATGGCGGACGAACTCGCAGGCGGGCTATGGTAGGTTTTCGTGTTAATTTGCGAAAACCACAAAAGCCTTTGTTTTTATTAGGATTACCATACGTCCTGGTTTGACCGGGACTATCCCGGTTTCAAGCATTGGTCCCGGCGTCCCGGCCGGTTTGGTATTTTGTCCAGGTTAACCGTCGGAACCTGTATTAAGAAAAACGAACGTACTAAATGCCATAGAAGTAACTCAGTAATTAATAACTAAAGCAATGTCATTTTCTGCTTCAGCCTTTCGGTACCTACTGTGGGTATCTTTCCTTTACTTTTTTAAATAGCAAAATAAAACATAGTTTGTTAGAGCATAAGTAATGTGTTTTTTTTCAGCGTCACTTTTTTTTTTCTTATTTGCTCCTGTCCCGCTTTGGAGTTCCAAAATTATAGAAAGCCTAGTTATAATGATTCTTGTGATTGAGCTTACTGCCTTATAGTTCCAATACATCGGTGCTCTGCTGTATTTTTTGTGATCTAGCACACACGATGATGTGATTATTACGATGTCATTAAAATACATTTTCTAAGAAAAGGGAATTCACTTATTTAGCGTTATATCCGCAATATTTGTATTATAGAAATCCGGGTTTTCCCTTCTTTAGGCAATTTTACATCTTTCTAGGTTCAAGGTGTTGATGAGTTAGTCAGGGTTTTCTTTTATCTGTAGATGATTTTCCAAAATACTAATATGTTGAATGCTTTATTTATAGGTAACATCGGCCCGCCCGCGTCTTCATCCACGCTAACTTAGAAAGACCGTCAGAGTTCAGCCATTTAAAAAATAAACAAGAACCATCCTCAGTTAACGATCTATCTTTTAGTGAAAATCGTGCCTTAGGAGAATAGCACGGTGCCACAGTCAGACTTTACTTTATAATAAGTACTGATGAGATTTTCTTGTTTTCTAGATTTTAAATGTGATGCATTAAGAACCTCATGATTTGGGTTTGCCTCCAATGCGCTGATGAGATGACATAAAGAGGGCGGGTGGATCGAACTAGGTGCAAATAGCCCAAAGTAGCGATGCGTGAAAAACCAGTCAACAAATTTAAAGTTCAGTTGTTCAAATCGATCCGTTGAAAAGTCTCATTAATAATTTTGTCAGTAATTCTCGATCCTACATTTCTGTCGCAGATGTTTCCACTAGTTCTTAAATGGCCGTTAGTGTATTCCGGGTATTTCCGAAAAACTTGTTTAGGATCCGGGTCGCCGCCGCGTCAGTGCTATGTGGTCGGGCATTTTTACATAATACATAAAATCACAACTATTATCCCCGAAGGGTTAGTCAGAGACTAGGCAATGAGGACCGCAAAAGCAGTCCTCTACCATAGTCCACCAAATAGCGACTGCACGTATTCTTAGCGTGACAGTGGTGAGCCCATCGCCGCTCATATGCTGTTAGAAGTATTGTACAGTCTTTAGTCCGATAGTCGCCTTTTACGACAGCCAAGGGAAGTGAGGGGGTGGTAGTATTCTTTCACCGCTACGCGACACGGTTAAGACATTTTTAATTATTACAAAATACATTATATTACAGTCTATATACATTATATTACAGTCTATATACATTATATTACAGTCTATATACAGTCCCACTGCTGGGCAAAGCCTCCATTCCAAGGCTTGATTCACATCATGGAAAATTAAGTTATCGATAAAATTAAACTAAAACTTTTAAACTTTCCTACAATCACACCAATTATCTAGCCCAAGAGAAGCTTCGAAGAAACTTGTTAAATGGTTACTAGACAACGGATAAACATACTTAAAATATAAATATATAATATAAAATACTTACATACTTATTATATATAGAAAACACCCAGACCCGAGACAATTTAGAAAAACAATAATTTCTAAATGGAACCAACCGGGGATCGAACCCGGGACCTCAGAGATGGCAACACCATGAAAACCGGTGTACAAACCACTCGACCAAGGAGGTCGTCTAAAATTAATGGGTATAATAATCACCGCGTCTGCCAAAAATTGAAAAATCCAAAACACCCTATGCCTGACCTGGGAATTGGATCCAGGACCTCATACCGGGCCAGCGAGGCGATAAATTAACAGTTTTAGAAGCCGTACAAAGTTTAAAAACATCATTGTTACATAACAAAGTAAATACGTTCATTTAGCTGAGTTATTGCGATTTAAAGTGCACTATAGTAAGTTTAAAATCGCAATAAATCAGTTAAATCAACGTTTTTTAAAAATGTTTTCTAAACAAACTATTAAGATCCCTGTATTTTACTTTAGCATACAAATTTTCATTAAAATTTGTATACCTATTGGTTTTTAAAAATTTCAACTTGGAAGTATGGGAAACCGAAATTTGTAGACCCTCCCGTTTCGCGTAATTACAAAAATTACGTAAAAAGTATTTAGTTGATTTTGTTATTTAAAAGCTTTGCTTGAAAACACAAAAATATTATGTAATTTAATAGTACATTGTTACCTTAGGGGAGCAAGTAGCTTATTCACCCCCGAGACGGGGTTTGGCGCCTGAGCGTAGCGAAGGCGCCAATAGTTCAAGGGAGTAAATAAGTCTTTCACCCGAGGTAAACACTGTGCTTTTCATTACGAATCTAAGGAAAGTAAAAACAAAAACATGAATGTCTGGGAATAAAAGGGTTGGTAGCATTATTTTGATGAGCATATCGCCGCTCTATGCCGTTCGGTGTTTGTGCAGTCTTTAGTCCGTTGGTCGCCTTTTATGACACCGAAGAGAAGAGAGGGGTTGGTAGTATTATTTTGATAAGCCCATCGCCGCTCTATGCTGTTGGATGTATGTGCAGTCTTTAGTCCGTTAGTCGCCTTTTACGACACCGAAGAGAAGAGAAGGGTTGGTAGTATTATTTTGATGAGCCCATCGCCGCTCTAAGCTGTTGGTTGTATGTGCAGTCTATAGTCCGTTAGTCGCCTTTTACGACACCGAAGAGAAAGGAGGGGTTGGTAGCATTATTTTTATGAGCATATCGCCGCTCTATGCCGTTCGATGTTTGTGCAGTCTTTAGTCCATTAGTCGCCTTTTATGACACCGAAGAGAAGAAAGGGGTTGGTAGTATTATTTTGATAAGCCCATCGCCGCTCTATGCTGTTGGTTGTATGTGCAGTCTTTAGTCCGCTAGACGCCTTTTACGACACCGAAGAAAAGAGAGGGTTATGTAGTATTATTTTGATGAGCCCCTCGGCGCTGTATGCTGCTGCTTGTATGTGCAATCTTTAGTCCGTTAGTCGCCTTTTACGACACCGAAGAAAAGAGAGAGGTTAGTTGTATTATTTTGATGAGCCCATCGCCGCTCTATGCTGTTGGTTGTATGTACAGTATTTATTTAGTCCATTAGTCGCCTTTTACGACACCGAAGAAAAGAGAGAGGTTAGTTGTATTATTTTGATGACCCCATCGCCGCTCTATGCTGTTGGTTGTATGTGCAGTCTTTAGTCCGTTAGTCGCCTTTTACGACACCGAAGAGAAAGGAGAGGTTGGTAGTATTAATTGGATGAGCCCATCGCCGCTCTATGCTGTTTGTTGTATTTGCAGTCTTTAGTCCCTTAGTCGCGATTTACGACACTAAAGGGAAGAGAGGGACTGGTAGTATTATTTTGATAAGCCCATCGCCGCTCTATGCTGTTGGATTTATGTGCAGTCTTTAGTCCGTTAGTCGCTTTTTACAACCCCCAAAAAAGAAAGGGGTCGGTAGTATTATTTTGATAAGCCCATCGCCGCTCTACGCTGTAGGATGTATGTGTAGTCTTTGATTCTTTGGTCGCCTTTTACGACACCCAAGGGAAGAGATATGTTGTTATAAATTAGTCACAATTAGAGATGCGCCGAATGTTCGGCCGAACATTCGTATTCGGTACATTCCGCTAATTTTTTCATGTTCGTATTCAGCCGAATATTCGGTTCATTTGCCGAACAATTACCGAATATTTAAATTATTGTTAATATAAAAAAAAACATTTTATTAAACGGTAAGGTAAACCAAACTACACTTAATTACTAAATAAGTGTGGTTTACTCCGAAATTTGTGCATACTTTTGTAAATGAAAGAAGCACTACTTTGTATATCAATTATTTATTGTCAAAAGAAAAATTATTAACTTCGACAAACAATTTAATTAAAATTTAAATAATATAAACATCTGTTATTTTACAAATGATAATATAAACTAAATTAAATTTCTTTGAAATTAACAATTTTAAGAACATTGCTTTGTGTACCTAACAACTTTATCAGATTTAAAAAATAAAAATAACTATCTTAAGTAACCAACACAAGTATTAAAATGTATAATCAAATTAAGTTTTTTGTAAATAAATGTAAATGTATGTTAAAAAAAAATTGAAATCAACAATAAAAAAACTTGAGTAACAAATATAAATTAATTTGCAACATAAAAACTAGGAACAAACATAGCTATTTGTAGAATTAATCTAATTAGGTTCTTTTTAAGTAAATGACAAAGTAAGTCAAAGAAAATTCTATGAAATCAACAATTAAACAATATATCTTCACTTCAGTAACAAATATTAGATCACAAATAAAAAAATACAAAAAAATATAAATAGTTATTTTAAGTTAGTATTTAAATTAAGCTTTTTTGATGAATGTCAATGTCAGAAAAATAAAATCTTATTATCTGTGATTACTAATTTACTATTAAGTCCTTTAACAATCATACCGTAAAATTAACATACTTAAATTATGATGATTCATGAAGAAACTAAAACAACATAATTAATAATTAAAATTTAAGAGTGGTAAATTAACAGGTAAAAACTAAAATACTAGGCTCTCAGCACTAAGAGGCAATATCTGTTTCTTTTCTCTTCGTATACATTGCCTGCTTCCGAGAATAACCGTTCACTACGAGTATACAGAGGTAGCTGGAGGAGTTAAAAAAAATCTGGCTAAAATAGCTTTGAAACATCGAAATGTTTTGAAGACTCGATGTATTGACATTTCGATTTTTTGAGCTTTTGATAAAATGAACGTTCGATTATTTGAATGTTTGTGATACATCGTTGTCGATTACTTGATATTCGATGAATCGGTATTCGTTAAGGCGTAGGGGATCCGTACAAACCTGTTTACCGCGCAGAATAGAACTGAATGATTCGGTTCGGTACATTTTGGACCGAATATTCGGCCGAACATTTGTATTCGGTTAAACCTACATTCGGTGCATCTCTAGTCACAATTACACATGTCAGAAAAACGATTCTCCTTAGGGAGGAAAAGTACTACTTTCCTCCCGCTCCTCAGGCAACTCAGACCTACTTTCCGTGTATGAGGAATGAAATAGTAGATTATGCAATAAGGGGATAAAGTAGTGTCTTATGTAGCGGGCGCCCCGTATTGAATCCCGAGCAAAACGAAGGATTCTAGCGTTAACTCCCGAGCGCAGCGAGGGTGTTTAGAGTTAACTCCCGAGCAAAGCAAAGCGTGGGATTCAAGTTCGCCTAAGACGAAGGCACCTTTATCCCCAAAGAGCATACTCTACTTTTCACACCATCTACAAGACAATAAAAAGCAACAATAAAACAAAAAAAAAATCAGTATTCGCGCCACTTTTGGTGTGTTCTATTTTTCTTTTATTTTCTACTCGTGGTGGCCAGTTCGATTTGCAAAAAAATTTGGTGAATGCATGAATTAATTATGTACCTACCTATCGTAAATGTTCGTATGCGATTTCCATTTTATGTTCCAAATTCAAATCACCAGCGGGTCCTAATGAAATTCAGTACAATATTAATGCCCTGCTAGACCTCAGGTCTTTAATGACTTACTTTAGGATTCTCTGCTTTAGGTTAGGTTTGCATGACATATGATTTGACATTGTCGGGCAAGTGGTGTGAAAAATACATTTTTTACTCCAGTTCAATTCAATTGTCAGAAAAAACCTATTTGTCTGTTAATGTATAACACAACCATTTAAAAATGTATTGGCTTAACATGTCTTTTCTTTCTTTTTTTTAAGTACGTCGCGTAATACTTTATCAGACGGTTAAGTTTTATCCGAGGATGGAAAAATCAGCCATTAATGTGTTAAAACATCCTTAAAATTCTTGGAAACTTGTTCAAAAAAAAATACGGGCTTTCCAATCTTTCTCAAACGACTACAGCTATTGATCATCGGTCTGTAAACGTCCCAAGGCTGGGCTAAGGGCTTCTCATATAGCTCTTACTTATGAAGACTGGGCCATAACCCACTACGCTGGCGTAATGAGGGTTGGTGGGTTACAATGTTATTGTTTATATAATTTGCGTTAAAAACAATAACATTGAATAGGCGTCTTTGGCTTACAAAGTAAAAAATGGTAGATTATGCACCAAGGGGAAAAGTAGTGTCATAAGGCCCCTCTTCACGTCAGCAGACGCATCTGCGGATGCGTCGGCCGACGTGTAGAGGGAATGATTTGCGCGTCTGTGGTAGGTATTTAACGTCTGCAGATGCATCTGCCTCACATCCGACTGTTGTCGGTTTTTGTGGCACGCATCAAAGGGATTCGGCGCCAACGTCCGGCGTCTGTCCACACGTCTGCCGGCGCATCAGTTTGATCGTAGTTGCGCTTAAGACTGCACGCGTGCTTCTTGTGTTTTAATTCTCGTACCTACTTTCGCAAAAACGCTCAAAATGAATAAATTTTGTATACACGTTCAGTGAGATGAACATATTATGAAAAACGTGTCTAGGGAAAAACTAAAAAGTAAAAAATAAATTAAAAGTAAAAAGCCTTTTTAAAAAACAAGCTTTTATTTAAATGCGCTAAAAAGAAAAAAAAAACTTTTACTTCAAAACTTTTACTATCAACAGTTTATTATAAAAGGCTGTCGTGAGATTTACTAAATGAATAAGTAAGTATGTGTAAATAAACAAGTAAATTACTTAAATAACTTGATGTTATTAATTTTAACTATTAAAATTGCGAGTGGGAGCGCGAGTTGCGTCTGCCCAGAATGAACATAGACTGATCGACCTACAGACGTGGACAGCACGTGGAAATTCATCTATGGATGCATCTGCCAATGTCCGCGGACGCATCTGCCGACGTGAAGAGGCGCCATTATGTAGCGGGCGCCCCGTATTTAATCCCGAGCGAAACGAAGGATTCTAGCGTTAACTCCCGAGCGTTAAGAAAAAAATCCTGAGTGCTGCGTGGGATTCAAGGTCGCCCACGACGAAGGCACCTTTATCCCCGAGGAGAATACTCTACTTTTCACATCATCTACAAGACAATAAAAAGCAATAGTAAAAATAGTAGATTTATATACAAGCAGCTAAAATGACCCAAACAGACTAAATACTGCACATATATCCTACAGCATAGAGCGGCGATGGGCTAATTAAAATAATACTACCAACCCCTTTCTTCCCTTGGGTGTCGTAAAAGGCGACTAACGGACTAAAGACGGCACATACATCCAATAGCATAGAGCGGCGATGGGCTCATTAAAATAATACTACTAAGCCCTCTCTTTCCTTGGGGGTCGTAAAAGCGGCTAACGGGCTAAAGAACTGCACGTACATCCAACAGCATAGAGCGGCGATGGGCTCATCAAAGTAACACTACCAACCCCTTTTAGTCCCTTGGGTGTCGTAAAAGTCGACTAACGGACTTAAGACTATACATACATCCAACAGCATAGAGTGGCGATGGGTTCATCAAAATAATACTACCAACCCTTCTCTTCTCTTCGGTGTCGTAAAAGGCGACTAATAGACTAAAGAGTGCACATACATTCAACCGCATAAAGCGGCGATGGGCTCATCAAAATAATACTACCAACCCCTATCTTCTCTTCGGTTACGTAAAAGGCGACTAACGTACTAAATAAATACTGCTCATACATCCAACAGCATAGAGCGGCGATGGGTTCATAAAAATAATACTACCAACCCCTTTTCATCCCTTGGGTGTCGTAAAAGGCGACTAACGGACTAAAGACTGCACACCTACCTACTACCTATTCGTATATACTCGTAATAAATGATCGTATGCGATTTCTATTTATGCTCCAAATTCAATAACATTTTGTGCTTCTCTTATTATTTCCAGCGGTGTAGACTGTAAAGGACATCATTTTAAGAATAACGAAAATTTTTCAGAGGTGAAACGGATACCAACTATAAAATAATACTTCATGCTAATGTTCAAAGCATCCATAACAAGTACTTAGAAATGGAGCATGTACTAGAAGAAGAAAAATGTGATATATTATGTCTTACAGAGACATGGGCCAAAGATCATCAAGTATCAGCTATGAAATTAGATAACTATGAACTCGCCACGTGTTTTAACAGAAAGTTTTTTGATCATGGTGGTGCAGCTATATTTGTTAAAAATGGATTACAATACAAGGTTCGCAAAGACCTCAATAAATTATCTTTTGAAATGAATTGTGAATTGGCAGCTATTGAATTGAGAGCCTCAAGATTAGTTGTTGTATCTTTCTATAGGCCTGATAAAGATCTTTCTCTATTTAATTTTTTGATATTCTGAATAAACTTTTACATATCATATGTCGGGAGGGTAAACTTACTATCATAGCTGGGGATTTTAATTTAAATGTACTTAAACTTGATAAGAGAATACATAAACTTGCTTATATACTTGAAAACTTTCACTGTAATTGGCTACTCAATACGCCTACTCGAACACATGGTACAAGTGCGACATGCATTGACAACTTTTTTGTTAACTTTAAAAATTGTAAAGGATATGTAACAGACTGTAACTATCTGATCATAATGTTATAAAACTAATTCTTTATAATAACAAGGATACAATATCTAACACAACTACGTATTCAAGAAAAATGACTAGAAATAACTTTAACTACTTTCATTACTTAGTTAACAGAGATTTTATTATCCTAAGATCACAAATCATAGATTCTAAGGACCCGAATGTAGGAATGAGTATTTTGTTGGACGCTATTAGGCATTATTACGATGTAGCATTTCCAACAGTACGACATAACTCAAATAAAATGGTTAAGAAGTGGTCCACAAAAGGGATACAGGTATCGAAAAATAATTTAGCAAAATTAGAAATTTTACAGAACCATGCACCGAATGAGCAAACGAGAATAAAAATAAGAAGGTATATAAAATTTTTAAGGAAGGTTATGACTGTAGCAAAAAAATATCAATATGCGCACAGAATCAGTATTTCAAGTAATATAATAAGAGAAATTTGGAAGATTGTGGGGGAACAGGTTGGAAAGGGAAATAAACAAAGTTCTAAGACTACTATCCCGTACATTAAGAATGATAAGGAAGATAAAATCACCAAGGCTAAAGACATAGCGAACCTGTTTAACACATTCGTTCGTAAAATTGCATATTCATTAACAAGTAATGTGGGTGCAAACATTCAACGTTGTTTAGAATATCTAAATAATACTAATAGACCCTCAACATCTATTATCTTTCCTTTTATTGATTACAAAGAGTTATAGTCAATAGTAAATAACCTAAAATCTAAATTGACCGTTGATATTTACAACATGAATACTAAAACTATGAAAGAGTTAATACTTAAGGATCAGAACTTGATGGAGCTGTTACTGATTGTTGTTAATGGTTGTTTGGAGAAGGGAGTATTTCCCGATGTTTTAAAGAGTGGAAAAGTAATACCCTTGCACAAAAAGGGAGAATTCTTTGTACTTAGTAATTACAGACCAGTTTGTATACTACCGGCTTTGTCTAAAATATTAGAGACTATTATTAAAAATAATATAGTTAAGTATTTCGAAGAAAATAAACTTTTTGCGGCAGAACAGTTTGGTTTCCGAAAGAATAGATCAACGGAAATGGCGATTAGAAAAGTGGTCTATTTCATTTTAGAATCTTTGGATGAGTCACAGAAATGCGCAAGCATTTTTTGTGATTTATCCAAGGCATTTGACTGCCTCCGCCATGACATCCTTATTTTGAAACTGGAATATTATGGTTTCCAGGAAGTTGAAATAAACATGATGAGGTCATACCTGCGTAATAGAACGCAGATTGTGGCTGTTAACGGTGATAGTTCGGTTGTAGGAGCTACTAATATAGGAGCACCTCAAGGTTCTATTCTCGGTCCTGTGCTCTTCTTAATCTATGTCAATGACTTGGTGAATTGTCTCCCAGAATGGGCATTTGTTAGTTTGTTTGCGGATGACACCCAGGTAGGTATTAAAGACAAATGTAGAGTTATTCTCGAGCAAAAGACTAAAGAAGCAATAAATAGTCTAAAGGACTGGTTCCATGTAAACGGCATAATACTTAACGCTAATAAAAGTATAGTTATGCACTACCAAGCCAGGAAAGGATTGGAACGGAACTTGACCGTTACAGATAACGTGTTTTGGGCTATAATATTGATCACACTATCAGTCATTCAGTTCACATAGATAAGCTGTGTAAAAAATTTGCCAGTGCAAACTACGCACTATTTAAACTTAAACCTGTAATAGACAAGAAAGCATTAGTCTCAGTTTACTTTGCATACATTCATTCCCTCATAAATTATGCTGTGACAGTTTGGGGAAATGCTTCAGACGTAAATCGAGTCCTTAAATGCCAGAAAAGATCAATCAGGATCATAAACGGACTTCGCAAGCGTGCATCGGCTAGAGAATATTTCGTAGTTAATAAAATTATGACGGTTATATCATTGTATATATTTAGTAGCCTTGTAGAAATACACAAAGAGAAACAGGCACTGTCAAGAAAAATGGACATACACAGCTATAACCTACGTAATAAGGAGAGATTAAACCAACCTAGGACGAGACTGGTAAAGGTGAGGAAACAAGGAATATGCAATTCAAGTCTTAATGAATCCTCGTTCTTATATTAGGAAATTTTATTTAGATTTACATAATTATCATTTTAGTTTATTAAATTAGTTTTAAAATTGCAACAGAAACCACCAAAAATTTTTTTTTTTATTTATTAAGTATTATAATATTGTACTGTAAAAATAAATTTTATTTTATGACTGATCAATAATCCATTTTGGTTTATGTTATATTTTTAATACTTTAAATTTGACATTTTTACCTACTAATTTTAATAATTTAATTACTTAATTCAATTCATAGTATTATTTTTAATTTAATTTAATTGTGTTTTTTATATAATGTATGTATTGTAACGATGATGTATCATGGACTTGCCTTGTATAACGTTCCGAGTTATATGGTTAATAAATTATTCTATTCTATTCTATTCTTTTTTTTGGGCCTTTTATGAAAGTGCCGGCCAACAAAAAAAAATGGTACGTATTGTTAGAACTAGCCATTTGGAGAAATAGTTAATATGGCACAAAACTTGTAGGATTGCTCCGAGCCAAGTTATACAAGTTCGAAGATTCATCATTTTCATGCATTTATTGATTCCTAATATTTTTTTTGTATGAACGGAACAGATGATGATCCCACAGCTTTTGCGCTGCAATGACAATTACTTCAGATCATTAGTTCTAGCAATATCTATCATTATTTTATGTTTCCCAGTTCCAGCACTTTCAGAAATCAATAAATGTATGAAAATGATGAATCATCGAACTTGTATAACTTGACTCAGAGCAAACCTACAACTTTTGTGCCGTATTAACTAATACTCCAAATGGCTAGTTCTAACAATACGTACTATTTTTTTTTGTTGGCCGGCACTTTCAGAAAAGGTTCAAAAATGTATGGAGCCTGCATGATCTCCATTAGTTCTTCATTACTAAAACTAGCCATATTTATTTTTAAAATTTTAAAGTAATAAGTATTAAACAATAACCCGCTGTTTGAAATGACAAAATATAGGTATGTGAAAGGTAGGAAGTCTTTCCATCCAATCCCTTGGGTGTCGTAAATGGGAAGTAACGGATTAAAGACTGCACATACATCCTACAGCATGGAGCGGCGATGGGCTCATCAAAATAATACTAACCCCTCTCTTCCCTTGGGTGTCGTAAAAGCGACTAACGGGCAAAAGGCTCACCATCTGAGCACTTGTGCAGACTGTGCAGTTGTTTCTTGCTGAAGCCTGGACTGTGTAGGCGTGGTCTGTGTTGTCCATAGATTCAAATTATTACTAATTTTACCATAAACTTTAAATAAATATCTCAAAAAAGTTGTTGATTTATTAACCAGTATTATGTAGTCTTTATTCGTGATTATTCTACTTATAACTAAAGACTTTTTCGTTTTTATAGTCTCATTATCATTTGACAGACAAAAATTTTAAAAAAAACTTTTTCACTAGTTCAAGAAATGCTATTATTTCTTCACTCTGGTCGAGATTCTATTTTTTTAAACTACATTACCGCACTAGTGTGTAATAACCTACATTACGATGCTGAAATCGTTGTAATAAGAGCCACTTTACGAGCAAATGTGTTATAAATATATAAAGATGGTGTTGGTGGGTTATGTTACAATTAGTGAAGCCTACTACCAGTAGCTATAGAAAAGCATCCCTTACGCGTAAATATTATGTATCTCGCAGGAACACTTAGATCAAAATTTGCCTAAATGTTGAGCAAGTACTAGTAGGAAACATTACTGCCAAGATTCATTGGAATTCGTCTAGTGGTTTCCGTGCGTACGAACAAACTGCATCCCAACGTATATAAATAGATACACCAATACACCAAATAGATGCACCAATAACAATAGTTATTTTGTTAAAATGTACCTACAGACACAATAGTTCTTAGCAGAGAAAAAATTCAAATTTCTAAGTCTTTTATTCAATTTAGCCTACAATAATTGAGCACTTATGAATATCGCTATGCCATCGGTTCATAAGTCCTAACTATGGGAGACTTGTATTGAGAAGAACCGGCAAGAAACACAGCAAGGGCATTTCTTTTCTCCCTTTCTTTTACAGCGTCAAAACATTTAATACGATTACAAGACAACATACCACGTACAAAAGAATATCAAAAAAAAAATGCTCAATTTAAAATAAAATGAACAACGTCTTACAGTATCTTTGAAACAAGAAAAGCGAATTCAAATTTCAAACACAAATTTCTACTACAAATAAAAATAAGATGGCAAGAGCAGACGAATAAGGACGATTTAGGCCTTTTCGTGCATGTCCCGGATACTCAGTAGGGCCCTTTCGTATTACGGCCCTTTCGTGGTATGGCCCCTTCGTGGTATGGCCCCTTCTGCAGTGAAAACGCAGATTGGTGGAAATAAATATATATTTAAATAGACAGAGATGAACAGTCGTAGCAAAAGTTTGTGACAACAGTATGTCAAAATAAGAGTCTATCAACATTCAAATACTTACATGACAACACTATAAAACAGCCAGTGTCCTTATTTTAGTAAATAGTTTTTACACCTTCCCGTAATAAGGACACCATGTATCTAAGTAAATAAAACTAACAAACACAATACTATACACACCTTAAAACTATAAACACAAGACATTTTTAAAACAAATTGATAACTACATACAACACGTAATACAAACAAGAGGTTTTGTCAAAACATCAGCAGGCATGTGATTTGTGGGGATGTAATGTAATGAGATGAGTGTGTCGTCCAAACAAGTGCGTATGAAATGATACCTAATGTCAATGTGTTTGGATCGAGAATGATAACTGTTGCTGTGAGATAGCTTTAGAGCACTTTGATTATCACAGAACAGTTTTATGGGTGTGACTGTGTTCATGAGATTATTTACAATGGACTTTATGTAGATAGCCTCTTTACATGCATCGCTCAGTGACATGTATTCGGCTTCCGTCGTCGAGAGAGCAACCGTACGCTGTTTGCGGGACTCCCAAGATATGGGTGCTCCACTGAACGTAAATACGTACCCTGTGTACGACCGACGATCTACGAGACACGACCCGTAATCGGCATCCGCGTAGCCCGCAATGTTGAGGCTCGATGTTTTGTCGTCTTGAAATCGTAGACCCATTGATTTTGTCGCTTTAAGATTGCGAACGACCCGCTTAGCGGCTCGCCAGTGCACCTCCCCGTAATGTGTGTTGAATTGGCTGAGAAGTGACACAGCATGAGCTATATCAGGTCTCGTGCCTATAGCAACATACATTAGGGAGCCGATGAGCTGCTGGTATGGAAGATCTGGGCGTTCGGCTTCTTTGTCAGGTAAAATCAGCTTGAGTCCAGGTTCAAGAGGTGTTGAGACAGGAATGGCGTCGTTCATGCCAAATTTATGTATTAGTTTCTCTATGTAACTGGTTTGGTCAAGTGTAAACGTCCCTCCGGCTTGTGTTACACGCATTCCAAGACAGTCTTTTAATTGGCCTAAATCTTTAACGATGAACTTTTTCTGTAGCTCCTTTTTGAAGTCATTTTTCATATATTCATTGTTGCTAAAAAGAAAAAAGTCATCAACGAATACAGCGACAATTAAAAGATCACTTTTATTTCTCTTGAAGTATACACAATGCTCAGTCTCAAGTTGTGTCATTGAGAGACACGCCATGGCTTCACGAACTTTTAGGTTCCATTGCCTCGGAGCCTGTTTTAAGCCATATAGTGACTTTTTAAGAAGACACACTTTATTTTTGTCTTCAGGAGCATAACCTTCAGGTTGCTCCATGAAGATTTCCTCTTCCAACTCGCCATTCAGGAAGGCAGTCTCCACATCCATGTGGTCAACTTTTAAATTCAATTTAGCTGATAAAGCCAGTAGGATTCGGATGGATGATAGTCTTGCGACTGGTGAAAAAGTTTCACCGTAGTCCATGCCATAGACTTGTGTGAAGCCTTTTGCTACAAGTCTAGCTTTGTACTTTACTATTTTTCCATCAGTGTCCCTCTTTATTTTATAGACCCATTTATTTTTTATTATTTTTCTATCGTTAGGTCTGTCCACTAAAGTCCACGTTCTATTTTTTATGAGACAATCATATTCAGCATTCATAGCTTTAATCCATTCATTTTTTCTAGCATCTTCCAAGGCTTCTTTATATGTCTCCGGTTCGGAATGAGAAGAAACCAAATAGAGAGATGATCCATTATTCGCTGGAAAACGAATTGGAGGTCGACGCTCTCTAGAAGGATATCGACTCTCACTTTCTTCGGAAGTAACAACAGCTGGTTCAGGTTCGAGTTGTGGTGTCACTGGCGGTGGTTCTGAAACAGTAACGATTGGAACCTCTGCAGGTATAACCTCAACTGAACACTGATCTTGAATGGGAACTGATGGCTGTAATTCACGCGTGGACGTGGGAGTCACATCTTCTATAAACGGAGAACTTGAATTGGATGAAGATGAATGTGGAGTAGTGGATTCGTGGATATCAACAACATATGGAGTCGTTACTCTTGGGGGACTATCGTTAGAAAGTTGACTTGGAGTTGTCGTAGGACTTGTCAGAGACTTATTTTCAATGAAAATTACGTCTCGGGCAATAATAACATTCTTCGGGTTCCGAGTATCGATTAAACGATAACCTTTTGAGTGTTCGGCGTACCCTACAAATATACACTTTTGTGTCTTGGCGTCAAGTTTCTTGCGCTTTTCCTCTGGAATAAGCACGTGAGCTTCACAACCGAAAACTCTAAGATGAGAAAGGTTCACCTTAGTACCAGTCCAGACTTCCTCGGGAATCCTGTTGTTGAGCGCTGTAGTGGGGGAACGATTCTTGAGGTAAATCGCTGAACTTACGGCTTCTCCCCAGTAGGCTCTTGGTAGACCAGCATCTTCAAGCATTGACCGCGCTTTTTCTATGACAGTACGGTTTACTCTTTCCGATAATCCATTCTGCTGTGGATTATATGGTACAGAAGTTTGGTGAATAATTCCATTATCTTTTAAAAAATTCGACATTGGTCGATTAACAAATTCACCACCGCAATCTGACCGGAGTTTTTTAATTTTGAGACCTGTTTGGTTTTCAACCAAACTACGAAATTCGACAAACTTATTAAAAACTTCGTTTTTATGTTTTATAAGATAACCGAAAGTTTTTCGTGAAAAGTTGTCGGTAAAAGTTAATAAATATAGAGCACCTCCAAAGGAATGCGTACTCATCGGTCCACAAACGTCAGTGTGAATGAGCTCTAATTTATTACTTGACTCCTTCATAGAGGATATAAATGGATTGATAATTTACCTCGTATGCAAGACACACACGGTTCGAATAATCTGTCTTTAAAGTCTATGCCCACTTGTTTATTTTTTAAGACGTTGACAGCTTTGTGATTCAAGTGTCCCAGGCGACGGTGCCATAGCAACGCTGTTTGTAAACAATTTGTCAAATTAGCTTGGTGGCAGACGTCAAGCTTGTACAAATTATTGAAGTTGGATGCAGTTGCGACAATTTGTCCGGAAACTTTACAGTTTTCTTTTTGCAAAATTGTCGCACCACGCTGGGAAAATAAAACCACAAATCCGTCACGTACAAGAGAACTCACCGACATTAAATTGGATGCTAACTTAGGGACATAGAGCACATTTGAAAAAGTACTCATATCATTATCGCTACTTAGAGGCAAACGCACAGTACCTGATCCTTCACAAAGAATCTGGTCATTGTTGGCAACGAAGATTGGTTTCAACTTCTTATGCAAGTTCTGGAAGCAGTCGGTATTGCGACACATGTGTGAAGTTGCTCCCGAGTCTAGAAGCCAATCTTGATTGTTTTGATGACCTGAGGGATATGGACTAAAAGAAGATGAAAGTGTTATATCTGATGTAATATTAGTTTTTGAAACAATGTTTGAATTTTTATGTTGTTTTCTTTTTCTACAATTTGAAATTACATGCCCAAACTTATTACAAAATTTACACTTTACTGATTTGGTGCTAAAGTTGGAGGCCGAAACTAATGCACTAGGGGAACAGGGGGAAGATTCTTCACGGTGAAATTTCAGATCTTCTTTCAGAAGGCGCGTGGCCACTGAGTCGGAAGAAATATCAACACCGGAATTTTCTATCGCCATAATCAAGGGTTTGTATTCTTCTGTTAATCCCGTTAACATTATCACGCCCACAAACTCATCACTCAACCCAGCATCTATCTCCAGTAACTTCTCTTGTAAATCCCTGATGTAGTTAACATAGCTTTCCATGTCACCAAAGTTTGTCATCTTCGTGTTGAATAACTGCCTGAGCAAAGTTAATTTTCGGTCGAGACCTCCGTCGGCATACTGGCACTGCAGTTTAGTCCACGTTTGTTTTGCTGTCTTTGCAGACTTGACCGTTGAGTAGATACGTGGAGCTACGCTTAGACAGATTTTCGCTCTAGTCTGTTCATCCAACCTTTTATAGTCTTGTCTCTCTTCTGCAAATATTTCTGGTGATTCGACGCACTTCCATAAGCCACAATCGACCAGGAACATTTTCATTCCGAAACTCCAGGACCCGTAATTGGAACGTCCTTCCAACTTTGGGATAGGTGGCACACCGCTGGCAATGACCGCTGGTCCAGCTTGAGCAGGAACAGAGGCATAACGGATATCACCCTGCGCTCGAGGGCGATCTTCAGCTGTAGGTGGCTCACTCATTTTTGCGTGAGATACTTTTGACCTGTAAGGTTAAAGGTCTGGGCCCATAACCTGCAGTGAAAACGCAGATTGGTGGAAATAAATATATATTTAAATAGACAGAGATGAACAGTCGTAGCAAAAGTTTGTGACAACAGTATGTCAAAATAAGAGTCTATCAACATTCAAATACTTACATGACAACACTATAAAACAGCCAGTGTCCTTATTTTAGTAAATAGTTTTTACACCTTCGTGGTAGGCCCTTTCGTGGTATGGCCCTTTCGCAGCCTCCAACTCTGAACTCGTGAACACGAGTATGATATGTGAATCAGCCATCGCTTCGTTCGAATCGAAGCATCGAAGTTTTGTTACGTGAATTAGGCTACAGGTCGGGCAAAGGGTGTTTCGAAATTGTTCGATGATTTGGAGTTACTAACGTGCATTTGGCAAGTGTGGTGATTAAAACAATACCCATTAATTTTTAGCGAAGACTTATTTTCATTGATGGAGGTCATAGCCCAGGACTGTATGCAGGATATACTTCACTTTCATTTAATTTGTTTTATGGTTTTTTTTTGAGATATTTAAATAACTTTAAAAACCACGAAATAATGGCAAGCCCCTCCATATTTTTTTTTAAATGTGTGTGCATGTATATTACATTGTACATTAAAGAAAAGTAAACAAAAGTAAAGATGCAACAATGTACCAAAAAGACGGTTATTGTTATGGATAACGCATCTTATCACAATATGTACTTTAGCGAAGAAAATATGTACTTACTTAATTTAAATAGCAATAAGTAAACCAGAAACGCATAAATGGCTAAAAATAAAAACATACCTTTTGACCAATCCATGAGAACGATATCATTTTAAGGAACAAATATGACAAAGGGGCGTTTGCTATTGATTCTATTGCAAAACCGTACGAGTGAGTGCTTAACTTACACATGTTTTAAAAGACACAGTCTCATACAATCCGCAAAATTACAAAAAAGTTAGCGACATCCTTTTTATTTGTCGAAAACTTTTATGGAAACTACCAGTTGTGAATAAATAACATTAGATGACGCCAAATACCGTATATGAATATACGGTTTTTTTTCACCCTTTTGTATTCCAAAGCTGGGCAAATCTTTATTACATAAAAAAATTACGAATTTTATCATTTTATTTAAACCTATATTATTAGTAAGATAAAATATATATTAGTAGAATTAGAACATGATGGTTATATCAAAATATTTTTTCTGTTGAATTAAAAAAAAAATCATTTCAATTAATTTAAATGTATTTGAACAACCGTGTCGCGTAAGACTACACATACATCTAACGCATAGAGCGGCGATGGGCTCACCACCTGTCACGCTGAGCACATGTGCAGTCGATGTTTGGTGAAAATTGGACTATGGTAGAGGACTGCTTTTGCTGTCGTCATTGCCTAGTCTCTGACTAACCCTTCGGGGATAATAGTCGTGATTATATGTATGAATAATATT
Source organism: Scoparia ambigualis (assembly GCA_963921215.1). Lineage (NCBI taxonomy): Eukaryota > Metazoa > Arthropoda > Insecta > Lepidoptera > Crambidae > Scoparia > Scoparia ambigualis. Next base: position 23,513,716 of record OY992501.1, on the reverse strand, counting down.
AAATATTTAAATTCCATGAGAGATATTTTAGTGTTTTTTGTTAATTCCGAAGTTGTATTAATATATATATTTTTTTTATAGCAGATGGAGGCAAACGAGCAAGCGGGTCACCTGATGGAAAGTAATCTCCGCCGCCCACCCGCCCTGGACACCCCCGCAAAACCAGAGGAATCGCAGGCGCGTTGCCGGCCTTTAAGGAAGGAATAGGCTCGTTTCTTGAAGATCCCTAAATCATAACGGTCCGGAAATACCGTCGCCGAGAGCTGGTTCCACAACACTGTAGTTCGAGGCAAGAAATTTCTTGAAAAACGCACAGTAGTAGACCGCCATCCATCAAGGTGATGTGGATGGAATGACAGTCGATTGCGTGTAGTGCGGTGAAGGAAATCAGCGGCAGGGATCAAGCCGAACAATTCCTCAGAACACTCCCCATGATATATACGGTACAATATACAGAGAGATGCAACGTCTCTCCGAAGAGCCAGTGGATCGAGCCGTCCTGAAATAACCACGTCGTCGACAATTCGAGCAGCTCTGCGTTGAATGCGGTCAAATGGAAGGAGTTGGTATTGGGGTGCTCCAGCCCAGAGATGGGAGCAGTATTCCATATGCGGCCTGACCTGTGCTTTATACAGTTGTAAACGGTGAGCCGGCCTGAAATACTGACCCGCTCTATTAAGCACACCCAGCTTTTTCGAAGCTAATTTAGCTTTACCTTCCAAATGACCACGAAACTGAACGTCACTCGAAACAACGACGCCAAGGATTCCAATAGTCGGATTGGTATCAAGGGGATATGGACGTATTGTGTTTATTTAATTGATAATTAACTACTATTAAGCGCCATGTTTCGGAGATGTAGTGCAAAATCTCCGATATCATGCTGTGGTAGCTGCTAGCCTTAGAGCATTCGATGGTTGAATGCTCTAAGCTGCTAGCACATGGGTAGTATAATAGCAGTTGGCAAAAGCATAATTCTAGCCTGTAAGTCGTACAGTGGAGAGTACACGCAAGAATTCTTTTTTCGTAATACTACAATCATCGATTGATCTTTTTCGTATCAGCTCGGCAATATGCAAACGAGATGATAAGTGCGAGTCGCGCGGCAAGTTAGCTGTCGAAATAGAGCCATTAGATAAATGGCGCGCGAATGCTTAAAAGTTGATATTCGTTACATCAATGATTTATACGTCCTAAATATTAGTAGCATACCTTAGGAAACTTAAGAGCAATAACTTAGATCTAAAGCTTAGTTTTAATAGCTTGTGAGGCGTACATACGATTGGTACAGTCCCTCAACCTTAGATATTGATACAATCACAAACGAATAAATCACTGGAATCCGCATTGGGCCAGCGTGGTGAGTTATGGCCCGAACTTCCCAATAAGGAAAGGCCAGTGCCCCGCAGCGGTATGTATTTAGGTATGTAAGCTGAATGGCTGATGATGCTGATGATGACTTCTTGATAAAAAAGTTAAAGTTGAAACTTTAAAGTAAATATATAGGTTATGTTTTGACGATCGGAAAAAAAATATACAAGTATATTTTGTCCAATAAATTTGTATGTTTAAATGTAAGAGTAATTTTCTTTTTTTTCAAGAATATGTACCCGTGTCTTATTGGAAACTCTAAATGTAATTGGTATCCATATTTCTAAATAAGTTGGTGAAACTGGTACTTAATTAGAACAAGCTATTACCTGTAGTGCGATTCTCTAAGCGCAAAGGTCGATAAACCTTGGTGCAGCGGCTGCAACAGCGGCGAGCGTACCTACCATTGGTATTCTTCTAAATAATTTTTCAACGCTGTTCGACATTAGCTCCGCACAGCTGTTTGCGGTGTGATAGGGTATCACTTCTTTGACATTTATTGTAGGTATAAAATCGGTATTCTGTAAGTAAAACAGCGTCAACTTTAGCCACAGCCGTGACTGCAGCGAACGATGTGACGACGGTAATATCTATGATCACAACCATGAGCGCAGCGTCTACCTATGTGTCGGTCGATTAGGGAATCGCAGAACTGCTTACAAACGTATTATGTTTTTCAACACAATAATTTATGGGTGCACAGAGGTACGCAATAAAATTGTACCTGGTACTCTGGGTGTTGATAGTAAGTCGTATTCTCCATTTGTTTTTTTAGAGATATGTGTTCATCAAACAATTTATTGGATATATTCAATAAATATCAAAATTTTTTGGAAAATAACGTTTATCAACGTGTTTGGACTATTTCACAAAATCAAATTTACAAGTTGGCCTGGGAGAGAAAGAAAAACTTAGAAGACTATCTGGCGTACGGGAGTCGTAGAAGTCGACTGATGAAGATAGTAACATGCTAATAGGCATCATACGGCCCCCGCATGGTGGAGGGCAAACCATAAACAGGAACTTTCCCAAGGAGGGTTAGTGTTAGGCAGGCGGCCAACTGTAAAATAGAAGACCAAACTTTTTGTAGTATAGATAAAGTGAATGAAATGAATGATAGGACTAGGGCGTTCCCCGCAGGCGACGCGTAGGCGTAGAGCCAATCGGCACCTGTGGAAAGTGGTCAGGGGCTGTTGCCCGAAAATTTCAAAAATAAAAATAAAATATTGTTTTTTTTTAAACTTCATGCAGACGTAGAGTACGAGTAGGTACACCTTCCAGCTTTAAATGCTCTAAGCCCCTACCCCCTCAAATTGCTAACCCCCTCCAATATGCCAAAGGTTAAATGATTACTTTTTTCCCTTTTCCGCATTATAATCGGAATACTTACGATAACCTCTTATAAATACCTACCTAGGTAAGCATTTATCTCTTTAGTACCCGGCTGAGCCCGGCTCCAGTAGGTATGCTTGTAGTGTCGTTTGAAAGGTCTTACCAAAACGAATAACATTTACTATGATCACCAGTCTCAGATCTGGTTGCGTAAGTTGCGGTCGGAGATTAACGTACATCAATATTACTTCTTAACTCTTTGTGAAAATGAGTAGGTACAGATTTTTTTTTTTTTTTTTTATAGCAGAAGGAGGCAAACGAGCAAGCGGGTCAACTGATGGAAAGTAATCACCGCCGCCCATGGACACCCGCAAAACCAGAGGAATCGCAGGCGCGTTGCCGGCCTTTAAGGAAGGAATAGGCTCGTTTCTTGAAGATCCCTAAGTCGTAACGGTCCGGAAATACCGCCGCCGAGAGCTGGTTCCACAACACTGTAGTTCGAGGCAAGAAATTTCTTGAAAAACGCACAGTAGTAGACCGCCATCCATCAAGGCGATGTGGATGGAATGACAGTCGATTGCGTGTAGTGCGGTGAAGGAAATTAGCGGCAGGGATCAAGCCGAACAATTCCTCAGAACACTCCCCATGATATATACGGTACAATATACAGAGAGACGCAACGTCTCTCCGAAGAGCCAGTGGATCGAGCCGACCTGAAATAACCACGTCGCCGACAATTCGAGCAGCTCTGCGTTGAATGCGGTCAAATGGAAGGAGTTGGTATTGGGGTGCTCCAGCCCAGAGATGGGAGCAGTATTCCATATGCGGCCTGACCTGTGCTTTATACAGTTGTAAACGGTGGGCCGGCGTGAAATACTGACCCGCTCTATTAAGCACACCCAGCTTTTTCGAAGCTAATTTAGCTTTACCTTCCAAATGACCACGAAACTGAACGTCACTCGAAATATCGACGCCAAGGATTCCAATAATCGGATTGGTATCAAGGGGAGCTCCCTCAAAGTTCAGAGGTACGACGAAGGGATGTTTTTTCGCGGTAAATGCGCAAACTTGTGTTTTGAAGGGGTTAAAGCGGACTAGGTTATGTCGGCCCCAATCCGAGACATGACTTAACATGTTCTCGGTGTCAGTCACAAGTTTATTCCGGCTCTCGATGACGCTTTCCAGAGAAATATTAGCTCGCCCGGTGTAGAGCGTATCCCCAGTACTGTCATCCGCAGCAGAAGAAACAAAGTAGGGGACAACACACACCCCTGCGGGACTCCAGCATTCACGGGCTTCATGTCGGAGCACGAACCGTCGACTGCGACTCTGATGCTACGCCCAGTAAGAAAGCTAGCAACCCATGAACACAATTTCTCAGGAAGCCCGTATGATGGAAGATGTATAATATTGGCGCTCGGTACATACCAGCTCATGCTGGCAAGATCCTACTGCGCCGAGCATTTATCAAAAATGGTCTCTATAATATAATCGAAACATATTATAGAGACCAAGCACTTGAGGATCTGCCAGACTATGTCATACACAAGGATGCCTGGCTTTTGCTTGGAAGGATCCAGTCACGTCATGTGCGTTAAAAAATATATTATTGTTACTTATTAATAAATAGGCCAAATAATAACATTGTTAACCGTTGTGTTAGTCGTTCCTCTGTAAGACCATTCGGCTTTGGAATTATTTGCCGGCGCATGTGTTTCCCAGCAACTACAGTCATCGGCTGCTTACCATCAGGCGGGATGCAGTCACTATGACGAGTCATAATAGAAAAAAAATAACATTGTAAGTGTTTCTGGGCGGCGTGCAATGGGCACTAGTGCGCATATCGTGTCCATCGTACCTAGGGTTTGAGAGGCATGCGGGGTTTACGGCTCTAGCATCCTTCCATAATTGTATTATTGTTGATAGCGATATTCAATGTATCCTTTCCTTTTGTATCTATCCATAAATTAATGATTTTTATTTGAAGCACTCTAGTTTTATTAAAACTATTTTAACAGGACCTAACACGATTTGACGTTTCGCCCACGGCCGCAGCTCGCTTACATACGTATTTACTTACAAAAATAATCATGTTATGTCCCGTTAAAATAGTTTTAATGCAAAGCAAAGCGACAATTTAAAGTCTTATGTAGTTTTGTTACTTTTTTATTAAGGGTAAGGGGGGCGGGGGTTTCTAAAGCGGTTAACGGGCTAATAACTGTGTTAATTCATCGCCTAATACTTTTCTTTTTATCCCTTTTCTACTTTAATTAGTTTGTATATTTTCATTTATATTAGTTAGTGGAATTACTACTTTCAAAACGTGAATTAGAACTGGCGCCATGGCAGACGTTCTACATGTATTTTCAAATATACAGCGTGTTTCTTGTAAGATGTCAAGACGATGAGTGGTGATAGGGAACTGCCATACCTATATATTGAATGTATGTATGTTCTACGATTTTTTGTAGTTTTCGAGTTACAATTTTTTTTCCTTGTTTAATGATTCAACGACGAGACGGCTCTAAAAAAATTATATCTTTTTTGGGGTCGACTTTTTTTCGATGTTTTTTAATACAATGCCTATTGATTGCATTTTTATGAGTAAAAAATCTCCTTCCTGACTTTAACCTAAGATACTAAAATTTTGAACTTTACAAGTTGGGTTAATCAGAACAGAATGGAAATTTCAACTTAAATAAAAAAAAAATAAGATTTTCCATAGCTTTGGACTAGTTTTAAAAACTGCCCGACAAAATATGATTTCATACTATTACAAGAAAGATGTACTAAATGGGACATTTTTTGCTGAAATCGGTCGTTGAACGTGGTATATCGAAAATTGTGTAATTTTCATATTTTATAATTTCTTAGTAGCTTTGCATATTTTTGTCTATCAGGAGATTAATTATCCCTTTACGTTTAAGAAGAGCTCTTTGATAATAATAACATACATTTCATACCTACTATTATCCTTAAAATTACCATTATTAATGAGAGGGCCAAAATAAAACTCAAAATGCGGCACCGCCGCAAAAATTTAAGAACATTTTTGCGGCGGTGCCGAATGTGCATATCGGTTGAAGGCCGGCATTTTGAACATATTAAATTTTTATCGCATTTCGAGTTTTATTTTGGCAATCTCATTAATAATGGTAATTTTGAGGATAGTAGTACTTAGGTATGAATAAAATGTATGCTATTGGTATCAATTGAGCTCTTAAACGTAAAGGGATAATTAATCACCTAAAGACAAGAATATTTTTTTTTTATTTTTTTTTTTTATTTCTAGGAAGATTTACAGACAAATAACATCTATAGCTAAGATTAGTAAGTAAACATATGCTATTAACAAATCTTCACAATTATACAATATGCAAAGATACTAAGAAATTATAAAATACTAGCAGACTGCTGACGACTTCATTCGCGTGGACCCCGTACCACATGACGAATTTTCAAAATGACTCTCCTCCCGTACCCCAGTGACGACGCATTTGTTCTATCATCAATAGTTTTCGTAGCGCACGCGATGTAAGAAATTGATTAGAGCTATGGAAAATCTTTTTTTTTTTAAGTCGAACATTCCATTCTTTTTGATTAACCCAATTTTTAAAGTTAAGATCAAAATTTTAGTATCTTAGGTTAAAAAAGTAAGAAAGGAGATTTTTTTACTTATAAAAGTGCAATCAATAGGCATTGTATTAAGAAAAAAACATCGAAGAAAAGTCGACCCAAAGAAAAGATATAATTTTTTTAGAGCCGTCTCGTCGTTGAATCATGAAATAAAGAAAAAAAAGTACTTTTATCTCGAAAACTACAAAATAATCGTAGAACATACATGGGGGTTCAATAGATAGGTATGGCAGTTCCCTTCCCGGCTTGACACCTTACATGAAACACGCTGTATAGGTTATGGCTATTGGAGCGGGTACCACGGTCCATACATTTTTGCCTATTCTTCAAAATTATATTTTGTACCCTTTTATTAATCTATTTATTATTAACAGACCAAAGACACATTCAACAGCATAGAGCGGCGATGGGCTCACCACCTGTCACGCTGAGCACATGACTGTGCATTTGCTATTTCCTGGAAAGTGGACTATGACAGAGGACAGCTTTTGCGTTCCTCATTGCCTAGTCTCTGACTATCCCTTTGGGGATAATAGTCGTGATTATATATATACTCGTATGTATGTATGTATTGTCCTGATAATTGCGAACATAACAAAAAAAGTACCATCCATCTCCCTTGAACCTTTCTGAAATGATGCGCGAATAACAATATAACGAATAACAGGCAGTATAATTATATAATATTTTGAATTATACTGTGTTATGCTAAACTCTACTGGGTATCTACATATAACCATCCTACTAGTCCTACTAATATTATAAACGCGAAAGTTTGTAAGTATGAATGGATGTTTGTTACTCTTTCACGTAAAAACTACTGAATGGAGTTGGATGAAATTCGGCATACAGATAGTTTATAACCTGGATTAACACATAGGATACTTTTTATCCCGATATTCCGACGGGAACTGGAACCACGCAGGTGAAACCGCGAGCGGCCGCTAGTCTTCTATAAGTAAAAATGGTTTGTTTGCGAGGGCAACGCCACTTGCAAAGGGCTGGACCGTTTTGGTTGCTCGTAATAAATAATAATCCAAATAAGGTTTGGATAGAGAAAAGCCCGTCCAATTCTCATTTTTTAAATAAAAATTGAACGCGTTTTACTATGACATTTTGCATGAACTCAAAACCATGTAAGGAGTTTTATATCGGCAGGGCAGAATGTGCAGAAATCTGTATTTTTTGTTAAACCTTCGTAGCGCCGTAGCGTGTCTTCGTAGCGCCGTAGCAAGTGTCCTGTTTTGGAAAATCCAACTAACTCAATAAAGAAACCAAAAAGAAAATTTTTCTTTATCGGTTTGGAGATAGTATTAGGTTGGTACTTGTGTTTCTAGAATTCAGTTTCGATAAAAAGCTTTCAATTGTTATGTTTTTAATGATTTTACAATTTACTCGGGTCTATGTCAATTGCAAAACTTACTAAAGGTACATAACTTTCAACTGTTAGTTTTGTCAGTCCTAAACGTATTAATAATTTTGCAGACCACAGCGCGTCAGACTACAACAAAACTTACAATTTTACATTGTAAAATACTAGCACTGGACACAGAGATCATTTATAAACAGAACAGACATTCATATCTGCTCCTACAACAGGCGTGTACAGCATTTTTAAATTAAGAAAGTCACGTTCTTAAATATAAAGGAATTAAATTATTAACAATAGGTACCTATTAATATCAATAAACAAAATTTTACTAGAGTCTGGCTAACGAAAGCTGATCCTCGTAGTTATTTGATTGGCAACACTTTGTCTCTATGTGTGTCTATCTGAGGTAATATTTGGTCCGAGATCTGAGGCACAGTTTAAATATATTTATACTGTGTCTGAGGTGTCATGTCGTATGCAGCTGTGTGAGTGACCCTGTGTTACCCAGTCATGATTTTTTTTAATTTGCCGCGTTTTTCCTGGCTAAGTCATGATTTTTTTTAATTTGCCGCGTTTTTCCTGGCTAAGTCATGATTTTTTTTAATTTGCCGCGTTTTTTCTGGCTCTGCTTTCGTTAGCAAGACTCTAACCATGTCGCGTAGCGGAAAAAGAATAATACCACCCGCGCGAAACGCTTAATGTTTAGTCATATTTTAATTGACATACTTACATCAATCATATGACATACAAGTCAAAAAGCGTAATAGTTTTTAGCATTTTATTACGCAAAATTGTTGAAAGACATATTAATAAAAACCATAATCGTTAAAATCTATATTTGTTTGTCATAATTTTATTAAGCATACTTTCCTACTTTAAAACGCATAATTTTATTGTCCATATTCATAATTTTGATTGACATCTTCCATAAATTTGTTTTCTAAAAATGCTATGATGCATACTTACATAGTTTTAAGCAGTAAGGTTGTGCTGCAAAAGTCAGTGACAGAAACGAACTGCGGCAAAACCGACTCCACCTAGCCTTGTCTGCCCTACCCTAGAGTGTAATTTAAGCCCACGTAGACGCGGAGGGCTAAGGCGGCTCGCGAGCTTAGGCGCTGGTAGCTGAGGCTGGCCGAAGCAAGCCGAAGCTGCGGTGGTGAGCGAAAGTCATCTGCGACGATAAGCTCGCGTGGGACCGCCGATTTTTCTAACATTTCAGATTTTTTTTGTATCTAGGCAAACGACGCACTGCTACACCACAATCCTTAAAAATCCTGGATCTCCAGTAATTTTTACACAAAAACCAATCAAAATATTTTTGTTTCTTAAAAATTTTAAAGTTTTTTACCTTCAGTCCACTTTTACTCCTTGTAGTGTAAAAAAATCTGAAATTTTAGAAAAATTGTGGTTTGATAGTATATACAGTCGTGGTCAACTAATTAGGGACATTCAAGATAGTGAAGAGCAATAACCGGTTATGTACATATAAATATAAAACCCTATTGATTTTTCAGCACCTATTATTTGCATAATTTGGTCCGATTACTATACTATAAATGGCTGTAAATAAGAGAATAATTAAATAGAAAAAAGTATTTAATATCAAAGGTTGAACATGTATTAAATTTTAAGGTATAATTATGTAGCTGGACATTTAATTAAGGACAGTAAAGTATAATGATGAATAGAGTTAAACAAAACGAATAATCTCCAGTATTATAATATTTTTAAAAGCTCCATTTTATTACGTGTAAAATCAGTACCCAGTAGCAAAACCTTTGTTAGTAATTACCGCTTGACACCGATGTGGCATGGACATTATCAGTTTCTGACATGTTTCGATAGGAATGTTTGCCCATGCCTCACAAAAAGCTTGATTAAGTTGATCTAAAGTTGTGGTACGATAAGTTGAAACTTTTTTCTTGATTTCGTGCCAAAAGTGCTCAATTGGGTTGAGGTCCGGGCTATTTGCTGGCCAATCTAGCACCGATACTGACTGACTGGTAAGAAACGACTTGACTGAACGGGCGGTATGTTTCGGGTCGTTATCATGCTGAAACGTCCATATAATAGGGAGATGCTCCTCAGCATAGGGAAGCATAGTTTCCTCCAATATTGTTTTGTATTGATGTTGGTCTAAGTTACCCTGAACTTTTCTCACAGGTCCCACTCCACGTCCAGAAAATGAACCCCAAATTTTAATGTTTCCACCGCCATGTTTCACCTGCTTTTTTGTGAATCTTGGATTCATTTCCGCTTTTACAGGACGCCGTACGTATTGCCTTCCATCTGAAGAAATTAAATTAATCTTGGTCTCGTCAGAGAATAATACATGTTGCCATTGGGCGTAGGTCCAATGTCCATATTTACGTGCAAACGCCAAACGAGCATTTCTATGTTCTTTCTTCAACAACGGTACTTTGCGAGCCACTCTTCCGAACAACCCTGCTTCTACCAGACGTCGTCGAACGGTCCTCGCTGATACACCGGCTCTTTCGTCTGCCCCAAACACTTCGTGTTTAATTAAAATAGAGCCCAGAAACGGATCTTTCTTAGCTAACCTGGTTATCATTCTATCTTCTTGCGGAGTTGTTTTTCTCGATCTTTTTGTCCTGGGCACATTTAAAGCTGTGTTATTGCGCCTGAAATGTTGCACTGCATTGCATACCATAGTTTTTGAACAATTTAAATGTTCTGCTATCCCTCGGTATGACCAACCACGCTCGACAAACTTCATGATAATTGTTCGTAGTGTTGGATCGCAACTTTTATTTTTGCCCATATTTCTTCAAAATAATTCTCAAAACTTAAAATTAAAAATCTGGATTGCCGCCAAAACTACCACAAAACAATAAAAGAAGAAATAAAAAAGTATTGAGATTCAAATTTTGAAAATAGAACGCAATATCTCAGTGTCCCTAATTAAATGGCCAGCCAGCATTCTTTGAACAAATAGCACACTGATAATCTATCAGCTATACTGTAAAGAGGTTTAATGTTTAAGAAGTTGTTATTGTTTGTATAATCGGGCACATCAATGACTAATTATACTTACGTGTAAAAGATATGGAATATTGTTAAGACTCGTTGGAAAATAAAAAATAAATTCACAATTTAGCTTAACTAGATATTGTCCCTAATTAGTTGACCACGACTGTATATAGGGTGTAAATTTAGTTGTAAATGTGTTATATTTTTGTATTTTTATGACAAGTTGAGATTTTTTTTTTGCAAATTGACCTTGGAGTACGTATTGCTAATAATTTAAAATGGGAATATCACATCACTGCCATAACAAAAAAGGCTAACAGTTTCATTTACTTAATCAGAAAGCTTTCGGGTACTTTACACCAGAAATGATGCTAAAGATCTTCAAAACATATGTAAGACCGATTTTAGAATACGCCTTTCAAATCTAGAGCAAATATTTTAAAAAAGATATAGAGATACTTGAGAAAGTACAGCGAAGGTTCACAAAAATCTCGAAGGCTTTGAAGAATAAACCATATGAGGAAAGACTGAAAGCTTTAAAACTTACGACTTTAAAGGAGCGCAGAGAACGAGGGAACCTATTAGAGACATATAAAATATTACATGGCCATTATGATGTCGAACATTTGGATAAACAATTGTTCTACTCCTACCAAAACACACACCTAATAGGATCAAAGCCACAATCACGGAACAATCCGCATAAACACTTCTTTAGTAACAGAGTCGTCGATACTTGGAACGAGTTGCCAGCAAATCAATTTAAAAATAGATTACACAAGTATTAAAACTAGAAGAAAGTTAATTCACGAGTATGAACTAACGGGATACAGGATGTCATCAGTTGTTTCAATTGCCTGCCTGTCAATAATAATAATAATTATTATTATTATTTTTGATAAAAATGAATATTAATTCATAAATAATTATTTAATTTATTATTCATTATTTTATTGATACAGAAGGCAGTACTCCTTGACACGGCACGTATTGTCAGGAGGTTCATCACTCTGCAGCCCTAACCACCGATAGCTTGGGTCTATCCCCGCTGCCGGTAGCAACCTAGGTTAAGTTTTTTTATAATATTTTATATTGTAAATATGATTTTATATAAAATATTGTAAAAAAAATTTTAAAGATAGATGTTAAATAAAGAGTATAATAATAATAATAGACGAGAGTTGACACATGGTGTGTTAACTCTCTCCTTGTGTCACACAACACTTAGGTACAATACACACCGCACCCTGTAATTACTTGGTATATACCCGTAATTACAGGAAAATCCAGCTTAAAGCTGAGAAAAAAACCATATAATAAGAATAATTTTAGTTTCTTTATTTAAAAAAAAATATATGTAGCTCTAGATTATGTTACTACATAAATAATTTAAAAAACTATGCGCATAGGTAAAAAAACCCCTGTATAAACTGTACCAAAGCTCAGTAGTAAGTAATGATACCTACATTGTCAAAATCCAAGAACAATATTGGTCCTACGTACTTCGAAGCCTGCAGTCCCCAGAATTAGTATAGTTCATTCGACCTAGAAATCCAATCACTTACAGGAGTAGGTACTGCCTTCTGTATCTGACCCTTGACCCAACCCTTAAGCGAGAGCTTCTCTAGATGTTGATCGAGGCTCTTAGCTTCATAGCTAAGAGCCTCGACCATATATCATATGTTTTCATGTACATATATATTTATATACTCGATTAGGCCGTGTGCCGAAACGAGAGGGTTTACGCATTTCGGTTTCCCATACAAACTTCCAAGTTGAAATTTTTGAAAACCGATTAGCCAATTTTGATGAAACTTTGCATGCTATAGTAAAACACATGGATCTAAATAGTATGTTGAAAACATTTTTGAAAAACGGTTATTTAGCTGAGTTATTGCAATTTCCGAAGTCCACTTTAGATAATTTAAAATCGCAATAACTCAGTTAAATAAACGTTTTTTTTTAATGTTTTCATCAAACTATTTAGATCCCTGTATTTTACTTCAGCATGCAAAGTTTCATTAAAATTGGCTTATTGGATTTTAAAAATTTCGACTTGGAAGTTTGTATGGGAAACCGAAATGGCTGCGACCTTCTATATTTCTAGATCACTGTTCTGATGATGATATTAACAGATGCTGTATTATAACAATACAGTCCTACTGCTGAGCAAAGGCTCCCATCATTAAAATCTATTCTAGACGCTTGCCAAATGCAGGTAAGTGGTCACAAACCGGGGCTATGCATCGAAAAATCCGAAAATTTACCCCCACCCGTGGTATGAACACTGGACCTCCGGTTATCCAGTCTAGCGCTTAGCCAAACAAATCTTTGCTTAAATTAGTTTTCTACAAGTACCTGTGCATTGTATTACCCTATTAATTAACTTCACATCGATAAAAAATGTTAGTAGTAATTAGTATTTAAGAGTTCATTTTGAATTTAATTTGTATATGTCGTTGAGAGAGTTGTAGACAACGGAAAGAAAGTTCTGATGATATATTATTTCAATCATAACTTGTGCAATTAAGTAAAGTACTTACATACCTTAGATAATGAGTTCAGCCCTATCTGAATATACACTTGGCCTATTGATAAGACATAGGTGCTTATAATGCGCATCTTAGATCCTGTTGCGTGAAAGACCAAATTTGGTTGATTGTATTTATAATAATACAGTATGTTATTATGATCAGATTGTTTTTAACAATGTTATTAAGTTTGTACTAGTAGATACATCTTAATTATTGTAAAACGACGACGCGACGTCACTATAGTACTTGGTAAATAATGTTTGTGTATTTCAGAATCATACGCAGTATGGTGTAGGTGCTGCCTGTGGCTACATCAGATTATTAAAAACACGGGCACCTAAAGTAGTTATGTAATAATTAATAAAAGCATGTAGAATAATGATTACTGAAATTATTCACACATATATATAAACGGGATTTAACGCAAAACTAAGTTTAAAAATGTATAGGTACTGAAATTATTATTTATAAACCATTTTTGGTTGTTTTTGAGTATCCGATGTATTGGGACAGTTGTATTGTATGTGCCATGATTACTAATGTACTGTAATGATAATGTAAAGACGTAGTAATGATCCATTTAATAATTACTCTATTTCTGTCTTAATTATTGAAATGCTATTTATACTTATTAAGATTCAAAACTATCGATTACATCTTGAACTAGGCAAAGTTTACTGTTCTAGTTCCCTAATTTACTTTGTATAGCTGTTTCCCCAATCTGCTGTAAAAGCAAAGTGTTGTTGTTTTGACCGCTGCACATTCGATTATTTTATATACGGATGATGTTTTAATTCGCAAGTGATCGCTTAAGATGCACGTGGGCGGGAAGTGTAAGCAGAAAGTGTAGAGTGCAGGCGGTGGGTGTTAGGCGGGGTGAGCCGGGCGCCCGGCGGCGCGGCGGCGGCGGCAGCGCCCATGGCCAGTAGCGCGCACAGCCCCGACCGGCACACACGATGATCGCGCACACGCACGCGCTCGCCGCCGCGCTCCTGTGCGCGCTGGCCGGCCAGCTCGGCGCGGGCGCCAGCCTGCACTGCGCCATGCGCCGCGAGATCTCGCCCTGCACCTGCCGCCGCGAAGACAAGGGCACCGGCGCCATCCTAGTCGTCTGCCAGCGGATCAACGCGTACGAAGACATCGCCAAAGCTCTCACCAACAAGTTCAGCCCGGAGACCAAGATCGGACTCGACATCTCCTATTCGAGTCTGCCGGACTTCGCCGAGCACAGCTTTCGGGAGCTAGGCCTTTCTGTCACCAGACTGAAATTAAACTTCGACAACCTAAGGCAAGTTGACAAAGAAGTATTTTATGTTGGATGGATTTAGCTGACATGTTCCGAACATGTTCTCTGTGAGGTACACGTTACGAGTGACGACGTAAAACTACCCGCCGTTCGAGCCGTGTAAGCTGTTTTTGTGTTATTTAAGCGCTGAAATTAAGTTTTATAATTGTGATCAGAATGCATCAAAACAATGTGTAAGTTAAATGAGAAAACAACAGGTTCACGATAAGAGGGACACAACAGCGATGAGGATCGAGTCTTTATCGAAAGAGTGGGCGGCGCCCTCGCCAGGGTTGCCGGCATCCCATAATCATTACGCGTCAACGGGAAATAATTCAATAACAATAATTTGAGAATTGTCATTGTCCTTTGGTCAAGTTGTATGCCCCTCTAAAAATAGCCTATGTAGTAAATAATGCTCATCAGGATTTCATTAGCATACATACCCTTACAAAGGACAAAAAAAGAGAAATGTTCATAACAATGTAAAGAATCCACATTTTCTATGTTCCATTTTTGATTTTGGATACTAAGAACAAATTGTGAAACATTTTGACAATGTTAGATCTCACAGCGCTACAATTACGTTGCCCCTGGCCTGTGAACTCGACCCTTATTGACCATTTAATTGAACATCTGAGATTTTAAGTCTCTCTTAATTAAAACTACAAAATAGTTGATTCGCACAATTTAATCTCAACCCTGGCTGCGTACAACCATAAATGTTATTACAACATAAATATAAAACGTTCATAGACCCTACAATTATTATTCTCTGACTTATTTTTCATTACAATTGTGAAATCCATCCAAATTCTTAGTGGCTTGCGTTGACATTGAAGAAAATCATCGGGATACAAAAAAATAATTGAAGATATTTAGAAACGGTATAGTTTCTAAGATCATAGCAAGTTATAGTTAGTGAGCTCCACAGATCGTGTGGGGATGGCATCTAGGAGACGACAGCTCGATAGTTTGCGCGGGTTATCTGAGGTCGCTTCTAAAGCAGTATAAAATTGAATGATATCATATTGGTCGTGTCGTGTTCACTATATTTACTCATTAAATTAATGGTATACTAACAAATTACAGAGGCTATTGTTTGCCGTGGATAATATTTGTAACTGTGGACTTGTCACTTGAAATTATCTCTCCAGAGACCCAATAAATTGGTCGCTCGCCACATTTCGGCGCTGTGTTGTTGTCGTTATTTTGCGCGTCCAGCTAATGTATTGTTTTTAATCTTTGCTCGGTGTCAAATTATGCTGCCGTCGATTAGGTTATCCGTCACGTCACACTGCCGCAGATATTTTTCTGTTGAACACTTATCATTTATATGTAGGTACAATAATAAATGTACACGTAACTTCGTTCGCTTGCAGAATGTTCTGTTTTCTATAATGTCATTGAAGTCACACTAACTTTACATTAACTATTAAATAACATTTCCCCACAAACTTACTGTGGAGGTTATCAAAGTTGTCAGGGTCTTCCCAATCGTTTTTATAATAACCGTATTTCCGTTGTATGTGATAGCTGTTCCAGCGACTGCGCTGGCGCTGGGTTGCAGTTTCAGCACCTTAACTTATCATATTACATCTTAACATCATGTTTTATATTTTATAGTAAAGTAGGTATTTGTTAATGTTAATTTAAACCATGCTAATGATAGCGAGAGATTTAAGAGGTAAAGCAAATGGAAAATGTACATAAACCAGCGCAAAGAAATATTGTGACTTTTATGGTCTCTGTTTTTAAACGTCAAAACAAGTGCTTCCTTTACAGTACTTTCAAAACAACAAAAACTTTTAATGTTTTAAATTTAGCAATTTAAAATTTGCTAAATAACTTATCATTGACATTTAGTCAATACCAATACATTCGCATCATTCTATTCTACAAGAGTTTGTGCTACGTGTCACGTGTCACCCTCAGTTCCTTGATTCTGCTAATTTAAATCGTCTACTATCATGTCTAAGTGGCTGACATGTGTGACATTTAAACTGTAGAAAAATGTCTTAATAAGGCCATTAATGTAGGCCATAATGAATTCCTTAGTATTATAGGATTCAGGGTGAAATGCGCTTGCATACCCGGCAACTGGGAACTGAATCTAGGACTAGGCCGTTTCTCAATCCATGCGACTCACACAAACATTCCTAACCACCATTACAGTGATTTGCTTTCCCTATCTACTCGTACACTCCTTATACACTACTATGAGTATACTTTTATAGATTCATTGCAGTAGGGATTTTTGTATTGTTTTTATAGTTTCATAATAAAATTACAAAAATTAATAATTGTAGTTAAGTTGACTTTATCATCATCAGCCTATTCTTGACCACTGCTGGTCATAGGCCTCTCCAAGAGCACGCCCTGAGCACGATCCGCGGTTACCAAACTTACTTATTTAAATGATTTAAGTATAAGAAAACTTTATATTCAAGTTTTGATTATTTTAAATATTTCTATAGTAAATTGGAGATTTACTTAGAAAAAAAAGGATGCATTGAATGAAGTATTGAACATAATTAGTCATGCCCGGGGAACAGATCCCACGGAAACCCTTCATTAAACCAATGTCTATTTTATTTATGTTACTTACCTTAATTAAAAGTACCACGTCTTTTACAGACCATAACTGCACCTGCACCTTCAATTGTTTCTCCAACTGTCGTTGCATGAAAGAAATTTCTTTTTAGCAAAAATGCCACCAATTGCATGTACCTGCTAATATGTATTGTATATAGAATATATACCTACACCTATTAATTCATTATTTCATGTCGATTTATTCATGACATTGTCTTTTCATAATTTGAATCTAAAGCGAATTTGTAAACTTTATCTACTGGTAAGCATTTTTAATCATGATTACACTTTAGATGGTCTACCAGAATGAGTTGAAAACAAGATAAATACAGTGAGCCTAGGTATTTTCTTCCTTTTCAAACTACGTGTGTCGGCCGTAGTCGGAATTTTCATTAGTTGCCTTTACACTGGTGCAGGCCGGATTAATTACTTATGTTAATTAATCGATCACATTCGGAAATGCGTTAGTTCAGTAGTTAGTTTAATCTGTGGATACATCAACACTTCCGGCTCCAAAAATGTGTTTTTTATGTTGTGAATTGAAAAGGTTATTATACAAGTAATCCAGGTTTATGCGCCACAACATCCCACTTAAATGACGACGTAGAAGAATTCTACGATCAACTTAACCAAGCTTGTTATCACAGTCACTGGAATGTAGTATTAGGAGACTTTATCGCCAAGATAGGAGCCAAACAAGAATTGGGTAGCAGTTGGTAGCAGTTTTAACCATAGACCAATTCGTTCGAAAATAACATCTATGTAATCAAAAATTGCATAGACAGACTTTCATTGCAAGAAACTTCGATCAACAATGTTGATCGAAGGCAAGAAACATCAAATAATTGACCAAGAAATCACTAATAGTATGCACTGAAAAATTCAATTTGGTATATAAAATACATTTATCCTGTTACCAATTGTAGATGGTATCACTACAGAAGCCCTCAAAACAGGCGAATTAACATTATTGGCCCAAAAAATTAATATTTTAAATACAATATTAACTACTGGAAACTTGCCTCACAACTTCTGTCATTCTAATAGGTAACATACCTGTTGTATAAAAAAGGAGACAAATCAGACATTAACAACGATCGCCCCATTAGTCTTGTTTCCCATCTATATAAATGCTTTATAAAGGTTTTAAAAATCGTATTTCTGGCAAACTAGATTTAGAACAACCCCCTGAACAGGCTGGTTGTCGCCGAGGTATATCAGCAACAGATAAACCTTCAAAGTTAAGAAACATCACGAAAGCAACATTCCTCTATACCTACTTGGCCTTTGTTGATTATACAAAGGCATTCGATATCATAACTCATTCCGCCATTTTCAATGCTCTTCAAAATCAAAATATTAATCCGACGTATTTATCCCTAATCCGTAAAATATATTCACAGAGTACAGCATCCATACAGCTAAAACAGGATTGGTCTATGAAATAGCTGAAGAGGGACCTCCCCATATCACACAAACGGAAATTAATGGACATGTGCATTCTTCTGATATATGGCGCACATACATGGTCATTAACTAACATCCAGAAGTCCAAACTTAAGGTTTCTCAACGCGCGATGGAACGTAGCATATTGGGTGTCAAGCGAACGGATCGAACCTTTCACAAACATCCCAAGAATCCTGAAAGGTAAGTAAACAAGTAGGTACTTGTAGTATTTTTAGACAAGTAATAATAATATGATAATGATTTAACTAGTTTGATGAGAGAAATAGACAAATTCAATGCAGTTACCGTTGTAGGTTAGGTATATAAGGTAGGTACCTAACACGTATAAAAAGTCAATTTACTCAATTTGTCAGCGCATAACCAAAAAAGGACCATACTTAACCACCTACTTCAATTTTTGGTGTTTACAAACCACGAAAAAGTATGTGTTTATTTATGTATTTAGATCGCCAAGCAGGATTTTGTGAAAGCTACATAGATATAAGATTTACTTTCGATTGTCCCGGCCGTTGAAAGAGTTAGGTATGAGTACAGGTGCAGAGTTATTTTGGACCGTATTGGCGCGCACCGAAGGTTGATATTGTATTGCAATTGTGTCAAGAGTGAACTTTCTGCTTGTATATTATTCTGTGGCCAAACACAATACGGCGGCGCGGCGCGCGTTCCGCCGCAGCAGACTGAGAAGATGGCGGGACGAACTTGATGCTGTTAACCAAAATTGGATACAGTTTGCTCACGGCCGTGATCAGTGGAAGAAATGGAGTAAGGCCTTTGCCCAGCAGTGGGACAGTGCGGGCTAATATAATAGTGGACATTTAAATAATACAAAGAATCTGTTTAAGAAACTTACATTTCAATTAAGCCAATGAGCTAGCCTAGCTATTTTACAAAATGCTTTCTTTAAAATTGGAAGTGAGGTAAGTCAAACTATATTCATTACATGTAAACTGAAGCATCAAGTAGGTACTAGTATAAAAAAAATGTTATCAATTTGTTTTCGTATCACATCAAGCGGTTGGTCAAATAGTTCAAGGCCCTGCCCAATCTAACTCAAAAATGTGGCCACGCTTCATAAAAATTTGCAATTGAACGCTAAAGGTTCTTTATGTTACACAGCCTGTACCGTGTATCCCAGTAGTCCCCTCTGGCGTTTGTCCCCTTGGGGGACAACTGGGATATTTTTTTATTTTTTTAAAAATCTCCCCGTTGTCCTCCTTGTCACCGGTGGAGGGGACAACTGGGGGGTTTTATAAAAAAAGCCCAATTGTCCCCCAAGGGGGAAAGGCTAGAGGGGACTACTGGGATACACTGAGCCTGTAATTCCATGCTTAATGGTTTGCTGTAAGGTTGTGCTTAAATTATTATGTTATAGTCAATACTCCTAGAACTGCGTAGCATTGTCAAACATTCACAACACATCATTAAATTGATGTAATATCATCACAAATAATACTTACGTACCTCGGTAACATACAAGTTATAACCTAAATGGGTAATTCGCAAATCATGTTGTATATAGATTTATAGTGATTAGTGGTTTCTGGCTTATTTTAAATTCCTCCCGAAAACGACCGTAATCTAAGGACACTAAGGTTAAAAAAAATTACAAGAGAAAAAAACCGTAGCTTTTATCTTAAGATTGATTGATCTTAAGGTTGCACATTTGCCTAAATGATTTACCAATAGATTTTAACGATCAACTTTATAACCGCACTCTGCAATCAAATGCCAGAACCCCGATCTGATAATTTAACTTCAGACTACGTATGATTTTGTTTTTCACTAGTGAAACTGTTATCCGTGTCGCGTAACGGTAAAATAATACTACCCCCTCTCCTTCCTTGGGTGTCGTAAAAGGCGACTAAAGACTGCACATAAGTACATCCAACAGCATAGAGTGGCGATGGGCTTACCACCTGTCACGCTAAGCACAAGTGCAGTCGCTATTTGGTGAAAAGTTGACTATGGTAGAGGACTGCTTTTGCGGTCCTCATTGCCTAGTCTCTGACTAACCCTTCGGGGACAATAGTCGTGAACTGCTTTACCACGGTGACATTTTTAGAAAGTACACTTATCAACAACTCTCCTTTCCGGCAGCGGGACACTTTTGTGTGAGAGATGTTTATGATCGTGGCCTCTCCTTCTTTTCTTTGTACAGGGTTAGGAGTGAGACATTGGCCAACTTCACCACCTTAAATCTGACTCCAGGAATGTCAGCAACAGCGTGACCTTTACGACCGAATCCCGCTTAGTACTTCGTAATTTTCCTCAATGTGGTTCAAGCAACCGTCACGAGGTGCGACAGCTGTGACTTTCTTGCCGTTTTTGATCAACTGCACCCTAACACAGTTTCTGATGACAGATTTCATTATATCTGGGTCATGATCAAAATCGTGTCAGGATTGTGGCAAAACTGTGCTGCGTGCCTACCACCTACCACACTGAGAAATAGATACGTTATTACTCTTCCCTCCTCCGCCCAACCCTTAAAGTTTCTGTGAAGACTAGTGCCTATAGCAGTTAAAAGTTTACCTAAAAATGTTACCTTTAGAAAAAAAAAAAAATTAACGATTTCTACACTCTTGACGAGTACCGAAGTTTAAAAAAATCATAGAGTCAAAGCGTTTGTTCAGTTGTATTTGTAGGCTTTACCTAAATATTATTGTATTTTTCTACAGTTTTCAATGCATTGGCCAAATTTCTATAGTCTCACGAATATTTGCGCTCATGAATCGTAACTATTGGTCGATACTAAATACGTCACTCACCCATTTGAATACAATTCTAGAACATCACATAGAATCACAGCCGCCTCTGTGGTCTAGTGGCTAAGCCACCGGTTTTAGACCCAGAGGTCCCGGGTTCGATTCCCAGCGGGGGTACATCTTTATGTGCTCGGTTTGGTTGGTGGTAGGGCTGTTAAGTTCGCCTGGCTAGCTACCACCATCTTATCTAAGTCTGTCGCCATAACAACGATGTTTATAGCATTGTTGTGTTCCGACAGTTTGAGATAAGATAGCCAGTTCCTCAGTGGTTGAGGATTCCGGGTGAAGCGCGCTTCCACCTTCGGCCTTATCGTCACCTACCATCAGGTGAGATGAAGCTTACCCGTTGTGATTTAAAAAAAAAAAAAAATCGATTCATATCGTGGCCCCAATCTTTGGCTTACTAAAGTCCGAACACCACACGCGTCGTCATCACTTATAGTTATAGTCATAATTATTTTCTAACTTTCCCGCTTGATATTAAAACTATAATATCCCCAAAGAAAAACATAACGCCCGTTTTTCGGAGCGGTAGGCAGAAACCACAGATTTCCATATGCTCCATATGTACGATCCCAACATTCTTCTTTTCTTTCATTTATTCTCATAACATTCTTTATGTTACACACTAGCGGCCCGCCCGCGCCTTCGTCCACGCTAACTTTGAAAAACTGTCATACTTTAGCTATTTAAAAAAATATATCTACAAAATATAAACAAAACCATCTTCAGTTATCGCTCTATCTTTTAGTGAAAACCGCATAAAAAGCCATTGCGTGGTTTAGGAGAATAGTACGGAGCTACAGACTGAGGAAACAGCGACGTTACTTTATAATATGTAATTATTATCTTTTCAATTCTAAAATGGAGATTTACGAAAAAAAATATTTTTTCACTAGTAA
This sequence comes from Scoparia ambigualis, assembly GCA_963921215.1. NCBI lineage: Eukaryota > Metazoa > Arthropoda > Insecta > Lepidoptera > Crambidae > Scoparia > Scoparia ambigualis. The sequence goes on along the minus strand of OY992501.1, from coordinate 23,491,462 downwards.
CTTGGGCTTAGATTTCTCTAGTGTTAGCACGTGTTTACACGGCTGAGATTGTTAAAAAGACAAGCAAGCTCTTTTTGACAAAGTCCGCAATAGATCTATCTAGCTAGAAAAACATTTTGTTGCAAACATACAAGAAGCAGTAACATATTACCAATTTGCATATTATATAATCAAGTTAATCGCATCAGCTGTAGATATTCGGCACGCGATTTATTTACACCAGTTAAAATTTCCCTATAGTTGAATCAAATTAGCTTTGGCTGCCCACAACCTTGTCATGCCTTGGCAATCTCGTTTCAGGGCATGTAGATATGGCTCTTGAGTACTCTAAATACAGACATGGCCTCTGCAACTTCTATTCACGGCTAATGTCTCTTTCCCCGGTAATCTTTAATTTCTTAAATCGAATGAACATATATGTTGTCTTTCTTGAGCTCTTTAGTTTGTATATTGATAAGGAGGTATGATCATTGACGCATAAAGAACGTCTTCAATTAATACACTCTTAATACTTTTGTTTGTCATGCTGTTATGTAGTTTACTCACATTTTTCTTCTATGATAGAACTTCTCAGATCAGTATTGTAGCTACTTTTAATGTTTTTGTTACTATTATTCTTTCTTTAAAACTACAAAATAATGTGTGACTGGTTGACCGAAGACAATTCTAAGTTAAGGTCTCTAAACTTTGTAGAAGTAGTCGTTAAAAGTGGAATTGTATAGTAGTACCATTTTTGATTGTCATCAATTTTTAGTAATTAATAAACCTCTCAATAAGTTAACAAGTATGAGTACAAGTATGAGTAATAATTTTTAATGTTGAGCTGTTCGTTATCTTTCACGTGACTATTCTGTTTTTATCATCTTTATTTTAGTAGTTGATTCCAAACAAAAATATTTTGTGTGGTTTTGTCCGCGCGTGCGGTAAACGCGGCTCGTAATGTAAGATTTTCCTAGGGTAAGCGTTTTACTAATCGTTTCTGGGCGTAACAATATTGTTTGACGGCCGGGTGGTTGAGTGGTCAGCAATCCTGACTACTCAACCCACGTGTTTGTGTGGTGAGCACCAGCATTTATGACCGAGTCAAGGATGTTTTTTTATATTTATGTGTGTTTATCCGTTATTCAGTCACTATAGTTTGGGCTATGCTTAATTTGGGGCTGAATGATTGGTGTTACAGCAATTGTGAAATTTATTTATTTATAGAAAGGTTATTCAAAGATTTGGAAATGAAATACTTACCTAAAACACTCAATCTCGCGGCCCGCGACGCTTACCAACCGCACTTGAGAAAGCGTGTAAAACCAGCCTCAGACAGTTCTTTAAATTTTGAATTCTATCAAGCCAGTAATTTTAGAATTCTCTACTTAACGTAATATGGGTTAAAAGAAATAAAAGTAAGTAAAACTTCGAATTCGCCTTTTTCTCACCTTCCTTAGATAAACAAATGTGTTACTGCTTTGCTACATGACGTTTCGTGTATTAATGTATACAGATGCTGCAAAGTTCACAATCCTAGGGACTCCATCAAGACATTAGAGTCCTTGCATATATAGACAGATATGTATGTACAGTACTGTGTGTATGTACAATGTAAAACACTAATTAGCTCACCACTTACAGACTATACAATGGAAAGATACCCAGCATCAAATTCATTCATAAATTCATTAACTGTGGAAGTTATGAATGGGTCAGTCAGTTCGATCGCTCACTCGCTATTGGCACCCCACCGATTACAGACGTGTTCTCTGTGCGTGGTAGTTGTTAGGATACTGCTTTAATTAGCATTTTTCTTGGATTTTCATAATCGCCAACTTTGGCACTGCTATCCACTGCAGCACAGTTAATGCTGCAACTGCTAATTCCGTCAGATATCCGACTTTACGTTAACGATAAAATTGCAAATAATTTTAAACTTGAATGTTAAAATGCAGCTTTGAATAAGACAGTCTCTCATAGCTACGTAAAGACGTAAGCAATTAGTTGCTCGATATTTAATTTATTTAGTTAGGTACACTTAGTTTACGATCATACTACATAATATAACAAACATTATATAAGCGCAAAATAAGACAAAAACTACACTTAAAGTACTGAAGCCCAGTGGGCGGTTACACACAACATGACAGATTTAATACATAAACAATTACACAACAATTACACGGAAAGCTCAGCAGAGGACGTTGTTTTACCCCATGACATTCTAGTTTTACCACTAATCTGAATGCGACTAATCTATTGACAATCACATGAAGGTCACTGTTCATTCATAATTCATTAGTCACAATTCATTAATAGACCATAGTCTATATTAAGAAATCTTCAAATAATTTTCACGAGGATTCGAACCTGTACCCGCTGACATACCGGGTTAGGAACACTACCGATTTATGCTATCTTGGGTCCGACCCTTGCAAATTGATCAACACAACTCTTACTTGTAAGCCAAAGGCGCCTATTTAAAAAAAATTACATCATCGACATCCGATCTTATTTTTACAAATCATTTATTCATTTATTAACATTATAATCAATGACATTGTTAATTATTTTATTATTATAACTTAATTAATGGCTTCGCGTTTACCATTAAGCCAATTTCAAGTGGTATATATTTTTAAAGTACCTATCTACATATTTTTAGTATTGTACGGTAGGTTGAATTAAAATGGAGTCGCACAGCACGTGTTGTTGCTAAAAAAACACGGGAGAAACTCCGACATTGTTGATTAGAATCAATTGAAGGTGAGCCTTGCATGTTACAATGACAAAAGTTTACAATCAATAACTTTCGTATTGAATAAAAAGACACACATCATCAAACGAGGTACATTAGATGATATAAATGATATCTTACCTACATTCGTAGTTATTAAAAATAACTAAACATTGCAGAAAAAGTGATAAAAGTCAGCCACAAAGAACGAATAGTGTCGAATGATGGTTTCAGCTATCTTATCGTAAGTAAGAAACAAAAGAAAGAAAAAACATTTCTTGACCACACAAACAGTATAACATTAGACCACACAAACAGTATAACATTTCTTGACCACACAAACAGTATAACATTAGAAAATAATGAAAAGTCATAGAAGAAAAGCTTGTTAAATAGGTACCTACTTACATTAAATTTTAATTAAATATAAATGACTGAAGTTTATTAGATAAATTAATAGTAAATTTGTAAGAATTATTGTAGCCATAGAGCTTTTCTATAATTTGTGTAGTGTTTTCTATAATAATTGTAGCCATGAAGCTTCTGAAAATATTTTTACGACAGACCGGCAACTTCACGACGATATTGCTAAGGTCAATAACTAAATTTAAATTAATGTGTCAATATCGTCGTTAAAGTGAGATATTTCCATTTCTGTTCAGAAAGTTACTATTGATTTCACCAGCTGTTAAAGTAAAGCTGACGTTTTGTTAAATTTTTTAAAATTTCTTTTTTGTCGAATATTTAGTGTATAACGTGCATTAATGTTTGCAAATAAAATAAAATAGTGCAACGTCACTCTCAAGAAGTCCCTGTGAGATCTCTGTAAAGTCCCAAATCTTTAAAACTCAACAGGTTTGAGAGGAATATCGTTTACCCTTGAACATTAATATTATTATTAATAAATAAAACTAAGATTTTTTTTTATAATTCGACACTGGGTTAATGTGCAAGTAATGCCAAGCCATAAAAGAGAAAAACAAAGTGATGCTAGAGATGGAATGTTATCAGCTCAGAATAATAGTAATTGTACTTCGACGTTGCATCCTCGAGATTTATATTCACAAGGTAGTCCATCCTTCAATGTACCAGGCATCCAACACATATTAAGAGCTATCTAAAAGATTTTGGGGGTTAAAGTTGCTCGCGTCCGTAGGTTTACCCTTGAGACCCTACACGTGATCCCTGGGTGGTGCTAAATGAGTAACACTGACTGAGTGGTAGAGCCACGCTGCGTTGCAGCACGCATTGGGCCGGCTCGCCTGGCGTAATACCACCCTCTCACGAATATTCGGCGTGAAATAACGGCACTTGGTGCTGTTGTGTTTCGTCCGACCAGTGAGGGTTCCGGAGGCCCTTCCCCCCCCCCCTCCCATTCCTTCCTTAAACCTATTCCTCCCATAAAGGCCGGCAACGCATCTGCGATTCCTCTGGTTTTGCGGGTGTCCATGGGCGGCGGTGATTACTTTCCATCACGTGACCCGCCTGCTCGTGTGCCTCCCTCTTTTATAAAAAAAAAAAAAAATTATTAAATAAAAACATAAAACGCTACCCATACTATAGACACAGGCGCCATCTAGTGAATACCAACCGAGTGCACGAGTTTGTCACCCGCGCTGTCATCGTCATTCGCTTTTCGTGTTCGGGCATCAGCACATCGTTACCCTAAAAGTGTTTTGTGTAGCAAGAAACTATGTGCAAAAGGAAGCATGGATAATCATTATATACGCATGTGGAAAACTGCATAAACGACGATCGCCAAGTAAATCAGGTCAGTCAGTGTTTTAAATATTACATTTTGTCGATGTTATGATTAAATTACAAAGACAAACGATTTTTAAAAACTATGTGATTCGTTAGCGAATATACGACTCAGAACCTCTTAGTGAGACATTCAAAGTAGAAACGTTATTGAAATATATATCATAGTACGTGTCCTTCTTAATTTCGATTAATACTTTCGCTAGTACCTTTGTGGTTACCCACATTTTTTAACTTTTTCACTATTTATCAATTTGCAAGAATACATAAGACGTTTAGCTTTTTTATATAATAATAAAAAGTAAAAAACACATAAGTAGTACCGAGAAGTGATTACGGTCAGTGCTAGTATGAAATCTAGTATCGTGACGAGATTACGATCGATATTAGGGGTACATACCCTATGCTGTGACGCCATTACAGTAATTCTATTCTTCGGTCATTCCTTCCAAATGACTTTTTGTTTGCGCGAGGCAGTAGTTACCTACATTCTATTTTATTTATTTTTACTAATCTTTTTATTGGAGCGTTTTATCGTATGCAAGTGTTTTCCACAAAATCCTACAGTGCCGCCTTACATACTGTACATTTATGTATTACCGTGATGTGATTACGGTCAGTGCTAATATGAAATATAGTATCGTGACGAGATTACGATCGATATTACGGGTAACTACCCTATGCTGTGACGCGATTACGGCAATTATATTCCTCGGTCATTCCTTCCAAATGACGCTTCGTTTGCGCGAGGCAGTACCTACATTCTATTTAATTTTTTACTAATCTTTTTATTGGAGTGTTTTTTGTATGCAAGTGATTTCTACAAAATCTTACAGTTCCGCCTTACATACTGCACACTTATGTAGTACCGTGACGTGATTACGGTCAGTGCTAATATGAAATCTAGTATCGTGACGCGATTACGATCGATATTACGGGTACCTACCCTTATGTAGTACCGTGACGTGATTACAGTCAGTGCTAATATGAAATCTAGTATCGTGACGCGATTACGATCGATATTACGGGTACCTACCCTTATGTAGTACCGTGACGTGATTACGGTCAGTGCTAATTTGAAATCTAGTATCGTGACGCGATTACGATCGATATTACGGATACCTACCCTATGCTGTGACGCGATTACGGCAATTCTATTCTTTGATCATTCCTTTCAAATGACTTCGTTTGCGCGAGGCCTCTCGCCTACCACAAGGCTTAGTGACTCCGATTTAAATAAAGAACCGTAAATAACGGACGTATATAAATCTAATATTGAAAAAGACTTACGATCTGTCATGACCGTAGCACAAGTACACAGTCCGGATCTTACCCAGACCATCCAGGACGCTAGGGATACCTAGTCGTAATAATCCAAGCGCAGCAGAGGAGTTGCCAGTTGTAAATTCAATATCGTCGGATTTTCTTGACGTTCTTGGAGTTTCTAAAGTGAAGGAGGTACCATTAGGACCCAAAATACCAGAAGTGGTCTCTAAACGCTAGGGAAATCCTCATAGATGGTATGAACAAATATAATTTTAAAAAAAACTGTTAGCAACAGCTTTGATACCTGTTTGAAGTTGGCCAAATTATGCTGCATTTACATTATGAAAATAGGAAAATGCTTACACTACCTGCCTACTCTTGATAAAAAATTTTTGTCAATGACACAAGATGTTAAAAGAGACGCACACTCTTTTGGAGAAAATTTGGGAGAAAAGATAGAAGCTGCTAAGGCCGCTGAAAAATCTGGTTTGCAAATATGGAATACTAACAACACTGGACCGTCAACTTCACTAAGAACTACGTTGCCCAGCAGGGAAAGTGGCAAGACCCATCCAAGCAACAAGGTCATGGGTTGCCAGGTCGGGTGGGAGCAAGCAAAGATTCCCGTATCCACCTTCGAGGCGACCAGCGCAAGCACCGACGTCCGCCCGCTATCACACCACGACAGCAGTGAGACCGTCATACAGACCGATGTCGCGTAAATAACAACCAAGGTAACCTTACACGCTGGTCGTATATTTTTTTTTTTGTTGACACATGGTGTTCAATCGCAAATGACCCGGTAGTCTGACAGTACGTTACGGGTTACAAAATACCATTTAATAATACTGTAAAGCAAGCTACTGAACCTATCACTCCTAACTTTTCTTCGGCTGAAATAAGTAAGTTAATCACAGCTATATCTGACTTGTGCCAGTCAGGAGTAATATGCATATGAGAGGGTGTCAAAGACCAATTTAATTCTCCCATATTCTTAACACCTAAAAGTGATGGATCGTCCAGATTTATCTTGAACCTAAAATCATAGAATAAAGCTGTCGCCTCATACCACTTTAAAATGGAGGACATACGGACAGCAAGCAAATTATTGTTCCAAGACCGTTATATGGCCAATGTTGATATCAAAGACGCGTATTTTTTCTTTAGTTCCTATTGACGAAAACTACAAAAAGTATTTAAGGTTCAAATTTTTGGGACACAAAAGTAATACGTATGAATTTTAGTGCCTACCGTTTGGACTTAGTTCAGCACCTTATTATGTCTTTACGAAACTCATGAAACCGGTCTATCTACCGGATTTATCTTAGAAACAGAGGTTTTTTAATTCTAATATATTTAGATCTTGTGCCTTGGCCATTCTTATGAAGAATGTAAACGTTTTGTTCTCGAAACTGTTTGTTTATTACAAAATCTAGGCTTTGATAAAAACTTCAAGAAGAGTAGCTTGGAATCACAAAAGACTAGAAAATTTCTCGGTTTTGAATTAAATTTAGAAAATATGTGTTTGCAATTGCCAATAGGAAAACGAAAACGCATTCTTGAACAAATAAATATCAAAAGAATGGGTGGAGTACAATAAGTTCCTTTAAATAATATCACTTGTCGTCTATGGCAATGGTGCGAGAAACGCAAAATATTTGTCTTTGCATCCTACATAAAATCTAAAGATAACTTCGAGGCGGATAAGGAGTCACGGTGTATGAATATCGACACAGAATGGCAAATGTCGGCACCTGTGTTCGAAAAAATTGTTCAATTGTTTGTGACACCTCTTAAAGATCTCTTTGCTACTTACCAAAATTATAAATGCAATAAATACGTCTTATGGCAACGAGACCCTACGCCTTTGACATAGATGAATTCACCTTAAATTGGAATATATTTTATTTTTATGCTTTTACCCCTTTCTCGCTCATATTAAAATGCTTCAGGAAAATAATTAACGACGAAGCCACTGGTGTACTAGTCCTATCGTATTGGCCGAGTCAACCCTGGTATCCCCTACTTACTCTCAGTAGCTCACCACCAATATACTTCGGCCCAAGTAACGATATGTTATTATCACCTTTCAGGACCCAGCACCCCCTTTGCAAGAAACTTATCTATCTTATCTAAACTTATCTTATCTAATCATCAGAAAAGCATTTCAAAGACAATCGTTATGTAATGAAACCATCGAGGTGATGATTTCCTCATTGTCTACATCCTCACTAAAACAATACAATGTCGCTTTTACGAAATGGTGGAGTTATTGTGATATTTATAAAGCTGACTCCCCACTTCCAATTCTATCAAAATTCCTTACGGTCAACTGTTAACAGCAAAAATTGGTTGTAGTTCATTAAATATGCATCGTTCTGCTCTAGCTATTTAGGGCAAACGTTATAGTGAAACTGATTTAGTTGTTCGATTTTTTAAAGGTATTTACGGGACTAAACCTAGTCATCCGAAATATTCAGAGACGTGAGATCCAACGATTGTAATCGATCACCTTAGTAATTTATATTCAAATGAGGAACTTGCTCTGGAGTTTATTACTAAAAAATTAGTAACTCTGCTCGCATTGTCAACCGCACAACGAATACAGACGTTATCTTCGAATTTCTAATTTAAAAATAAATAATAACTATGTCGAAACCATTGTGGATGATTTAATTAAAACATCTGCTCCAGGGTGACGACCGCCTTGTTTATTTATACCATTTTTTCTAAATAAGATTGAGATCTGCCCTGCAAAATCATTACTGTCCTACTTAGATATGACTAAAGTTTACAGAGATAAACCTAGAACAGAAAGGTTATTGCTCACCTAAAGCCTATTCATAATGCAACTAGTTCTACATTAAGTCGTTAGTTTAAAAACACCCTATTTAACAGCGGTATTGACACTTCTTTATTCTCAGCACACACGTGTAAGACACGCGTCCACGTCCACCTCGGCAGCAAACAGAAAAGGACTTTTAATAACTGCAGGATGGACTGGTAATTCTCTGGTGTTTGCACGGTTTTACAATCGACCCCTTACCATTGAGAATGACGATAATGCTTTGCAGCGGCTATTTACATTGATTAATTTCTAGCTTATCATTCATTATAATATTATAATATATCATACTGGTTTGTACTAATATGGTACCTAATTATATTTAATCGGTTATACTCGTAAATACTCAATTATAATAGTTGAATTAAATCATATAGGTACTTAAATTATTTCGCAAATTTTGTGTTCTAAACATCTACCTTGTGAATATAAATCTCGAGGATGCAACGTCGAAGTACAATTGATGGTTAAACAAACTTACCTGAAGTGAAGTTTGACCGTAATTGTACGAGACGTTGCATCCAAAGAGATTTATATAAAGATCCCTCCCTTCCCTTACATCCTGGCCCCATATAAATTAATTTTGCAAAAAAGCTCTAAAAGTGAATGACGATGACAGCGCGGGTGACAAACTCGTGCACTCGGTTGGTATTCACTAGATGGCGCCTGTGTCTATAATATGGGTAACGTTTTATGTTATAGCTCTTAATATGTGTTGGATGCCTGGTAAATTGAAGAGTGGACTACCTTGTGAATATAAATCTCTTCGGATGCAACGTCTCGTACTATTACGGTCAAACTTCACTTTAGGTAAGTTTGTTTAACCATCAATTCTATGGTTATCATATCAGTCAGCAAGATGGCAATTCATTATCTTCGTTGTACCCCTAGGGTGAGCGAAAATAGCTTGTAAATATTAAAGCATACTACATTACTAATATTATGCACTATAAACTATACTCTAGAAGCGTCAGTAGCTGAAATGCTAGATGTTTGGTTAAATGCGAAATACCGTGCGTGGTTCAATACAAATAGCTCATACTTTGTTTCGACTAGGTACATAAGTGAAACCATATCAAACACAACACAAGCGTTAGCTTTCAGGGTGGGTAGGTTATCAGGACTAACACTAATGAAAAAAAGACAATTTTTTTTTAACAATCTAAACTAGCGAACCAAAGTATGGAATCACCTACTTGTACATTTTCATTATTCTTTACTAATCGTTTAGTTCATAAGATCGATCGGAACAAATCACAAGTAGCTGAATCCATACGTTTGCTCTCAAGTGTAGTATGTATCTGACCTCAAGTCGTTGTAGAAGTTTAGTGGTTGAATTCTAGACTTTATTGAGCACAAGTCATTGCAATTGCAAGTTTTCGCAATTCATGGCAAGTGTGAGGTAATGCTCCCTACCGGGGATAGACGCGTAACAGTGACGTTCTATTTTTGTTTATTACCTAGTTACACAAAACTGAATTACAGCGTTTTCATAATCATTTGCAGCTTGTACAAAAATTGGTAGACTGCAATTTTATTATTATTCCAAAGTATGTGCAGACAGCATGCATAAAATACATCGAGATCAAAAAGAATCGGGTTAGTATAAAACATTATATCAAAATTGATTACAATAAATATTACATTAATAATTGTTGGCAGGCAGGCAGCTAAAACTTGGTTATCAAAACACATTTTAAGTAGTTTAAGGCCATAAAACACTCCGTTAACACCACCTTCTGCTTGCATAAAATTCTTAATTTTAAAAACTAAAATTATAAATAAAATAACGATTTCCAACTGCGGGCACATAGGTAATTACGGTCCCAAGAAAGAAATCGTAGCAAGCAAAGAGAAAAAAAAAACGTAGCAAGCATTACCTATGTAACTTCCGTACTAGTACATCCTACATCGCAGAAAGCTTTGATTTACTCATATTACCAACAACACGTAGCACAATCTGGTGTACAAGTAGCAACAAAAATATTTCACTGATGGAAACAAAAATGTATTGTTAAAAGTTGAAATGTTGAAATTAAGTTTTGATATAGTAAAATTACACGTGGTCTGAATAAACGACAGAATAAAAGTTAAAAAGAAGTAACACAACAGTTCTTATCTACAATAGTTTTATATAGACTTCTTTTTTTAATGAAATATACGTTCTAACGAACGTAATTTATTGACACTTTTTATGTATTATAATTACGTAGTTTGTACTTGTAATGCAATTCAAGGAACAAAAGAAAGCGACAAATCACACACAGAATAGCTTATCGCAAAATGTACACGTTTCTTGGTTACATATGAAAACGTACTTTTGAGGAGATAACCTTGTTATTTGCTACTATTGCTTTGTTATGTACCATGTCTGTCTATAGTCTACATTTTGCTTGTGCAGATTGGTAGTGCTGGTTCTTACTATTGCATCATCATCATCTACGAGTATCAACGTTCCAATGCATGGTATACGCTTTCCTACATGGACAATAGCAAATGGGGAGATTGGACCATACATTATCCTCCACTCTGGTGCAATGCGTGTTGGTGCAGTAAACAAACTAACAACAATTCGTATGAGACACAAGCGATGATAGGGGCGAGTTCGTTCACAATTTCGTTACTAGATGGCGCTGATTCGATCTGAAACAACTAGTTGTTTACTAATGCTCGATCGAATGGCGAAGGAAACTCATGCTCAGCATTCATGAGCTTTAAAGTAGGTTGCATGCCCATGCTGAGGCGACTGGCAGCTGAGCGAGAGACCAGCGCACGTTACAATCACGCTGCTAGCGACGTGTAGCCTGGCGCGCTTTGCTCAATTGTATTTGCTGGTCCCGTTTTGTAATTTAATTACCCTTTGGCCTAAAGCGAGCGTCAATTATGATTCGGTCGGCCCCACAAGCGGTGAGCCTCGCACTTGTTACCTTTTGAACTTCAACAGCTCTACACAATCTGAAATCACTTTTGATCACAATCTATCTACCGAAATCTCAGTGTTTATCTGTGTAAATGTTAGCAGTTACGCAAAACACTTCCTTATAAACTTGTTAACGTTTATTGTGTACTGGAAAATCCCCTATCGTTTTGCTGGTTATCATTAATGTTGGTATTTTATTTCATAGTTGTAAGTATTTGTAATTTTATCTGATGGTAGGTCAAACGCGAACTTTTTACGTAGGTATTGCTACTTACTTGATGGAGAGCTTTGCACTAAAAAAAAAATCTAAAAAAGTTTGATTTACGAATGTTTTAAGAATAAAGTGTTAACAAAAAAAGCGTTGCGTAACACATGTTTCATAATATACTCTTTGATTGTGCTTGAACCTACTACGGTTTGAGTCCGTGCTGCGTCGGAGTATCATTGGTCGGAGTGCTTTCGACCCGCTGCCGGCCGCCCGCCGCGCGCCTCGCGCCGTCGCGCCGCGTCGTAGCGCGTCGCGACCATGCGACCGTTTGGCGCCGCCCTTATAGCGATAACCCCGGAACGTTGACCCCTTCACATTAGTGTTTACTAAACTGGTGTCATTCTTGCGCATGCATATCATGACTGCATCTCTTCCATGTAATGACTGATCGGAAAAACTTATCTGTCAATCGATTGTAAGTTACATTGAGTAACTCCCTCAGAACGATAATTAGAGCATATTGTTCTGAGGTAACTCCATTGTGAGTCCATTGAGCTATATAAACTATAGAGGTAACTTCGATGTGCAAAATTGTCACAAATACACACAAAATACATAAAATAGTCGCCTACGTGTGCGTTACTAATAATGTTGCCAGCTTTAGTGTCACTCCCTAAATATGGGTAAATTTTACACAATGTCAGAAAAAATACCACGTCACGACATAACAGCTCTTATTTTTGTGTCGGATGTAAAACGGTTACGTTAAAAGAAACGAAAATATAAAATCAACAACAATGCATTTTGGATCAAATATCAATCAATATTTGAGAAATTTTATACAATATAAAATTAAATAACACGTGAAGCCAAATTATAATGACTCTTAAGTATTTATGAAACAATCCGTGACCTAATGTTTCTACGTAAGTTTAACTTTTAATCGCTGTTTTTAATATGGATGGATCAATATTAATAACAAAGTAAACATTATTTAGGTGACAAAGATGCATTGAGCCGCTTTGGTGCTATTGTTTTTTCAGTACTGCACGGTTATACAATCATCCTCATCTTAACTTTGTGGAATGCTGGAAATTCATAATAAAAGAAAGGAGAATTTTGCGAAATCGCGGTCACTGATAAAACCGACAGAGAAGTTAAAAACAAACAAAATTTTAGATGTTAAGGAAAACCTTTAAGAAATAATAAAAGATAGATATGCAAGTTTTGACTTCAAAATCTCAGAAGCGCAACACTTAATGATTTGGGATACTTATCTACCGTGATCTAAGAAGCCGTGGTACAGGTGAATATATCAAGTTTGCGCATTTACCGCGAAAAAACCTCCCCTCGTCTTACCTCTGAACTTTAAGGGAACTCTTCTTGATACCAACTACCAACCTGACTATTGGAGTTCTTGGCGTCGATATTCCGAATGGCGTTCAGTTTGAGGTCATTTTGAAGGTAAAGCTAAATTCCTTCTTCAAAGCTGAGAGCGGGTCAGTATTTCACGCCGACCCATTACAACTGTACAAAGCACAGGTCAGGCCGCATAATAATATGAAATACTGCTGGGTGAATTTCCCAAGTACTTTTTTAAGGCGGCGCAGCAGAAATTCGATGAGTAAAGTTTATCAATCATACGGGTTTATTTTTTCCTACAGTTGAAAAATATGAACAATAAGATTTTAAAGCTTTTAAAGATATTAGCGTAACGTATTTACGTGTTGAGATAAATTTTAGACACCTAAAATCTAATTACGGTGTATTGTCCGAACTCCATTTGTCTACAGAAATTGTTTTATTACAAGTTTCTGGTGCATGAAATTCAATAAAAAACTAAAGGTTTCTGAAATACATTAAATGAGACTATGGATATGAATTATAAATAGTACATTAAGTAATTACCATACTATTTGGAACTGGTTTTTAAATTGCCCTGCCCGAAAGTGCAATAACGGTGGCGCAATTTGATCATTCCTTTACTTGTAACAATTTGATTTGGGAGATATCAAGCTATTCTTGTCAACCTGTTCTCGCAAACGTAATACAAGAATTTGTGATGAGCTGTGCTGTTTTTCCGTCAAACATGTAAGTACGTGCTGCGGTGGCGCAGGAATACAAATTCATTATAGTCCGGTGGCAAGTTTTTCAGGGAAACAAGGTCGTTTAAAAATACATTTCATAGAAAGATAAAATAAAACATAGTTTCGGAATAATAGTGTTCTTTATATTTTGAGTTTTGTTACTGATTCTAAGTCCGGTGGCGCAATTCCCGTTGCTCCGGTGGCGAAATAAAGTGCCACCGTAGTTGAACAGTGTAACCGGAACTGATATGATTACTTAGTATTACAAATAATTATTATTTAGCCATACAACCACGGTAAAATGATCACCCAGTATTCTCTCTTCATACAAACGGTCGAAAAGCGAGCATAGCAGAACATTTAGAAAAAAACGGCTAGCAGAGCAAGAAAGAAAAAAAGAATAAAAAGCGATCCAATTATTTGTACGCTGTGGTGTGGAGCCGAGCCGACCGGAGCCGAAACGTGGACACTGACGGTAGGGCTGGTTCACAAGTTTAAAGTCGCTCAGCGAGCTATGGAAAGGGCTATGCTCGGTGTTTCTCTGAGGGATCGGATTCGAAACGAGGTGATCTGGCAGAGAACCAAGGTAATCGACATAGCCCACCGGATTAGCAAGCTGAAGTGGCAGTGGGCCGGCCATATCAGTCGCAGAACCGATGACCGTTGGGGTAGACGAGTTCTGGAGTGGAGACCGCGTATCGGCAAGCGTAGCGTAGGACGCCCTCAGACAAGGTGGAGCGACGATCTTCGCAAGGTGGCTGGCAAGAGCTGGATGAGAGTGGCCGCGGATCGTGCTCAGTGTCCAGCAGTGGACGAGTAATAGGCTGATGATGATGATGATTATGATGATGTGGTGTGGCTTTGAGACATATCTTTGCCTCTGACTAGACACACAAAATGGTAACCTAATGATACTCTCGATAGGATCATGGAAATGAGGTGTGACAATATTTTCCCCAAGTACATGGTCGAAAAATTATTTTCCCATTATTTTTATAAATTTTAATTATTTAAATTTAGTGTCCCCTCCAGAGAAAGACAGCCTAATCTGGTACACTGACGGATCCAAAATGGCATCGGGCACTGGAACAGGTATCTTTAATAATGACTTCAAGGACGTCAGAGTAGGGGAAAATTCGCTACTGTATATCAGGCAAAAGCTTTCGGAATTCTCTAAGGCGCTAAAAAGAACTTAGCATATTTAACCTTAGTGACAGCCAAGCCGCGCTCAAGTCACTTATATCACCTCAGATCGACTCTAGCCTTGTACTTGAAATCACGAGAGCCTTAGCAAGCTAGGTGGACATAACAGGGTGAGATTGATCTGGGTACCAGGCCACATGGGAATACATGTAAATGAGATGGCCTATGCACTTGATAGGGAGGGCTCAGAGACTCCATATATTGGTCCTGAGCATTTTGTGGCACTGGCACTGAGTACAAGACCTTTGAGGACCACAGTATGATTATTGCAATGGTAGTAAAAGGCAGCCCCGAATAATCACCGATGCCCTGACTGAGCACTATGCCACAAAACAAATGCTCCACAAAATGCAACTAGCAATAGACAACCTGTGTAGAGCATGTGGAACGGAGAAAACGGAGTCCTTGCAAAACCTATTGCGTGACTGTGACTTTCTTGCTGGTAAAATAATATATCTCCTGCGATCGGCCTACCTGAAACCAGAAGATTTAGGGCGCTTCGCCCCCAAAGGCAAGTCTGGTAAGGTAGTCATTTTCACTGAGGAGGCAAAGTGACTAGGACGGGGATGCACAAAGTATCCCAATGGGTCGCGTGCTGCTGCGAGAGGGAGACCTCTGCAGGACCCACTAAGATAAGATAAGATCCAACCTTCACAATTAATTAATGAAAAATAATTTGACTGATGAAAACACTACCATGTGTTTATTATAAAACAGCTAGCAGTTGGAGATTCCGGATAAAGTGTCGGCCTAATCGTCATAAACAGGTACAACAGATGTTTTGCGGATATTATGTTGTAACGATCTTGCCCGCTAAACAACTTTCGCAATGCCGGGTCGCTGGATGGGTGACCAAATTAAAACATCTTGGACTCCTCTGTGCTTCGGAAGGCACGTTAACCCGTTGGTCCCGGTTGTTGTCGTAAGATGACAGTCGTTAAAACCCACCAACCCTCATTGGGCCAGCGTGGTGTGTATGGTCTAATATCCCGACGTGCTAGCCTGTGCCCAGCAGTGGGACATTTATAGGCTGATGATGATGATGTTGTAACCAAGTTAGTGTCTTAAATGTTTGTTAAGACAATGTCAGGGTTGCAAAACTAAAAGTTTGAAACATTCAGTGTCGTATATTGGACTTGGGAATAGGGTCACAATAACCTTTCCGTCCATCCTCTCTACATGACTTTAGCATACACTTTTAACTTTTGCTACTACGACATCTTTACATTTTCATTCCACGCTTCTCTCTCTTATTACTCTATTCCTTAATCGATCTTTCTTAGTAGGTACTCCACTCCACATATACTCGTACATCTTAATCTTAGTGATCTCATTTTTACTAAACTGAAATATATATAAATTATACTGTCTTTATTATTTATTTTTATAATAAATTTATTTTATTTCTATTAAAATAAACTATTTCAATTAAACTGTCTTAAATTTTATCATTTCTAATTCCGATGAGAAAAATCCATTTCGGTAGGTTGCTTAAAAATTCCGGTGGAAAAACACTAATTTTGGTGGCTCTACTAAATTTCAAATAGCTACTATACTATTATACTTAGCTATTATACATATAGCAAAAAGTAATTATTCTTTTTCGATCCCTATTGTATGACTTGTTATAACATCTCTCAAAGTATTATATTAGAACGAAAAATATCGTGAAAAGTGGAATTGAAAAATTGATGAAAAATTCGCCACCGTAATTAGGCAAAAATTGAATGTGTTGAAATTGACCCTGCTCCCATCTTTGGGCTGGAGCACCCCAGTACCAACTCCTTCCATTTAACCGCATTCAACGCAGAGCTGCTCGAATTGTCGACGACGTGGTTATTTGGGTGAATTCTGGGTGAAGCGTTCACGTCAGAGCCGTGGCATTTATTTTTTCTCGTGACTGGTGAAAACAAAAATTACGTGGCAAAAGAAGGTTTAAAAACGAGTTATTCTATCAATAAGGCACGGTAATTATTATGCACAGAAATTAATTGTCGTAGAATATATGGTACAATTAATATATATATGTATACAGCCATGAATCTGACGACAATTTAAAAATGAAGCTATTTATTTAAAACTATAAATACAATCGTATTGATTTTGATTTCAATACCTACTCAGGGATGAATGCAACTATGTTCTCAGGACAGTAAAGTGTAAGTATTCTTAATTTAGTAGCAAAATAAGACACGAGCTTTACCTACCTACCGAACCAAAGTGTAAAAAATTTGAAAGAACTTAAAAATAACGTATTTGCGCAAAAGCTAGTGCCACGTCCTTCCTGTCGAAGTGCTGCAGCGCTACTTACGATGGTTTGAACCAATCACGAGACTCTTACCACTTATTCAATGAAGTAGGTAAACGTAATTTCTTCGCGCGGTTTAACTTTTGCCCACCGCATGACATTTTGTTGAACGACTACAGACACAAGGGTTTTGATTATATTAAAACAATGAATACATGATTTGATTGAGGCACTCTTTCCGTATTCAACAAAGTATTAATTAACGCAGTCTTATAAATGTTCGGCTTGATACCTGCCGCTGATTTTTTCACCGCACTACACGTAATCGACTGTCATTCCATCAACATCACATTGATGGATAGCGGTCTACTACTGTGCGTTTTTCACGAAATTTCTTGCCTCGAACTACAGTGCTGGGGAGCCAGCTCTCGGCGGCGGTATTTCCAGACCGCTACGACTTAGGGATCTTCAAGAAACGAGCCTATTTCTTCCATAAAGGCCGGCAACGCGTCTGCGATTCCACTGGTTTTGTGGGTGTCCATAGGCAGCGGTGATGACTCTTCATCAGGTGACCCGCTTGCTCGTTTGCCTCCTTTTTTATATAAAAAAAAGTTTATACAGGTACTGAGTCCATTGTACAGCCTGTATGTACTATATTTTTTTGTTTCTTCTGGATTTATTTTTATTAAATCATCAAATACTTAGTAGTCTTCGGTTGAAAATAATGTACTTTAATTTAATTACAAACGTTGTTTTTTTTTGTTGTGCTCTGCTTTTTCCCTTCCCTTTGGTTCCCTTTTCGATAGTTCTAAAGTTCAGCTTAGTTGTCTGTACGATATTAAGCTTTATCTTTAAAATTCAATTCATTTCTTCACTCAACATTTGATCCCGTGTCACAAACACTATGTTATATATGGTTGTGACAGTTTTCTTGTTTAGTTTTTATCTCTGAGACAAATTGCTCCAATGAACGTCAGGCCAAAGTTCATTTGGATGCGATGTTAGCAAAGAATATCAGCCAAGGGAGTTAAAACTACGTGACATAGTCTCCAATAATCTTTATGTAACCATTATTTATTTATACATACATACGAACACTCACGACTCACTTATGAGTTAGTTAGAGACTAGGCAATGAGGACTGCAAAATCAGTCTTGTGCCATAGCCTACGTTTCACCAAATAGTGACTGCACATGTCATGTGCTCAGCGTGACAGGTGGTGAGCCCATCGCCGCTCTATGCTGTTGGATGTAGTAGCACAGAATAACTAATAGTATGGTAGTAAATAGTCAGTCAGTGGTGTAATAGTCTGTCTTCCTTTTACGACACCAAGGAAAGAAATGGATGGTGGTATATAATGAGCGGCCAACACACAGCTATTTATAAAGTAAAATCATTACTTTACGATTAAATTTTTAATTTGTCTACCTTACCTGAGTAGCATTTATTGTTTACTAGCGGCCGCTAGCGGTTTCACCCGCGTGGTTCCCGTTCCCGTGAGAATATCGGAATAAAAAGTATCCTATGTGTTAATCCAGGTTATAAACTATCTGTATGCCGAATTTCATCAAAATCCATTTCGTAGTTTTTACGTGAAAGAGTAACAAACATCCATCCATACTTACAAACTTTCGCGTTTATAATATTAGTAGGATTAGTTTTAGCCAGACTTGTAGACGAAGTCAGCGATTACTTCCCAAATCTTATTTTTCCAAGCGAGAAATTTTTCAAATTATTATTATGACAAATTCTTCTTTTTGAAAACTCTTAATTTTGTTAATTTTCCGAATTTTCCTAATTATATACAATGTGATAGGGTACTTATATACAATGTACTTCCAACCTGTTAAGGCTAAGTACTACATCGAAATTCATCGACAAAAAAAATAATATGGACTTATAAAAAAGTGATTTTAAATCACAAAATAATTAAGTAATGATTTTTTTCTCACTAAAATAAACTCAAACATACGAAACTAAGTAAGTTATTAGTTAGCCAGTGTCATTAGCTACCGTTTGCCATATTTTTCATGTTTCTCCGACGTATGAAACCTTTGATATCGCATAAAGTGAAAATGGTCATAAATTATAGGGGGAGGGGGTAGTAGTAGGACCCCCCATATTATTTTTTTTGTCGATGATTTTAGATGTAGTACTTAGCCTTAACGGGTTAGAAGTACCACCCCTATCACATTGTATAGTACGAATTGTATTTTTTTGACGTGACAACGTCTTATAAATTGGTTTGCCGGGTGACACTTCAAGAAACTGCGTTACGCTCCGCTCACGTTATGCACTCACAATGAGAGCGAGTGAGAGGCACGCGTCCCTTCCACTCGGGCATGGTTAGCCCGCCTAAGATTTTGTTAATATGAAATTCAGTGCGAGATTCTTTGTATAAATTAATGTTTTAAATATAATTCTTTGTATAAATAAATGTTTTAAATTGTTACTATTATTTCATCCTTCTTCCTACTATACGAATGAATATTCACATTAAAATTATTTTACCACTCAAAGTCGTTGTCACGTAAAACTTTCGCCCGTATACCGACTTTACAGGCAACCAATTTTTTTTGACAATTGTACAGTCATTTAATTTAATTTATTTTGTGTTATTTTATTGTAAATTATATATTTTGTATACATTTTTCAAAAAACTTATTCATCATTTACTTAATATTATTTACAAAATTATTGTTACACTACATAGGTAGTGTAACAATAATTTAGGTATAGACCTAATGTCTTTTACTCCCAATGCATGTGATTAATAATAAAACTGCATGTCAGTTAAATAAAAAAAAAATCAAAATACCAATTCAGTTATTCTATTTACCTCTAAGATTTACCCACTTAAATGTCCATGGTGACCGGTAATAGTCAAAATTTAGAGAATTTGCTAAAATTTCAACATCACATAGATTTTAATTAATCGTAAAAGTAATAAGTTTTTATGTAGATAATTTTTTAAGGGTTGATTTAAATTCTACCGGATTATTACTAAGTTTTATTTCTTCCGGTAGCTTATTATACATTTTTGGAGCGAAACTATAAATGTTATTTCCAAATACAACGTTGTTTTTTGGTATTTGAGGCAACTTATTAACATGTCTTTTCGAAGAGAAGTTTACAAATAGTTTTAAAGATTTAACAAAAACAGCCACTTCATATATGTAGAAGCACGTACAGCACTACTAAAATTTTGGGTTATTCCCCGAGGATCATGTCCAGGAGGATCACGATTTGTTTTTATCTTCATGAACTTAATCAATACTATGTTTAGCTTATAAGAACCGTCAGCAGAAAAAGTGGCCAATCAAATTTAATATGTACTTACAGTAATATAAAAAAAAATAAAAGTCTGCTATAGTAATCACAGGTTGATTTATTATCACAATATTTCTTTTTGCGATACCAAAAATAAGAGGCCTATTACATCTCGACTGTGATTTTTCGTAAAATTACCAATTTTGGCGTTC
Source organism: Scoparia ambigualis (assembly GCA_963921215.1). Classification (NCBI taxonomy): domain Eukaryota; kingdom Metazoa; phylum Arthropoda; class Insecta; order Lepidoptera; family Crambidae; genus Scoparia; species Scoparia ambigualis. Next base: position 23,470,722 of record OY992501.1, on the reverse strand, counting down.
CTGATCTCAGAAACTTAAATACATTAACAGTTTTCACTTATTCAATAGTATAGAATAGCTATTGGAATAGTTCGCAGCGGCTTCGCTTTTTGTAAATTTTGCTTAACTTTTCAATTAAACCCAATATTGCAGAAAAAGAGTTTCATAAAAGGCGCGAAGGCACTTTTTGAGCTCCTAGATTGAACTACTGTTCTAAACAAATGAAATTAAAAAAAATTAATGTTATCTCTTATGTAGTCGTATAGTGCGTAGCGGCCTCGGAATTTTTAGATATCATTGATTTTATATAGAAAAAAAATCTTATTCTAAATTAAAAAAATTTAAAAAACGCTTTAAGTTAACTGTAAATAACTCTTATCTACAATAATATTATTGAGCAAAATGTATACCAGAATAATTGTTACTTCACGAGGAATATGATTTTATATTGAATTTATGATCCTATTTCGACAATAACGATAAATACAACTGCAAAATTAATACAAAATGCGATGCGCCGGCCGTCCGAACTCAGTTTATTCTCGCAGAGTAGAGATTTGTAATATTAAGCATGAATTTATTGTCCTATTTCGATAACAACGATAAATACAACTGCAAAATTACTACAAATGCAGAAATGGGTATTTTACACAAAAATCACATTTGAGATAATATCTTTTCGATTTGTTAAATGAATTTCGAGAACACATTATTCAGTTGCAGCTAATTTTAGAGTCGCATTTTTTAGCGAAAGCTTTTGTTAATATGTTCCTATAATTTATTATTAGATGAATTTCGCGATGTCCTTTTTACGTTGCAGTAAATTTCAGAGTAGCATTTTTTAGCGAAAGCTTTATTTATATTGCCATAAATTTATTATTAGATGAATTTCGCGATCTTCTTTTTTAGTTGTAGTAAATTTCACAGTAGGTAGCATTTTTCGCAAAAGCTTCTTTTTAATACATTATATACTTGTGATTAAGAAAAAAGGGGGTAAAAAGGGGGTCGGGGGGCCTGCGGCCCCCCTCCGTTATTTGCCAAAAGTCTAACCTAACCGACAGAACTGTAGTTTTGCATACTTAATTTTTTTTATAGCAGCGGGCCTCAGGCCGCCCGACCCTCCCCCCCCCCCCTATGCATGCCCCCCGATGCATGCTGCATGATTGAAATTTTTTAATTAATGCGATTCTGAAATCCGCTGCAACTAAATAAGGCGTTTGCAAAATATATCCAACATGAAATAATATTGTTTCGCTAAAAAATGCGATACTGAAATCCGCGCTGCAACTAAATAAGGCGTCCGCAAAAAATAATTACAAATATATATATATATATATATATTTATAAATTAATACATTTTTGTTAACTGTACAAGTTAAACACAATAGAAAAAATAACAAAAGTAAATGTAATCACATTTATCGCATTCGTGATCCTCCGACACAGAATCCTCGGGGGAATGTGATCCTCGGGGAATAACCCAAAATTTTTTACTCTTTCATAGTAGGCGAAAAAGTAGAAAGCATACACAAAATGACTTAAATCTGTAACAAAATTCAAAAATGGTGACTTTTTGAAATATGGGTAACAAGAGTCGGTAGGGCGAAGTTTGAATATGGCTTTGCGTTTTGAAAACCCTCTCTTTGCTAGTAGAGTTTCTCCAGAAAAGGATACCGTATCTCAATAATGATGCAACGTAGCCATGTTACGCTGTCATTAATGCCGATCGATGGGATAATTAAGCATAACTTAACAAATTTTCATATGTATTATATTATATTATAGTATAATACATATGAAAATTTGTTAAGTTTTCGCGTAAGTATATATAATTAGTATGAGTATCCCACGACATGAATTATCAATGAATGTGCCTAGAAACTTAGCAGTATCTACTTCTTCTACTTGTTTCCAAAAGTATTTTAACATCCACCGTTTTCTTACTATCTCTTTGTTTAAATGCCATCGATTTAGTTTTATTTATATTAACTATCAAATTATTATTTTATAGGTATTTAATAATTTTAAAATACTACGCGTGTGATTTTTAAAATTTAGTTTGGCGGCACAGCTTACTTACTTGAGATATTACCCACCTATCACTAAGGCAGGATTTTATTATGTCAAGGGTGTTTCCTCACACTCCATATTTATATAATTTGTCAAAAAGTTTAAGATAATCCATGAAATCAAACGCTTTTGACATACCCATATACCATCCCGTAACTTCTATTCATTTATAGCCATATTCAAAGCTAGTAATTATTTCATGAAAAATTAAAATATTGACATATTCATACTTTTATTGTTTTGAAGACAATGTTGTTCTTCTGCAAATAGGTTGATAGTCTCAAAGTATGCATAAAGCTTATGATATATTGCTTTTTCAAATATCTTAGATAAAACTAATCTCTACGGGTCTATAATTTGTCATATTCCACTTTCACCTTTTTTAAAGAATGGTTGCCTTCAAATTGCCTAGTAAATTTTTCTTTTCAATGCATAAGTTGGGCAGTTATTGGTGATACAATGTCATTTTCATGTTTCATGGCTCTTTTGTTAATTTCATCAAAACCAGTGTTATTTGTATTTTTTAAGTGATTATCCAAAGATTCTTCAAAAATGTCTTGCGGCATCACCGGAGTCATAAACAATGAATTATTATTACTATTATTAAACTTCACAAGAGAATTTTAAAAGTGATTTTGCACTGTTATAATTTTATTTGCCAACACTCATGCACATTCACATACACTTATCGATTAATAATCAACCATTATTCACATTAATATTATACATAACACAAGTTTTAAAAAATTAAACAAATCTGCAGACATGACGCTTCACTTTCCCGCCAAGAAGTCAACGAGATATTTTTCATTATGATTGTGTTCGAGCTACGAAAGTGTCAACATGACGAAGTGGTATGTACAGCCAGCATCAAAAGTAGCTTAGCATATGACATTTTCAAATGATTGTTACGGTTGATATGACCAGAATTGTCTGACATAGGTGTTGAGTCAAAAGTACATGACCGTCACTATAGGTAATTACAGAGAAGTTATAATTATCAACACAAAAAATGTCATATAATCCTGAAATGTAAATGATGAGTATGTAAAGACACTTACACGTGACTATTACTTTTGCCACCTTGTTTTTGTTCAGTTACTTTTGATGCTGACTGTACGACAAAGGAAGAATAATTGGGAAACGTTTTAAAATTCGAGAGAAACTGAACAAATTTTTTGTATACTAAGTATTTTTAAATGAACTCAAAACCATGTCTCTTTTATAGCTTTTTACACATTCAAGCAATGATGTAATATAATATAATAGAATAGATGAAATATAACAGGTTGGGGAAAAAGTTTCTTCGTATTTTTTCAGAAAATTCAAAATACATTTAACTAAAGTATGTAGGTGCCATTTTGTTCGATAAGTTTGGGTTGTTAGGTGGGTGTCATGTTCGGCTTTAGTCATAATCTGCTTAAGTCATGTTCCTCTTTGCCATCTTGTAGGTAGGGACGTGATCCCATTGCCATAGAAATTTTGGGGCTTCTGATCAAAATACCGCGACAAGTGGTTTTGGCAGTCCTCTCGTGATGTTAACCTGACACTGCCTGAAGAATTCTGAAGAGACCGAAACAGGTGGAAATATGAAGGTGCAAGGTCAGGACTATACGGCGGATGCATTAACACCTCCCATCCAAACTCTCTTAATTTTTGCTGAGTGGCTAAAAATGTGTGAGGTTTAGCGTTATCATGATGAAAAAACCACACCACTTCTGTTGATTAATTCCGGCCGCTTTCTCTCAACTTCTTGCTTTAATCTCACCAGTTGTTCGCAGTAGAGTTCAGAATCGATGGTCCTGCCTGGTGGTAACAGCTTATATTGAATAATGCCCTTCCAATCCCACCACACACACAGCATCACCTTGTTGCAAGTTAACCCGGGTTTCGCCACAGTCGTGAAGCCTGACCGGCCTTTGACCACGACCTTTTTTGCATTGCACGTTCTTGTCGTACGTGCGTGATCCACTTTTTATCACCAGTTATCAGCTTCTTCAAAAATGGTTCGGTTTCATTACGTCGTAATAAAGAATCAAAAATGAGTACACGGTTCATTAGGTTTCTTTCAGTGAGCTTTTGAGGTATTGAGCTTTTTGTGTACCCAGTTTTTTTCAAATGCGCCAATACTGTATTGTGGTCATTTCCCAGTTTTTCAGCTACGTCGTAACTACTGATATGCCGATCTTGCTCCACTTTTTCAAAAATTACATCCATTTGATCCGTAATAGGGCGACCGGAGCTCAGAACAATAATGCTTTAGTTATTGTTCTGAGGGGCCGGAGCGAAGTTCATCTTTGACATCAAAATTTCCGGTATGTTCCGGTTGTGCTACTCTGCACTAGGTCAATAAACATCGCAAATTTTTTTAAACTTTTTTGTAGTAAAATTTTAAAATGTATTGAATTTCTTTAGTAGATTCCATTGGATTCACTCATCTTGACAGTAAGAAAAACAAATGAAAATCACACATTTTCCTAATTTGTTTTTTTCTAATTTCTTTATCATTAAAACTTTTAATGATACCAAAACCAGCCAGATACAAATAGTACAGCCAAAGAGATTTTTTATCAAGTTTATACATATTAAGCGAAAAAACTTTTTCTGCAATTTTCATTGCATTACACAATATTCCTTTTTTTAAATTAACATTACTAAATAAGCTTACTATATCCAAGAATTTTAATATTATTATTACTAATAATAAAATTTAAAAAATACATTTTTTTCCGTGTCGCTTAGGTACTTATAGTATAATTACTGCATATGTGTTGTGTATGTACACACTTTCTCTATCGTCGAAAAAATATTTACATACATCCATATAATAACGACTATAATTACCTATCCCCGAAGGGTTAGTCAAAGACTAGGCAATGAGGACTGCAAAAGCAGTCCTCTGCCATAGTCCACTTTTCACCAAATAGTGACTGCACATGTGCTCAGCGTGACAGGTGATGAGCCCATCGCCGCTCTAAACGGTTGGATGTATGTGCAGTCCGTTAGTCGCCTTTTACGACACCCAAGGGAAGAGAGGGTAGGTAGTAAGTAATTATTTCACCGCTACGCAACCGTAACACGGTTAATAAATTATATTTGAAGCTAGAGTAGGTAAAAGAAAACAACTATAAATAATATTTAATACACAGGGACTCGTGTTGTTACACATCTCTTCAGATAAAAAAGTTATATTTGTCTCAAGAATATATTTTTACCCTTCGGTTGACTCGCCGGGGTGTCAGCCGATACCGCACACTGATTACACCTGCTATCATAAGTATTACTAAAAATTATTTTTAATTATTGTGAATTTTATCTTCCTTTTCTTGCATTCGAAAAACAAAACATTTATAAGAGTTACATTCAGAGAACGGAACTCTCTTCTGTTCTGTGGTTATATCATTAATACGTTGGAGCAGTATATCTACTTTAAAGTTTACGTACCTTTTTACAACACTAGGGCGTGGAAAGTAGATGTTATGTTAGTAGTTCGGCACCTGTATTTGTCTATTTGTCGGTATATCATTGGTATCATTATCATCATCATCGATCTTTAAATCGTCCCATTGGTCACCCACATTGACACATGGGGATATTTTATACCCACCACCCTGGGCCAATGTGGCTTCGTGGATTTAAGCGACTGCCATCTTACGACAACAACCGGGATCAACGGTTTTACGTGGCTTATACCAGGTATGACCAGGGTAAATCTTTATACTGTGATATGACTGTTTCCAAGTTAGTGTGGATGAAGTCGCGGGCGGTGGATCTAATTTTACTACGAGTACGTGCGCACTAAAAGTTTCCGGAATGCATAAGAAAAAAATACTATTAAAGGTCAAAAATGAATTAATTGTTTCTCAAAATATTCTCCCTTTACGTAAATGCACTTTCCACCAATTTTGAAAACTTTTGTGCCACTCTCAGAAACGTGTTTTTTATACTCTTCGACAGCCTCTTCTGGTGATGAAAATCGTTGACCGCGTTATTAGTTCTTAATTTTTGGGAACAGAAAAAAGTCACAAGGTGCCTGGTCGGGACTGTATGCAGGATGGCTCATAAGTTCTGCGTTTTTCACCTTCAAAAATTCGTTTGTCTGTCTGGTCTTGTGGGAACTTGCATTGTCGTGGTGCAAGAAGTTCGTCAATCATTTCCGGCAAACAAATGGTCGTGTACCAGTCACTTCAGACAGAGTTGTCAATGTCACCTGTTTTACTTTAAATAGATATTACAGTAAATAATTTAATTTCTTTCAATCTTTTCATAAAAACTTCGCAATATTTAATTAATAAAAAAGGTATGTTTTTATTTTTTGTGATTAAATGAGTTTCTGGTGTTAGTTCCACCAATTGCCATTGCCACCAGTTTAGTCTGAGCTCTCCTCGATTGCATGAAATAACTGCATCTGTTCTGATAAAATACGATCTGTTGCTTGTTTTCAATAATCGAAGCGCTTATTATCATAATATGCCGCTAAAACGTACTCCTCCTAAGTCTCCAATGTCAACATCACGACCAGCAACTACTGCAACAGCGGTGCCCAATACACCAGTGCCTGTTGTCTCTGAACAGCAAGAGGACTGCGCCGCACCAAATGTAACTACTCGTAAAACCAAACGCAAGCCTACAAATGGGAATGGGGAGTTATCCAACTTTATGGCCGAAGTCAGACAAATGTTTACAGACCTTAAAGGTCATCTTGAGCTGAAAGTGGACAAAATGTGCTCAGCTGTTTAAGATATGCGTACAACGGTGGATTTTCTAGCGGAAAAATATGAAGTGTTGAGAACACATTATGATAACCTAGAGATGGAACTAAAAGGAAATGTCAATTATATCAGGGAACTTGAACATAAGCTTGAACATTTTGAGAATAATTCTCGATCTACTTGCCTGGAGATTAGAAACATTCCCTCGTTGCCCGCTGAATCGAAATCTTCCCTCTTGGACACCGTTACGCAGGTCGGAAACATTATTAATGCCCCTCTTCATGTTCAGCAGGTTAGAGATATTTTTCGAATCAAAACGAAGGACCCAACAAACAGACCTATTATAGTAGATTTTACAAGTGTTCTACAAAAAGAAAAGACCTTATTTATGTACCGCAAATTTAATCAACAGTCTTCAAAACTTACTACAGAACATATAAAGTTATGTGGGCCCGCTAAACCTATTTTTATCGCAGAGAACCTTTCAACAAAGAAGAAACGGCTTTTTTATCTAGCAAGAGAATATGCAAAAGAAAATAACTTTAGGTTTTGTTGGGTTAAAAATGGACAGATTTTTCTCCGCAAAGCGGAGAATGGAACATTAATTAAAATAACGAACGAAGCAGACTTTGATAGTATAATAGTAAAATGACTAGCTATTCTCCCAATTATTTTCAAATTAATTGCTTTATTGTTTTCTTTTTATTTTCTTTTATATTATGTTTCTATTTTTTTATTTTCCCTCTTGTTCGAGATTTTGTTCAACTTATGTCTTTTAAATTTAAATACAAACACAAAACATTTACATAACAACTTACACTTTACATTTACTCCCATGTACACACCCTACTACTCACTATATAATACGACTTCTGTGCCTCGATATGCTAGTCTTCTTTTTGATAAAATGACCCGTTTATGTTTATCTACATTCACTGTTTTCCCAGGAACTAATACTATAAGCATCAAAAATATTGTCCCCGTGTACTTGCCTAAAACCTCAAATGGATAATCAAGAATTTGTAAATGATGACATAGATCAATTCTCTGTATCGGATTCATACATTTGTTCTCCCGAGGAAAGCGGCTGTTACATTAAAAACAATGAGAATCTTATAATTTTTCACGTTAACATTCGTAGTCTTAATTGTAATTTTGATGATTTGCTTGTTTTGATCAATAGAATTAAATACAAACTAGATGTCATTGTCCTTACTGAATGCTGGTTAAGTAAATGCCCTATCATCCCATTTCTTTCTGGATTTCATTCTTATGAATCAACTTATCAGAATCAGAACGAAGGTGTAGTAACATATGTAAGAACCGAATTGACTTGTACCGCTATTGTTCCGGAGTTTTCGGAAGCAAACTGCATAATTCTTAAATTTACTGATAAAGTTGCTATCGTGGCATTATATCGATCTCCTTCGTTTATAAATATAAACCCTTTTCTAAACTGTCTTGATGCTACACTCACTAATCTACAAACTTTTAGCACGCTTATAATCATTGGTGATTTAAACATCAACTTGATTCCGAACAGTTGTGACCCTTTTGCTGACGAATATTTAAATTTGACTGCTTTTCATGCTTTACTTCCTGCACATTTATACCCTACAAGAGGAAATAGTTGCCTTGATCATGTTATCCTTAGGTCTCCAAACCATGCTACCATTGTAGTGTTGGATTCTGTAATAACTGATCATGCTCCAATTTTGCTAGCTTGTCCAACAAAAATTGACTCAAAAACCTTTAATCGCACGGTACTAAAACTTGATATACCTGCCATCGTAGATACTCTTGCTTCTACTGATTTTTCTCTTATTCTTACATCTGTTGATTCTGAATATGCCTCTAAAAGTTTAGTTAATATAATTTCAGCTGCTGTCAAACAACATACTTTAGAAGTTATTGTTCCTAGTAGAAAGAGGATTATTAAGAAATGGATTACACCAGGTCTGTTAAGGTGTATACGCAATAGAGATAAACTGTATCGTAAACATAAAAATAATCCTGATAATCAAATAATCAATTTAACTTTTACTCGATATCGTACTTTTTGCAACAACTTATTGAAAAAGGTAAAACAGGATTTTAATAAAAAAGAAATTGAGCAGGCTGGTAACAACCCTAAAGAAACATGGAAGCTTATTAAACAATTTGCTAGCCTTAATAAAAAACAATCTTCTTCGTCTGAGCTTTTAAAGCTGTCTTTTGATCCCATCATAGCTGTTGACAAAGTTAACTCCTATTTTTCAAATGTAGGTGCAAATCTAGCAGCAAACATAATTAATTGTAATAAAACACGAATAAATAATACTTCGCCTACTTATCTGTTAACTCAACAACCAATAATTTCATCCACATCTCATTCGATGGCTTTATTCGCTGTAGACGATGAAGAAATCGAAAGCACTATTCTTGGACTTAAAGACAGGTGTGCAGTTGGCTGGGATGGCATACCTACAACAGTCATTAAAGCAGCCAGCCACATTCTCATTCCTAAATTTAATTACGTATTTAATCTTTGTCTCTCATCAGGTATTTTCCCCGCTGTTTTTAAAAGAGCTATTGTGCATCCCATTTATAAAACTAGAGATAAAGAATATGTTTCAAACTACAGGCCTATTTCCGTACTTACTGTTATTTCAAAGTTATTTGAGAAAATCTTAAATAAAAGAATTCTAAAATATATAAATAAATACAATATTCTTTCGGACAATCAATTTGGTTTCAGATCCAAAAGATCTACCGAAGATGCTGTTTTAGAAGTTACAGAAACTGTTGTCAAAAATTTTGATAAAAAACTAAAAACAGTCGGCATCTTTTTAGATCTTGCTAAGGCGTTTGACACTGTCTCAGCTCCAATCTTGCTCAAAAAATTAGAATTAATAGAAATCAGAGGAGTTGCATATGACATGTTATCAAGTTATATCAGCAATCGCTCGCAGTCCGTTAAGATAGATCAGTTTGTAGGTGGAGAGGAGTCACTAGACTTTGGTGTACCACAAGGTAGTGTTCTTGGACCTACCTTGTTTTTAATCTATATAAATGACCTGTGCAAACTGAACATTCCAAACTGTAAAATAATAACGTATGCTGATGATACAGTTCTACTAGTTCATGGTTATAGTTGGAGTGAAGTACAAGTTCTTGCTGAAAATGCGTTAAGATCTGTTATGGGCTGGCTTCAATCCAATCTCCTTACTCTTAACGTTGCCAAAACAAAATTTCTTCCTTTTGCTACAAACAGTATCTCCCAACCTCCCCCTTCATTTGTTATCTGTGCGCATACATGTCTAAAAGATACCTCCCTTGTTTCTTGCAGTTGTGACCAAATTGATAGGACTACTTGTCTTAAGTACCTTGGTATTATAGTTGACAGTGAGATGTCCTGGATACCTCATATCGAATCCTCTGTTCCCAGAATTAGAAAACTAATGTTTGTTTTTAAAAAATTAAGAAACATTCTTGATTTCCGGTGTCTTAAAACTGTCTACTATGCTCTAGCTCAATCCGTACTTTCGTATTGCATTACTTCTTGGGGCAGCTCCGGCAAAACACGTTTGTTGAGACTGGAGCGAGCCCAAAGAGCTGTCATTAAAGTCTTAACTAAAAAACCCCGTCTTTACCCTACCACTTCCCTGTATTCACTGTTTCAAGTCCCAACGGTGAAGCAATTGTTTATTCTTCACACTATCTTACGTAAGCACTCCAATATCCCCTACGACCTTTTAACAGCAAACTCTAAGCGCAGAAATGACAACATCTGCGAAATACAATTCCGTCGTACCACTGTTGCCAGTCGCCACTTTTATTTTATAAGCTCTGCATTATACAACAAAATAAATAAAGTTATCAGTATTTATCCTCTAACGCTAAAGCAATGTAAGAAAAGAATCCTCATTTGGCTTTCTACTCTCTCTTACGAGGACACAGAAGGACTTATGAAGTCCGTCGAATAAACTTGCAATAAAACACACACACACACACACACTCATACACACACACACACACACACACACGCACGCACACACACACACACACACACACGCACGCACACACACACACACACAAACTTTTATTGTACCTAGTTATGTTTAAAAGGTTAATAATTGTAAACTGTATGTATAAATACTGCCCTACCTCTGATACTCTTTGGGGGCGGGCGTTGTTATCTGCTACACAGTTTTTAAGCTTAAGCGGATAGCATCGTTTAAAAATGTTATATTTGAAACCATTTATCGTTCAATAAACAAATTTTATTATTATTATTATTATTATTATTATTCACGGTACGACGATTCTCTAAAGCAACAGTGGCAACGTGTCCAGTTCTATTTAAAAAAGAAGCAATCATCTGCTTAAATGCACTTTTCACGCGCGCCGCTTTAGTTGGCTTCGGCTCATCTTGAAAGACCCAAGCCGCTCAATTGCTGCTTTGTTTTTGAATCGTAGCAATAAATCCATGTTTCGTCACCTGTTACTATGTTCCACACCAAATTTGACGCACCTTCGTTGAATCTGGTAAGCATGGCACTGCACCAAGTGACGCGGTCCGTTTTTTAGTGTAAAAGCAATTTACAGTCAGATGAAACAAACTGCATTCTACAGCCAAAGAGTTCCATTTTCAAATGTTGTAATTACTTTTTAAATATTGTTTATGTAAGTGGCCTGTTCCGGAAACTTTTAATGTGACAAGCTAAAGCTTTAGAATACTTTCCGTTCCGAAAAAATCACTTCTCTAACATAGTTCATTTAAATTGAGCTAGCGTAGTCATCTCTTATTTTTAAACGGTTTTATTTAGATTGTCCTGTTTGTTGTTGTTCAATTGATGAACAACAACAATCAGGACAAGCTACAGAGTGCCTAGAGTGATGAGGAGAGTGGTGCCTATAGGACCTTTTAAATTACTATTTTAACTTATAATTTACTTTTATATGATTTTTTAAAGATTATTTTATTGTGCCTCGGTGGCCGAGTGAGAGCTCGGCCCGATAACTATCAGTTCCAAGGTTAGGCAAAGTGTGTTTCGGATCGTTCGATGTACAGTCACGAGCACCAATATGTATACACTTTGACTCTTATTCCATTGTATTAAGAGTTGCAATTGTTTACAAATTTTTGCTTGTGACTGTACTTATAGCTCGGGTGTGTGATCGATCACCAACCTGCATTTGGCAAGCGTCGTGATAAAGCCAATACGCATCAATTGGCTATTTGACAGTTGTAACAATAAAATATGAAATATGTCGGTTAAGGTAGTTCATAATTTAACAATAATTATCCAATAGTTTTTTTATCAAGATAATTTGTAAATATATGTTTTTACAAAATAAATTTGCGGTTTTTTATCTGTGGAGTACAAGACCCGAAACACGGGCGGCCATGATTGAGCTTCGTGTGACGTCACATTTCACAAAATAAACAAAAACTATCTGTCAGGTTTCTAGATAAAATTTCTTTGTTTGGTGAAATGTGACGTCACGGGGAATGGAGAAAAAAAAGTTGTATGGGGTATAAAATAAGCGTTTGTTATTTTTAAAATACTTTTTCAAAAACTGTCAAGTACCCAATTTAGCGAACTCTTGATTTATATTATGAAGGCCTTTACCCTGCAGCGGTGGGACAGTACAAGCTATTCCTTACTTTACTTACCTTAGCCTTACCTTTTCAGCGAACTCAAGGAAAGCGTCTTCACAAAGCTGGACCTGGTGGACTACTTCAGCCTGGCGGACAACTCTATAGCGGAGATGCCGCGCCACGTGCTGCGCCACCTGCCGCACATGAAGACGCTGGACCTGTGCCGGAACAAGATCACCAGCCTCACCGAGGAAGACTTTAGAGTAAGTCATCAACATCCTTTAAACTTCAACTGATTCCGTGCACTGTCAGTGTGCTCAATGAACAGAATTTCTATCATCTTTAGTGGCGGTGCGATCTAGGTATTTGAAAGTCCCACTGCTGTACTCAGGCTTTCTACATGGACGATAGCTGGGGATATTGAGCCATGATCCACTACGCTCGCCCAATGCGGAAATGCGGAAATCGAAACTTCGCTCGCTGTATACCTAGAACAGAATATTTGATAAGTACCACTTGGCAGAGCGTTTTGATGATAGACTACCAACTAACATTTTGTTCGTGTCTGCGATAATGCCTACTTTATAATAATGATTTATATACTCTGCTGTGTTTATTTACTCAGACCATTGAGCTATAGTTTATATAGCTCAATGACTCAGACACTATCGCTTGAACGCGTAGACTGTCTAAGTTCCGATAAAAAATTGTGGGACAAATGACAATGTTTGTTAACCACAGACATTCCACAAACATCCAAACTCAACGGCACCACCATCAAGCAATAAGTTATTAGATATGCAAGAAATAAGTTATTTATGTAATTATTTAGTTTCAATAAAAATTAATTAAAATACGGGTTTAGTATTTTAACGTGTCGGGTAGGTACCTAAAAGATATTCTGGAATGCCTAGAATACTTTAGTCCTTAACATATTTTTGTATTGTATCATATTTTTGACCCGGGTATGTCCTAAAACTACGACCAGCCACCGGAGGACGGGCCGCAGCGTCCTCTAGCTAAACGGTGACCCGCTGCGATCCCCAAGCCGCCTGCCAAGCGTGGGGATTATGGCAAACCCCCCCCCCCCCCCCATGACAGACAATATTACCCACACACCCACCAACGAACCTTGGCCCTGGCAACACACAACATCCGCACGTTGAGGACCGATGCAAAGATTGTAGAGCTGGAGGAAGAATTGAGCAGATTGCGGTGGGACATCATGGGACTATCAGAAATCCGACGAGAGGGGCAGGATATGGTAGTCCTTGATTCTGGCAACATGCTCTTCTTCCGGGAAGGAGAACGAAAATCCCAGGGTGGTGTTGGGTTTCTCGTCCGCAAGTCCCTTGTTAACAACGTTATCAAGGTCGATAGTGTGTCAGGTAGAGTTGCGTACCTTATACTCAGAATCACCGATCGGTATTCGCTGAAGGTCATACAGGTATATGCACCAACCTCGACACACCCTGACGAAGAAGTAGAGGCTCTGTATGAGGAGATATCTGAAGCCATACATTCCTCCGAAACGTACTTCACCGTTGTTATGGGGGACTTCAATGCAAAGGTAGGCACAAGGAACGGCGATGAGTTGAGAGTGGGGCAATATGGATATGGACAGCGGAACCAAAGGGGCCAACGGTTGGTCGACTTTATGGAGAAGGAGGAACTCTTTTTGATGAACTCTTTCTTCCGGAAGCGACCAACCAGGAAGTGGACGTGGATAAGCCCCGATGGTTCAACCAGAAATGAGATCGACTTCATCATGACGACCAAGAAGCGTATATTCAGTGATGTCTCCGTGATCAGTAGGGTGAAAACCGGTAGCGATCACCGGATTGTTAGAGGCACACTGAATATCAACATCAAGCTCGAGAGGTCACGTCTGGTGAAGTCCACACTCCGTCCTGGCCCTGCCCAGATCCAGAGCCCGGAACACTTTCAACTCGAACTCCAAAATCGCTTCCAGTGCCTAGCCGAGTGCGAAACTGTGGACGAGATCAGCAGCGGGCTTATGGAAACTGTCCAAGCTGTGGGGTCTAAGTTCTTTAAGACCCCACGCCGGAAAAAGCCTCAAAAGCTCTCAGACGGAACCATTAAGTTAATGGAAGACCGGAAAGAAATGATACTGCAATCTTCAGCTGATATGTCGGAATATGGCAAACTCAATAGACGAATCTCGAAATCTGTGCGACACGACCTGCGCTCCTATAGTGCTAAATGCATTAGGGACGCAATTGCGCGGAACCAAGGCGCCAAAGTGTTCGCAAAGAATTCGTCTATTGGTCAGAGCCAAATGACTAAGCTGAAGATCGAGGACGGCAGTGTCATTTCGTCGAAGCCGGAGATTCTGAGAGAGCTCGAGAGGTTTTATGGACAGTTGTACACCTCAACACAAGAGCCCGCTGTTGGTACAGCTCAGGACACCAGAGCTAAGTTAACCCGACACTATACCGAAGATATCCCTGACATCAGCCTGTATGACATTAGTATGGCTCTTAAACAGCTTAAAAACAACAAGGCGCCGGGTGATGACGGAATTACCACTGAACTTCTGCGAGCGGGTGGAAAACCGATACTCGTAGTCCTCCAGAAGTTGTTTAATTCCGTCATGCTCGAAGGTACTACGCCAGAAGCATGGCACAGGAGTGCGGTGGTGCTCTTCTTCAAGAAAGGCGATAACACCTTATTGAAGAATTATAGACCCATCTCACTCCTGAGCCATGTGTACAAGCTGTTTTCGAGAGTCATTACGAACCGTCTCGAACGCAGGTTTGACGACTTCCAGCCTCCCGAACAAGCCGGTTTCCGAAAAGGCTTTAGTACCATAGACCACATACATACGCTCCGCCAGATTATACAGAAGACTGAGGAGTACAATCGGCCCTTATGTTTAGCGTTTGTGGACTATGAGAAAGCCTTCGATTCTATCGAAACCTGGGCTGTGTTGCAGTCCCTCCAGCGTTGCCATATCGACTATAGGTATATCGAAGTGTTGAAATGTTTGTATAGAAACGCTACTATGTCGATCCGATTACAGGACGAGAGTACGAAACCAATCCAATTGCAGAAAGGTGTGAGACAGGGAGACGTCATATCTCCGAAACTGTTCACAAATGCGTTGGAGGACGTTTTCAAGCTCCTGAATTGGAACGGATTCGGCATCAACATTAATGGCGAATACATCACTCACCTTCGTTTTGCCGATGATATAGTCATAATGGCGGAGTCGCTGGAGAACCTCAACACCATGCTCAGCGACCTCAATATCGTATCCCAACAGGTGGGTCTTAAAATGAACTTGGACAAGACGAAGATCATGTCGAATGTCCATGTTGAACCCGTACCGGTAATTGTTGGGAGCGATACTATCGAAGTTGTCGACCACTACACCTACTTAGGACAGATTGTCCAGTTAGGTAGGTCCAACCTCGACAAAGAGGTCGCCCGGAGAATCCAACTCGGATGGGCAGCGTTCGGGAAATTACGAGATATCTTTGCATCGAAGATTCCGCAGTGCCTAAAGACAAAGGTCTTTAACCAATGTGTGTTGCCGGTGATGACATATGGCACCGAAACGTGGTCCTTAACTGTTGGCCTTTTAGAAAAGCTCAGAGTCACACAGCGAGCAATGGAGAGAGCTATGCTCGGAGTTTCTTTGCGCGATAGAATCCGAAACGAGGATATTCGCCAAAGAACCGGAGTTGCCGACATAGCTCGTAAGATTTGCAAGCTGAAGTGGCAATGGGCAGGCCACATCGCTCGACGAACCGACAACCGTTGGGGAAGAAAGGTTCTCGAGTGGAGACCACGCACTGGAAGACGCAGTGTTGGTAGGCCTCCCACTAGGTGGACCGACGACATCGTGAGAGTCGCAGGCAACCGGTGGATGCGAGTGGCGAGTTGTCGGTCAGGTTGGAGGTCAAAGGGGGAGGCCTATGTTCAGCAGTGGACGTCTTCAGGCTGGTGATGATGATGATGATGATATTTTTGTAATTTTATTTTAAAGAATTAAGTACGATATTATTTTAAATTATGCATATTTTATTGTAATTTTATTTTAAAGAATTAAGTACGATATCATTCTAAATTATGCATTGCAAACGTGACGGAGCAAATTAAATATTTTCGGGAAACCACACATATGCCAGACTGCTCTTGCAGTTAAAGAGAAGCATGGATCGTGATTTATTACATGAAAGTAACAATTACTCTGGTATAAATTTTGCTCAATAATATTATCGTAGATAGGAGAAATTCACAGTTAACTTATAGCGATTTTCGAAGTTTATTGGTTTAGAATAAGATTTTTTTCCTATATAAAATCAATGATATCTCTAAATTCCGAGGCCGCTACGCACTATTCGGCTATGTAGGAGATATTTTTTTTATTTTTTATTTCACTTGTTTAGAACAGTAGTTCAATCGATGAGCTCAAAAAAGTGCCTTCGCGAACTTTATACAAATCTTTCTCTGCAATTTTGGGTTTAATTAATAAGTTAAGCAAAATTTATAAAAAGCGAGGCCGCTACGCACTATTCCAATCCTACACTATTCAATAAGTCATAAATTGCTAATGTATTTTTGTTTCTGAGATCCATAACGCTAAAATTGGCCATTTTACGCAAAAATCACAGTCGAGATGTAATAGGCCTCTTAAACCCGCCTTGGACCGTTCTTTACCGTTGCCTTCATTTTGCCAAAAAATCTTCAATTATTTTTTGTCCAATCTTTAAGTAAAGCCGAAGGACGAAGGCATCATTCTATAATTTGGAATAGGGGAATTATTCGTGATGACATGATACGTCAATGTGTAATCATTGTAAAATTTAAATAAATCCTGAACTGTTTTTTGTCTAATCTTAAAGTAATTATGTAAGTACCTATACACGTTTTTCCTCAATGTAATCTTAACATTTCTATTAACAATACAGGACATACAAGAGCTGGAACATCTGTTGGTGGCCGACAATCAGATATCGAGGATCGAAAGAGACGCAGTCCCGAAGGCGCTGAAGCACGTCCACCTCGGGATCAACCAGCTGACCTCCTTGAACGGCGCGCTGCGGGACTTGGACGAGCTAGAGTGGATCTTCATCAATGCGAACAATTTGAAAACTATAGACAACGAGTTGCCCGTCGTAAGTTGTTAACATGTTCGCTAATTAGACGATTGAGCACAGTCGTAAACTTGTTGATTGCACGAGGATTGATGATGCAGTCATGATGCAGTATATACATAGTTAAAGGATGCAGTGTATAAAGCTGCCCGCTCGATATACACAACCCTCTGGTTGTTATATGATTTCTCTTTTGTTTTTATTTCGAAGTTACTCATTAACTCATGTAGTCTATAATCCCAACTCTTTTAAAAAGAGAAGGAGGTTAACTGTTCCTTAAGTTTTTTTTTAGTATTGTTTTATAGTGCATTGTGGCTGTAATTTTTATTAAGTAAAAGGTTTTAACTAAGTAAATAAAGTTGGCGGTATGTATTAGCAGAACCTTGTAACTTCAAGTTTCGATTTGCTAATATAGGGATTTAGTGTCTGTTCATTGAAAATAAAAATCTTTGGTTGAATAATTACTTGTAAGTAATACATTACACGCGTAACCAATTAATATTAAATTAATATTTTTATTGATTATAATATGCTTTGTTATGCTTTTTTTTAGAAAGCCAAAAGGATAACCCTTATACACGCTGCGCATAATGAATTACAAAACTTACCAAAGGATATGAAACAAATGCCTTCCTTGGAATCTCTTTACTTCTATGGCAACAAAATTAAATCGCTGGACGGAGCTCTGCAGAAGTCTAGAAAACTGTTAAGGATCGGTGTTTCCTTTAACAAAATAGAAAGTGTAAGTTAAAAATCAATTACTATTTGGTACATTGTGACAATACTTTCTTTATCTATATTCCATAGTGACAATCAACATTTGTGATAAGGACTTATTTATTTATATTCATAAAATATGTTCACAGTTGGCTCAGGATGAATTTATGGAAGCTGAGAAGTTAGCAGACTTGGACATCGCTTACAATCAACTGAAGTCATTGAACGGATCGCTAAGGAGCCTAAAATCTCTTCGATATTTAAATTTGACTCACAACTACCTTACGGAGTTCTCCCTGCAAGAAATTAAGGGTTTAAAACGATTGTCTGTTATTGACTTGTCCCATAACAAAATAAGTCATATCACGGGCTATATGGAAGTGAGTATTCGGAAACTTGTTTATTTTTAATAACATGGC
Source organism: Scoparia ambigualis (assembly GCA_963921215.1). NCBI lineage: Eukaryota > Metazoa > Arthropoda > Insecta > Lepidoptera > Crambidae > Scoparia > Scoparia ambigualis. The sequence goes on along the minus strand of OY992501.1, from coordinate 23,452,118 downwards.
AACAATAACACTCACCGACGCTGTATGACGACCTTTGAACTAGAATGGTTATCACGGCAGACTGTCAGTTTGAAGTCCTGTATTAGATTCCCAGTGTAGGTCAGTTTAGGGAAATTTACTGGCGGACTATGGAATTGGGCCACTGTAAAATGAAGCGTTTCTTATATTACTTACTTATTTTGACTGTCAAACAATAAAATATCGTGAGGATAAAAAAATAAATTTGTTAAAACTACGCGAGAACGCGAAGAAAGTTTAACCCCTTGAAGATCGTAAAACCAGACACAATTAAAAATCAATTGTTTTATGATCCTTGACCTATTAAGACCTAATTGTTCTCCTTTTTAATAATTACTGTAAAAAGAAACGCGAGAACGCGAGGAAAGTTTAAGAGCTAATTGTTCTCCTTTTTTATTAATTACTTAAGTTTACTAGATTACTCTCTTACAAACAAACAAACTTGCAGTCAAAATCGCAAACTTTACCTCCTAATTATTAGTGTAGAATAAAATACATACATACATACATTAATCACGACTACTATCCCCGAAGGGTTAGTCTGAGACTAGGCAATGAGGACAGCAAAAGCAGTTCTCTACCATAGTCCACTTTTCACCAAATAGAAAATCTTTCACCGCTACACGACACGACACATAAATACCTAATTATCAAGGGACTTATTACCATGTTTATCAGTATTTTTGAGTAGGCATAGAATATTTCGGAACGCTTGCGTCAGGATCACTGATGATGAGATGACCTACTAAAGTTACTGCGGTTGGTATTTATCCCGTTAATAATCAGTCTAATGTAAGGGACCATGATAGTTCGAAAAGTTATTTAGTATAGATTGTTTAGTCACAAAACAGTGTCAATGTTTCAGATTTGGACGCATTCAAACCAAATCAAAATCAGGGCAGAACGATGCAGCGGCAGTTCATACATTTATTGGCTTAAAGGACATGCTCCATTTAACACACTGCGGCCTATGATTGACAAATATGCAATGCGTACAGCACCTTGAAATTACAGAGCAACAATGCACTCGCCGTGAACTGTGCGCGTGTATTAGTGCCGTAGGTACTGCAGCGCCTTAATCTGAGTTGGTTTGAGTGGAATTTAGTAGTTTTCACTAATTAGGAAGCTTTGTGTCTCTCCCTCTCCTGGAGCGGTTGCGAGGCAGTTCCATCCGCACCCTGAATTAGTTGAATGGCCGCTACGACTAATCGAAGCTTTGTTGAGTGCAACCACTGTCTTTTCATGTGTAGTCGAACTTAACGCATCAAATAAGTTACGTGACTCTAAGTTGTATTATTTCTGTTTCATAAATAGATTTGGTCCATAGTAAATTGTATGAACTTGATCTTAAATTACAATTTTCATCATTTGCATCATGAGCATCCCCTCTCCTTATTTACTAAGTTTTTATTTGTAGTGGCACCTCGAGACCAACCGTTAGGTTATGCAAGAAGTGCCAGACGTCCCTATGCGCTAGTAAAATACTCGCGCAGGAGCGAGGATAATGCGTCTCTCACCATCTGCGTTAGGTCTTGACGTTAAATCAGTGCCCACCGAAGCTCTCTCTTCATTCGGTACTCATAAGACTAGTGTCTCGGGAGAGTTTCTCCGTGAACACGTGTAGTTAACTGCCTATTGTCCAGATAGGTAACCGGAGCTGCTTTCATCATGAGCAGCAATATCAGCATAAGCCTTTAAATGTTGTGTTCACACCTACTCACGTAGGGAAAGCAAGCCATTACCTACAACGCTGGCCCAATGCGGCTTTCTGGAATCATAACCTACTAAGAATACGTGAAACCAGCTGGTGATTACCTCTGGAGTACCTATGCTATAAAATTGTACCCTTAAACACTACGGTTAGTGGAAAACATGTGCATAAATAATGTCGGACTATTTATGGTATGGAAGTAGACCACAAATGTAGTGTTTTTCGGGAACCAATTAGTAAACTCAAGAGGGGCCTTCCCAAAAAGAGCCTTCCCTATCTGGTACTTACATAGGGTGCATAATTAAGGCACCCCAACGCTTGCCACGATCTGCTCTGCTCAGTCAGAGATTATGGGCAAATGTAATCCGATTATTACAACTTATGCGGAGCCTCGTTTTTCCACATTTAGTATGATGAAGACTCACATCACGCCCACTAAAATCGTCCTCTGCTTTCAGGATCCGTCAAGAGGTTATTAATAATAATTTATGTTTCACAGAATCTTGTGGACGTCGAGACGCGCGTTCTGGAATTGAGACTGGATCACAATTATCTGCTGAATTTAGGAGGTGCACTTATGGGCCTCCATGGTCTTCTGAGACTCAATCTTAGCCATAACCAGTTGCAACTAATATCACCGGACGACTTGATAGGTCTCGACGAACTGAAAGTACTTGATATATCTCATAATCATATTTTAACCTTAGAGGAGACTTCAAAGGTTTGTTTTAATGAAATTTTAAGATTTTTTTTACACGATGCTCTTTGAAAGTAATCCTGCTTTGCGAGCTCTTGCGAATATGAACAACGATGATTGTATGCAACGATTAACGAATGGCAAAAACGTATGCAAACTCGAAATGTCAATTGACTATTTACCTATTTGTTAAGTAATGTTTTCTATCCATTTCAGACATTCTTACCTGCTCTTGAGGAGCTGTTGGCACACCATAACAATATTACGGCGTTGGATAAGGATTTCCATGGGCTGCCGTCTCTGTGCCTCGCCGATCTGTCCTACAATCAGATCCAATCCGTCAACTATGATCTTGTGTCGAAGTCCAGGTGTACTATCAACGGGGTACCAAGCATACTAAAGATTTATCTCCAAGGTAAGTTAGATACAAAATGTTTATGGTGTTGGTGTACCAATGTTAAAAGGAAAAAATAACTACGTAATATTGAAGAAGAGAATAACGCCCGAAATTAATAATCACTGGTTTTGCCTACTAAATTTTTTTTTTGACATAAGCTTCATACAAATTATGTGACATTTCTCACTCTACTAGGCAAAACAACAGAAGTTTACTTATGTCGTAATTAACTGACTATGATTTTTTAGTATTAGTAATATTTATATTATAACTCAACGTTTTTTTTATTGATTCACTTAAGTTTTCTGATGTTTTTCCATAAATATACATTTAAAAAAATAGAAATGAAAGTAAAACGATTGGGTTGTACGAGCTAGGAAACACCTAGCGCTGACAATTAGAGTGAACAGCACCTCCTGGGTATGCTCACTCACGCCGACCTCATCTTGACCTCTGAGCCCAGAATGAGGTCATGCTCCTGACCTCAATCTTTTTACATATGAAATAGGTTACCATTGAATGTAAAAATGCTCTTTTTTAAGTTCGACGGTGCATGTGCAGATTATTGGTGTAATACTTTTTGCATTTGTCACATAGTACTTACAATATGTTCGGACTTACATAAAAAAACTATATTGTATTTCCTGTATGTTACTTAAATAATATCTCTGGACTATTACATTTTTTAAATGTTTTCTGCACAGATGTATCGGATAGTAGCGTATTTTCAGTCTTGTTGGTTAAGAAATTCAAAGGCGATGCACGTTTGTTAAATAATAGCGAGGCGATTGATAAGTCTATTAAGATTGTGCTTTGCGAATTGCATTTTGCTTATTGAATTAAGTACTTGTGCTATAACTATTATCAAATTTTATTTTGTTAGTTTGTCTGTGTGTACTTCATTACCTATCTGTTATTTTAAGGTTGTATTGTAATGGAACGCTGACGTTGCCACCTAACCATGTCTGATTATGTGCATAGCTAAATAAAACGTAAAGCCTGTATTACTTTCTATTTTCTAAATGATACTAGGTATTATTCGATTCCAGATAATCCGGTACTGTGCGACGATCGCTTGTTCGAGCTCATGACGGTGTTGGAGAACTTGAACGCTCGCGTGAGCGGCGTGTCCACGTGCGTGGCCGCGCAGACCGCCGCGCCGGTGCTGACGCGCGCGCTCAACGACATCGTGCCGCAGAAGGAAGCCATTCCCATCATAATGCTCGCGCACATGGCGGCCGGCGGCTTGGTGATGACGCCCGAGCTCATGGACCGCAACCCGCCGCTGACGTACCAACGCGTGGGGGCCCTCATCGGTCACGTGATGCCGGAGCGCGAGGGCGGGCTGCCGGTGGTGGTGGAGCCGCCGGTGACGCTGCCGCCGAGCACCAACGTGGTGGTGAAGTGGCCTGACGAGCGGCGGCCGGAGCAGCACGCGCACCCCCTCGCCGACCACCTTCGCCTGCGCGACCTCGACGCCTCCGCGCAGTGAGCTACCTGCCCCGGCGCCGCCGCACTAGCCGACGCGACGCTATAGAACTGAGTGCTGCGTCTTAGAAAATATACTGCCTCATCTACTGGGCAGAGTGTCTTCTCATTTGATCGGGTGCCTTATTATTCTACTTCTTCTACTACTACTCAGTTACCGATTCGTTCAGATCCGCGATGTACATAGGAACCCTTAGTGACACTGACGATGCATCCGATGTAAATGATGAACGTCGAGCGATGTGTATGTGCTTTAGTATATAGATAAATAAATAAATGTTATAGAGTTGCCGAATGCGTAGGGTTTAAAGTTGCTGTCGGTTGAATGAATGTGTAGACGACATTTTGTTAACAAGATGCGTAAGTTAGTCGCTTTCCGAAATATCATTAGTGAACAAAATTTTCATAGTTTGATTTTGATAATACCGAGATACTACTTTTAAGGTAATAGATATGTAGAATAATTTATATCGCCTATTAACATTATTAATAAAGATATGTATAAACACCTAACTAATCCTTTTCACTCGTTCGACACTGATCTTTGTGATAATTCTATAAGGTTAATAAACAATTTACTTATAGTTACATTATTTCTTAAACTTATAATAAATTCTTAACTCTTCTGGACTGTCTTTAAATTTACTTAGTTTTAGGCTTAGTTTACATTAGCCGGTCAATCGATATTACAGATGAATCGTTGTTTATAGCTTTAGTTCCATATAAGAAGTTAAATACGAAAAAGATTGTAGTTGTTGTTTCAAATAAATAACATTTTATAAAAGTATGCCTTTATTTAAATCAGTTTTCAACCTTCTTTGTGATTTTGTTCTTTATCGTGAGGGGTGAGGGGGTACGACATACCTACTCAGGGTATAAGGGTAGGTGGGCTTCCTCTCCTATATTAATCTTCTACTAAACGAAGTGGTTCTTGTGGTAACCTCGCACCGGAAGACGCAGTGTAGGTAGGCAGGCAACAAGGTGGACCGACACGATCTGGTGAAGGTGGCGTGTAGCCGCTGAATCCTAGCAGTAAAAGAACCGGTCGTAGATGATATTTTTGGATAGAGGCCTTAGTCCAATAGTGGATGCGTTTCGGCTGATGATGATGATGACACGAATAGGTAGGTAATTGCTATTCACCTTCTATAAACGGTTTTGGTTGCCTCTTAGCTCAGTAAGTGAGTTTAAGCACATGGAAGTACACTTATTTTACTTTATTACATATGCCTAGGACGCACCTCGGCGTCACATTATATTGATTTGTAGCCTGGTAATCTATTTTTAATATACATACGTTACGGTAAATGTGATAAATGTGGTTATTATTAATAATTACCGGTAATTATGAATTATTAAGTACCACACGATTTGGTAAATGTGAAATTTATTTCTTTTACCGGTAATTATTTATAATTTCCTACTATCTTCGGTAAAAGTAGTAAATCAAATAAGAAAATATCTTTTTCGTCAGTATTTAATCGTATTTGAAAATTTAAATAATCCCAGTGCATTTACTGGTGCTAAAAACTAGCAAACTAGAAATAGTTTGCTAGTTTTTAGAACAATGAAAAATGGACAATTGAAAAATTGTGGACGTTTTGCTCTTAGGGCATTTTATATAGCGGTTAATATGACACCAAGAACGTTTAGCTTGGAGGACCTTCTGCTCAATAATGGCAACTAAATGAAAATAACGTGTTTATTAATATTAGAGTACCTATAGCTAAAATAAAAAACTTATAAAAATCAAGTTATGTAGCATGTAAGCTATATTTATGGCGCTTCGCCGGCTAGGCTTCAGCAAGAAGTTCAGCGGCAAACATGGTCGTCGGTTAGGTTAGGTTAGATATTGACAAAAACACAGCGCGAATCGAGCGAAGCGTTCCGCGGTAGCGGCCGGCGAAGCGCAAACTTAGAAAACATCAACCACTAGAAGCGGGTCTGACGCAGAATGTGCACTTCGCAAAACGTACACTCGACAAAAAAGCGCATTTCGCATTTGGTGCACTTCTCAAAATGAGCACTTCGCAGAATGAGCACTTTTTGTAGAAGTTTTTATTTAATAAAAAAGATATGGGTAACTACTGGGTATTTAAAATAAAATAAACCCTTTTACAAAGTAATCATTTATTTAAAAAGTAATCCAATAGGTTTTGATTGTCAATTAAATATTTCTATGTACGAGTATAATATAACAGATACGAAAAACTAAATGATTATCTTTCTGTACATACAAAAAATGAACTATTTTACACAAAAAATAGTATGAATATTTAAGCAGGTAATTATACAATTTAGAAAAATGCTAATTTCACCTATATTACACAAAAAAATAGTATGAAGATTTAAGCAGGTAATTTTACAATTCAGAAAAATGCTAATCTCACCTATTTTACACAAAAAATAGTATGAAGATTTAAGCAGGTAATTATACAATGTAGAAAAATGCTAATCTCACCTATTTTACGTAAAAAATAGAATGAAGATTTAAGCAGGTAATTATACAATGTAGAAAAATGCTAATCTCACCTATTTTACGTAAAAAATAGAATGAAGATTTAAGCAGGTAATTATACAATTTAGAAAAATGCTAATCTCACCTATTTTACACAAAAAATAGTATGAAGATTTAAGCAGGTAATTATACAATTTAGAAAAATATAATTAAGTCAATTACTTCAAAAACTGCAAAAAAATAACTTTTTTTTAAAACTGAGTCACTGTTACATTACTGTTTTCTAATTTACCCAACAGCTTGTTATATTTGCAATCGAAAACAATATCTTTTTGCTTGCGATTTCTTTTGACATTCGTAAATAAACTGTTACGTATATGACGATCCCAATACTAGCTTTCTTTTTTTTTATTTGTGGATGAACATGTACAAGTTAGGATTTTGGGTATGCGAGCATTCTAAAGCGTTAGTTGTCCTATGCCTTTGATTTGCACAGCTCAGAATCGATGGCAACATTTTAGGGTACCATGTTTTTTTCATAGTAATTTTGAAATTGACTCATTTCTGGGGTTTCTGGTGCACGATTTAAAATATAGTTCCAGGCAGTTGGAATGTGGTTTGCTGGAACTAATGCTATAATAGAGCAAATTCGAGCAATATTTCGTCCTTCTTTTGAAGCTAGCAAATTGATGCTTTTAGCTTTTTTCCAAATAGCGGCATTGTAATGACGATATCTTCCACTCAGTTTGGCCGTCGGAAAAACTGATTTGACTGCATTAAGCTGTGCTATTTCATAATCTGACTTAAATGATTCAATTTTCATTCCCAATTTTTCCTTCAATATTTGAAAAAGACGTGTGTACGTCTGCTGCGTTTTATTAGAGAGCAAGGCGTATATAATAAGTACTATATTAGTAACCATTTCACTTGATTTTAAATCTAAATGGATCGTAAACAATTGATAAAAAGGACGCGGAGTCGACTGAAATGTCCCATCAGCATAATATGATCCTGGTGCTCTTATTAGTTTCTTTGCCGTACTAGTCGCAAATATGATAATTTTGTCTTATGCACCATCCTCACAAAGAAAAAATTTTTGTCCTGAAGCTTCTGGTATATGTACACTCGCAGGTGTACTGTGATGTATTATGTTAGTGTTTAAAAATTTTTTGCGCGCCCTGTACAATGTGTCTTTAACAGAATTAAAAGTCGGCAATAAAGTGTGATATTTAGTCGGTATACCTCGTCTTAACTTCATTTCATTCTCCTCAAATATTTTTTGTACAGGATCAAAAGAATCGCACACAGCTTTTTTTATAAATGAAATATGTTGATCTATTCTAATTTTTATATCTTGCTCGTCACACGAATGTTGAGATTTTCTAGTAATCATTTTCCTAGTTTCATCATTATGTCACAGAAGCACTGCACGTTTTCCTGTTTACACATTGCCACAACGTATTCCCGTTTTTATATGTTTTCTTTTTATTGTATCTTTTGTCACCACAAACAAGAGTTACAGCACCTTTTTGATTAGATTATAATTATATATTTTCTTGACTCATTATTATAATTAATTCCACATTTAACACAAAGTACTTGAAATAAAATTGTTTGCAACTAGTACAGCAAATCAACAATTCTACGCCACTAACGCCTTTTTAAAACTACCGTCCCAGTAATTTAATCTTGTCAGTTATTTTTTTACCTACCCTCATATTAAAACTGTTTTAGCATAAGAATGTTGCCAATGCAAAAAAGTAAAATGTGTACAGAAAGATAATCATTTAGTATTTCGTATCTGTTATATTATACATAGAAATATTTAATTGACAATCAAAACCTAGTAGATTACTTTTTAAATAAATGATTACTTTGTAAAAGTGTTTATTTTATTTTAAATACCCAGCAACCATATATTTTTTATTAATGAACAACTTCCACAAAAAGTGCTCATTCTGCAAAGTGCTCATTCTGCGAAGTGCTCATTTTGCGAAATGCTCATTCTGCAAAGTGCTCATTTTGAGAAGTGCACCAAATGCGAAATGCGCATTTTTTGTCGAGTGTACATTTTGCGAAGTGCACATTCTGCGTCAGACCCCTAGAACCAGCAATATTCTCTCTTCATTTCTCTTGCTCAAAAAGACCGTCATTGTAGCGTTCTAGAGCGAGGCTAAAATAGCTTTTCTTGCCTTACGGGAAGAAGTAATTTTTGACGTGACAACGTCTTAAATTAGGTTAGCTGGGAGACACTTATGAAAAAGTGTAACGCTCGTCGGGAACGTAACGATGAGTCACCGAACGAGAGAGAGGCCCGCCGAATGCCTTGCGTCTCTCTCCCACTAAATAGTTAAGTTTAAGTTTACATGTACAATGTTTTAGTAAACAAAATAAAACAAAATAAAATAAAATAAAATAAAATAAAATAAAATAAAATAAAATAAAATAAAATAAAATAAAATAAAAAAAAATAAAACAAAATAAAAAAAAATAAAAAAAAAAAAATAAAAAAAAATAAAAAAAAATAAAAAAAAAAAATAATAATAATAATTAAAAAAAAAAAAATATATATATATTTCTATAGTTAAAATTTGTGCAATTCTTATTTTCATTCAATTCCTTGTTCCTATTGTGCAATTTAATTATATTCATATCAATAAATATTCTACCGAGAAAAAGACGTTGTCACGTAAAATCTTCGCCCGTAAAACCGACTTTACAGGCAACCAATTTTTTTTTTAAATTTTTGTCTGTCACCTGATAATAAGCCTACAAAATCGAAAAAGTATTTAGTCATACGTAAAATAATCATGAATAAAGACTCGACTTATTACTGTTTACTTAGTGAGCCTTTAGCCCGTTAATCGCTTTTACGACACCACCCTCTCTTGGTGGTAGTATTAATTTGATGAGCCCATTGCCGCTCTATTCTGTTGTATGTATGTGCAGTCTTTAGTCCATTAGTCGCCTTTTACGAGACCCAAGGGAAGGGCGGGGTTGGTAGTATTATTTTGATGAACCCATCGCCGCTCTATACTGTTGTATGTATGTGCAGTCTTTAGTCCATTAGTCGCCTTTTACGAGACCCAAGGGAAGGGTGGGGTTGGTAGTATTATTTTGATAAACCCATCGCCGCTCTATGCAGTTGGATGTATGTGCAGTCTTTAGTCTGTTAGTCGCCTTTTACGACACCGAAGGGAAGAGAGGGGTTGGTAGTATTATTTTGATGAGCTCATCGCCGCTCTATGCTGTAGGATGTATGTGCAGTCATTAGTCCGTTAGTCGCCTTTTACGACACCCAAGGGAAGAGATGGAAAGACTGCACATACCTACTATCCAACAGAATAGAGCGGCGATGGGCTCATCAAAATAATAATACTAACCCTTCTCTTCCCTTGGGTGTTGTTAAAGCAACTAACAGGTTAATTTTAATAAAATAAACCAATTCCTATTGTATTGGATTGTTTTATTATCTCGCATTCGTAGTGAAAAGCAGAGTGTAACACACGGCGCTAAAAACCCATTAAAACTCGGTTTCTATTTACTCCCTCGCTAGAGCTCGGGAGTAAAACTACCTCGTAAATAATGGGTCATTTTAGCTCCTTGTATAACAATCTACTATTGTTTGCTGGCAAAATACATTTTGGAGCTAAACAAAACTGCCATGAACCCTCATTTATGTATTACATTTCCCAAACCTATGGTGTAATTATTAGATAATAATAACCAGTAAAAGTGAATAATTTATCACATTTACTATTACATCATGACTATTATCCCGAAGGGTTAGTCAGAGACTAGGCAATGAGGACAGCAACAGCAGTCCTCTACCATAGTCGACTTTTCACCAAATAGCGACTGCGCATGTGCTCAGCGTGACAGGCGGTAAGCCCATCGCCTCTCTATGCTGTCTAATGTATGTGCAGTCTTTAGTCCGTTAGTCGACTTTTACGACATCTGAGGGAAGAGGTCGTTCACCGCTACGCGACCCGGTTTTAAATAAACGGGTTTAAACGTTTGAAATAAATGTTGGTAATTTTTTTCGTTTGAAATAAAACAAATCATAGGTAAACTTTAAAAAAAATCTTATCACTTAGGTAAGTATACAGTGACTACCAATCATTCGAATACAGCAAATAGGTAAAACTATGTAATACGATACTGCTACTTTGCCTGGACTTTGAAGTTTTTTGTAAATATCTCTGAACCTATTTATTGTTATGCTAGCTTTTATTAAGTTGTCAATGATAAAATAGACTTTATGTTTTGCCAATACAACCCAAATCTATATATATCATACGAGTTTTCCGAATTACAAGTGCGCAAAGTCATAGGATAGCCAAAGTTCTAAATGAAAGACACAACTTTGCCCAGAAGAGTATTTCGATAAATAGGATTTCTTGCTTTTTTTACGTGTGCATGACACACCGTGCCTATTTTCGACAGTTACTTTATTGCCATTCTGGTAATATATTTTTTTTATAAATTATAGGTAAAGTTGTAGCAAGTATCACAAATTCTTCATACAAAAACGGAGTTAGCTATAGGGCATTATTTTTAAGTTTTATAACAACAAAAGTTAATCGTTAAATTAAAATATAACACAAAAAAATCTTAAAGATTGAGATTGATACTAATATTAGAAATAATTAAAAAAAAAATTTTCCAATAAACATTGTTACGTAAAATTATAGTTTTACCTGGCCCCCACACTAAGCTGAGCTTGGCCTGGCCTGGGGATATAAGTAAGTACACAAATAAAACTCTTAAATGGGTTGGCTATGAATGGCTGTTTGATGGGTGAGTAAAAATAAGTTAAATAGAAGAAATACCCAAGTCCTCGCTACAGAATTAGGTCCTGCTTATCATAAAAATGTATTAACAGCACTAAAAGTGCGTGCAGTTCACCTCAATAGGCTGAGTGATACTGGTATAAAATTCAGTTGCAAAATGTAATTATTAATTTATTATTAATTTGTAATTTTATTTGATTTTTTTATAATGATTTTAACTATGTAATCTTAATATGTCAAAATATGGGTTTTTATCATTTGAAGTAATTTATTCTTTTTTTATTTTTTTAAAGGAGATGTTTAATTTTATGCCAAGACCATGTACACCTATTCAAAAAATAGTATAAAATACATGTATTTAGTTGGTAAAAGTAATATTCCGATATGCTTTACCATTTTCGTGTAGTAAAATAAAAATGAAAACATAATTTTCAATAACCTGGCAACTTGATATGCCTTCCTGAGTTAAAATCAAGTGTCCAAAGCTGTAAAGAAGGTAATAAAAAGTGTAACTGTCACCATGATTTAAAAAAATAGACCGGCGTTTTTTTTTATTCCGGTTTTCTGGTAGTGGATTCTGAGTAGTTGTGGTGTGGTTTTGTGCTGTGCTGTTTTTCTATGCTGATTTCATTGAGGTATTTCTGATTTGGAGCGATTACCTGATAACCTGATAGATAACCGTTTACTGCCTCACTTCTTGACTTCTGCCTGCTATCCTGGACTTTCGTTTGCTGCCTCACTTGTTGACTTCGGCCTGCTATCCCGGACTTGGATTTGCATTTGATTGACCTGTTAAATTGTTGATACCATTGTTGCTACTACCTACATTCGTTGTTTTCAGGTGAGTTTTTCGTATTTTAATTAGGCATTTACGAGAGAATTAATAAAATACTTACTATCACTTCTTTACAAGGAAATAGATTCCGAACACTGCTCTATTGAAATAACAGTAACTATAATCAAAGTGAAATACATTAAACTAAATATAATATCTATTTCAGGCAGCAAACAATGTCTTCTTTGTGTGTGATGGACAGATAGATGTGTTCGGTAGACCATTATCTGGCATCTGGGGATAGAATTACTAGGTACCTACTAATCTTGGAACAACATGTTGGACATGAGGTTAGTAGTGCATGTAGATATATAGATAGATAATACTTTTATTGTAACAGTTTACATTAAACATGTAGTATTTATGAAAAACTATTTTTATTGCATTTTTATTTTCCTATTATTTAGAACCTAACACATTCTTCACAAGACAAAATAAATAGTAGTTTATTAACAAACTTCTGAATTTTAGGTTGACACTGATGGAATAGTTTGTCATCCATGTTTCTCAGGACTAGGCGTAGGAACGTCATTAACTGAAAATGAAGCTTCTAGCAATCAAGAACATGTTTGCGTTTGGTGCAGATCATTGTTTCAAAGACGAACACATTCTATCTCAGAAGGACCTTAGAGAGAACTGATTGCTGCTAGAATTTATTCTAGACAGGTATTGATTAACTTTTTTAATACATAATATAAATTCATGTTCAAATAATAATAATTGAAGTACTTATCTAGACTTTTTATGAATTACTGATTTAAATTATGGTCTTTTTTGTAGATTCCGGAAGGAGGATTAGTACGTTATTCATGCTGGGTCTACTTTAGGGGCTAATTAGTCAAAATCGCAGGCCTCCTAGAACTTTGGCATCACAGGACTCAAATGTCTGTGTATGGTGCAGAAGATTACATGCATTGTTAGAAGGCCCCGAAAGAAATAAACTCGCAGAAAGAATTAGTCCAAGACAGGTATTCATATTTCATAGCTTTATTTTCAAGAGACACAAGTGAGTGTTCTAATGTAAAAAAATTACTTTACATTCCTCACATTTTATGATTTCTTTGTTTACAGATACCTAATAGTGGACGTGTTTGCTATGCTCGTTGGGTGGCTACTCAGCGAAATATTCGCAGACAAGCTGCAAACAATGCTGTGAGGCAAATAGAGAACGTAATTGTTGATAGGAACGAGGATCAAGCAATCACGTATGATAGAAAGGTTTGCATGGGGTGCAGATCCTCTCTGCTCCACAGACGGACACATATGTAGGGAGATGGTCCTGAGAGAAATATAATCTCAGAAATAATGTTTTCAAGAGAAGTAAGTTGTCTTATTTATTAAAAATCTTTTTATATAATTGCCCTGAAACACTATGCCCCATATCTTCGTTCTACTGTACGGGGGGATGACAAAAAAATTGTTTTGAGCTCACAATTCACTAAATAGTCGATCTCATTTAGTTTTTTAAAAATATCTTCAGTGTTTTATAATAGTATAGATAGATGTGGTAACAATTTTGTGTTTTCAGCTTCCAGCGGATGCATTAGTATGTATGGGATGCTGGAGAATGGTCCAGGAGTTACGAGAGAACCCCAATATTATCGCAGTACCAGAAACAAGTTTGCAAATAAAATAAACATTAATTATGCTTCATAAATTGTAAAAATGTTTTATTTCATTACTACCAGTTACCTACTCTACCTACTTAGGTGTGTTACTTCAACTAGGTATTATTCACTGCATATTAGTACATACACTAGGACTAGTACCATGTTCTCATATGGTTGTGTTCTTTAATGTATGTTAGATTTGGTTTGATGTAAGGGTCGAGGTGCTGCTCTTTTGTTATGTGTAGGTGCAGCAGTAGGTAATAAAATGCTGAATTCTAGCAGTCAATTACAATTAACAGCTTAAGTATAACTCTACCTACATGTTATGAAACTAATAGAAGATATAATTAGTATTATTATTATTAGCCGCAATTGTCCCACTGCAGGGCAAAGGCCACCCTTCCCTTCTTCCATTCCTCCCTACTAGCAGCAATCTGAGACCAATCCTTTTAGGAAAAGGAAAATTATGTTAAGTACCTATAAAAACAGGCTCATCTGGGTAATCTCCTAGTGCCCAGTTATAGGCAGCCAAATAAAGATAAACAATGTTCCTCATAATGTTTGTTGTACCTACTCGTTTGTTACCCTAGGCACTACTAGTAGTGTCATATGCCTACTCCAATAAGAAAACAATAGGTCTACTTTAGATTAAAACAAAAAGGGAAGATACGGCATGTGCCTACTTGTAGTCAATCAAAATATAGTCCTGCTTAATTACTCAACTGACGGACGCGCCTTGCCGTCTCTCGTCTCTCTCGTCCGTACACGATCGATTCCGACTGAAGTGAAATTGTGTCTTTAGGTCTCTAAGCCTAATTCTAGCGGCTCACTTACTAGACGCTAATGCCGTATCTTCCCTTTTTGTTTTAATCTAAGAAAAGGTCTACAGATGGAATAGATGCCTCAGAAAACTGCATTGTTGTGCAGAGCAGCAGGCAGATGTATGTTTGTCTATTTCTCTTTTATACTTACACCAATATAAATACATGCTTTGCTAGTAAAAATACCTCGATTTGACCTGGCCAAGAGTAGTTAATTTTTATGTAACATTATCAATGCCAGTATTGGAATATAGAGCTGTTATTATTTGGGCATCGCCCGCCCTCCCTGCCTCCGTATATGAGCGGACCGCTCATATACGTCAGCCAACACCTCCGCCTCCAAATCCCAGGGTGGGGTTCCTGCTAGCGCGCAAGCCGCCTCGAAGGACACCGTGCGGTATGCTCGAACTGCCCTGATCGCGATGACCCGCTGCGGTTTTCGCAGTAGGGCCACGTTCGTCGCGTTCAGGGCGTCGACCCACACAGGCGCGCCGTACAGGGCCATCGACCGCACCACCCCGAGATAAAGCCTCCTAACTCTCGCGGAAGGACCGCCCAAGTTGGGCAACAATCTGCCCAGGGCTGCCGCTGCATTGACCAGCTTGGGAGCCTGACGCTTAAAGTGTTCTGCAAAGCGCCATCTCCCATCCAACACAAGACCGAGGTACTTCATGTGGGCTCCGACTTCAATGCGAACACCAAAATCACAGAAAACAATTAATAAAGACCAAAACTACGCTACTACGAAAAAAAAAGTACTTTTGTTTTGACAGCTACTTGACATGTCACATGACGTTGACAGATAACCGCCTGCGATCACAAAAGTTGCTATAATTAGATAATTAAAATAAATTCTACATGAAAACTATTCATTTATTTGAAGAAAATAATTTCGAATAAGCTTATTCCATTAATTAGCTACATTTTGGTATTGTGTACATGGTGTTGGCATTTTCTCCATACAAAATTAAACATCTCCTTTAAACTAAGCACTTTTAAAACACACAGGTGATAAAGAAAACACATAAATAAACATGTTTTTAGATGCGGTAGCTTGTTATTAATTTGTAAGTTACTATGTGTTATATTTCTATTGTAAATGATGCTGTAAGCTTCCCAAATAAAATAAAATAAAAAATAATGCACTTAATAATAATAAAAAGCGGAGTTGGAACATGGTGGGTGAGCTTTCATTTAATCACATTTATTTTTTTAAGTTAAATTAAAATCCTACAAGTGACAACTGACAACCTTAGACCTAGGCAAAGTTGTGTTACTAAGGCTTACAAAACACTTTGCAACTATGCCTACTAGGTTATTTAGCTGAAATTTTGTAATTTTCATAAAAATACTACGGAAAATAGCCCTTATAATCTTACCCTGGGACGTTACCACTTGAAAGGAACAAGTATATTTTCGCAGAAACTGAAAATTTAAACGCACTCTCGAAATTTTTCTGCACTTTTCAGGTAGACGTCTGTGAGTAATCTCATGAACCTATAATATAACTGGACTGCCTGCGCACTATGAACGTAAAAGCGAGCCAAGTGAGAGGCATAAAAAGTAGTAGTTAGTCTCTTTCTGTTTCTTTAATATTTGTCCATGTTTCCATGATTCTTTAATATTTACAGGAATACAATAACCAACAAAATTGATAATTAATTTTACATAGACATGTGTGTGGGCCTAAAATAATATGTGTGTGGGTACCTCCTTAAGGGATATCTACAGACAGCCCAATTTATCTGTTCGGGCGGTAAAAGGACCTAATTAAATCACGTGCATTCGATTACAGCTGTAATGACTGACTTATTTAGAAATATTGGCCGAGTAATGCGATCAAAATTATTAGCTTTTTTATTTTAACAATTAGATGACGTCGAAACTGCTAGAACTATTTGTGTTATTTATTTTCACAGTGTTACCTATGTCGTAAAGCGTACTACTGTGGGTAACAGCGGCTGATGTTAAAACTACATTAATTTTACAAAAACGAGTAGGTATGAACCATCTAGAATTGGATCAGGAACATAGGAACTTAAGATTTATTTTGAATTATTTTTCTTGATTAATTGATGAAATCTGTGTCTTTAAAATATAGATTACAAATAACATAATGTCTTGGTGACTTTTCAGGTACGCTCTGTTTCCATTTCAGCCCGTAATTTCATCTTTGGGAATCCTATAAAATATAATAATGCTGTTACAACAAACCGTTAAAAGATAAAACAAGTTTTAATGTGAAACGTCTGTGAGTTCCGTAGTATCTCATACAGCCGGAATGTCTTTCTAAATTCAGAATCTGAATTTAAGATTCTGAATTCCGGCACCTTGACTCACACATTCTTAAAAATTCAGATTGATCAGTAGTCTTGTGACTCCCGGCATATGCAAACGTCTCCGAAACGTTAACCGCTTGCTGTTTCAACCAAGGTTGCCATTTTTATTTCGCTGTTCCTACCAATTGACGTCCTCCGTGGTTAAGTTGTTAGCGCGCCGGATCTGGCGTCGCGCCATCTTTGCGGTCCCGGGTTCAATTCCCGGTCGGCGAGTAAATTTAGACAAAACTGTTTTTCTTAATTGATTTTGGGTCTGGGTGTTTTTCTATGTTTATGAATATTTATCCATTATCTAGTTTAACCATATTAAAGAGTTTCAATAGAAGCTTATATTGCTATCAAATTTTATAAAAAATATATATAAAAATAAAAATGTATGGTAAATCCTGCTAAAACTGCTAAGCGTTGTTTATAAAAATGCACCAAAACTGCTATATTTACCTTTATCATTTTTAGGATTTGAAGTACATCGAAAATTAAACACTATTAAAGCAAGGTATCAATAAGATAACATACAAACTAAATATCTAAAATTTACTTTTAAAAATGCTAAAAAAGCAGGATCCTACTAAAAATGGCAACACTGAAATAACTCAGAATCTGAATTCCAGCATGTGTGTGCCGCTCTATATAAAATGTATGGGAATACGCGCGTTCTGAATTCAGAATCTTAAATATTTAGACACGGAATTCCGGACGCTCGTCAGCTCATTCTTCCAGATCGATCTGAGAAATTCAGATTCTGAAAAAATCAGCATGTGTGTGGAGCATACTGATATTGTATGGTATTCCGCCCTTTTTTCAGATTTTTAATTCAGAATGCGATTCCGTCTGTGTGAGGCCAGCCTAATAATAATTTTCATTAATGTAACATACTCATACGACCCTTGATGTTCTCTATCAATGGCAGCTAAAAATAATAAAAAAAACTTTCTATGCTCACACCAATGGACTTGGGAAAAATGAAAAAAAAAGTTCATTTTTACTTTATACCATTATAGAAGTCGTTATTTTAAAACCAATTGATTTTATTTCACTTCGATACGAGAAGTATTTACAAAGCTATTGTACATAAATAATTGCATAAAATACTCTCAGAACAATAACTAAATAAATACTTGTAATATAACTAATACTTTTTGTTCTGAAAAAACACTACTACCTCGCTTAGGGTGGATTCGACCAAACTGGAATAAGGTCTTATACCTAGATTAATCGCCGAATTTGTGTAGACTAATCTCGGAGTAAGTCTTATTTCAGTTTGGTCGAATCCACCCTTAGTTCGCTGGCACTCGACTGACGTGACGTGACGTCATCGTATCCGATAGCCCCCGCCTGCGCTCACGCTGCCCGCACCAGGCGGGCGTCCGATTACATTACTTAACTATTTGCACAATTAATTAATAAGTAATCTGTGGCACAAGTGCACTGGTTCATATGGACATATTAAATAAAACGAAGTCGAGAGTCGCGAGTCGCGCCACCCGTGCGAGAGAATGGAATCCGATGACGTCACGCCGCGGGTATCACGCGTATTTTGACTGTCACAAAAACAATAGCGCGTGGTCATTTTTATGAAACTTTAAAAAATTATTGTATAGCTAAGGCACTTATGTTATAGAAATCAGAAACAACGACGGTACCACAACACCCAGATCCGTGACCATATAGAAAAGTAGGTTTTCTACATTAACCCAACCGGGAATCGAACCCGGGACCTCAGAGATGTCAAAGTCATCGAGTTCCTTTGTGAGTCGACCCTTTCTGTGTTTAGCGGGAGTCGAAATTTTTTATCCATTTTCGGAGCCTTGTTTAGCTATTCTCCGCACAGTACTTTCAGACACACCTAGAACAATAAAAACATATATGCATAAAAAATAACAAAACCAAAATTGTTCAGTCCTAGGGACTGAGTTATAAACATAATTGGTAAAACTTTTGAATCGAGTCGCCTGAATCGGGGTGGGGGTGGTGAAGGTAAGGAGTGGGGGGAGGAGTACCCCCCCATTTACCCCCCCTGCCGCAAACAAGTAGTTTTTAAGTAATGTTAATTTTCTTGTATTTTGAGGTTATGTATCATGGTAAAACTTTTGAATCGAGTCTCCCTAATTGGTGGGGGAACGGGAGGGGAGAAGAGAGGAGAACCCCCCCACTTACCCCTCCTGCCGCAGACAAGTAATTTTTAAGTTATGTAACTTTTTTAAAAATATGGAAATTTACAAAAACCTCATTTCTGGCGCTTCGCCGGCCGCTCCCGCGGCACGCTCGCTTCGCTCGCTCGGCCTAATTAACTAACTAACCTAACCTAATTAACTCTCCCCCCCCCCCCCCCCCCGTTCCCACACTTTGGTTCTGTTAATATGGTATTGTATTACCTAAAATCGTGTAATTTTTCGTGATTATAGCTGATTTTGGCAAAACTTTCAAGTGGTTTTTTAAATATTTCAACGCAACAGCGGCAGCTAAAATGTTAATAAACCTTTATTTAAGAACCCCTAAGACCCCCCCCCCCCCCACAGTGTTAGTTTCTTCAAATTCAGGCGACTCGATTCAAAAGCCAACCCACATAATTTACTATACTTACCACATTCTACCCCTTAACACTTGTTAAAATGTCCCAATAAATTCAAAAGTTCAAGATTCTCGAGTCGAACTATAATAACCAACATTTTTGTTTGTAATATCATAACCCCAAAACTTTTAAAAATATTTAAAAATACTGATTGTTTCACGGAATTTAGCCGATTGCGCATAGGCATATTTTAGATAATTATACTTTCAACATCTTTTTTAGCTTACTTACCAGCATAATCTGCTGTACGTTGGTAAATATCCTTCAGATTACGAAACAAAGTTCCGTATTGAAATTCTGCCAAACGTCGCAAATAAACCTTATATATTATGTTACGAGAACTGCCACGGATGGTCATAATCATGTTATCAGTGTTTTAAATCCAGGAATGTAGAAATATCACTAAAACAACATTTTATATCGTAACCACGGACAGAGTTGAACCTTTTTCTGAGGAGTTGAACAACCACTTGACATTAATGACAGATAATCAATGTTGCCAAAAAATGAGTGAATTTAGTTCTGGATTATTTCATTTCTACTCTTTTATGTCGCACTATACTCGTACTAAGATTTAATTCTTCTGTTATTTACATAGTCCAATAGTGTCATGCGTGGTTTAATAAAAACTTTTGCCGTTTTATAACCACTGAGTTCTCCACTTTCAATTGCTCGCACTGCTTCTCTTATTTTTTAAAGAATAAGAAGCTCCAGTTTTCTTAATGTAATTTTTGAATTTTGAATTATTTTACTGAAAAATAAAAACTGGTATTAAGTACTTATTACCCTACAATACAACGGTAAAAACCAATTTTACCATTATTTCGCAATCTTTCATCCTATGTTTAGTCTTTGTTTTACTTAGGGTGGATTCGGCCAAACTGGATCAAGACTTACTCCGAGATTAGTCTATACAAATTCGGCGTTTAATCTAGGTATAAGTAGACCTTATTCCAGTTTGATCGAATTCACCCTTATAGGGTAAACATGATGTGCCGAAACGGAACCAAAATAGTAATGAATAAAGGCAGAAAGAGATAGCAAACTTACGCTCTCTCTATAGATATAAAACTTAATGGTATTAGCCAAAATTTTCGACGTACGGGCAAATATAGGCAATTTATAGGCAAATACGGCAATAAATTTGGCAAATATACACTCTCCACACATGGAAGTTATTTGTCAAATACAGCAAATACGCGAATACAATTTAGACATGATGTGTAGAGCACAGACGTATAAACGTCTGTGGTTTTGAGCCACCACTATAACAAGTCATACGAAATTATACGTCTGTGTACGAAACATCATAAAACAACAAGAGCGCTAACAATAGTTGGTTTTTCTTTTCGGGCGTTTTTTTTTATTATGTAGCACAAAATGCAAATTCATACATAGATAATATTTTATATCAATTTTATTTTTGTTTTGTTATAATTTTTGTTATAGCTTTAGTGATAAAAAAATGTAATGAATAAAAAGTTACAATTACCCCTATGCAAGTAAGGTTTTGAACGTACATACGTACTTGGTAATAGAAGTTTTTTAGGTTTTCAAACGTAGACAGTGAAAATAAAAATGTCCCTTGCTTGTTGCGTTGTGAGAAATAATTATCGTTATTTCCAGAAATAAAAAGTATTTCAGTGTATTTCGGTCAGTTTGTGAGTGTTTATGGATATTGGATTGTGTAGTGGTACAACCAATGGACATAATTAAAGTGTAGAATTCAACGACTAGTGCGGGTAGTAAGTCGAGGAAATGGTACCATCTCGAACCTTTCTATTCTAAACAGATTGAGCCCGATATTTCCAAAAGTCGCTCAGGATGTCTGCCCATCAAGAAATTATATCGTTGTACGATAGCAGCCCCGACTCTCTGTTGGACATCTGTATGGATTACATAGTAGTCAACATGAACACAATTACGAAATTAGATCCAACCAGCAGATGGCGTAAACTAAAAGACGATATCATATTGCCTACTGAACTTTGTGAAAAGTTTTTGCAGTCATACCAAAAGACCAATCGAATCAACGATAATATTGCCAACTTGTTTCGCGATCGGTCTCGCACGCGACTGGATTCTGTGAGATTACGAAACTCGCGCATCACAGATGAGGGCCTAAAGTGCCTTATGGAACACAAGCCCTACGAAGTAGAATTGGTTCAGTGCGAATACCTTGCGCAAGGTTCTCTCGACATAATTAATGCCGACAGTCACAATCTAGTCTCTCTAAAATTCGGTCCTCAAACATATATATTTTCACATGATGAGAACTTGTTCAGGCAACGAGGCTATATTATCGATGCGCCCAATCTAAGGAGGCTCACTATCCACTGCCGCGGGCTACCTATATTCCCACTTCTGCTCCTGAAACCACTGACCCAGCTGACACATCTGGATTTATCGGAATGCTCGTCATCCGGCTCCATTTGGGCCCTGAATGAGTTGAAAAACTTACGATCTCTGATTTTATACAGTGTCCCCTGGTCAAAAGATGTCATAGATTGGATAACAACTTTGGAATCATTGTTGCATCTGGACATCTCACAGTCAATTGAAAGGCTCGGAAAATATTTTAATCCTAATGAAGTCCTGACCAAGATTGTGACAAGTTTGCCCAATTTGGAGTCTCTGGATATATCTGGTACAAATCTAGCTGGCTCTGGAGCAGCTGCTGTTTCGGCTTTGAACACTTCAGAACCTCAAGTACGCTGTGATATTCCAGGCTTAGTGAGCCGAGTCAACACTCCGCTAGAGTTCCTAGGGCTGTATGGGACACATCATGGAGCTTGCAAAAGGCATGACATACCAGCTAAAGTGGTAAGTATTGAAATTATTTTTTGTTTTTGTTATTATTTTATAAATGTTTTATTCCAAAGGATTCTCTTTTTTACATATTATATTTCATGAACATGCAATTATCACTAAACTGTTACTAGTTGAAAAGAAATCCAACTGATTTGTTCATAGCTACTTCAGCAAAATATCTCAATGAACATAGGATAATAGAGCTATTTTTAGTACTAGCAATTTATGACTATGTAATGTGTTAATAAATTTGCCCAAAGTCTAAATGAGTTTGTGTAAAATTGATTTCACAATTTACAAAAGAAATACTTTTGGTATTCTTAACTCATCGAAGGCGATTCTGAACAGTGGATGTTGCACTGACAATTTAAATGTGTTTTCGGCGGAAACATTGCATGCTTACTTTAAATACTTTCTAATTGGTTAGAAATGTATGCTGTTCTCCGGAGTCATCCATTTACTCTCCCAAATATTCGAACACGTACAAAGAAATTTGGTGACTCATATGTTTGTTGCACCACCAAAAGATGGCAGCATACGCTTCCTTCCTTGCTATTATATGGGAGGCACCCTGTGGGTTGGTATGATGAATGCAACTGACGATTGATAACGCTGCATCAGTTGTCTTAGTGTCTTGCGTCCACTTAATATTAGGTAGAATAGATTCATCTGCCATGTTACTTATATAAAAAAACCACTAAAAGCGAATATCTTCTTAAATATCAAAAAATCCACATTGTGTTGGTTGTGTATGACTATTACTATTACTACTTTGAAAATATGTGTAGTTGTTACAATGCTAAGTATAGATTGTTTATCTCAACGCTTCTGTTTGGACTAAAATGAATAACTTATCAAATTTCCATGTTGTCCTTGAATTAGCCATGCATTAAAAAACAAGACAGATCTGTAATGGAATCAAACGGGAACAGCGGGTCTACCTGCTAAAAAATATGCATATGGATATGGGCTTCATTTGACATTTGAAGCCCATATTTTTTATCATGGGCTCCAAATGTCAAATGAAGCCCATGTCCATATTCATATTTTTTAGCCGATGGGGTAGCAGGCATCTTAAACAACAATTTCTTACGCAGTTAAAGCTATGGAAAGATTTTCTACTGTGTAACAAGTAGAGAAACCTATGAAATACTCATATGCACCAAGAGATCTCTTGAGAAGAGAAACTCTTGCAAGAGTGACAGCGAAGCTGCACTCAAGTCTGTTTATCGTCTTAAATCAACTCTGACCTTGTGCTAGAAACCACAGTACTGTAGCCTTAAACAAGTAGATATAACAAGGTAAGATTGATCTTGGTCCCTGACAAGAAGAAGGCCGATGCATTGTGGTCTGGTAGCTCACCCTAGGGCGAAAAGACCGCAATTATTAGTTCTGAGCTGTTTGTGACACTTACACTGAGTACCATCAACAATGCCTTTGACCTTGATGAGCCGTAATATGAAAACACTTTGCCAAACATTTAGATTTCTGTGTGCCTGAGTTTACAACAGTTTTCATGTTTTGTATTGTCAGGGAACAGAATGGAAAGAGTTACCTGGTATGCAAAACATTTATTTATTTATTTATCACTTATGCACATCTTGGCTGGACCAAAATAAAACACTGAATGCGCCATACTACTAACTTTACACTAGAGACACATTTAAGAAACATGTAGGACAAGGGTTCTATTGGGCTCATAGACTTGTAGTATTATTTTTTTCTAGAAGGTGATAATGTAATAAATTATGCCTATAATTTGTTCTTTATTATTACCTTTCTGTACATGATTTATTTAATATTTTTGGATATTCCGTGTAAATATTTGCTTTTATTTTCCAAATGACAACTAGTTACCAAATTTTAACACAGAATATTAATATTATGACTAGGTATTAGAAAAACTGTATAAGCATTCGTTATTTTTATGATAATTATGTAAAATTAATAATTAAAAAATGGTATGTTGAATGTTTGTAGCGATTAATATTGATTATCAATTAATAAAGATAACAGTTTCATAATAGGGCACAAAACAAAAAGTTCAAGAAAGATATTTGTTTAGAAAGTATTTTTTATTTAAAGAGAATTTTATAAAATTATAAAGATGCTTAAAATTGCAAAGGTTCCGTTAAAAAAACATCTGAAGGAAGATGTGGACGAAAATGATAAATAGCTTACTATTTAATTTAATTTTCCTCCACTAATTGACCTTCAGATATTAAATCTGCCAGATCATTCCAGAATTTCTCTATGTTAGAGGGCATAAGCCTCACCAGCTTATTAATAATCTCGTCTCTTTAATTTTTTAGCCCTCCTAGGGTATCTTCACATGCTGGTACTGCACTATAAATGTGTCGTTTTTGCAAAAAATCTACTTCTTTATACTCATCTTTAAAATTTTCTTTGATAAACATGTTCCATAATCCTCTTTTAAATTTAACTTCAACAATATTCTTTAGTTTTATTTCTTGTGAATTATCACTTTGGCTAGCGTTAAACACGGAACGTGCATGGATAAACCGTGATTTAAATTTGCGCATGTGATTTTCAGTGTTTTATAATAGTTTCATTGAATTTAGTTGCGTATTCAGTGTTTTCACACTTCTGTATGTTAGTTATTAGGGAAGATATTAAAAAAAGGGTCTTCAATTCTGATACAGTCGAGCATGGTAAGTATATTCATTTGTCAAAAAATGACAAAAATAGCAAAATGGCATATTTAGTGTTTTATTTTGGTCCGTCGGGACGGGTGTATCAGCAAAGCGGCGCGAATAGGCGCGTTTTATAGGTTTTTTGCCTATATAGAAAAAAAAGTGAAATAAATAAAATTGCTTTTTGCATAAAAGTTTCTTCTATTGGTAAAAAAATTAAGTAATTTATTAATGTGTTATCTGACTTACAGCTCTTTTAAAATGTTGAAAAACAATTGAAGTATTACCAATCATGTTTCTGTCTATAAGAGTCATTAGATAATAATGTTCAACTATATCATAAATGAATTTTAGAACTGTATGTCTTATATTAGTGGCAGTACAATCAATCGTAAATGTTAAAAGGGGAAAAGAGTGCCTTAATGCCTTAGGCATTTTTTCCCAGTCAACCATAAGGGTGGTGCAGAGAAAAATATGTAGTATGATGCACAATAAAATAAAAATATGGTAATTTACATACATATACAATATACACATACTTTAATATATAAGTAATTACAAAAATATAAATATTAGGCTGTGGATAGAGTGCCGCAAGTGGCATCCTAGTACGATCGGTTACGATGCAGTCATTATGGCATCCTAGTACAAAATGTAGGCAGATTATAGAGTGCCACAAGTGGCAACATAGTACGATCGGTTACGATGCCGTAATTACGGCATCCTAGTACAAAGTGTATAGGGGTAAAAATTTGATAAGTGGCTAAATCTAGTCTGCAACATTTTTAACCCAGCAAAATAGTTTATTTTTAAAATTAAATCTGATAAACATTTAGAATATTTCCTTCTTAATCGTACCATGTATGTTTAACGTAAAAAAAATAAAAATAAGGCAGAATATGACACGTCATATTTCCTGGCAGGCGAAAATGCTATTTTTTTTTGCTAGATATATTTTCGTACCTTCAGTTCACTATAATTTAAAATATTGTTATATTCTGACCTGAATTCTGGGTTTAATTAAAGTAATACTATAATGTTGTAGAAAATAATATAAAGACTAAAATTTATGCCAGTTTGTAAGTTGGTACTATTTCTAAGGTGTTTGTAGCGGCGAATGTAAAGGTAATAATTTTACTGCCCGAAATAAAAAATTTAAATTGCCGCGTATAAATATAAAATAATAAAAAAGTTACGTATTATGTTCGGTAGATGGCACTTAGATACACACTGAAACTAGCTGGTAGTGGAACACGTGAAACTTGATGGCGAGAACACGTCAGGGCATCAATAACTATCAACAACTGCACCATGATACTCATGATTTTACTTTAAGCTATTGGATGTATGTGCAGTAACACACTGCCACGCACCACGCTGCATGTTGCGTGTCGACGCACCACCGACGCACCTACGCGCGTAGGTACGGGAGTGTTTTCTATACAAACCTACGCGCGTAGGTGCGTCGGTGGTGCGTCGACACGCAACATGCAGCGTGGTGCGTGGCAGTGTGATAACTGCCTTAGTCCGTTAGTCGCCTTTTACGACACCCAAGGGAAGAGAGGGGGTGATGGTAGTATTCTAAAACCGCTACGCAACACGGTTACAAATAAATGTATCTTTATCTAAAGTAATACTGCTAGGCCTATAAAAGTAGTAAGACATACAAACACAAGCACATTGAGATAAAATAAATTAGATTATAATAAAAAATATTATATCTATCTATCTGGGTCGCGCAGCGCGTTGAATGAATAACCACTATTTGCTGGTTATAAATTTTTAGTCAACTTTGATGCACCATAGCTTGGAAACTATAAATCGTATCAGAATGAATGCTAATACTCATATGTACCTAATTTATTGACAAATAATTCAGTCTTTGACCATTTTGACCTAGATTGTATAGATTTCCTGAAAATTAAGAAAATCTGTAAAACGGGACACTTTTCAAGGGGGGGAGGGGTAAAGCGGCTGGCGGAGAGGGGGGGAGAGTTGTGTATTTTAATGTACTCGTTGAAAGGTATAACACAGCAGCTGTTTAAAAAAATTATAAATTTTGCCGCTAAAAAATCTAGAATGAATATACTAATAACTACTAAAAATTATATAAAATTTTCTCCACTCACATTTTTCACACAACAATTTATTTACACCCACCATTAAAACAGCTGTTTGTATTCTTGATATTTCATTCGGGAACTGTGATATCTAAATTGTGTTTGCTGATTTACATATTGACTGAAGAAGCAGTTAATAAATAAATTATGACGTTACAGATCTCTGGAGATGCCAACGAGGAGCAGATCCTGACTGCTGCAGTGGCTTATATGGAGAGGCCTGCCATGTTAACCCGCGTCCTTAACGATCTGTACTACTTGTTCCGCTACGAAAACAATGCGTATGTGGGCCGTGCACTCTCGGTAGTACTGGATGCTATGGATCAACATGTTTCCGAGAAGCACATTCAAATATCTGGAAGGTGAGTGACAGCACACTAAAATGTTAACTATAGGTTGACAAATTTATACGCGACAGTCGAAGGTTGCGGGGGCGGGAAAGAAGAGCGCGGGCGGCGAGGCCGCGTTGTAGGAACGTCAGTTAAGTGCAGATGTAACCTCTCCCCAGTCGCCCGCAGACCATTGGATTGTCACGTACGAATTTGCCAGCCTATAGTGTCGCGCTCCTTTGCTTGATAGGTAAATGTTATCTGTTTGAAACTTCGATCAACAATACAAATAATGTCAGGTCGGCGCTAAAAATGTGTCTCGGTAAATAAGAGCGCACTTGAGAATTGAGCTCTTATTTTCTCGCAAGGCAATAACACGAAAATGTACTTTATTTGTTGCCCCTTAAGGTTGATTTCACCGCTAAATGTTATTAACGTCTTTTTTATTTTTAAGTGAGTGACAACCAACTAGAGTTGGAAATGTTGATCGAAGATTTGAAACATGATAAAAATATGTTATACACGTAGTACGAATATTGTTGCATCTTGTTTTAACAAGCGGCATTGAAGCTGTTACTAACACTTGCAATTTTATTATTTTGACTATTCGTTGTTGTGCCTTTTCTAATTACTTTTGATTGGTGACAGGTGTTCAATTGTTATCTTTTGCAGTGCCACCCTTTTCTACATTGTAAAGGGGAAGGAGAAGGATCGCATTGGCATCAAACTGAAGAGGCGCATCATCACCGCCCTCCTAGACGGAATGGAGGCCCACCTCGGCGATGATACCATGATGAGGAACGGATGCCTCACCCTGTGCCAATTCAAGATTCCCACAGATGTGGTATGCCCATCTTCCGTACCTTCCCTATAGACATGCGGCTTTAAACACAACTCTTAAAACTTGCTAGCTGTAATAGTAGGAGGAAAGCTCAATGGCTTTGAAGCAACTTTCGCAATGCCTTGCACTTGCAATCTTTCAAGTTATGCTGGGTTAGCGGATGGGTGACCACATAAAGATATCTGAAGTTCTTAAGCGCTGCGGAAGGCAGGTTAAGCCGTTTGTTCCGGTTGTTATCGTAACAAAGCAATCATAAAAAACCACCAACTCACATTTAGCTAATATGATAGCATGGCAAAATCTCCTGAGGGGAAACCCTGAGCTCAGCAGTGCATCGTTAATATAGGCTAATGGTAGTCGTAGGTATATAATAGAAGTGGTCATCAAGCAATCAGTAACGCTGACGTTTCTTGACCGAAGCTTGCAAGACCTTAGTTTGTGGTCTGCGTCTCTGAAAACGTTTTGTATAAAACGAAACAAGGTTGTTTCTTTCGTACTAAACTACTGCAGCGCTCTGGAACCAGCTCTCGGCGGCGGTATTCCCGGACCGTTACGACTAAGGCTCGTATTCTAAAATCAAACTCACACTCAAATCTCTGCTTGAGTACAGTTAGAAAGGGATGGTGCTATTCATCGCATATATCGCCATCTCTTTCTAACTGTATTCAAGCATGGATTTGATTTGGAGTTTGGTTTTAGAATACGAGCCTTAGAGATCTTCATGAAACGAGCCAATTCTACAAAGACCATCAACGTATCTGCGTTTCCTCTGGTCTTGCGGGTGGTCATGATTGGCGCTGATTGCTCTCCATCAGGTAATCCGCCTGCTCGTTTGCTTCCTTTTTAATGGTTGTCCCATCAATGATGTCAACGAATGTTACAGTTGTTCGAGTACGAGCGTGTAGTGCAGATTCTGCTGAACGGCGTATCCGATGTCAACCAAGAAGGCTTCGTGCAGCGCATCGCCATATACCTGCTGAACTCGCTCGCGTGCCAGGTCGACGGCAAGCAGAAGCGCTTCCTGGGCAACCACGGCGCTATTGGGGTAAGCTACCGCACTAACTACTGCCGAACCGAAATAGAAAGCAAAATTTAGAGATTACGAATCGTTGCAAAAATGATTTCCTCAGGTAGACATTTTTTCCAACGTTTGAGTTTATTTGAGCGTTATAATAGGTTGGGGAAAAGTTTCTACGCATTTTTTAAGAACTATAAAAACATTTTTTTAATATAGTTTATTTACATCTAACTAAAGTATGTAGGTGCCATTTTGTTCTATAATTTTTTGCCATTTTGTAGGTAGGGAAATGATCCCATTGCTATAGAAGTTTTAGGGTGTCCATGTCTACAGCTTCCTCATTCGACATAGAGAAATTCTGAGCATGCCATATTTTTGTGCATATTATGTGCAATCAACCGTTTCAGTCCTAATTTTTGTGCCACCACAACTTCGTTACTATGAGTTGTTTTATGTGTGTAAGCTGGAGACACGTGTCACCAGCTCGCACACGCCCGTTAAGACAAACCAGTGAGGTTAGGGTTTTGGACTATAGCTAGAAATTTTGTGCATAATTTGTGCACTAGGAACAAAAAAAACTAACCATCACACTCAAATACTGTTGAAACTACGATCATAAAACTGTGTGCGAGCTGGAGACACGGGTCTCCAGCTCGCACAGCTGTATCTTCGTAATTGTTCAAGCTACGGTTATGAATTATACCTCAAAATTTTGTGCACAATTTGTGCATAAGGCACAAAAATTTTCAAAACTTTAACTCAAAAGGTTTTTGAGCTACGAACCGATAAGTATGTGTAAGCTGGTGACACGTAACACGGGCTAACACATGGTGAATTATTGTAACTGTATAAGATAGCGCTTCGTTTTAAAGATCAAATAATACGTTATAATTTGTGCACACACGAGGCAAAATTTCAAATCTCTGGGCCTCTTACTTTATAAATTATAAGCCAAAAACTGTTTTCCCGCCAAAAAATTCAAAATAATGGCTCGGAAGCGGCTAAACGCGCGCCGACCGCGCCGTTGCCGTTCCGTGCGCTACACTATTGCAATCGAGTTTGAACTTGAGAGCTAGCTTAATTTAGTGTCATTTTAATTTGCGCTCTCGAACGTTTCGTTTCTATACCGAGAATTTTAGACTAGGAGACTGCTGATATAGGAAATTGGTTAATTTAAAATAAAAGCAGTCTATTTTATTTATGAATGTTCATAAAATATCGCTATGCTTAGTTTTAAGTATTTACAATAACCTCATTAATATGATAAGTAGTGATAAAATTAGTCTGCCTGTATGTTTTTATTACCACGTTTTTATTAGGTAGCTTTCTCGTTTATTTGTTTATTTATTTGTCGACAAATGCAAACGATTTTATACTAGCTTCCCGATGAGCTAGTCTTGCAACTTTGAACATAGGTCAGAACAGGATGACAATGCAATATTATGGTGTCATTGAGCTGATCTGATGATTCAGCCGAAAGAAGGCCACAGGATCTCTGTAAGAAAACCATGAAACCCCATTCAGGCTCATTTGATTAGTTTTGATGAGCACTCTGACGGGAGACGACTAGACGAGGTCCATGGTCTGATGATGAACCCGAAGGAAGGCCACAGGAACTCAGTATTGAAACCATGCAACCCCATCAAGTTTGGGCTCGTTTGATTCATCTTGACGAATACTCTGTTAGAAAGAAGGGTCCAGGGTCTGATGATGGAGCCAGAAGAAGGTCACAGGAACTCGGTATTGAAACCATGCAAACCCATCGAGTTTGGGCTCGTTTGAATCGTCTTGACGAGTACTCTGTTGGGAAATAGTGTTTAGGGTTTGATGATGAAGCCGGAAAAAGCCCACAGGAACTCTATAATAAAACCATGCTACCCCAACGAGTTCGGGGTCGTTTGAATCGCCTTGACGAGTACTTTATCGAGAAATAGTGTTCAGGGTCTGATGATGGAGCCAGAAAAAGGACACAGGAACTTTATAATAATACCACACAACCCCATCGAGTTTGCGCTCGTTTGATTCGTCTTGACAACTACTCCCATAGGAGATGAAGAATTTTTAGTTATGGCACGTTAACTAAAAAACAGTTACTACGCTACGATAACTAAACCATCAACCATTCTGACAAGGGGTCGGTCAGCCATCAACACATAGAAGAATTGGTAATTTGCAAACTTTTTAACTTGTAAATAGAAAAAGTAAGAATTACTTACTACTGGTAAAATAAAAATTTGAAATAGCTTTATTAAAAATAATAAAAGTATCTTTTTTTTCGTTATCTGTGGATTGGGTTTGAAATAGGTACATATAAAATTTAACATCTACCTGCTTACTAGCATTTGAAAATAACTTTAGGTACCGTAAAATGGGGTGAATAGAAGTATTTTCAACTTTCAAACAAAGATTTATATATGTTATAAATAATAAAGACGATTAAAATTAGTTACGTCTCATGAGTTAAGGTTTGTTAAATTGTCCTCAGTTGGAAACAAATACATTTTCTTTGTAATTATAGTAAAAACATTGATAATGTGAGCGTTTTCTATTTACCCGCGATACGGGTGAATAGAATCGACAAAGGGGTGAATAGAAAAAATAGCTAGGGTTGTCAAAATATATCAGTACAGATAGGTATAATAATTATATTCATATTTCGACCTACCTAAGTAGAAATATGAATATATGTAATAAATAATATACTTTGTATACATATTGAATTGTTTATTATTTTAACAACACTTCAGGTAGCCTATGTAAGTACTAATGAATATTCAGAATAAAATTAAGAAAAATCAACAATAACAAGTCCTAACAAGAAAACAACTATATTTCTTAAAAAACTTGACATTTCAAAAGATTGTTTCAATATATTAAAAGTGCATAATGTTATAGCTAAAAAGTAAAATTTTATCTTTAGAGGTATATTATTTAATTATACAACTTTTAGTGAAACAAAATATTGAAAAAATTAATAAATTGTAAGTAACAAAGAAAAATATAACTGTATTTTTATCAATATAAAGACTTAAAAAAAATAATTAAAAGATGAATTATTTAAATGGTCTATATTACGCGGCATTTTCTATAACAATCTTAAAACAGTTCATTTTTGATTAACGGCTCAGATTTGATTTATTGGCATAATATCCCACTATAAATCAAATATAAGTACCTATGTAGTAATGATGCACCGATTTTTCTATAAAAGATAGGTAGTTGGACATTACAATGATCATTGACAACCCTAGCCATAACCATTCTAATCACCCCCTAAGCATATCTATTCGCCCCTCAGGCACTTCTATTTAGCCTTTAGTCATTTCTATTAACCCCATACTTCAATTCTATTCACCCCCCAGGCGTTATCTTTTCACCCCAGATCGCTACAAATTCTTCATAGTTAACAATAAAGCATATTTAGAAAAGAAATTACGCTAAATATAGGCTTAACTGTAGTTTTCACATTAGTTCAATAACTGATACATCAAATAAATTCGTATTCGTCGCTGATTACTAGCCCAATACCAAAAAAATAATATGTTTTATCTCGTCTCAAATTCACAGTTGTTGAACGATCACTTTGAAATGTAATTTTTGGCATTTCAAACCAACTTCACGTTTATTTATGGTGTTGCCATACCAAAGCGGGTATTACCATATGAATAAAATACAACTGCAGCTAATTTCAGGTAACAGTGTGGACACAATAACGTAAGAAACAAAGTTTCGATTTTTTTTCTATTCCCCCCTGTAATTCTATTCACCCCATTTTACGGTACTTACTCATAAGATAACAAAGGTACGCCTACTATTGAATCTAGGTGATCTACTGCGGATGGACAACATCTACATAAAGAAGCCATAACTGGAGGTTAGTATAGGTAAGCAGCAGAACGATTAGATAGAACACAATTAAATTAATTTTTATTATAGTTCTTTTTCTATAGAATTTACAATAATGACGAAAAAGGCCGGCGCACAGGAAGATGCGCGTAATAAAATGCCCGCTTGCAAAGTGTTAAACTATAGCTACATAAATTTAATATCGGTGATAACAGTATCGACCATATCTACGGACTATTAAAAATTCATGCAATATCGTGTTTTTTTCCACTATATAGTTTCAGAACGCATCGAACGTTTATAATAATTTTATTTTATTAAACTTTTACAAGCACATTTGTTTGTTAAAAACTACAGATTAATGATAACTCAATAAATATCAGGGATACGGTACAATATTCTTGAATTCGATCACGTACAATATAGTGATCTCAACGCACACCGCATTCCTGACGCGATATAGTGTTTTCCAAAATAGGTATAGTTTCAGAACGCATCGATATCGGATTTGACGATATTGATGCAATAAATACGTTTTAGTAACCTTATACGATTTGTATCGCCTACTCCTAATTTTATTGGAAAAAATGGAAGAGGTGATTGGGCTTTATTACATGTCGGCAAATAATTACTATTTATTGCATCTTTATTATTTTTATTAATTATTAATTCGTAATATTGTATTACTTTTAATACTTTATCGTTACTCCAATCCATAATTATCGAAACAGAATAATATCGATAGTCGTATTTGCATCACGTTCACACCTCTAGTTGTCTAGCAGTCAACTAAAGTGTGCGAAGGAAATGTGGCCGCACGAACATTATCGCGACAAAATCCTTGATGTGCGGCAATTTACCAACAGCGCGGCGCGTCAACGCCATGATACAACGCGCTAACGCGAAGTGTTTGGCCAGACGTGTCGCGAAAACGCAAATCTTCGCGCTAGCGCGATAATGTGGCCCTAGCATTACATTGGGATGCCCCGTCAGACTAATCGCAAAGTCATCGATCACCATAGAGTACATTTATTTTTATTTATTTATTTACATTTAACCATGGGAAGTAATACAATCTAATATTAAAATAAATTACTTTCAATGGTTAAAATTTATTCTGTGACGGTCGATAGCGATTAGTTTGCTGGAAAGCATCCGTTCTTTATCGAATTAGGCTCAAGTACTCAACCATTTTGTCGTTCTGCACTCCTCCATAATGTTTATCATTATGCCAAATCTAATTATTTAATTGTCTCAACAACAAAAAATAACTAAGACATTCGTGTGTGAGATATCTAAAATAAAAAGTAGGGTAGGTTATTAGGTACCTGCCTATAGTAAAACTAAATTAGTCGCGTCGCGCATCGCTTTAACAGACGGCTCCTAGTCTAAAAGTGGCAATAGTGTAGCGCACGGAACGGCAACGGCGCTCTTAGCCGCTTCCGAGCCATTATTTTGAATTTTTTGGCGGGAAAACAGTTTTTGGCTTATAATTTATAAAGTAAGAGGCCCAGAGATTTGAAATTTTGCCTCGTGTGTGCACAAATTATAACGTATTATTTGATCTTTAAAACGAAGCGCTATCTTATACAGTTACAATAATTCACCATGTGTTAGCCCGTGTTACGTGTCACCAGCTTACACATACTTATCGGTTCGTAGCTCAAAAACCTTTTGAGTTAAAGTTTTGAAAATTTTTGTGCCTTATGCACAAATTGTGCACAAAATTTTGAGGTATAATTCATAACCGTAGCTTGAACAATTACGAAGATACAGCTGTGCGAGCTGGAGACCCGTGTCTCCAGCTCGCACACAGTTTTATGATCGTAGTTTCAACAGTATTTGAGTGTGATGGTTAGTTTTTTTTGTTCCTAGTGCACAAATTATGCACAAAATTTCTAGCTATAGTCCAAAACCCTAACCTCACTGGTTTGTCTTAACGGGCGTGTGCGAGCTGGTGACACGTGTCTCCAGCTTACACACATAAAACAACTCATAGTAACGAAGTTGTGGTGGCACAAAAATTAGGACTGAAACGGTTGATTGCACATAATATGCACAAAAATATGGCATGCTTAGAATTTCTCTATGTCGAATGAGGAAGCTGTAGACATGGACACGTTTTAGGGCTTCTGAACAAAATACTGCGACAAGTGGTTTTGGCAGTCCTCTCGTGA
This sequence comes from Scoparia ambigualis, assembly GCA_963921215.1. Taxonomy (NCBI): domain Eukaryota; kingdom Metazoa; phylum Arthropoda; class Insecta; order Lepidoptera; family Crambidae; genus Scoparia; species Scoparia ambigualis. The sequence continues at coordinate 23,416,583 of OY992501.1, read as the reverse complement.
TGTTAACCTGACACTGCCTAAAGAATTCTGAAGAGACCAAACAGGTGGATAACTGAAGATGCAAGGTTAGGACTATACGGCGGATGCATTAACACCTCCCAGCCAAACTCTCTTAATTTTTGCTGAGTGGCTAAAGATGTGTGAGGTCTAGCGTTATCATGATGAAAAACCACACCCCTTCTGTTGAATAATACTGGCCGCTTTCTCGCAACTTCTTGCTTTAATCTCATCAGTTGTTCGCAGTAGAGTTCAGAATCGATGGTCCTGCCTGGTGGTAACAGCTCATATGAATAAGGCCCTTCCAATCCCACCACACACACAGCATCACCTTGTTGCGAGTTAACCCGGGTTTCGCCACAGTCTGTGAATCCTGACCGGCCTTTGACCATGACCTTTTTCGCACGTTCTTGTCGTACGTGATCCACTATTCATCACCAGTTATCAGCTTCTTTAAAAATGGTTCGGTTTCATTACGTCGTAATAAAGAATCATAAATGAGTACATGGTTAATTTGGTTTATTTCAGGGAGCTCGTGAGGTACCCAAATATCGAGCTTTTCTTGTGTACCTAGTTTTTTTCTAATGCGCCAAAACTGTTTTGTGGTCAATTCCTAGTTCTCCAGCTACGTCGTAACTACTGATATGCCGATATTGCGCCACTTTTTCAAAAATGGCATCCATTTTATCCGTAATTGGGCGACCAGAGCGACGTGTATCTTTGACATCAAAATTTCCGGATTGAAAACGCTTGAACCAAATTTGTTCTACGCTCACAGGCACTGCACTAGGTCCATAAAGTGCAAAGTTCAAAAATTCAATTCAAAATTTAAAAATTTCTGTTTTCAATAAACTTAAAATAAGCATTTTGAATCGTCTAAATTTATTGGGATGGATAGGCAAAACCCATTTAGGAAGTCTGTAGAGCAGAACGGGCGCAAGAAACCCCACAGATTTATAATAAAATAGAGGTAACGACATTTACAAAACAATATGTCGTTACCAAATTACTAATATGTTATGCTCGTACATGCACTATGTCCATACATATTTGTCATTTACATAATCTTGCACTTTATAATAACCTTTACTCATGAGGGTTTTTTTTAAACATATTATTATGCTTTAAATGTATGTAAAGGCATTGTAGTAATATTTAGTGGAAGTTTGTTATAAAACGTTACACATTTACCCAAGAAAGAGCCACCTGTTTTATGAAGTCTAAAACTAGGGACGGCAAGCTTATAACACTTCTTTGAGTGAGTCTCTAGACTTGAGGTTGTATATGGCGAGGACTGCCCTTTTCTGTATAATAAATACATCGTCAATATTAGCAGCGGAGCCCCACAACAGTCAATAAGGCATATCACACTTTGGCAATAAATTACTCATTTACAATGAAAAGAACAATATGATACTAAATTTTAATCTATAAGTAAGTAATACTCTCTGCCTACCCTTGTGGCAAACAGACGTGATGTATTAAGGGGGGGTTAGGCGGTCAGCGAAAATTCCGGGCCCTCGTGGGTGTTGCGCGGTGCGGGGTCCGCGGTCATTCGTAAGCGCCATTCACATTTTCATCAAAAATTGTATAAAAATGTATTTGTGTGTATTTTTTGGAAATCCAAAACAGTCAAGGAATGGAGTAGGTAAATACCTATGTGTTTATGATTTTATAGGAATTATTATTGCAAAACACGGTCGTAATGTGCATTTATATGAAATTATAGAGGTAACTTCAGGATTTTTTTTCTATCGAGTGAAATGTTTCCAATCGTGTTTTGGAAACAGTCATCCCCTCACACATACATACGTTCTGTAATACATATTGAAACAGCCATTGCCAAAAATTGGTGCCTTTTTTTGCCGCGGCGGTCGATGAAACCCATGTTAACTAATAATACAGGTGATAATTACAAACAAAAAAGTGTAAGACACCAATTTAGTGTATCCTCAGTCCGGACTGAGTTATATGACTTCAAACATAAAAAATATTACATTGTATTTCCTAACTATTTCATTAATTTTCTGATTTTATTACTTTGTTTGTTATTAAATTTTCATATTACAACAATATTTTCTTTGGCTACATGGCTGTTTGCACTGTTTTTGGCCTAGGAGCGTTCTCCGCGCGGCCGCCGCGAGCGGTGAATCACAATGCAGGGATCCGGGAATTCCTTTTCAGTCATCGTCAGAGTAATTAAGAAATATTACGACAACCTATCTAAGATTTATTTTTTGTGACATAGCTTAGCAAAATCTGAAGTACCAGAATTTTATTCATTAATTGTATCTTTCTGTATGTTTAAACCTTTATAACTCGGCTCGGACTGAGTTTAAGAGTATGGTTTCTTAACATTTATTGTTCGTCGTAATTTTTTATACAAAAATAATAACATTTGGTTGACCAGCGCTCAAAAAAAGGCACCAGTTGCGCATACAAATTGGTCATTGTCCTTTCATTACGAAATATCTAAAATATGTTGAATAGCAGCTAATAGAAAACAGCCAATTTTTGTTTTCACCGGCTAACCCTAGGGGGTATGTATGTATTTTATACCGAAAGGTACAATTTTTGAACTATACTAACTAGCGGCCCGACCGCGCCTTCGTCCACGTGAACACCCCGTTCCCGTGACGAGTTTCTATAAAATTCTTGTCCTGACCATTAAAAACACAACAAAAAAAGTATTAGCCAAAAAGGTGCAGCCGTTTTGGAGAGATGCGTAAAATACTTTCGTGGCTATTAATTTTTATTTATATAGATTTTGAAACTAAGGTCTCCATAACGACTATGTTAGAAGCATTATTCAGCCGCTTAGAGATAAGACAGTCAGTAAGGCAGTTGTACCACCGCCGATGATGAACGAGAAGCGAGTCGAGCTAGAAAAGGAAACGAGTTATCGTGCAGCGGAAAGCGAGTGTGAAGTTCCGATAGTTTTGTCGCTGCGCTGTAAGCGCCGCTGCCGCTGGTTGATCTCTCGGCGTGAGTTCTGATCGCTGAGATCGCGATCAACTATTTATATATGCATCTCTTTTGTTTACACGGAATGTATATCTATTGTACGTTAGTCGTTTACTCGCCGTTGGTGGGACAACTGCCTTACTAGTTGAGGATTCTGGGTAAAGTACACTTCCACGTTTGACCTTATTATATTTTACTGGCTGGTATGATGTTGTTAGTCCCGAAATTAAAAAAAACAATATTTTAAAAATACAGTCCTCCTATCCGAACCTTATAATTTATGGCTTAGTATAAATGGGTCTACAACGCAACTGGTCTAAGTAGCAACTGGTCTAAAATGCAACTGGACTGCTGGTCTAAATCGCAACTGGTCCAAATCGCAACTGGTCTAAAACGCAACTTTTGTCGGCGACCAGGATAATAAGACAGTAGACGAAATAATTTTGCTACGATTTGCTTTATAGACCGATCACGTATTCGACTATCTGTTTACCCAAATGATTTTTAGGTGAGTTCATGCCGTATTCCAATTGCGTTTTTAACCATTTGATACTAACCTATAACTATTTGTAAATTAAACAATAAATGTTATGAATTTATCAAAACCCATCACCATTATTATTATTCAAGCAATAATTGTTGTTGCTGCTTCACATCATCACACAGTCATAAAAAAATGTTATGATTTATAGTGCTTGTTTTTTATAGATATCAAATTAAAATTATAGTAACGGTTCCTGTAAGTGTAACGTGCTTGTAACGTACCGTATCAAGATGATGCAATGATTGCGTAAGCAAATAGTTCACGTGGGCGCATTTAATGGTTTATTTTTAATCGACGCTATATGATTTATTAGTTTACTAGCGGCCTGCCCGCGACGTAGCCCATGTGAACACTACAGTATCCCGTGATGAATTTCCAAAAGTTCCAAAAGACAAACCTTATCCTGACAATTGCAAACACAATACTAAAAAAAATTGCCACATAGGTACAGCTGTACTGAAGTGATGTGCGAATATATACAACAAAAAAAGTAAATTCATGGAAATTTATTTTTATATAATCATATAGATAAACGACGTTTTATAATATTTTTACTAAACTAGACAATAACACTTTGAACTGAATGATTAAACCCAATTTTGGTTTTTAATTTAATAATTTGTGTAGGCTAAGGCTGTTGAAATAATAGCTAATAGCTGTTGATAAGCTTTGGGTAACTTCTAGATATTAAGTGATTTTTGTAGCTTCCATGCAAAAGTATTATTGCTATTGCGCATACTGAAATCTAATTTTAGTGTGTATATGCTTGTTTATTATTTTTAAATGATTGTAGTCTTTAATTGCGAATAATTTAAAAGACTAAAATGTTATTATCTTAGCCATGTACGCTTGCATTAGCTATTGCGAATTGAATATTTTGCTAAAAATATAATATCGAAAATGTATAACTTAATCTTGTTATAATATGTAAGTTTACTTAAATTACGAAAAAATTGATATGAGAATCAAAACAAAGTTCTCAAGTTTTGGATTGCCCAGATTGTGATCAATGACTTGCGTTTGGCAAGCATTGTTATTAAGAAAAGTCTCATATTAATAATAGTGAAGACTTAATTTAGTGACGGTGGATCAGCAGTGAGAGAGTTCATGGATTTAGTACTTCAACATACACTATTGTTTATTCTAGGTTTATTCACTAGGCCCCAGCGAATTGTTTCTATATGACTGTGTTGCTTGCGTTCTCAATCGCTTTTGCGCACAATGTAAGGCACATTGTGGTCAATGTCCGGTTGTGAAGAATATTGAAATTAACACTTTTTTTTGTCTGTTTTTTGTCAAAACTGTAATTACCGTGTAATCATATAAACTATTGATATGGTTCAGAAGACCAATAGTCGTTGGTCCCGGCTGGTTGTTGTCGTGACGTAGTAGTCGTTGCAAACGTCGTAATGACTTCAACACTTTCTGGTTGGTTATTAGGTACCAACATAAAGTAAATTATCATTATCAGTGTCATTTGTTTATGAACCACCAATGAGCTCAGGTTTACACACACGCACAACAGCACATGAGAAGAGCTATATACTTTTGCCTTCTGTTGGGCACACGCCTTCTCACATTGATCACAGCACATGCAGAGATTGGACCACATAACCCACCACGATAGCCCAATCCGGTTTGGCCCTGGTTAGGCCATTACTCGCTCTAGGCTCATCACTTATGGTTGATGAGCCAGAGCCAGCGTGCCCTCTCGATCACTGAAGATCTCGAGATATTTTAATTTGGTCACCCATCCAATTAGTCATTATGATAGTTATGTTATTATTAGATAGTAATGTTATTTTATTTAATTATTTATTTTTGCATTTAATTGTGTAACCATGTTTTGAATGTTTGCACCTCCGAACATAGAGTGTATAAGTTCTCTCCATCCGACTGGTTGTCTGGCAGAAATTGCTTTTAAGCGATAAGACCGCCACATTTTAACTTTGTATTTTTGCTCTTTTATGTCTAGTGTGAATGTTTGTGTTATGTTGCAATAAAAGTATTATCTATCTATCTAGATCCTTAACTTGCAAGATCGCAACGCGAACGTGCTGTAATCGCTGCGCTATCGTACTCTTCATACATAAACATACATATAAAAATGACTTATTCCCGAAGGGTTAGACAGAGACTAGGCAATGAAGACAGCAAGACTGCAGTCCTCTGCCATAGTCCACTTTTCACTAAATAGCGACCGCACGAGGACAGGTGGTGAGCCCATCGCCGCTCTATTTAGTTGGATGTATGTGCAGTCTTTAGTCCGTTAGTCGCCTTTTACGATAACCAAGGGAAGAAAGGGGGTGGTAGTATTCTTTCACGCTACGCTACACGGTTCATACTCTTCAATTAGTTCGTGTATTTTTTATAAATAACTTGATTACAAGATATGAAAATACATTCGTTTAATAATTCATCATCATGTGCCTATGAACGTCCCACTGCTGGGCACTGGCCTCCCACGTGGACAACTGCATATGAAGAGATTGGGTCATAATCATAACCCACCACGCGTGGCCAATGTGCGTTGGTAAGTTTTAACGACTGCCATCTTACGACAATAACCTTGTTGTTGTCGTAAGATGGGCCAACGACTTTTAAGGGGTTCCTGCACGAAATTGTGAAAATTAACGTATTTTTAAGTCACTTGTAGGTATGCGCTGAATTAGTTAGATACATTAAAAGAACTTATGTAAGTTAGCCTGATCATTGCACAAGGTCATGGCCTTATAGAAATTTGAAACAAATTCTTTAAAAATTAACAAACAATACATAAATGTAATGACATTTAAAAACTTTCTTAATTTTACGCATGAAATAATAATTCTTACATGCAAATGTTTGTACATATTGATATTTCGCAGGGCACCCCCTTCTTTTAAAGTATTTTTTTTATTTTCATCACAAGCGCGTGATGGTTTTGCACATTTTGCAGAATAAAAACATTGCTCTAATTAAATTACTATTTCTGAAACTTCAAATCAGAATAGATCTTATTATTAATATCAATATGATTGATTTTGCTTTGAAGTTCATTATTACGACATAAGTCTTTTTTTTGCGTTCGCGCGGCCCCTCATAAGTGCCTTACGAAGCACAGAAGGGTACTCAATACTCAATATTTATTGCTATCCATGTGTTACAGAAAGGTGTACTTGAGATATTGTGAATTTGGTCATCCATCCAGTGACCCAGCATTGCGAAAGTTGGCACTGGCAAACCTAAAACCTTAGCCGCTGCGCCGTCGATTAATAATCAACTTGAACTTTTATAGCGAATTTGCTTCCTAATTGCGAAATTTTAAATGGTGCTGAGCTAGAATACGCTAACGTAATTTAAAACTACGCCTCAGTGGCTGAGTGGCAAAGCGGTCGGCTCGATATCCGGAATTTTCTGGTTCATTTCCTGGGTTGGGCAAAAAACTACTCCTAAAACCTTCGATCAACAATACCAACTAGATAACGTACAAATTCAAAGCTTAATTCTGTCCACGTGAACAAATACTTTTTCAAAGCAATGAATTACTCCTGTCACTTAATAATGAATAGACGTCAATAACATTTAGTGGTGAAATCAACCTTAAGTAGCAACAAATAAAGTACTTTTTTTCTGTTATTGCCTTGCGGGAAAATAAGAGTTTACTCTTATTTACCGTGATAGATTTTTAGCGCCGACCTGACATCTAGTTGTATAACAATACATATTTTATTATGATATGACCCTCTAAAAAAAACAGCTTATAAACATAACTTAAAAGTGGAATGGGTCTATAGTTCCTCAGAAGGGCTTCTTGCCCTTCTTAAAGAACAACACAACCACACTTTCATGCCACGCTTCTGGCGTTCTGCCTCCGAGTACGACGGAATTGAATAGCTTCTGAAGAGCTGCGAGTACCGGTCTTCCGCCTGCTTTCAGGAGCTCAGCCGTAATTCCGTCAACACCCGATGCTTTGCTGTCCATAAGCTGCTTGAGAGCCACACCAATCTCGTACAGCCTGTACGAGGATATCTTCGGTATTCGATCAACAGATCAAAGCCACTCACGATTTTTCTGTGCATAGTCCGGGTTTGCGATCGCCACCCACTATATACAGCAACAATACAACGCACTTAAAAGTGAATCTATTGATATATTCACAGATAATCTGCAAATATTTAAACGTAACATACCTACTTACTTCTTTGTCACCCGGGTCTATTTAGTTAGCTATTATCTCCATTTTCCTTCTTGTGTTTTTAATGTTTATATATTAGGTACTCTTTATTGCACATAAACACACAAACAGAAAAAAAATACAGACAATAGTGAGCAAAGGTGGACTTATCTCTAAAAGAGATCTCTTCCAGCCAACCTAAGGTGGAATGGGAGCGTGATGTATTAGTGGGAACAACAAAAGTGCTAATTAAATAATAACAATAAAACAAAATATTTGCAATAAATATAGGTAAATAAAATATATAAAAATAATACTACATACTACTACATAATACATATAATTAAAAAAAAATACATTAAGTAAAAAATATAATAATACTCACATAAATAATACAAATAAAAATAAATATATGTGTCTATATGTTGTCTATGATTGCGATGAAAGGTGTCAGAAAGTGGTCCTTGACCCTTTTAAAGAATGCAATTGTCGAACTTTCTGTATGCCCGTTGGAAGATTGTTTCAAAGCTGCGCAGCCCGGACAGTATATGACTTCTGAATGAAGTTGGTTTATCCACCTTTTACGTTAAATCTTAGTTAAGTTTTAGGTTATTAAATAAAATACTGAGTTCACGTTTGCATGCCGTGGCAACCTTTAATTAAGTCAGCACTTAGAATGAGATACAGTACACTTACATAAGTCTTTTGTAGTGTATGTCTTGTTGGTTGTCCTAATAAATAAAATAAAATAAAAATATGGCAAGCGTTATGATTAAGCCAATACCCATCTATGAATACATTGATGGTGGCACTTGTCCAACAGTGGGACAGTATAATTATAGTTCAATTTTGCTTGCTTTGTATAATGTATACCTATTACGATTTTGGAACATTTTTATGCAGTGTTTAAAATTTTATAAGTCGTAACATCATTTTGTTCGACAGTTTGTTTATGACACTAGGTATATTCTTTGTAAACATTAGTGTCTGACCTAGAGGTTCTGGGTTCGACTTCCAGTGTGGGAAACTACATTGTACGCGGTTGGGTTGGTGGCAGGGCTTGCTCTTATTCCGCCTGGCTAGCTACCACCTTCTAATTATAAAACTGTCACTGTAATAACAATGTGCATATTATGTCGTTATGTTGCCTGTGCGTGTCGTGTAGCGTGCCGTGTCGCGAGCGGTGAAAGAATGCTACTACCCCCTCCCTTCCCTTGGGTGTCGTAAAAGGCGACTAACGGACTAAAGACTGCACATACTTCTAACAGCATAGAGCGGCGATGGGCTCATTACCTGTCACGCTAAGCACATGTGCAGTCGCTATTTGGTGAAAAGTGGACTATGATAGAGGACTGCTTTTGCTGTCCTCATTGCCTAGTCTCTGACTAACCCTTCGGGGATAATAGTCGTGATTATTTATATTTGTGTATGTCTATTATGTCGTTGTTGCCTGTGCGTTTGTGGTTTGTGTGCGCAACGCAGCTAGTTAGCGAAATTGTAATTATGTAAAACATTTTCGATAGTCGCAAGCAACTTTAGGTTACGGTTACGGTATTTCTTGCAGTGCCATGTTGTTTATCAGCTCACTAAAAGAATAGCTACGAACCCATCTCTTCCCTTTGGTGTCGTAAAAGGCAACTAACAGTCTAAAGACTGCACATACCTACTAACAGCGTAGAGCGGCGATGGGCTAACCACCTCTCACGCTGAGCACATGTGCTGTTGGAATTTGGTGAAACGTGGACAAGTGCAGTGAACTGCTTTTGCTGTCACCATTGCCTAGTCTCTGACTAACCCTTTGGGGATAATAGTCGGGACTCTATGTATGTATGTACAATCTAACTAAAAGATCTCGAGCTCCTCCGTGTTTCGGAAGGCAAGTTAGGCCGTTGGTTTCATTTGTTTTCGTAAGATGGCTGTCGTTACAATCCACCAATCGCATTGGCGAGGGATCAACTTTGTACAATGATTTATACTAAAATGCAACGCGAAAGTTATATTTTAGATATAATATTGTTGCTAAAACTTACATGTAGGTATATTATGTTAGTTGCTAACTTAAAACCTGTTCTCCTTATTTAAGAATGCCTCATGTACATTTTTAAGCCTTGCTTTGCCTCATGTTATATGGCGAATTAATATTGTGCCCAGCTATTATTAGGATAACTATAAGTGTGCCAAGATAAATTATGATAAAACTATTGTCAGCCAATACTGTAATTCAGGATCTATAGAGCTTATTTTTTGCACAGAGATTAATTTGATTTACCGCCCCTGTGGTGACTGAGCCACTGGTCTTAGACCCAGGGCTTCCGGGTTCTAGGGGAGAGACACTTGCCCGCCATTTTGTCTCTTACCGATACGTCTGCTTTCACAGAATTATATCGCCACAGCTACTATTTCGGTTTGACACGATCCTGTTTCGGCGTGCAGTGGTACTGGGGGTAGCGATGCGCGTTTGTCTGACACAGACAATAGTTGGTTAAATTAGTTGTTAAGTCTTAACTACAAGTTAAAGTGGAGGTTAAAGTTTCTCGCGTCCGTAGGTTTACCCTTGAGACCCTACACGTGACCCCTGGGTGGTGCTAAATGAGTGACATTGACTGAGTGGTAGAGCCACGCTGCGTTGCAGCACGCATTGGGCCGGCCGCCCGGCGTAATACCACCCTCTCACGAATATCCGGCGTGAAATAATGGCACTTGGTGCTGTTGTGTTTCGTCCGGCCAGTGAGAGTTCCGGAGGCCCCTTCCCCTCCCACCCCTCCTCACAATATTCCTTCCCCTAACCCTATTCCTTTCTTAAAGGTCGGCAACGCACCTGCGACTCCTCTGGTTTTGCGTGTGTCCATGGGCGGCGGTGATTGCTTTCCATCAGGTGACCCGCATGCTCGTTTGCCTTCTTCTAATATAAAAAAAACACTGTTTTTTTTATTAGTATTGACGTCAATAAGTGCCTGTAAAGGTTTACATTGAATAAATAATTTGACACTGATTACCAGCGTGCGGTAAATCTCTGTGTACTTATTATGGTTGGTGGTAGGGCTTGTTAAGTCCGCCTGGCTATCTACCACCATCTTATCTAGAATCTGGCGTCATAACAACAATGTTAAGGGGGCCTATGCGGTGAATACGGAAAAAATGCTGTTTTCTATTAGCTGTTATTTACAATATTTTAGATATTTCGCACTGAAATTTTCAATATGTGTTTCAGAACGTATGTGTGAGGGGATGACTGTTTCCAAAACACGATTGGAAACATTTTGCTCGATAGAAAAAATCCTGAAGTTTCTTCTAAAATTTCATATAAATGCACATTACGATCGTGTTTTACACTAAAAATTCCTATAAAATCATAAACACATAGGTTTAAATTTTCGATTTCTTGACTGATTTGGATTTCCATAAAAATAAAAAGATTGACTTTAGATAAGCTAATAGGCCGGAGTTTTCAAAACTTTAACGGAATCTCTATCTAGATTCTACACTAATGTTATACTATATCCATGTAAAATAGTTCTTCCGTTAAGTTACGGTATGACATTAGTTCTGGATTCTAGAACTAATGTCATACCTTAACTTATGTCACATCATCATTGGTGAATAATAGGATAAAAAATAAGGATAGTCTATCTACGAGTCTAGTCCTAGTTTTATCATGACAAACGCTACAGCTATTGTTTTAAAAAAATATTTCTTCACCGACAGTGTAAACAGTATAATGATTGGCAACTATAACCCAACTTTTACTATAGCAAGTGACTAATTCTCATATACAATTTTCTAAATATTTGTTTCTGTTTTTTACTAGTTTACACAGGCATAAACAAATGACGCTTTAAAATTTTAAAAAAACTTTTTATTTATTGACTTTGAAATGTAATTTAACTTACGTCTATGAATTAGTACAATCATTGGTACTTAGCATAGTAAATGGCACTATTAATATGAAGTATAATTATTGGCACTATTGGCAGTCTTTTAATCATTGGCACTTTTTCAGTCTTAAGATCTATATCTTCCTAAACTCTTTATGATCCTCCTTAATTATATACCTCATCTTTTAATATTCGTAGTAGAGCGGTTTACTTCGTCCACCACATTTCCTTCCTTCTTCAGGTACATAATTTTTCATTTTATTTTGGAAAAAAGGCATTACTTTCTTTTTTTTATCCTGTTCCATAGTTTGTTGGTATTCTATTTCGACAACCTCCGTAATCGAGTAGTTAACACGCCGGGTTTGGCGTCGCGCACTCTCAGGTCTCCTTAAATTCCCGGTCGGGTCAATTTAGAGAAAACTGTTTTTTTTTAATGATTTCGGGTCTGGGTGTTTTTTTGTATGTTTATGTATATTTATCCGTTATCTTACCATATTATCGTTAATATCCAAAACTCGTGTTTTGAAAGAAGCTTATCTTTGGCTAAATAGCTAGCACGCTGGTGTGAGTTAACAAATTTTATTAGTATTATTTATTACTTATTACATTTGTAAAATTTTCTTTTTTAGTACAATATCTCCTGTTACCTTCATGTTTTGTAGATAAAGTAAAGTAAAGTAAAGGAGATAGGGCAGCTTGTATGGAAGTTTGGGCCATTATATTAAATTGTGTTACAGTAAAAACAATTACTGCATTTTGAAGGGAATGATGTTAGCATCACAGATGTATCATTATTTTGCATGTACAACTTCGCAGATTAGAGTCATAGAGGATTCACATGAGTTGCTTACCTCGATGCCTTGTTCTGCTTTTACACTATTTCTTAGTTATTTGTGTAGTTACAAGAATTTGAAGCTTATTTTTTATTGATCTATATTAAATTCTGTATTCAGGGGTATAATTTAACATAAAATGTCGTGAGAAAATAACTATTTAGAAAGAAAAGCCGGCACGAAATATTCTACAATGCATGGAGCAAAGAGAATGAATGAATGGATGACAATCGTATTGACAAATTACATATTAAGACCTGACATGACATTTCAATAATCGATTTTAAAAATCGATTTAAATTAATATTTTACTTTTCTTTTTGTATTTATTATCATGATTTTTAATTCAGATAGTCTACAAAATACAAGAACTAACGTATTGGTATATTCATTATTTTAAATTAAATACTGTTTCAATAAGTATTTGCAGTTAGACAAAAGTATATCGAATTTGATAAATCGATTTGTTACTGACTAGATGTGTGTTTACAAAGTATGTTTAAGTGTTATTTTCGAATATCCGTTTTTCTTGTTTATTATGGTTTTGCGGAGTGTTACAGGTTTATTTTATAAACCAATAATAATACAATAAGCAGATCTTATTTTCTATACCATTTTTATTTCTGTAACGAACAACTCATTGTGGCCCAAAATTACCTATCTCCTTTATTTTCACACCACAATCAACATAATACATATAAAACAATAAGGTACTAAAGTCTGCGATTTATGATCTTCCTGTTTCATAATTTGTACGTTATCTATTTATTGTCTCTTTAGCTTTGGTAATTTCTTACTTTTGTTCAATATTGTAGCAATTGCTTTGGTTTCACTAGAACATTTTTTTTTATTCAGTCCGGCTTGTCCCACTGCTTGGCAAAGGCCTCCCTATCCTCCTTTCACTCTTCACGGTTTAGTGTTATAACTTGCCAGTCCTTCCGATTGTAGTCAAGCTCGTCTCGCCGCCATCTCCTTCTGGGCCTTTTTTTGGGGGATAATGCTTTACGCATACTCGGGGTCGGCCGTCAGGGGACCTCTCTCCGGGTTATGTGGGACTCTCTCCCTGTCCCTCCCGCGTCCCCGTCCTGACCCTGCGACCTCGACGGGGATTCGGGAGGAGGGCGCATACCCACTAAAAACCCACTAGTAACGCCTTCAAGACCGGAACGAAGGCAGGGATGGGAGCAAGGTCAGTGATTAACCCGACCCCCACCCCCCCGGCCGCTGGTCGTCACACCCCCGCTCCGAGGCACCCGTGGTGCGGCTAAACCCCTTACAGCCACCCTCTCCTGGCTTGATTGACTGCCTAGCTAGTCAAAATAGAACTCTGGCTCTGGACTAGACCAGGACAGGCTGCGGAGTCTGACGGTTGCCACGCTCGACGCTGCGTTCTCAAACTCCTCCTCGTCAACCAGCCCGGTATTAACATTGGGGTTGGGCAACGGGGAGAACACAGAACGTTCTGCTGGGGTACTGGCCGAGGCCGCATCTTCCTGCATCGCAGTCTCCTCAATCACCGGAATAGGTGCCCTCTGCGTGGCAGTGTGCGCTCACTGGCAGGCTCGCTCCTCACCCTCTTCTGGGGAGGATCGCACCTCCTGCTGCCCATGACGTGGCCATGAACCCTGCCAGTCTCCTCGCATACGGCGCAGTGCGTCTCCGTCGCCGCGCACATCGCCGATTTGTGGCCAGGCAGGCCGCAACGGAAACAAATCCCGCTGAGGTCCACGCACGCCAGACACGTGGTGTATGACCCACGCCTATGCAATTGTAGCAGCGCAGTGGGCGCGGGTCAAGTACGGTGACCCTCACGGTGTTGTCACTCACCAGCAGAGGAACAGACTTCCCTCCATCCCCAGACCTCTCGCCGCCTCAATAGGGCAGCGGACCAGCACCGAAAACATCCCGTGGGGGCCCGGGCGTAGCACTCCGATACTGCCTTGGCGATGTCCTCCGTCGAGACCGTGTCAAGTCCCGAGAGGCGCACATCGGCGCTCTTCTCTGGCCGACTAACTTTAGCCACGTCCGCCACGACCTCCAGCAACCTCGCAGCAAATCGGTCAGCTACCGCTTTGCTCTCGGCACCTGGCACCTCCAAAAGCCTGGAGCCGTTCTGCGCCGTGCGCGATCTCAGGCCATTCCTGATCCCCAGGTCCGGCAAGGAGATAGCGCCAATTGCCCTCCGTATGGTCTCGGCGTACGTGATCCCCCTCTCTACCGCTTCGGGTCTCAGTTTAAGCACCACAGCCATTGGTAGGGGCCGCTTCAACCGGACCCTATTGCGCTTCCGTCTTGCAGGAGCTGCGGGAGCAGGCCCTGGAGGAGCCATCTGAGAGGAGGCGGGCCTGCGGCCGTCTGCCGCAGCAAGCGCCGCCTTCCTCATAGCCTTCCTCCGTCGTATCGACATATTGGTCCTTGCCTCGGTCCCAACGGCGGACTCCTGGGCCCAGCTGGTGGTCTGCTGGGGATTGGCGGTGGAAGGACCGGCCGTCGTGCGTGGGGGTGCATTTGCGCGAGCCGTCGAAACCGGGACACGCGTTCTCGGCGGAGCCACTCTTGGCGCTGGGGACGAGGAAACTCCTCCCGTCTCGACGAGAAAAGCCCTCGGTCCCGTCCCTGCCCCATAGACACCTCGAGTGGAGTTCGTCGCAGAACGAAGACGGGTAACGACGCTCAGGGGCTGGCGTAAGGCTCCTGGTACACCGCTTTCGTGTTATTCCCTCCCTCCCGTTGAAACGGCGCCATTATTGGGCGCCGGACTACCCCATTCCCCCCGTGTAACCCCCTGTAAGCCCAGAAGGGACCTGCCTGTGGGTGCTGCGGTCCCAGAAAAGGCTCCGCCTGTACCTGGTTGTTCGCCACGTAGACCCATCATTCTCCGTTCGGAGAAGGATGGGGCTACGCGTTGCCCAGGGTGCACCACGCGGAGGCCAACCCGACACGCACCCTATCTTCTTTTGGCATACCGCAACGTCGTCTAACGTTGCGTGGACTCCACTCAGTGGTGAGTTTAGTCCACAGCTCGTCCGACACGCGGCAGACGTGTCCAGCCCAGTTCCAATTCAAGCCAACAAACTCTACAATTTTAAATTTCCGGTTCGGTCAACGTTATTATATTTAAAACTTCAATATCTTTATTGTTGTTTTATACCCTAGGATATCTGAAACAATTTCAGCAGTTGCGTGTTCCTCTTCAGTTTTATCGTCGTTGAAATCTATCGTGAAGTCATTGATTTGTTCCATGTAGCCTCCTATTTGCAAATCGACATTATATTCCAGGTTTTGTATCAATTCAGTATTTGATTGTATTGTCTTTGAAGATGAACTTGGCATGGAAATTTTGGGTACGAGATGTTTATAAATTTCAAATAGCTTTTTTTGCTTCTAGAGATTTACCCACTATCTGATTCTTCATTTTTCTTATCAACTGTGGTCCGACTATTTCTTGGAATGTTGGTAATTAATTCACGCAATTGTTTTCATCTAAAATAGTTTGCTGTTTTTTGGAGGGCATAAAACATTTTGTGTAATCCACTTTGTCTGGATTAAATGGGCACTAGCCACACGTCTCGAAACCATTTTTTAATGTTGATTTCTTTATTTTTGGTAAAAGTTTATCTAAGATAGGCCCCACATCAGTTTTCAGTAAACTTTTGGTTAAGTTATTTGTTCGCCATCCGAGGACGGCTTTACGCCACATTGATGGGCCGAAATACAGCTACGTCGGCAGGTTGCAAAATTCTGGTGCATTTGGGTACAGGGATATAAGTATTATACCAAGATGAAGGGCGGTGTGACTCTTATGGCCATTTAAAAAAAGAATAACTGGAAAAGTTACATTTCTTTTTTGTAAGGCTGAATGAAAAACGTTTTGTATGTACTGGTTAAAAAGCTATGCCTTCATCTATCCGTTTACCAATACCCCATTCTCTAGGCACAGACGTGTTTCTGGCCGCATTCTTTTTTGAGGGAAAATAATCATAGGTGGTGTTGTTTCACCGTCTGCTGCAAAGGTAAACATGACAGTGATAGAAGATTTCGCGGGTAGTTTCGGAAAAGATCATTTTCTTTCAGATAATCCTCGATTTGCCTGAACCAGTTTCATAATTGGCTTTCTGACACTTTTGAACTTGCGGAAGTTACAGTTTCAGCTGTTCTTATAGAATGCTCCTGGTGCCTTTTTAAAAAGAGCTTATACCATCTGAAGTGTTCTCTATAAAGCTGTTTAGTATCGGTACTTTATCTAAGCAATGTTTGACGCTTTTAATGATATCCTCTTTACGCCGTGGAAAGCCTTTGCGAGTAGATTCAACGATCCATTGAACTAGCTGGCATTCTTCCTGACTAGATAAAACTGTGTCAGAACCAGGTCGACGTTTCATAAAAAATGTTAAATGTTCGCGCGGCAGTTTTTTTCCCATTCCATTTTTATAGCTTCTAAAGCTTTTTCCAGATCTGCCTCTGAATATCCTTTTGAATATTTTTTCCCGATCTGAACCTTCAGCATTATTTTCTAAAAAAAAAGTACAATCTATGGCACTACCCAAATACTATAGTGATCGTCAGAGCTAAGAATTAAATTGTAACAAAAACAAACCTGATATGTTAATAGATACAGTTTAAAATCGATCAACACATTATTTGTGTAAGAATTTGACAGAAAAACCAAAAAATTTAAAAGTATAGAGATTGGCATACTGCCAATAATTATGTTGTCTAACAAATTAAGGTATAGTCATTGGCACCGATAAAAAAAAGGCGGTGTATTTATTTTACAAAATAACGTCTTAAAATACTCGTAGGTAAACTGATTGAATACTTGAATGTAAACTCACCTAAAAATCACCTTTTTCGCCTCGAAATCTATACACCATACCTACACTTTTCAGTAAATTTTAATAGACGTTTGACACATAATTAAGTGTTGCCAGCATATAAGATTGTATGTTCTACCAATTATTTATGTTGCTACAGCTTAAAAAACAAAAAAAAATATCGTTTTAAACTGTATAAATTAGTGAACTTCCAATCATTAGGGGAGTGCCAACATTAGTATTGTTTACCCCTACTTACTATTAAAACTGTTCAACATGTCTGTTTAAAGTAGGTTTTAATATACGCATACATCGTAGCACGGAAATGTTAATGCAACGTATGCTATTGTTTCTCTCGCTGATCTAAAATACACTACATTTTTCAACACTTATTTATTATGCTGCTAGCGATGTTTCTTTAAAAATGTGCAGTGTAGTACTGCAAAGCCGGACGCTGCAAGCCCTTTACAGGTTCAGCAAAAAATGTTGTCTGTACCACGTGTTAACACAATTGCTCCAAGCCTGAAATTTGTTTTTCGGAATAGTGAGTAGAATCGATGCCACTAATAAATTTATAAACAAAGTGATGACTACATTTTATAAGATGTAACAGTTTATTTATGAGACACTACGTAGTTCTTTGTATTTGTGCGTACAGCATTCGTTTTCAACCTTATTTGACGGGTAATAAAAGTTAAAAATATGATGTCCAACATGTCGACAGAGCCTTATGAAATGTTAATGAAAACAAAATTCCCCACTGCTATAGGCCTCTATAAGAACTCAGCTGAATTTCTATTGCGTAAAACCAGACGCAATAGAAATTCAATTGTCAGTAACCTCTACGAGTCTTCGTGACAGACAAGGGGATAACTTCTTTCCTCTCTCCACTGTTTAGTAACAAACACAATGCTACATTATAATACGAGTGTATTGTTACAGAAGATGTTGAATCTTATATCTGATCGGCTGGAGCGACGCGTGTGCGACGACGTGCTGGAGGTGGCCTGGTCCACCATGTGGAACGTCACCGATGAAACGCCGCAGAACTGCCAGCGGTTCCTCGAGAACCGCGGCATGGAGTACTTCCTCGCCTGCCTTAAGGTGAGCCTGAAATAGTCCATTGCTAGACACATGCTTCTATCATGGTCAATATCACATGAAAAAATCCTTTGCTCTCTGTATACCTATAACGCAGTGTAATAAGTAGTTATTTTTGGAAAATCCTTGAGGTAAATATATGCTAATATTGTTTAACGTAGCATAAGGATTATAATTTTGTTTTAAATTGTTTATATTTTTAAGTATAAGTGAGTTGAATTCTTTTACAATAGTTTTTTTAATTAGCACCCTTGTTTATATTTAAGTAAGTAAGAAATGATGTCCATCTCGCTATTGGAATAAAACGCAATGAACCTTAGTCTCACTAAGCCTATCTCGCTATTAGACTAAAACGCAATGAACCTTAGTCTCACTAAGCCTATCTCGCTATTAGACTAAAACGCAATGAACCTTAGTCTCACTAAGCCTATCTCGCTATTGGACTGAAACGGAATTGACCTAAGTCGCAATACGCCCACATCTCGTTTGGTCTAGGCATAACGCGACTTAGGCACACTGCGTTATAGGTATACAGAGAGCAAAGGGCCGCAGAACTGCCAGCGATTCTGGAGTACCACGGCATGGAGTACTTTCTCGCCTGCCTTTAGGTGTGGGCGTAGCCGTCCCACTTGGGCACAGGTTTTCTCATATGGACAATAGCACATTAAAAGATTGCGCCATAACCTACCACGTTGGATTCGTGAAACGTGATTGACGAGACGCCGCAGACGCCTAAAATAGGCTCACAACTAGGCACATACTTCCAACATGAACAATAGCGTTCTTGGAGATTGGGCCATGATCTACCACGTTGTCCCAATGCGGCTTGGTAGGTTTTAATTAATACCGCAGAACTTCCGACGGTTCCTGGAGAAACGCGGCATAGATTATTTCCTTGCCGGTCTTAAGGTGAGGGTGGTGATGTAGTCATCATCAGCCTATAATGTCCTACTGCTGGGCACTAGCGTTCCCATATATATACAGCATAATATGATCACAACCTACCACAATGACCCCATGTGGAACGTGACCGACGACACGCCGCAGAACTGCCAGCGGTTCCTGCGGGCCTATGCGCAACACGAGAGATGTCGCGGACGATATTCTCTCTTCCTTCGATGGCAGGAACGACAAACTATCTCGGTTACAGTTGTCAAAACTCGATAAAATTATGTTGCATGTTAGGGTTTGTAGATAAAAATACCACAGACAAGCAAAAACTACTATTATCTCTATTTGATCTGGATAATTGTTTCTTGCAAATAAAGGGGCATAAAAGACCCGTCAGTATTATACTCGTACATCCGTGTTTGTTCGTTTCCACCGTGGCGAACCCTTCTAACGCTGAGCTAGCTAGGAAACCTTCCATGTCCTTCCGGCGGAAGGATATGTAGGATTTGCTCTCGGTGATAGACCGCAACGAGAGTCGCAAGAGAGAGAGAGTGAGGAATTGTGTATGTCGGTCTTTTGTCTCGCATTATGTGGTTGCTACGTGAACACGTGTTTTATTGCTCCTAACACCAAGTCTAGATTTCTCAGCCACGACGAGTTCGATACGAACCAATGAGTGCATAAGGTGGGATAACAAGTGCGTTAAAATGTCGATAGGTAGAATATTATTAGGCCTGATTCATTCCGGCGCATGCGTACATTGCGGATGAATTCGTCGTTCAGTTCCACGCGGATCGTGATTCAGAGTGGTACAGTCAAGTCATGGATACAAATTTGAATTTGGTGGTTGCTGCCTATTTATTGAACAGCAGAAAACGTCGCCATGTTAGAAGATTTAAGCATATAATCGTTGCGAAAAGGCTTTTTTAAGGGGAATTAGTAACTTTATTTTCGGATTTGCAATTTGGAGACAACACTTTGCAAACATCCAGCCACGCCTTTAGTTTTGCTTTTTTTATATAAATCGTCGCGAAGTTTCCAAAGACATAACCGAAGTCGTATTTCTTGTATGACCCTCTCAGCTTGCACGTTTGCAGCCATAATGACGACAGTACTCACGTCCGCCCCGCACGACCGCCCGTCGAGCACTGAACAACTACATTATGACCAATAGGCGTCCGCGCGTAGACACCCGCGGTGCGGAGTAGCAACGCGGAGGGATTCCATCAGCACGCGGATAGCTCTCCGCGACGCGGGCGCTCCGTGTCGAACTGAACGCGCTGTATAGGCTCTACCGTCTGTCGCGGACATCCGCCTCAAAGGTTAACCGTAAAGTGTACTGTTCCCTACAGAGTTTCCCGGACAAGGAGGAGCTGCTGCGCAACATGATGGGCCTGCTCGGCAACGTGGCCGAGGTGGCGGCGCTGCGGCCGCAGCTCATGAACAAGCTGTTCCTCACCGTGTTCTATGACTTGCTCGACTCCTCCAGCGACGGCATTGAGGTACCGTTCGTTATCGTAATTTGACGACATTCACACACACAAGTGTGTGCGTAGATTTTCTCGGCCAGCCGTGATCGCGACGGCCAAGGATCGTACACGTTGATGATGACTTTCTCAAGGAGTCGCGTCCGGCGGGTTCGTAGCGTCGCTTTAGACCCCTTGAGACGTTGATAGTTGATGATGACGATTCAAATGATGAAAAATAAACACATTACTTTGTCACACTGATTTTAATAGGTAACAAGATTTGACTACTATAATTAACATGAAATGAATTTGAAAACCAATGAATGACTATAATTAATATTGAACTGGCATCCACACGCCTTGATGACAAAACCAATGAACAACTGATTTTACTAATCTAATTAATATTACATGGCGTCCACACGCCTTTGAATTTGAAGAAAACCAATGCATGGCCGACTGCCATCCTTTTTCACATCTATCTATAAACTAGACAGGTTTTTGATTGAATGACAAGTGATTTTTCCCTTTTTTTTTTTTGAACGTAAGATCGATAACGCAAAGGCGTTAAACATTAAGATGATACACAATGAAATATATACAAACATGTTAATTTTCGATAAACATTCCTCCCGCCACCAGGGGGAAATGAACTGAATACTTGAAGTCCTTAATGCGCTCTACTTATAGTAACAATAACACAATATGACTCATACACATGACTTAACTTTAAGAATGAAAACACTATATATACACAGAAGTGCAATGGTTAACTTAAATTACTTTCTATTGTTATCGGTAATTTACACAATTTGACCACTGGTCTTACAAGCTCTCCGCTTTGAGTCCTTAATTTAACTGATCTAACAATGTGATCTGATCCCTTAAACAATTCAATAACTCTACCCTTTCGCCAGTGAAGAGGGGGTGAGTTCTCGTCAATAATAAGAACTAAATCGTTGAGCTCTATATTGTTAATATGCTTATACCATTTATTACGTGACTGTAGTGTACTGAGATACTCAACATGCCTGCGCGACCAGATCGTCTGGTACAATTTCTGAATAACTTGAAAACGGGACAATCGCGACATTTTAGTTTCCTTCCAGTGAGCTTCTGGCAAGGCAACTAGTGGCTGACCTATGATGAAATGACCTGGCGTGAGAACCTCTAAATCACTGGGGTCCTCTGACATAGGCACAAGAGGCCGTGAATTAAGTATAGACTCTATTTTAGTAAATAGAGTTGACAGTTCCTCGAATGTTAAAATGGTATCGCCCACCTCTCTCTTGAGGAGGTTTTTAGCGCTTTTGACTGCAGCCTCAAATAGTCCCCCCATATGGGGCGATGCTGGAGGATTGAACTCCCAGCGAATGCTCTGTTTTCTGAACTCCTCCTTGAGGATAATCTGGTTGTCCAACAAGAACTGACTGATCTCCTTTAGATACGAATTAGAACCAGTAAAATTGGTACCTCGGTCCGATCTGATTAGTGAAGGCAGCCCTCGTCGGCTGACAAACCTGGTGAATGACGCGATGAAGGCCTCGATGGTCAATGCAGAGACCACTTCGAGATGAACAGCTTTTGTACCTAAACATACAAAAACACACAGGTAAGCTTTGAGTGATTTCGCATTTCTTAGTAAACTGCTTTTGACTAAGAAAGGTCCAGCAAAGTCAGTCGCTACGCCTGAAAATGGTCGTGCGGCCGTGACTCTATCAGCTGGTAGGTCTGCCATAAATGGTGGCTGAGATGAAGCATTGAACCTGAAACAAACTAAACAATTTCTTATGACCTTTGATACTTGACGTCTGACTGACGTAATCCAATACTCTCGCCGCAGTATAGCAATGAGCGCGTTTGTCGCCGCATGACAATATGACTTGTGATAATATTCTATAAGTAATTGACCCCACCTATGATCCTTAGGTATCAAATATGGATGCCTGGCTCCGTAAGGCAATGTTGATTTCCGTAGTCGGCCGCCGACTCGGATAAAGTGATCTTCA
The DNA here is from genome assembly GCA_963921215.1 of Scoparia ambigualis. Taxonomy (NCBI): domain Eukaryota; kingdom Metazoa; phylum Arthropoda; class Insecta; order Lepidoptera; family Crambidae; genus Scoparia; species Scoparia ambigualis. Next base: position 23,393,930 of record OY992501.1, on the reverse strand, counting down.
TCCACGAAGACACTTAATTTCTGTAGCGATTTACAGACCAATTTTCCTTGCTTGATTAATATAATTTCATCTTTATATGAATCCATTTGAATTTTCTTAATCCAATGTCTGGTTGCTTCACGAGTCTCGTCTAATGAGAGTGTAGAGTTAAGATTCCGTCTTTCTTTAGGCAATCTAATATCTCGGCAAAATCTAAGTACCAATGAGGTAATATTGATGAGCTTACTGAACGAGCTGACACGTGATAACAGCGCATCTTCCCATGGTTCGACAGGGGTAACAAGATTGACCAATTTCTTGAATCCAGGTAAATCGTAAGGCATAGTAACTGGTAACGCAGGCCATTGTGACTCCTCCTTAAGTAACCAGTCTGGGGACCACCATAAATTGAAATGTATGAGATCTTCAGCCGCCATGCCTCGTGAGGCGACATCTGCAGGGTTTAATTCGGAACGTACATGTCTCCATATCATAGAACGTTTTGAATTTTGAATGTCTTGAACTCTGTTACATTCGAATGTTTGAAGCATGTATGGTTTTGTGTTTATCCAAGATAACACGATTGTGCTATCTGACCAAGCATTGATGCTGTCAAATTGAATTGAACTGTCATATGACTCTGATACATGATTCAATAATTTGAACACTAGATGAGCGGCACTGAGTTCCAGTTTTGGTATCGTTTGCTTTGATCTCTGAGAAGCTACTCTTGATTTAGCTATAAGTAAACGTACCATGACATTTCCTGACGCGTCCACGGTCCTGAGGTTCGAGACGCTCGCGGCAAAACCAGTCTCTGCAGCGTCTCCGAATCCGTGAAGTGAATATGAGACAGTCTGTGGCAGTGCAACACATCTAGGTATCTGCAAGTTTGACAAATAATTAAGGTCTTGAATGAGTTCGTCCCACTGACGACATTGACTATTACTGACAGGTTCGTCCCATTTGACTCCATCTGAAAATAGTGTCTGAAGAAACACCTTGAATCGAAACACAATAGGCGCACAATATCCACACGGGTCATACAGGCGTGCTATTGTACTAAGGATATGACGCTTAGTAATTGCTTGTCCTAGCGGTACATTGATCTGATATGACATTGAGTCTGATACTGGGTCCCATTGAATACCTAATACTTTAATAAAGCTTTTATCGTCAGTATCAAACAGATGGGGCAGCTCGCAGTGTTTCTGCGGCAAATCCTGCAGTAATTCATTGCAATTGATGACCATTTCCTGAGCTCATATTTGGCGCTTTTTATTAGTGCGATGAGTTCTGATTTGAGGTGTTGAGCCTCTGATAACGAGTCTGCGCCCGTGAGAATATCGTGTGTCTCGTCTGATGACGGTTGAAGATGATGATTCATGATGACTAGCCTCCCAATCATCGGCGGTAACGCAGGCCATTGTGACTCCTCCTTAAGTAACCAGTCTGGGGACCACCATAAATTGAAATGTATGAGATCTTCAGCCGCCATGCCTCGTGAGGCGACATCTGCAGGGTTTAATTCGGAACGTACATGTCTCCATATCATAGAACGTTTTGAATTTTGAATGTCTTGAACTCTGTTACATTCGAATGTTTGAAGCATGTATGGTTTTGTGTTTATCCAAGATAACACGATTGTGCTATCTGACCAAGCATTGATGCTGTCAAATTGAATTGAACTGTCATATGACTCTGATACATGATTCAATAATTTGAACACTAGATGAGCGGCACTGAGTTCCAGTTTTGGTATCGTTTGCTTTGATCTCTGAGAAGCTACTCTTGATTTAGCTATAAGTAAACGTACCATGACATTTTCTGACGCGTCCACGGTCCTGAGGTTCGAGACGCTCGCGGCAAAACCAGTCTCTGCAGCGTCTCCGAATCCGTGAAGTGAATATGAGACAGTCTGTGGCAGTGCAACACATCTAGGTATCTGCAAGTTTGACAAATAATTAAGGTCTTGAATGAGTTCGTCCCACTGACGACATTGACTATTACTGACAGGTTCGTCCCATTTGACTCCATCTGAAAATAGTGTCTGAAGAAACACCTTGAATCGAAACACAATAGGCGCACAATATCCACACGGGTCATACAGGCGTGCTATTGTACTAAGGATATGACGCTTAGTAATTGCTTGTCCTAGCGGTACATTGATCTGATATGACATTGAGTCTGATACTGGGTCCCATTGAATACCTAATACTTTAATAAAGCTTTTATCGTCAGTATCAAACAGATGGGGCAGCTCGCAGTGTTCCTGCGGCAAATCCTGCAGTAATTCATTGCAATTGATGACCATTTCCTGAGCTCATATTTGGCGCTTTTTATTAGTGCGATGAGTTCTGATTTGAGGTGTTGAGCCTCTGATAACGAGTCTGCGCCCGTGAGAATATCGTGTGTCTCGTCTGATGACGGTTGAAGATGATGATTCATGATGACTAGCCTCCCAATCATCGGCGAGTAGTAACAATGTTCGAATTGCAATGAATGGACTTGATCGTAGGCCGTAGGTATTAGTATTCAACTCATATACCTGAATTTGGTCAGACGGGTCCTCTCTCCACAAGATGAGCTGGTACTTCCTGTCTTCAGGGTGCATCCAGGTCATTCGAAACATCTGCTTGATGTCGGTCGTGAAGACTATTTAATGCCGTCTGAAATTTAACAATATTTGGGTAATATCATTTTGAAGTGGTGGACCGGTGTGAAGACACTGGTTTAGTGATGTTCCTGTTGATGAACGAGCACTCCCGTCGATACGTCCCGAAGTACACGGATCTTATCCGTTCCCTTTTTGAATATGCCATGATGAGGGATGATGAAATGTTCGGAGTCTAACTGAAAGTCCGATTTTGACATATGACCGAGAGTTTCATATTCCTTCATGAATTCTTTGTATTTACTTGCGAATACTGAATTTTTTGCCATCTTTCTTTCTAAAGATCGCAATCGTTGAATGGCTAAAGCCTTTGATTCACCCAATGGTGGCCTTGTTGAAAGTAATGGTAACCTAACCAAATATTTGCCATCTGGCATACGTTGAGTACTTGAATTATACAACCTTTCACATTCCAAGTAATCCGGATGAACAGCTGGCTTCGAAGGGGGCTGTTCCACCTTCCAAAACTTTTCTAAGACTTCCTCCAGTCTGACTGCATGGAGTCCATAGTCTTCTACTGAAGTGCCTGCCGACTGGTCGGGTGATGTGACCGTCGATGGTGACTGTTGAGTGTGTCGCTCCCATGATGACGTGACCGAAACATGATCCATAAGCCGCTATCCCTGGAATGTTGGTTGAAATCTTTGAACCATCAAGTACATAATTGAGCACATCTGTACCAAGTATGATATCTACATCTCGAGCTTTATCAAAGTTGCTATCAGCAAGAATAATATTTGATGCCTTTAACTGATTCTTTAATTTAATATCATATGGTGGAATATTTCCTGATAATGTGAACATAACCATTGCCCGGGTACCAACTATTGGTAAATGAGCTCCTACGGGTTTAATGACTAATTTTACAACAGTGCCCGGTGTATTAACAGCTTGATGACCTACTCCATAAAGAGTATTACTATTACCCTGTTGGTGCAATTTTAAATGATGAACTAATGATTGTTTGATGATTGAAACACAGGCGTCTGTATCTAACAGGGCCCGGACCTTGACAAATTGACCATCACCTGACCTGACCATTACTATTGCAGTAGGACAAATAGTTATGGGAAGTGATGGTCCCATAGATGCACCAACAGTTACCTGATCTAATGCCTTATCAGGGCTCATCCTTGACCCAAACCTGAGTGAATGAAAGGTGGTCTGAGCCAGATGTGCTCTGTCACCAACTCGTGGCCTTGGCTGGTGATGAGCCATGGACTGCACCGTTGGAGCCTCATGATGATGATGTGCTGAAGATGGGTTCGCTTCTTCCTGGATCACACCAGTGATATGCACTGGTGGTGTTGGTGAGACATGACGCGCTTTTGACGAAGTTGGCGTGTCCCGACCACCTGCTCATTGGGTGACCAGTCGAGCAGCTGGTTGATTTTGCTGCCGGGGAGCACCGATGTTCTCATCTGCGTTGCAAATGAGTGAGTTATGATCCTGGGAGCCACAATGAGAACACCAGTTCCTATGAGTACAGTCACTGGCATAGTGCTTCCTCAAGCATCGATAGCAGTGTCCCGACTTAGTCGCCCACGACTTACGACCAAATCGTGACAACTGTTGAAAGGCAGGGCACCTATAAAGTGAGTGTCCCTGGGCACTACAAAATGAACATGAAGGCCTCACCTGACGAGCTGATGATCCTTGATCTGTTGATGATGACATCACCTGATTGGTTTGATATGCCTTGCCTGATGTCACCCGATGTTGACTTGATCGCGGCGCTGGTGGACGCACCGTTGGTAGTGAAGCCAGAGGTGGTATCCTGACAGGCTCGGGTGCTGATGCCACTGTCAGCTGCAGTCGGCACTGTTCGTCCAACAACTCCATTAGTTGACTAATGGTAAGCAAAGCATCAGGATTCGTGCCGTAGCGTTCCTCAAACAGTGACCGCAGCTTAACAGGCAGTTTCTGTAATGTTAAATACAATATAACATATGACCACTCTTTGACAGGCTGATCTAGCTTTTCTAACGCCTGAAGGGCTTCTTGAAGAGGATCATAAAATTGTGAACGCAGGTGAGTGACTGATGATGTGATGATAGGTAAATTTACTATCCTACCGATATAAGCATCAAGTAGTAATCTAGTATTCTGATACCTAGACTTAAGTAAATTAAGCGCCACTGAATAATTCTTGTCATCTACCGGCAGCTGTCTGACAATGTGAAGGGCTTCACCTGACAATGATGATCTAAGATAATAGATATAATATAACCAATGAATGAAATAAGTCATAGAATGGAACCCAGTCTATGAGGTTACCGGAAAACTTGTGAAATTCTATAAGTGGTAATTTGGCCATTACCTGGTTTGATGTGAACTTGTGTGATTTTGAAGTACCAGCGGTTGACTCCGACGACGCCTGGTCCAGTTTTATCAATATTTCGTTGACCTCCGTGAATTGCACCTCGAACAGCGACATGTCTGTTTCAGACACTTCGTCGCTAGAAAAACCCAATAATGTTTCGTAGGCCAAAACCAAATCTTTATAGTAGGTATTAAAATGCCGTTTTGCCACTGAAGCAGAGACAGACCCAGTTTGTTCGTCGATCGTCGCGGCAAAATCCAACAACATTCTATGATGAGTTCTAAACTGATTTCTTGTCCTACGCGAAGCCATGATGACTATCTACTGACTAATGCACGTAATAAACAGTAACACTTGAGATAAGTTCCACTTGTAACAAACTTAAAACTAACGAAACATAAATTTAGAATATGTAAACAAACAAGATAACCTAGTTATTTAATTGACAGACACTTGACATGACAGTGACATTGACTGAATGAGTGATTCAATATTCGTAAAGATTGAATGAAGTTAGACCGATTGAGATTGGTTTGATGAGAATGAATGTACTTACATGAATTATTGGCCAATCACAACACAATAACACTAACTTATGAGTCCGTAAGAATGGGTGAACCGCAGCGCGCGCCCTCTTGCGTCGGCTGTCTGTGTTCCCGTTGCGTAGCGTAGCGATGCGATACAAAATTACAAAATGGCGTATCTTTATCTTCAATAAATACGCCCCGTCGAATCTCGACCCTTTGATGAAGGTGATAATTATGATGAATTATTACGAACACTGAATTTAAACACTGAAACACTCCGAGATTGACTTGATATTCGGTATTTCACACTGAACTTATAATCTTGACGGCAGCTTAGACGCGAGTTTGCCGGCAATGACCTTGGACGGCAACCGCGTGTCCAGTACCTATAATGCTGTTTATCCCTTCCTGGGCTTAAACGATTCCCGTCCTGGGTTCCACCAAAATATTGTGCGTAGATTTTCTCGGCCAGCCGTGATCGCGACGGCCAAGGATCGTACACGTTGATGATGACTTTCTCAAGGAGTCGCGTCCGGCGGGTTCGTAGCGTCGCTTTAGACCCCTTGAGACGTTGATAGTTGATGATGATGATTCAGATGATGAAAAATAAACACTTTACTTTGTCACACTGATTTTAATAGGTAACAAGATTTGACTACTATAATTAACATGAAATGAATTTGAAAACCAATGAATGACTATAATTAATATTGAACTGGCATCCACACGCCTTGATGACAAAACCAATGAACAACTGATTTTACTAATCTAATTAATATTACATGGCGTCCACACGCCTTTGAATTTGAAGAAAACCAATGCATGGCCGACTGCCATCCTTTTTTACATCTATCTATATACTAGACAGGTTTTTGATTGAATGACAAGTGATTTTTCCTTTTTTTTTTTGAACGTAAGATCGATAACGCAAAGGCGTTAAACATTAAGATGATACACAATGAAATATATACAAACATGTTAATTTTCGATTAACACAAGTGACAAGGTTCAATTCCCGGTCGGGTCGGGTCAATTTAGAAAAACTGTTTTTCTAGTCTGGGCGTTTTCTATGTAAAGATTAAAAAGAAGCTTTACTTGGGCTAGATAATTGGTGTGAGCGTAGAAAGTTATAGAATAGAATATTCTTTATTGTACACTAAAAAAACAGAAAATTTAAAATATTACAATTTAAAAGAAGTCGTACAATGGGCGGCCTTATCACTAAAAGCGATATCTTCCAGGCAACCTAGGGATGGAGACAATAGACATCAGATACAGTTATCATCATTCATCATTATCATCAGCCTATAAACGTCCCACTGTTGGGCACAGGCCTCCCACATGCACAATAGCACATGGGCAGATTGGGCAATAACCATCCGCGCTGGCTCAATGCGAGTTGGTAGGTTTCAACGACTGCCATCTTACGATAACAACCGGGACCAACGGCTTAACACCTAGTGTTAGTGAAAAATTTAAACAAAAAGTAAAATTAAAATCTGCGAAAATTATGAAATATTGTTGACGCTTTATTCTGTGGAATATACCCGATGGAAACACTATTTGATAAAGTTGGCTCTATAGAGTAAATTCACAAAGTTACATATTTTTGTGTCATTTTATCTCCTTTTCTAGGTTTTATTCTTAAAATAAGTGATTTGATATTATGAGTTATTTTTCAAAATGAAGTTCATAGATAACTTGAGGTATTGTAACCGCTCGTTTTTTTTTATTATATCTATCAATTTTTTTAAATATAAAACGCGCCTTTTCGTGCCGCTTCGCTATTATACCCGTCCCTTACCGTCGTACCGTCGAGAGAGCGAGAGAGAAGCGCTCGAAATACCTCCCCAAAGCACGGGGGAGCTCGAGATGTTTTAAATTCGGTCACCCATCCACTGACCCGGCATTGCTAAAGACAATCTTAAACCGAACACTACCCCGTAACTGGTAATGGCAATATAGATGCCACCATAATTTGAACCTTATTCAGTTGTAATAGGATGGAAAACCAATAAAAAATTTAATGCTGTACCAGTTAAAGGGTAAAACCGCAGCGCCACGGAGCTACTCAAGGTACCATTAGCTACTACTTAATGTTGCATCTTGCTTCAGAGCTGTTTGGTGGTGGCTCGTTATTCAAAAAGCTAATTAAATCAAAGATATTTATTAAAATAATACTACCAACTCATCACTTCTCTTAGGTGTCGTAAAATGCGACTCGAACTGAAAACTGCACATACATCCGCCAGCGTAAAGCGGCGTTGGGCTCACCGCCTATCGTGCTCGGCACGTGTGCAGTTCCTGTTTGGTACCTAAAGCATGGGCTGTGGCAATGCGCTGCTTTTGCGGTCCTCATTGCGTAGTTTAGATAATAGTCGTGAGTAAGTATGTAGGATGTCGGACTCCGTCGCTTTACCAGTCTAAAGGTCAAATCCCTTGCACACCGCGTCGTTATTTTTTGCGGGCACGTACCCGGGCGGTCGGTGCGCTTCATACGAAAATCGCTGCAAAGTGGTAAAGCGTCGGTGACATGCAAACTTATCTTGAAACCTGACAGATAGTTTTTGATAATTTTGTGAAATGTGACGTCACATGAAGCTCTATCGTGGCCGCCCCTTGCCGCCCGTGTAATCGGTGTCTTGTAATCCACAGATAAAAAATCATTGAGTTAAAAAATCGCAAATTTATTTTGTAAAAGTAAAATATTTACAAATTATCTTTTTAAAAAAACTATTGGAGAATAATTATCGTTAAATCATAAACTACCATTTTCGACATATTTAATATTTTATTGTTACAACTGTCAAATAGCCAATTATGCTACCGTGGACTTTACATAAATGTGGCATAAATTACTTGTGTAGATACATCACGCCCCTTTCTCTGAGGGACAAAGGCTCAGCAGTGAGACCTGCCGTGCCTCTTAGATGCGCCCTTGGGTTTCACGCTCTCGATCCGACTCGAACCCCCCAGAGAATCTGGGAGGGGATCGGAGATTCGCTTGCGAGATGCCATCCTCCGCCAGAAACCCTCTGGGGAATTTCGGTCTCACGGCTTGAAGTATCTGTAAGTTTCTCGCCGCTCCTAAACAAGGTTAAGCTGTAAAGGTCATCTGCGAACGACAGCAAGCAGAGTCCAAAAAAAAGAGAAGATCAATTAGGCCACAGCTGGGCAAAGGCATTCATAATCAGCTTGGGAACAGTATTTTTATTTATTTATTTTTACATTTTAACTTAAAATATGACATTGAAATGAAACACATTTTTACGGATTAACTCTCGTTTAATTTACTATTTACATAGTTTTTATATTATCCTGACGTTTCGAACCCTTTACAGGGTCCGTGGTCACAGGGAGACAGGTGTTGGTCGTCCCATAGTTAGAAGTAATTTGCCTACCGTCAATCCTTTTTATATTTAACCGGGTGCGTTCAAGTTTACACAATACGAGCTAACAATATTTTTAGGTCTGGCAATGTGTTGCTGTTGGGGCTGGGATTTGACAACAGCAACACATTGCCATATTTTGTCCTTATGTGGGCATATTATGGGCTTCAAATGTCAGATGATCGATCGATCCCCAGATCGATTTCGACCAAGGCGACTATTTCAACTCCGCTGTAACTGTCGCTCGTGAGCTCGCATGTGACTTACGTACCCTATTTTCTTGGTAAAGATTTTTCGGGCACGTAAGCACTCCATTTATCATATTATAATTAACTGCCGCAGGTGGTCGGGCTTTTAATTGGTCCCTTTTGGTGTCCAGCTGAAGCCGACGCCTTATACTTCGTAGTCTTGAACTTTGGTTTTATTTAACCAAACCCATAAACAGTGTAAGTGCGAGAGAGCACATGATGTGCGCTGTTTCATTCGCACGTTTCATTGCACCGTCTGCCACGAGTCTTTGCGTTGACAATAGTTCCTTACGCTTACCAAAATAATTAAACTATAAACACTTTACCCATTTACCCAGGTGAGCTACAACGCCGCCGGCGTGCTAGCCCACATGGCATCAGACGGCCCCGAAGCCTGGACGGTGGAAGAGCCCGCGCGCGAAGAAGTGCTAGCTCGCGTCGCCGCCGCCGTGGAGCGCTGGGACTTGCGAGCGGAGAGGAACATCAACTACCGCTCCTTCGAGCCGATACTGAGCCTGCTGCACGCGCACCACACGCCGCAGTGCCAGCACTGGGCGGTGTGGGCGCTTGCCAACCTCACCACCGTTTATCGTGAGTACAGCGTTACCAACATAACACTACCAAGCATATTTTACCAACATAACACTGCTAAGAATATTTTGGTTCGCTGGGATTTGTGATTTTCGCGCCTGGGATTTGCGAGCCGACAGGAACATTAATTACCGCTCCTTAGCTGTTGATTTGTCTTTGGAAGACACACAGCACATGAAAAGATAGCCAATAACATGTTTCCACGTTTGAAAAGACCGACACCACCAAGTATATTTTATTTAATCCTCCACTCTGGTGAGCACTATAATATAAGCCTTCACATCAATTTATGTTTGGTGATATGGATTATTATATTCCTTATTCCAATCGTGTAAAGTTTAAAGTATGGTAGGAACGCACTTAATAATATGCTTGTTTGAAGCTCTGACACACTAGCGGCCGCCGTCTATATATATAATAATAATATATAGACAGCAATATTACAATTAACAACAATCAATAAATATAAAAACTAACATGTTAGTTTTTTCAACAAAATTATCTTACAACTCGGTAATTAAACTGTATGAATAGTGTGTCGCATCTGCGCGCTTGGACATTTCTATGACAACTAAGCCCCACACCACGGTACAAGTATCATTGTACCGTGCCCGCAACGCACCACGCATGAGATGCCCGCTGTCATCTAACTGTGCACATTTATTGTATGGGACGTCTTCTCTAGTTTATTTACCTCAATGCTTAAAGGACAATTCACATATATCCGTGAAGTCACAGTTCCGACATAGTACCGGCACAATGTCGAAATATTCTTTCATACATTCTCTATGAACGCATCCCCACTTGTCAGTGTCAGTGACGACACAGTGCTGTCAGTGTTGACGCTGCTCTTCTTCTTCGTCTAAAGCAATAGCTATCATTGCTACCTCCGTAGTATTTATCAGACGTTTTCACTGAAGATCCGTGAGCAGGTACTGACATTGGTGAATTGAATCAACGCAACACTGTAGCACTGATACTGAACTGAGCTGAACTGGACACGTTGACGGAGCTGTGACTTCACTGATAAGTGTGTATCGACCTTTAATAATCCAAAAGTGCATTTCGTTGAAAGCTGCGTACCGTTTGCAGCGGAGAAGTACTGCAGCTTGGTGGAGGCGGAGGGCGGCCTGCAGCTGCTGAACGACTTGCTGTTCCACCCGGCGCCCTACAAGATGATCAAGGATCTCGCGCGCACCGTCATCGGCAACTGCATGTGGCTTCTCGCACACCACCCCGGAATACCCTTCGTCGATCTGAGCGCGCTCACGGCGGACAATTAACTAAGGGACTTCTTTGAGGAGATACAACCTCAGGTGCGTGATTAGCAAATTTTTGGATTTCTCGTGTATTGCCTGCTGCTATTCATCGCGGTTTGCGTAATGACGGTGTATGCCGCGTTGACGCAGTAAGCCGGCCTCTTCATTGAGAAATCAGCGAATACGCACCCTCTCCCCCCCCCCAGAGAACTATGGACGCCTCATGTGGACGTTCGCACTAGTGTTTAGGACCTTGGTGTATTGTGTGGGTGGAATGTGCTGTCCTATCGTTTCATTTAATGTCCAACACGGTTTGTGGTATTTTCACTCTTCGTCGAGCTTATAACTTTTGAAAATGGAAAATTATGTCCCCCTAAATGTTTAAGGAAATAATAAATATATGTAGCGCATTATCTCTTGTTGATTAAAACATATTATTATTGATAGACGAGAAAATATATTATGGAAGAAAACTTTTCTGGCAATGAAATAATTTGCTTTGTGTTTATTTGTACCTTGATCTGTATCATAAATTATAAAATTCAGTTTATGATTGTAGCTTATAGAATTATAATTTATTTTAAAACTAGTATAATTTTAATTACTTCTTATTTAATAAACTTGTATCAATCAATACCTAAAATGTTAAATAATATAATTTGCTAATTTAAAGTTTGAGTGCAGATTTTTAATTATGGCAAAATAAATTTATTATATTTGTATACAATTTAGTGTTTTTAGGAAACACAATATTTTGTAGCTATCTACTTTTATAACATTTAAATAGAAATAAAACCAATTAATAACTAAGGTAATTTTCATCATATGAATTGTCTACATCCAAATTATAATTGTCTATATCCACGACCCATGTCGTCATAATATACAGAAAGATGTTTGCAGTTTCATATCATGAATAGGAATTTAATTGATGGGGTTTTAGATTGTTTCTTTGTGGCAGTTATAATTTTAGTTGTACATAAATGAAATTGTGTTCTCACAGTCAGCATATAATCGTCATAATTATGGTAGAGATATTATTAAGTTGATAATAAGCATCACCACCATTTGTGTGCAATCAGACATAATCATACCAATAAATGTGTTAGCATTGCATTGTTAACAGACATTAATATTACAATAAATTTATTAAACATTAACTATATAAAATAAATGTTAAATCACTTGCTCTATGAATTCTAATGGGAGTAATGTGAGCGCATAACCGCATCTTAACGCCCAATATAATATTGTCCATGGCGCATGTCTATTATTCTATTCTCAACTTCATAGAAAACATAGCTTAGTAATTTTATGGAATAATCATAATATTAATACTAATTAATCAACCAAGTCAATGTCGTATTATGAATATAGTATTAACATTACCTATCGTGTATGCCATGATAGTGTGTATGTGTTACAATATATTATCCACTTTTCGTTTAGTCGTAAGGCACTAATAGTCATTATAATACATTACATAAATGTCGTAGAGAGTCAGTGTTTAACTTTTTGCCGCTTCACGATGTCATATAGCTGTGTTTTCTATAATTATCAAGTGTTTAAAAGTTTTGAAATAATCTGCATGTATTAACGTTATAATAGATGTAACCATTACTCATACAGGCAGTGAATGTAATAGAATATAGTATTTCGCCATCTTCACAATAGTAATTATACTTTACTTTTTTAAGTCCATCCTTTTCGTTGTATAGCTCATAGTTATTTATTTCAATTATTTTTTTATTATTATCTCTACGACTTCTATTCTATTAGCTGGATGTCCTTAGAAGGTTGTTAGCGAAGACTGTGGCCGGATCTACCAGTATCATCAAATTTTAAAACATGTGTGTCAGTGGCCTGACTTTGACACAAGGGCTCTAACAAATATTCTATACTTCTTATTATTTATTTCCATTACTGATTCTAATGATGTTTTTTGAAAAAATACAGGTGCACAATATTGAAATTTACAATTGCAATCAGTATCGTGCTCAAAACGCCTTCAATGAATTTAGTAAAAATACATGTCAATCAAAAACGATTTAAAAGCTGGGAAGGAATATTCTGCAGACAATTAAAAGTGCTTGGAGATATTGCGGTGCTAAAGGTGGAATTTGGGAACGCGCGAACCGGTGTAAGATGTCATTATGAAAAAATACTTTGTTATCAAATGTGATTTCTTAATAGCTCTCACTATAATCTTCTTCTTCCATATTACTTAATAAAAATCAATAACCATGAATGCTTGTTCGCACATCACTTCAGAACGGCTGCACTTATTTGGCTAAATCTTTTTTTGTTGTGTCAGTACAAGGTTAGTATGAAATTATTTTTTTTGAAATTCCGGTTCGACGTCCGGGCTAACGGGGCCGGCGTTTCACGCAGACAAAGTTGCGGGCGTAATTTATTTTTCTGTATCTATAATTGCAAAGTTGTCAGAAGAGTACAGTCGCTAAAATAATATCAATGGAATGAGCCACAAATATTTGTAGTTGACTATTCTTTGTAAGTATTATTTATTCGGTTTAAATATAAAGCGTTTCGGAAATAGTTGCTGATGTTAAATTACAGGGCACTTACACTAGGTCTAATACGCATGCCTAGATTCCACCTTAAGGAGGATTGTTTGCTTGTTTGTTTAACACATTGATTGGTGAAACTATTGATGATTTTGATATAAGGACGTTATGTATCACGTACTGCCGTGTTTTTGTTATCTAATTATTTTATCGAAAATTTAAATGTTGAAATGTATTAATTATTCTAGAAGCCTTAACTCTTTTTAAACATTTTAGTGATTAATATAATAAGTCATCAATAAAGAAAGTAAATAATAGGTAATGTGGTTTTTTTCACTTCAAGATGAATGCGAGTAAGTTATGTAATGTTAGGCCTCGCACCCTGCCCAGTGGACTCGAGTTAGTTGCCTCGCGCCTAACCGTCCACAATACTGCATACTGCACCGGCGCATATAAATACAGATACCCACGTGACCAGTCGTTCGTTCGTTGTTTCAAGAGAGTTCAAAAAGTTACGACGTAACTCTGCGAACAGCGAAGTGAGGTCAGTTTTTTAAACATGTGTGATGTTTTTTTTTTGATAATTTATTTCTTGACCATGGATACCTACTAGTCCTTCAGTCGAAATAATAGAGTTCATTTATTATGCTTATAAAATGATAATGAGTGATGATAATAAGCTAAATGATATTCCCCCCAAATTCCTTGAGTTCCAGTAAAGATGTGGGACTTTACTGAATCTCACACGCACTTCTTCAGAGAAATTGAAAAGTGATGTTGCACTGTTTTGTTTTATTTGCCAACACTCATGCACGTTCACGAACACTTAACGGTTAATAATCCACCATTATTTCACATTAATATTCGACAAAACACAAATTTTAGAAAATAAGACAAAACTACAGACATGACGCTTCACTTTCCCGCCAAGAAGAATTTAGGTTAGGTGTTTAGGAACACCTAACCTAAATTACCCCAAAAGTACAAAAATAATGTTAAAAATTAGCAACGTTATTTTAATGTTATTAATTAATAACGGTATCATCATCATCATTACATATTATAAAGTAAAGTCGCCGTTTTCCTGTGTCTGGCACCACTATTATTCTAAACCACTCATGGATTTTTATGCGGTTTTCACTAATTGAAAGAAGTGATAACTGAGGATGGTTTTTGTAAATAATTTGTAGATATTTTGTTTAAAATAGCTGAAGTATGACGGTAATGTTCGCGTGCTAGTATGATATAAATAAAAGTGATCCATTCCGACGTAAGCTGTCGGTAGAAAGTAGTGGCGGTAGAAGAAGGAAATGGAAAAAGTGTTTCAGAAATAAAACTTGTTATTATTTATCCAAATTATATAAATAATAATCATTATGTTGAATTAATTTCTTGTATGCTTGCTTTTACTTCCACTGATTTGAAAATTGTTTGTAACATATGGTGGAACCTAAAGGCCTGCGACACTGTTTTGTGTTTTCTAACATCTAACAAATCTAATATCTAAAGTTGGGTAGCATCCGACCACAGAACACATCCGACTTTGGCCACGCGGCGACCGGCCGTATGCGACTGGTAATCAGGCACATTAAAGTATTTAGTCGCAAGAAAATTTTATATTCTAATTATTAAAATAAAAAAGTGCAATGCAAACATCCTGGAAACTGAATATTTTCAAATGTAGTAAACCTTATTCTACAATAAAATTTGTAAACTTAATGTTCTTCCAACAGGTGCTTAAACTTATTTGACTATTATTAACTATAAAGTGTAATACATCAGCTACAGCTATTTTAAGTTTCTCTTTATCAACTGGTATTCTTTTTTTACGCCTTAGGCTTTATATTTCCGCGGCCTGGTTTCCTAAAAACAAAAACAACATTTAATTGACAGATAATTTTGACATAAGGTAGATTTGATCATCTCTAAAGGGTAGACATGCGCATTGTAGTTCACTGAGGTGAAAAGAGAGATACAGTTTGTTACGATACGACGAACTACATCTTTCATTTAGTTCACTAGTTCATTTAGTTCGCCGTTTCAATCAGCTCCTCCAAACACGAACTAATCGACTTTATTGATCATTCTTTCTATCAGATTATCTCTGAATCTTTTTTAGCACAATACCGCACTTAGTTAACTTTACATTAATAACTAAAGCATAATTGGTTTCCTTCATACTTGACAGGCTTAGGACTGTCAACCTTTAGTCATACATAATAAATATATAACATATAACTTTAATAATTTGTTTCGGGTTGTTTATGTATAGTCAACTACATCTTATCAACCTAAAGAAACAAATTTCCTCAACTGATTTTTTTAAGAATGTTACATAGAGGTCACGTTATTAGGTAGGTACTTAAGTTATTATTACCAAAAAACTACGTATTCGGTCACACAAATGAGATGACAAAATACAACTAACTAACTACCTATTTTCAAATTCTCGCTCGAGCGAAATGTAAACAAACAAAGTATCTGTTTCACTTTTTAATACGAAGAAAAAACGAGACAGCCGACAATCGACACTCGCCTCCGACCGTAAGAAGCTGCACGCGCCGAACTGAGGCGAGCGTGAGGAAATTTACTTCGCTTCGAACGAAAGAACTGGGCACTGAACGGCGAACTAAATTTAACTACAGATACAGTCAGAACCATAAAGTTACTATACCTAGCGGAAGTATAGTAACTTTATGGTCAGAACGGTACTGAACGAAAGATGCACTGATAATGTTGTAATGAACTAGTTCATTCTTATCTCTCGTTCGCGAACTACACATCTCTACAGGAGACACACATGATCCCTGGGATCATATAACCCCCACAGAAAAGGACCAAGTCTCCCCAAGCATACTTTGGTTAAAAACATGTTTCTTTGCGAATCAATTTACCACTTATTTCATGGTAAGTCTTAAAGGATAAAAACATTTCCAGGAAGCAGTTTCATAGCATCATATTAAACAAATTTATGTAGTCAAAACTTACCGAAAATTAAATATTTTAACACAACAAATTTTCCACTACCATTTGTAAACCTTTGACATCTTCCAAACGAAATCATGACAGAAAATAAACATTAACATGAACGAATAAGTATAGCCAATCTAAAAAACTGTAACACGCTTGCTTGGCTCGTGAATGAAGGTTACCAAGTGTCCCTTAGGGAACAAGTGTACCCAGCTTCCACGGGATACAGCGTTTTTGCATATCATAAAATAATAACGCTCCACGTTTACTACATTTATTAGTTAAGAAATTCTTAGTCGTACGTAGTTTACTTCAGTTCACACAAGCGTTGTAATATCAATTATCGTTTACGCCAATTTAAAAAGTCTAAATTCTTAGATTTTTGGCATTTTCATGCGAATTTACCGCCATTAAAACCATAAAGTTACTATACCCAAACCGGCGGCTTACTGCGTACGCGACAGACGAAAGAGTGTGTTGTATTTGGCTTTGCTGTAACCGTATAACCACAGCCATATAATAGAAGCGTATAACCGATTTTCTCCACGTGACTGGAGCCGTTTTGAAACGTCAGTGGAACGAATTTTAGTTATTAAAATAGAATTAGATCATTATTGTTTCGAATCTGGATGTGGATACATTGCAGATAATAGAAGCAAATTTAGAAAAAACAAGGTAAGAAAAAACTGCTTTACGGCAAGAAAATAAAAAAAAGAAGGAAGTGGGTGAATCTTATACCAACAATAAAGGAGAATTAGTTGAAGTTAAAGAGAAATCAATAAAATCTAATCTAGGGATAGGAAAAAAGTGTGGAAATGAGTGTGGAAAGAAATACCCGAGGAAGACGCTAAAGTTTATTTTCATATCTTTGAACTTGATTACGATTATTTTATTAGTGAAGGCGAAGGACGAAGAAAAAATTGTCAAAAATATATTTTAAATACATTGGACGTAACTCTACGATTTATTCTCTTCATATTAGAAACGATGGTTGATGGGCAAGCGAACACTAATGAAAGTGGAATAAATGGTGGGTAAAATCAAACTAAAGAGGAAGTAATGGAACAAGCAAGAGATTTTAAAGAATCTTTGCCAACGATATCATCGCATTATTTCTGAAGCGAGTATATTTTACTGAAGAAATTTAGAAATGTGTAGTTATTAACCTATTTGTGATTTGTTTCGAGCGATCTTAAGATCTAACGATTGGTGAAGATTAATGAAAATGGTACCATTTTGAAGGCTTTACTGTAAGCTTAAATTGATACCATATTTATTTAAATTAAACTCATGTTTCAGGAGCTATCCTTTTAAGTGACGGAGTAAGAAAACAGACATAAGTAATAATAATAATAATAATTTATTTGACAAAAAAAGACAATAACACTATAAAATTACATCAACTTAAAGCCTACAACTAATGCTGTAATAATACATTGTAGCATCTGATGCTCGGCTGGGATGTTGATCCCGTATTCCAGCATACAGCGCCTCTAGACTCGGAGTAGTTATTACACATTACTTATAAGCCATAACAGAAGAATAATAGTTAGTAACAATGATAATTGATGCAACTTAAATGATACCTTAAAATTTATATGAGTTTATGTGGTGTCCATGTCTACAGCTTCCTCATTCCACATAGAGAAATTCTAAGCATGCCATATTTTTGTGCATATTATGTGCAATCAAATGTGTCAGTCCTAATTTTTGTGCCACCACAACTTCGTTACTATGAGTTGTTTTATGTGTGTAAGCTGGAGACACGTGTCACCAGCTCGCACACGCCCGTTATGACAAACCAGTGAGGATAGGGCTCGGACCAAATATTACATGGACAGAGTCTTACGACGTTGCCGCTTTTACATACGTGTATCAAAGTAAAGTATTTGTATCTCTGTCTGTATGACTGTAGTGTGATATGAGTAAAAGAGATAGTTAATGTACGTTTGGCAACGACGCACTGTCGGTGTGAGACGTGTCATTTCATGACCGACTACTAGGTCAAAACATTGCTGGATTGTGCGAAATAATAGTGAAATATTAAGAAATCTTAGTGTTTGTGTTATTTGTGTAATATACAATTGACATAATGTCTTGTTCTGCTGTTTATTGTTCGTCAAGAACAACAAAAGGAGGTGTGAGGGACCAGGAATTATCATCGATCGATTGGTCTGGTAACACCCTAATATCCGGCGTGAAATAATAGCCCTTGGTGCTGTTGTGTTTCGTTCGGGCAGTGAGGGTTCCGGAGGCCTCCCCCCCCCCCCCCGCTCACAATTCCTATTCCTTCCCTAAATGCCGGCAACGCATCTGCGATTCCTCTGGTGTTGCGGGTGTCTATGGGCGGCGGAGATTACTCTCCATCAGGTGACCCGCCTGCTCGTTTGCCTCCTTCTATTATAACAAACAAATAAAAAATAATAATTTGTGTAGTAAAGTGAAGAGCAATACTTTTTACTATTCATATTCCCGCCCATATTATTAAGATTCAATTTTGAACTAAGGCTAAAATTTTAACAGTAAAAAAAGATTTTTCAAAATGTTTGAAACAGAGCCTTGAATATTTTATAGGCTCTCAGTTATCACGTCTAATAGCTTTAACCCATTCACGTCTTATTTCCGGGCATTTTGGAAACCTAAAAAAAGAATAATAAAAAGAATATTAGTAATATCGATAAAGCTTCGATACACAAATACGTACATCACTAATCATTATGCCAAAAACAAAGCCTTTAAATTACATTTAATTAAGGTTTAAAACCTGATTCTTATGAATAGTGTACGATATAGTATGATTTAGAATTAGCAAAAATTAATGCTTTGCCGTTTTAATTATTAAAAAACTCATAGTAAAGCATACATATTATGAGAAATCACTAACGTATGAAATGATAATTCCTGGTCCCTCGCACCTCCTTTTGTTGTTCTTGACGAACAATAAACAGCAGAACAAGACATTATGTCAATTGTATATTACACAAATAACACAAACACTAAGATTTCTTAATATTTCACTATTATTTCGCACAATCCAGCAATGTTTTGACCTAGTAGTCGGTCATGAAATGACACGTCTCACACCGACAGTGCGTCGTTGCCAAACGTACATTAACTATCTCTTTTACTCATATCACACTACAGTCATACAGACAGAGATACAAATACTTTACTTTGATACACGTATGTAAAAGCGGCAACGTCGTAAGACTCTGTCCATGTAATATTTGGTCCGAGCCCTATCCTCACTGGTTTGTCATAACGGGCGTGTGCGAGCTGGTGACACGTGTCTCCAGCTTACACACATAAAACAACTCATAGTAACGAAGTTGTGGTGGCACAAAAATTAGGACTGACACATTTGATTGCACATAATATGCACAAAAATATGGCATGCTTAGAATTTCTCTATGTGGAATGAGGAAGCTGTAGACATGGACACCACATAAACTCATATAAATTTTAAGGTATCATTTAAGTTGCATCAATTATCATTGTTACTAACTATTATTCTTCTGTTATGGCTTATAAGTAATGTGTAATAACTACTCCGAGTCTAGAGGCACTGTATGCTGGAATACGGGATCAACATCCCAGCCGAGCATCAGATGCTACAATGTATTATTACAGCATTAGTTGTAGGCTTTAAGTTGATGTAATTTTATAGTGTTATTGTCTTTTTTTGTCAAATAAGTAATCTCCGCCGCCCATAGACACCCGCAACACCAGAGGAATCGCAGATGCGTTGCCGGCATTTAGGGAAGGAATAGGATATTAGGGTGTTACCAGACCAATCGATCGACCGTCGATCGATGGGTTAGACGAACGGTATCCGTCGATTGATTGAAGCTACCACACCTATCGATCAACGTCGACCGACCGTCGTCGATCGATTGGTTAGTCAAACGGTAGGTATCCGTCGATCGATTAAAGCTACCAGACCAGTCGATCAACTTTGATCGACGTTGACCGATGCCGTCGATCGACGATCGATCGATTGGTCGGGTAACACCCTTAGTGAGAGGTTGGTATTTACGCCGGGCGAGCCGGCCCAGCGTGCCCGGCGTGCTGCAACGCAGCGTGGCTCTACCACTCAGTCAGTGTCACTCATTTAGCACCACCCAAGGGTCACGTGTAGGGTCTAAACGGTAAACCTACGGACGTGAGTAACTTTAACCCCCAATTATAATAACGAACTAGGTACACACCACATTAAAGTGATTATATCGATATACTAGTCACATCTTTAGTCACGCACACATGTACAGATAGAAAGCTGCACACTAACAAAAGACGGACATGCTAAAAATCCAAAGACTCTGTCCATTGTGATATTTGGTCCGAGGGATAGGGTTTTAGACTATAGCCGGAAATTTTGTGCATAATTTGTGCACTAGGAACAAAAAAACTAACCATCATACTCAAATACTGTTGAAACTACGACCATAAAACTGTGTGCGAGCTGGAGACACGGGTCTCTGGCTTGCACAGCTGTATCTTCGTAATTGTTTAAGCTACGGTTATAAATTATGCCTCAAAATTTTGTGCCTAATTTGTGCATAAGGCACAAAAATGTTCAAAACTTTAACTCAAAAGGTTTTTGAGCTACGAACCGATAAGTATGTGTAAGCTGGTGACACGTAACACGGGCTAACACAGTGAATTACTGTAACTGTATAAGATAGCGTTTCGTTTTAAAGATCAACTAATACGTTATAATTTGTGCAAACACGAGGCAAAATTTCAAATCTCTGGGCTTCTTAGTTTAAAAATTATAAGCCAAAAACTGTTTTCCCGCCAAAAAATTCAAAATAATGGCTCGAAAGTGGCTAAGCGCGCCGTTGCCGTTCCGTGCGCTACACGATTGCAATCGAGTTTAAACTTAAGAGCTAGCAATATTTAAAGTCATTTTATTTTGCGCTCTCGATTGTTTTAATTTATGGTACCGAGAATTTTAGACTAGGAGCCGTTTGTTAAAGCGATACGCGACGCGACTAATTTAGTTTCACTATAGGTACCTAACTAACCTACCCTACTTTTTATTTTAAGGCCCCAGTACTAGTGTTGTTGCAATACTGATAGTTTCACTATCGATAGTTGAACTTGAAAAATAGTCGATAGCGCGAATAGTCCTATCGATAATCGATATCCTAAGATGCAATAAATGAATATGAAAAGCTTCGATACTATCGATACTATCGATAGTATCGATGGTAAAAATTAGGTAATACTATTGAACTTGGTCGATACTAGCGATACTATCGACATTCGATACTATCAATAGTATCGATACTATCTATAAACTATCGACGCGTTTCGATAGTATCGATAGTTTTGCTTTAGAAACTATCGACGAATTTTCGATACTATCGAGTGAGTATTGTAAATCTAATGATATGATGTGATAGATGACCTATGTAATTACCAGCTATATTACCTTTTATGAGCAAGCAATAGTATCGAAAAATGTTCGACTATCGATGTTGAACAACTGTTACTATCGATCGATTGGTTTTTTGCTGATACTATCGATAGTATCGAAACTATTGAGATTTAGCAATAGTATTACTTATTTTTATCAATCGATACTATCGATAGTATTGACAGGGGTCGATAGTTTCGATAGGGCTATCGATAGTATGACTGATTTTCGAAGTCACGATAGTATCACGATCCTACGCAACAACACTACCCAGTACACCTTGGCGTATGTTGGCCCACTGCCGGTCATAGCCATTGTGTAGACGGGGTAGTGGTGTACAGGCGCGGGCAATTTATCGATAGTGGCGCGCAATTTACCCCGTCTACACAATGGCGATTGCCGACAATGGGCCAACCATAAAGTTACTATACCTAGCGGAATAGAGAAACAAAGGGCTGAGGGAGCGGGATGTCATTAGCAACAACGCTGTGGGATAAAGAGAGATGCGTGATGCGACGTAACAGAACCGTTTTTTGATACTGTTTGACAGTTGGCCGCACTTATCAGCACACTGAGAATTTGGATTTTGTGATTTTTTCTGATTTTACGCGAAATCGTGAATATTTTTGAGAAATAGTGCTTTAGAAACATGGTGACTTTTTCAGTGATTGATTGTTGTACAACACAGCGAAATAATCCCATAAAATGTTCATTTTACAGGTAAATTATTACAAACCGACACCTTCTTACCTAGGATTTATTTATGCCAATGCGCTTCGAATTTTAACCACGAAATGTGATAATTCTCTTCTATAAACGTTTATTAATGTAAGAAGCAAAGATAGAATATACATAATGCAGAATTTACGAATAAATTGTGTAAAGAAATAATTTTCGTTTTACACTAGGGCTGTATCAAGTTATCGATATTTCGTGTCCATTGTCTATCACGTAAACGAATATGTATTATTGTTATTAAAGTACCTATATGACGTTTAGATATGAATTACCTGGGAATGTAAACACATTTGAGATACTTAGCCGATCCATAGGTATCAGTTTTTGACTGTTAGAATAACATTAGTAACATTAATAGGTAATTTATGTATCTTTCAGATTTCCTACTAACTTGAAAATGAAAATGAAATGAAAATGTGTTTTATTTCAGAAAATCTTTAACAAATTAGTTGCCGGGGCTTCCCAAAAAGTAATCAAACGATACCTGTGTTGGGAAAGCCTCGCTCTTCCTAGGTGTACATAATATTTTAGATTAAAAACATTCTATTACAATTTAGCTGTGCTAAATTAAGCCAAAAAAAATAAATATCACTAAAAGTGTGTAGGTGTGAGTGTAGGGGTGTGTGTGTGTGTGTGGGGGTGTGTGTGTGGGGGTGTGTGTGGGGGTGTGTGTGTGTGTGTGTTTGTTTTAAGTACTATACGAGGACGTGGGCCTGAATACACAAGGCACATCCGAGGACGTTTTCAATCCGAGGACTTTTTCGTGGGTCCTCGGTTTGACTTGACTACGGCATCGTACTCTACGTGCGATTGTGAACCTTCCTGTGTACTTAATAAAGAAAAGTCAATTAATCCTCGGATTGGTCTTGAAAATTTCGGTTCACACACCGACAGAGTGTGAACACTAGGCGGCGCCACTATCGATTT
The DNA here is from genome assembly GCA_963921215.1 of Scoparia ambigualis. Taxonomy (NCBI): domain Eukaryota; kingdom Metazoa; phylum Arthropoda; class Insecta; order Lepidoptera; family Crambidae; genus Scoparia; species Scoparia ambigualis. The sequence goes on along the minus strand of OY992501.1, from coordinate 23,370,358 downwards.
GTACACACTCGCTATACACTCGACTCATGTTTGTTGTACTGTGTGAGGACATATGTGTAAATTTTACACTCAAGACCTCGTATTGGTGTCAGTACCTGACAGTGTGTATTTAGGTCCTCATATGGATACATTTTCACGTCGTGATCAAAGAGTGTTGTTTTTCCGTCTTTGTTTTGTAAGAACGTAAGCAAAGTAAGTATTTTTACAAGCTAGGTATTTAGTTTCACCTGTCAGTTTGTAAATTAAATTTCATCCACTTCCCGGTTACCGATAGAGCTGAAATTTTGCATACATGTGTAAATCGCGTGACCATGCAATATTATGATGACATGGTGCTGATCTAATGATAGAGCTGAAAGGTGGCTATAAGAACTTTGCAAAGAAACGACACAATCTCATCGAGTTTGGGCTCATTTGAATCGTCTTGACAAGTAGTTTGTCTTTCAATGGTAACCACGGTCTGATGATTGACCTGGAAGGTGGTCATAGGAACTCTGTAATGAAACGACGCAACCCCATCGAGTTTCGGCTCGTTTCATTCGTCTTGATGAGTACTTGGTTTTTAGATTGTTACCAGGGTCTGATCTGATGATGGAGCTGAAAGATGGTCATAGGAACTCAGTAAAGAAACGACGCAACCTCATCGAGTCTCGGCTCGTTTGATTCGTCTTGACGAGTACTTTTGTGCTAGATGGTAACCAGGGTCTGATGATAGAGCTGGAAGATGGCCATAGCAACTCAGTAATTAAACAACATAACCCCATCGAGTATGGGCTCGTTTAAATCGTCTTAACGAGTACTTTTGTGCTACTATAAGTTTAATACTAACTAATAATAGGTAACGTACCTATCTCATGATATGGACGTAGACGAATATGGTTAATTATTGTTAAAAATTGCAATGTAGGTACTTATACAATCATATTTTTCTTATCAGGTTTAAATTATTATTTTATAAAAAGCATTTTTTCTTTAATTTTAAACGGTTTTATTTAGCTTGCCCTGTTTATTTCTTTGGGTCAAATCTAGTAATTAAAATTAGACCCACTTCCTGTTGACGGATTGATCTGAAATTTGGTACGCACCTTTAGTTCTTATAAGAATATAATTTAATTCATTTGGTATCATTGTAAATCCAAGATGGCCGCCGCTACAAAATGGCGGATTACATATTTTATCACTACATCCTCAATAGGGGTATCAAATGAAAGGGCTTGATTAATAGAACAGAGTTCTCTATGAAATAAAATGAGAATCCAATATGGCCGCCAAAAAAACAGCAGGTTCATTTTTCTTATGACAACCCCTTCAATATGGGTATTAAATAAAAGGTCTTGCCTAGTAAAATAGATTACACTATGAAAAAAATTAAAATCCAATTTGGCCGCAAACAAAATGGCAGGCAAATTTTTTTTTCACTACCCCTTCAATATGGGTATCAAATGAAAGGACTTGAGTAATAGAATACTGTTTAAAAGTTTTGATATATTTTTAAATCTAAGATGGCCGCCGGAAATGCCAGATTTCATATTTGTTTCAATATGAAATCTGGCATTGTACAATGTACTAAAAGCTAAAACATAATTCTGTAGGTCCTAGGTACCAGTCATCAAACTACTCTCCTCATCATTCTAGGGCATTGATCAGACAAAAAAATAAAATCGTTGGGCATGTGAAATTTCTATCAAGTGAACGATTTTTTTTTGTCTGATCAATGCCCTAGAATGCCCTAGATTGATGAGGAGAGTAGTGTGATGACTGGTACCTAGGACCTACCGAATGCTTTTTAGCTTTTCGTACATTGTCAACATCATTTTAATCTTTGTTTTTAATAATAACTTCAAAAATTTCTTTACTATTTTTTTTAAATAGACGATCATAGATTTTAGTTCAATCTTCATTATTGACGACCGCTCTAGTCGAGTGGCTCGCACGCCGGCGGACTCTTATGTCGCCATCTCTGAGGTCCCAGGTTCGATTCCCGGCTGGGTCAATGCAGAATCAGAGCAATGTATGTGATGTTGACTAATATTTTTAACGGACTTCTAAAAGGAGTAGGTTATCAATTCGGTTGTATATACTATGTTTCTTTAATGTATTTTCAGGTTACACTGATTTGGATGATTTTTTTTGTATCGATAGGTTTTAATCGTTACATTTAAAATATGGTGAAGATATGATGAAGACCCTAAGCGACAGGCAACAGAACTCCTCAATGACGAATGATCAAGTTGTGATTGGTTATTGTATTAAATACAAAGAAAGTAGCTGGTACCTATGAGTAGACAAGGGATCACAGACTTCGTAGATACCTTATGGAACTCCTTAATAACCGACGTACATATATTGTGATTGATTGTTATGTTAAGTACGAAGAAAAGTAGCTGATTAGGTAACTATCAACGAGCTAAGTATCCCAGACTTCATAGATACCATATGGAACTCCTCAATGACAGTACACATATTGTGATTGGTTATCATGTTAAGTACGAGGAGAAGTAGCTGGTTAAGTAACTATCAATGAGCAAAGGATCACAGACTTCACAGATACTCTATAGAACTCCTCAATGACCGACAGTACACATATTGTAATTTGTTATAATGTTAAATACGAAGAAAAGTAGCTGGTTAAGTAACTATCAATGAGCAAAGGATCACAGACTTCAGAGATACCCTATAGAACTCCTCAATGACCAATAGTACACATATTGTGATTGATTATTATTTTGAGTACGAAGAAAAGTAGCTGCTTATGTAACTATCAATGCGCAAAGGATCACAGACTTCAGAGATACCCTATAGAACTCCTCAAAGACCAACAGTATACATATTATGATTGGTTATTATGTTGAATACAAAGAAAAGTAGCTGGTTAGGTAACATTCAACGAGCAAAGGATCCCAGACATCAGAGATAGCATATGGAACTCCTCAATGACCGACAGTAGACATATTTGGATTTATTAATATGTTGAGTACGATAAAAAATAGCTGGTTAGGTAACTACCAATGAGCAAAGGATCCCAGACTTCACAGATACCATATGGAACTCCTCAATCACTAAGAGTACACATATTGTGATTAGTTATTATGTTAAGTTCAAAGAGAAGTAGCTAATTAAGTAACTATGAATGAGTAAAAGATCCCAGTCTTCACAGATACCATATGGAACTCCTCAATCACCAACAGTACATATATTGTGATTGATTATTATGTTGAGTACGAAGAAAAGTAGCTGCTTATGTAACTATCAATGCGCAAAGGATCACAGACTTCAGTGATACCCTATAAAACTCCTCAAAGACTAAAGGTATACATATTATGATTGGTTATTAAGTTAAATTCGAAGAGAAGTAGCTAATTAAGTAACTATCAATGAGCAAAAGATCCCAGACTTCACAGATACCAAATGGAACTCCTCAATCACCAACAGTACATATATTGTGATTGATTATCATGTTGAGTACGAAGAAAAGTAGCTAGTTAAGTAACTATCAATGAGCAAAGGATCACAGACTTCACAGATACTCTATAGAACTCCTCAATGACCAACAGTACACATATTATAATTGGTTATTATTTTGAATACAAAGAAAAGTAGCTGGTTAGGTAACATTCAACGAGCAAAGGATCCTAGACATCACAGATATCATATGAAACTCCTCAATGACCGACAGTACACATATTTGGATTTATTATTATGTTGAGTACTAAGAAAAGTAGCTGGTTAGGTAACTATGAATGAGCAAAGGATCCCAGACTTCACAGATACCATATGGAACTCCTCAATCACCAACAGTACACATATTGTGATTGGTTATCATGTTAAGTTCGAAAAGAAGTAGCTGGTTAAGTAACTATCAATGAGCAAAGGATCCCAGACTTCACAGATACCATATGGAACTCCTCAATGACCAACAATACATATATTGTGATTGATCATTATGTTGAATACGAAGAAAAATAGCTGCTTATGTAACTATCAATGAGCAAAGGATCCCAGACTTTCGAGATACCCTATGAAACTCCTCAAAGACCAACAGTACAGATATTGTAATTAGTTATTATGTTGAATACGAAGAAAAGTAGCTGGTTAGGTAACTTTCAACGAGCAAGGGATCCCAGATTTCAAAGATACCATATGGAACTCCTCAATGACCAACAGTACACATATCGTCATAGGTTATCGTGTTAAGTACGAAGAGCAGTAAATGGTTAGGTAACTATTAATGAGCAAACGATCTCAGACTTTACAGATACCATATAGAACTCCTCAATGACCAACAGTGCACATATTGTGATTGGTTATCATGTTGAGTACGAAGAAAAGTAGCTGGTTAAGTAACTATCAATGAGCAAAGGATCACAGACTTCACAGATACCCTATGAAACTCCTCAATGACCGACAGTACCCATATTGTGATGATTATTATGTTGAGTATGAAGAAAAGTAGCTGGTTTTCGTACCTATCATTGGACAAAAGTTTATAAAGTCATAGTCAAAATATGTTTATTTAATAAACTCAATTAATAAATACTCTAAATCGTATAAATCTTTTTAACCTACCACCAATTCAGGACATCATTTTTTAACTGTTTCAAAGAACGGGCGCAAAAAACCATAGCGCACAGAAGTAACGACATTTACAAAACAAATGTCGTTACCAGGTCATAAAATACAATACATACAAAATACAATAAGTATATAATAGACTTCAATGGTAACTTATGGAACCAAATAATTGGCTATTGTACAAAATATATAACAATGTCGGTGGTTAGGTACCTAGCCGTAGTCAACTAACAATCACTACGACGAAAGCATATGAATAAGTTCGCAATGTAGAAAACAACAATGCTGATAACATAGTCGTCATGGCGACATACTTAGATAAGATGGTAGCGGTAAAACTGGTGGTAGAATGTCATAGCTTCTCATAAAAAATATCAACATTTTTTGTATTTTTAACCGCCTCTGTGGTCTAGCGGTAAGACCTTAAACCATGAGGTCCCAGGTTCGATTCCCAGCGGGGGTACTAACTGTGCTCGGTTTGGTTAGTGGTAGGTGTGGCGGCCTGCGTCGCCACATAATTTATTATCCTCACGTATGGTTAAAGAGTTTGTAAGCGCATTCCTAAACGCGTGTAGATCCGATAAAGATTAGACGGCATCCTCCCTCCAACATCTACGTAGTATAAATCGTCTTGTATGTTTTAGAGACAATAAGTTATTTACAATGTAGGCACTATAAATATACAACATCACATAAAGAGACGCAGTCGTTATTAACCATCACCATAGAACCTTCCATCATCACAACAGTAGGCCTTGTTCTAAGTCCGCCTGGCTATAGCTACCACCAACTTATCCTAGTATGTCGCGTCGCCATAACAACAATGTTATCAGCAGTTCGAGGTAAGATAGCCAGTTCCTTAGTGGTTAAGGATACCGGGAATAACGCGATTTCACATGCCTTATCATCACTTAACATAAATCAGGTCTGGTCAAGTAATAAGCTTATGTACATCAGGGCCACATCAAATGTTAATTACAAAATAAATGTTCTCGTATGGTACTTAAAACATGTTATGTTTACACATTAGTGGTCCTCGCTTTGTACATGCGGGACTCGGAAAAACGTCCTCATATTGTTTCTGTACAGTCAAACACACGGTCCTCGAATTGTATTGGATTCAAGAGAAAGTGTGTGAAAATGAGTCCCCGGATTGCCATGAGTAGTCAGGCGATTGGGTCCTCGAAAGGTATACACAAACGTCCTCGGAAAGATGTCTCCACAAGCGTTGGCAGTGTATAATAAGTCCACGCATTGGTCAAGAAAAGTTAATAAATAAAATGATGCAATAACGTTAGACAAATAGACCTGATCATTAACAAAGTGTTTTCTGTTTCTTTCTATCGTGTTAAAGTAACAATACAAAGTCATTAACATGGTTTTTGAGAGAGTCCTTGGATGGGTCATATAAAACCATAGTCCTCGAAAGGCCGTCTTGTACAAACAGGGGTGTGTGTGTGTGTGTGGGGGGGTGTGTGTGTGGGTGGGTGGGGGGGGGGGGGTTGAGTGTGTGCTCAGATACGTGTATGTGCGTGCATGCTGTGAGTGTGAGCGAGAGTATGAATGAGTTAGATATACCTACTATTTCAGTCTTACCAATATATCTTCTACTTCATCATAGTTAAGAGTAGAGGGCCATTCAGTCAGAGTTTTTTTACATACAAACAGTTGCAAAGGATAGATATTAAGTTTGCGATTTATTTTGTTGTAAGTGTAAGGGGCTTGAGCTATATATTAATTACTAGCAAAAGTTGTTCGTGCTGGGTAGGCTGGGGCTACAATGTCGCACCATCTCTTTCTAAGTTTGGTATGGTCAAGTGGTAATGTTTTATGATATCTCAGTATCATGTGTAAGATATAAAGTTTCCTAACGGAGAGCAGTTCAGCTTCAGCATATAGTGTTTTAGTCGAAAACCTTCGCGGCCTACAATACATTACCTTGATCAGGGATCTTTGTGCCCGCTCTAGATTTAGAAAGTATGACTTAGCTGCACCTCCCCATACCGAGATACAGTAAATTATCACGGATTGGGCCAGAGCAATATATACTTCATTAAGGAGTTCAGCACTCATTACGTGTCTCAGAGATTTGAACACCCACATGAGCTTCCGAACCCTCCCCATTGTTAGTTCCAGGTGTGGATACCAACTTAATCTCTGATCCACGATGATTCCGAGGTATTTAACGCTAGTAGCTTTTTCTATCTTTGGGCAATCACAGGTGTCAGGTAAGGGTGTACAGCAGGAATGTATTTTGATTTCAAAGTCCGGTGAGGGCTGCGAACTAATGTACGGAGCAAAGCACACAAAATTCGTTTTTTGGGTGTTAAGAGTAAGGAGATTCTCTCTAAGCCAGTGGCTAACTATAGCTAGTCCCCTCTCAGCCTGTAATTTAACTATATCCCAGGTCTTACCTGTAAAGATGATCGCAGTGTCGTCTGCATAAGACAGTATCCTCGCCCCAACGCTACTTAGATTACAAAGGTTATTAATATATATTAATGAGAGCGTTGGGCCAAGAACACTGCCCTGTGGGACCCCAAACGTTACGTTTTCCTCGTCACTTAGAAAATTATCAAGCTTGACACTCTGATTTCTGTTTTGGAGGTAACTGCTAAGTAGGGGGAGAGCGGAGTCACGGAATCCGATACTTTCCAGCCTGCAAATAAGAGACTACTTGGATACTAGAAATACATGGCTTAGGCATTAGCCTAAGCCATGTATGATCGTCCAAACTGGATTCCCAAGAAAAGTTCATGTTTTCAAAGGTCCAGTTCATGTAAGCATTTTGAAGAAATTTGATGAAATCTGCAATTCCAACTAAGTTAGTTTCGGTAAGCTTAAATAAAATTATACTATTCTTCTGCTGATGTTTCATTAGATAGTAATGTCTACTTAGCACCATGTATCTACATTCAACCCCTCCGTTGCTGAATAGCATAAAATCAAAACATGATGTTCGCAAAATATCATATTAGCAAAACACCATATTCGCAAAAAATCATAATCTCAAATCACCACATTCTTACAATATCATATTCTTGAAACATCATATTAGCAAAATAACATATTAGCAGGATACTACATTTTTAGTACAATTAATGTCATAATGACAAATAACAATCCGATAGCATATAATAACCGTTTATTGATATTAAAGTCAAAATAATTCTTGTAATTAACAATTTCTTCTCTATTTTCTTACTTTTTTTTAATTTATCGAGCCTATTCCTTTCTTAAAGACCGGCAACGCGTCTGCGATTCCTGTGGTTTTGCGGGTGTCCATGAGCGGCGGTGATTACTTTCCATCAGGTGATCCGCTTGCTCGTTTGCCTCCAAATTTAATAAAAAAAATGGACAAGGTCTGTGTGAAAGAAAAACTTTGGAAATTCCTCACAGGGCACGGGGTCGACGCAGACGAAGCCGAAGTCGCGGGCAATTCGCTAGTTATTAACCGGTTCACTGCCCCGCAGACAACATAATATGGTCCATAATAATTGATTAGGCTATTGTTTTATTTTTTGGACAGTAAATCTGTTAATAATAAATTTTACCTCTATTTAATATTTTATATGATCCACGTTCCCCCGGATGCCTGAAATCTAGGTTTCAGTTTCTTAAAGCCTCTCATCAGGGTGACCTTTGCTTCAGTAGCAACCTTACTCTCCAAATTCCTGCTCATAATACTGGCTTCCTATCTAGCTCTTTCAATTTAACCGTAATCCGTCTCTGGAATGCTCTGCCATTGCATAGCTGTCGTGCACAGAGCAAAGTAGTGTTTTAAAGACTAGTGTATGTGACTAGTGCATGAGCAGTTTTATATGTAAAGAAGATTAAATAAATAATAAAATATAAAAGAAAAACACAATTTTTATCATAATTGTACTTTTTGTTAAGAAAATGTTGTTAACCCCTTGAGGATCGTAAAACCAGACACATCGCCGGCGGTCTTATGATACTTGACCTATTTCACGGATAGGATGATAATCGAATATGTTAGTTTGCTCATAATATGATGTTTCAAGAATATGATATTGTAATAATGTGGTAAATTGAGATTATGATATTTTGCGAACATCATGTTTTGCTTTTATGCTATGCGGCGACGGAGGGATATCGATATTAATGTAAAAAGCGACATGAAGTACGCGAGTACTAAGCGACTAAACGCATTTTTAAACAATTTGACATACACAAATGCCATCCTATTTCGGTTTCGTTTGACAACTCATGTTTGTTGCTCTATTCCGTTAGGTATAGTAACTTTATGGGGCCAACATACGCCAAGTCGCCAATGTGTACTGGGTAGTGTTGTTGCGATAGCGATAGTCAATCGATAGTATCGTGATACTATCGAGACTTCGAAAATCAGTCATACTATCGATAGTATCGATACGAAAACAACTCATAGTAACGAAGTTGTGATGGCACAAAAATTTAGACTGACACGTTTGATTGCACATAATATGCACAAAAATATGGCATGCTTAGAATTTCTCTATGTCGAATGAGGAAGCTGTAGACATGGACACGTTTATGTGAGTCCTCTCGGTGTGTACGATGTGAATGAGTGGGTGCATGTGAGAGGGTGAGTAGGTACATGAGAGAAGAGTCAATTTAAGTTAAAATGGATTCTACTTTTTATTAATACTTATTATTTTTTAAAGTTAGTATTAAAAATAGATGAAAAGTGATAACTAAATGTTGTTTATATTTTATTTAATGTTTTTCGTTTTGTATTTAATTTAGATAAGAAAATATAGGTAGTTAACATGTTTTAAGTTCTTGACTTTGGCGACATTGGCCCTCTATAAAATCCCAAGGTACCTGTTTAATTTATTAGACGGCTGTTACATGTTGACTACACACACACTCACATCTCCGCTGAATTCAACAGAAAAAATGGATACCACACCTACAGAAAGCAACACAACTGATCGCCCTACAACAAGGGCTTAGCCAGTTGGCTACCACACGTCAGCTTCTCATAAAAGGTAAAATGCGGTAGGCTCCTAAGCTAGGGCATGAATATCGGAATCTCGTAGTATCGTAGTATCGTAATCACGGACCACTAGATCCGATACTACAGTTCCGATACTGAGTGGTCCAGTACCGTAATATCGGAACCAGCAGAACTATACTTCAACTTTTTATTTAATGCAGTAAAATGACCTTTTGACCTGTCAAGTAGTAATATAATTGTATTACGATTTGACAATACCTTCATGATTGTAAAAGTTATTATAATACTCCGAAAGACGATACATTTCCTTAACCAGCAAGTGAAGAAATATGCGACGCTATTGTTAGTATGTTGCAACGCCTCAAATACCCAGCAAATACTGTTCAAGATGCCTTCGTAACCGAAACAGAATCGACGACAGGTGTTTCATCATCTTCCAAGAAAGAAGATTAACCTACAACATCTGAACTAACTTTGCAGCAAGAATTGGATAGAGAAATGGAGAAATGTGAAGAAAGTACGAGGATCTCGCTCGTGGCCCAAGATGTTGATCTGTCGGGATTCGTATTGGCTGATACAGATAATAAAGGAGAAAGAGGGGTTTACCTGACGCAGGCATACCCATATCCTAAAACACTGTTGCCTACCAGTGTAGACAGTGAGCGTGTGTTTTTATCCGCAGGCTAGGTACTTCTGTAATAAAATACGAAGCTAGCTATCAGATAAGATGCTAGATGCTTTGTCATTTTTAAGTACATATCAAATTATGCCAAGAAAAGTGTTTATTTCATAAAAAATTGTTGATTGTTATAAGTAGTAGATTAAGAACTGTTTGTTAAGAACTGTGATTTTTGCATTGCCAAGTTATTCAATTATTATAAGTATTGAGAATTTTCATTTTGAGTTTCACTTTATTAGAATAAGTGAAAATAAAACTCTTTTAGAGTTGATTTGTTATTTTATTTCACACATTTAAGTTGGATTAGAAATAATAATTGAAGTTACTATTATTGTTAAACATCAGGCGACTTTAAGTTTTTATTTTTAATTAAACAAGATTTAGAGAGCTGTGATTGTTAAACAATCTTTTTACCAAAATGTCAATTAGAGAGAAAGTTTATATCAAGTAAATAGTTTAGAAATAAGACTTTATTTCATACGTATCGTTAAATTATATTAAAGGAAAATACAAATTATTAAAGAAGGTACATAATTTTAAACAGGATAGATATTTTTTCCAGTTATTTTTGAACATTTGACAGTGCTAGCTAATCAATTTGCATGCATTGCATGCATATAGGTACATTATTATTGAAATATTATTTAATTGTTTTGAGATTTATGTGATTGTGAGAAGCGAGAGACGTTTTTTAAAGTCGATTTTTACAATTATTAGAAATTTGCGTTTTTATTTGTACCTGTTTATTAAAAATGTGTAGTTCTGATACTAGTATCGGAATTCCGATACTGAGATCCAGTATCGGAAATCAGTATCGATACTGAAAACTTTCCGATATTACATGCCCTACTAACACAAGATAAAGATATAAATAAACGCTGGCAAGAATACTTTGCAGAACTATTAAACGAAGAATTCCCACGAGAGAGGGTGCCGGAATTAGCTAGGGTTGCTGGTCCAATAGATGTAATAACACCTGAGGAAGTAAAATTTGCTATTCGTCGAATGAAGAACAACAATTAAGTCGACTGGCCCAGATGAAATTCCGGGGAACTCTGAAAAAAGTATTATAGGTAGGTAGTAGGCATAGTCTGGTTAGCAAACTTTTTGAATAAAGTTATAGAAGATCGCTAAATGCCTAACATGTGGCGAAAAAGCGATATCATACCTTTCTATAAAAATGACGGCGGCGCTGCCGAATGCGGGAACGGGAAAATCTGGGAAACCGTGCTAGCTAGAAGACTATATCAGCTTATAAAGTTAACGCCAAACCAATGTGGCTTCTCAAGCGGCGTAGGAACCATAGATGCCATTCACTCTATTAAACTGCTCTTACAAAAGTATTAATCATCTGGTAAGGACCCACTTTTATAGATCTAGAAAAAGCATTTGATAGAGTTTCAAAAGATCTTATATGGACAGCGCTTCGAGCACAGCACTTTCCTGAACAGTACATTGATATTGTAAAATAGATGTATAATGTAACCACAAGGGTACGGAGTCGTAGTAGACGAGTGCATCAGGGTTCAACTTTAAGCCCAGTTTTGTTTAATATGGTCATGAATTACGTCACTGAAGATCTGCAACGTCCTGCTCCATGGACACTACTATATGCCTATAATATAGTGCTCTTGTCGGAATCTGCTGAAGACCTGCAAAACGAACTATCCCTGTGGAGCAACCGTTAAGAAAGCCGAGACCTCAGAGTAAGCCTAACAAAAACGGTATACATGCTCTGCAATTTCTCTGGCGTAAATGCGATCGTATGCCCACCACTAATAGATAATATTCCCCCTAATAAAGTCTCCAAATTCAAGTACCTTGGATCCGTAATAACAAGTGAAGCGACTACCAAAGAAGACATAGAAAACAGGATTCAAACTGGGTGTCAAAAGTGGATAGCACTGACTGGGGTAGGTACTTAGTTACTCGCAAATGCCTGTTCGAGTAAAAAGGAATATTTGCAAAAGAGCAGTTCGACCTGCCCTTCTGTATGGTGCGGAATGCTGACCGATGCGCAAGGAAAAGAAGCTAATGATGCATTGTACAGAAATGCGAATGCTTAGGTGGGCTGGGGGCGTAACGCTATTAGATAAGGTTCGGAATGAACATATTATATTTTAATTTTTATTATTGAAATTTTGTATTCACAATGCTATATAGATATAGGATAAAATGTTTACACATTCAAGGTTGCGCCAATACAAGAGAGAAAAAACACTGCCGAGGGTAAGAGACACCAAAGTCGACTCCACAGAAATATATCAAGATAGAAGAAAAGAGTTCAGCAATTTGTATGGAGACCGAGCGTGTAACATTTTGCGTAGGTACCTACTGGCTCGTCAAATTAAAGCCGCAATGAAAAACTAGCGTTGGACTAAATCGCTTGCTAATATTTTGATGAAAATATTAAAACAAATAGTTTTTTAAATAATATCAGATATTTTAGGACAAATAGTACTTACCGATGAAAGGAAATACCTCGATGAACAGCTCCAACTTTATTGGTACTCTTTGAACAATTACTTATTGCCCAACGAGTCATTTTAGTTTTAAAACCTGACATCGGGCGTTCGGGAGCAGACTGAAGCTCGCGACGAGCAATGGAGCCATCGAGGCGTCTTTTCGCCACGCGAGGTATATACACTCTTTTTTTCAATCTTGATATATTTCTGTGGTCGCCCCACTACGACTTGGACAAGCACAATAAATAAGGATATGAAGACAATGGGCGTAAGCCTAGATATGATGCAAAATAGAGAGGAGGCTCAAAATGATACGGAGACCCGACCACAAATGACCTGGGAAAAAGGCTAGGATGATGAAGAATTATTATTAGTAGGTACTCGATATTAGAACAGAATAGGTAGTTATAGAAAAAAAGATAATTAATTATTAAAAACAAAATTTCGACGTTTTGAACATTATGGCCATTGAATTTTATAGTAAAAATGTTATGATGGATTACGGACAAAAAATTTACGAGTAGAAAGAGAGTACCGTAGCCGCACTTACGAGAAGTAATGATTGTTTTAAATATTGTTTTGTTTGCTGTTTTTATTTATGTTTTAATAAGTCTAAATGGCTAACTATTGTTAGTCTTGTGTTATCTTTTGATTTCTGTTTAATTCAATTTCATTTCAATGTGATTTGTAGTTATTTTTATTATCCTAAACATTTTAAAAAGGCATTAAATAAATGTCATTTCATACATACATCGCTTAATTTTACTGTCCTTTCTAACTTTTAACAGTTATGATATTTTAATGCACCTGAATACATAGATATAGGTATCTACAGCATTTAAGTCAAAATTATGGCTATTGAAATACATTGTAATATATTGTAATAAGTACTTACTGCAATTTGGCTTTATAGGAAAATACTTGATTTCGAGTCGCCCATACAAATATCTGTTTTAAATAAGTACAGCGTTTTGTCGTAACAAAAAAAATGTGCTTATGCTGTAGGTATGTAACCCACAGAAATATAGGTCAAAAGTAACTTCTAGAACAGCTCAAAAAATAAATTAGTGTTCAAAAAATGGCACTTGCAGGTTTAATAATAATAAAGAAGATATGATTTTTTTCCGAAATATAAGTTTTTTGGCTCTGGTGAACCTTTTACATTTTGTGGGTTACAGCAGTTCCGCTTTTTTGCGTCGATATAGGTATAACATATACCTACCTAAGTATTCGGAATTCTAAAATTTTGAAATTATATAAGTACAAGTTATTTGAGATTTTGAAATTCGTGATTATTACTTCCGGAATTAAGTGTTTCGTGTAAGCGAGACAGGTTTAACTTTACTACTACGACGTTTTACTAGATTTTTAACTGGGTCAATGACAAAATACAATCTAAAATCCCATATTTAGTGTCGGCGCGACGAGACGCGACCTGCAAGGCGATGACTTCATTACGTAACTTATTGCTATACGCCAGTGTCGCCAGTAAAGTTCAATGATTTTAACTAAGTAGTGTTCTTAAAAAGCAATCTTCGTCGTAGGATCAACGTCATAACTCACGGAATCCTTTGTTTTGTCATAGGCAAATCTCGAAACTAAAGACGAACTTCGTTTTTAGATTATATTTAGGTACTTACCTATATTTTAAAACAATTATATCATCATGAACATGACAGTGTACTACCGCTTTCATGTGAAAAGGAGGCACGAGCAGGCGCGTCAAAACCAGAGAAGTTGCAGATGAGTTGCTGTCCGCCTGAGGAAGGAGTAGGTAGGTAGGGCTTTGAGGAAGGAGTAGGAATTGTGGAGGTGAGAGCGGGCACATATAGAAGTCCTGTACTTTCACTCACCAGACGAAACAACAGCAACGGGTGCGAATGTTTCAAGCTGATATTCTGTGAGAGGGTATTACGCCGGGCGAGCCGGCCCAATTCGTACTGCAGCGCAGCGTGGCTCTACCATCTTAATTGTAGTTCCACATTCAATACGATACAACTTAATGGGAACTATAAGGTGATAGGGTATCCAGATTATATAACAAATGGCAAAAGTCGCAACGAAATACAAGCGTCTGCGGTGACATACGCAGGTGTTTCGCAGTTCAGCAACCTCAACAAGCCGTAACAAATTCAAACGAAGGATAGAGCGTTTGGCTTGGTTTGCAAGCGCTGTAGCCGATCCATCGAACAAATCACAAACCCAAATGTTTCTAGAGGTTTGAAGTTTGCGGCAAGTGCCAAGCGTGCGGACGCAGTATAAAAAGATACGCCACGAAAAAAGTAGTGGCCAAATTCAAATAACAAGGCTGTAGATAATTTTATGTAAAGATTTGTTGCGGTTCATAATATGGTTCCTTGTATTATAAATAGCGCGGGCCCTTCATTCAAGCTTTCATGCTGCTATGCTTCATACCGGTGGGCTGATTAGCTATTTGACAGTTGTAACAATAAAAAATTAAAAATGTCCGATCCGATACGGTAGTTTTTAATTTAACGATATGTATCCAATAGTTTTTTTACTAAAATAACTTGTAAATATTTTATTTTTACTTACAAAACAAATTTGCGATTTTTTATCTTTGGATTAAACACGGGCGGCCATGATTGAGCTTCGTATGACGTCACATTTCACAAAATATACAAAAACTATCTGTCAGGTTTCAAGTTCTTTGTATAATGTGGCGTGACGTCACAGGGCTAAATGTCACGAGACCAACTGTTTTCGCACGAAATTTTGATATAAATGAAGATTTTTCTCTATAAAGCTTTTTCGAGAAAAAAATTATTGTACGGGGTTTAAAATAAGCGTTTGTAATTTTTAAAATACTTTTCTTAAAAACTATCAAGTAGGTAGCCAATTGTCGAACTTCAACATCTGTCGCAATACCTTTCAAGTACATGTACACATGCCAGCAGGTCAACCTACCCCAAACTGTGTGTCCAATCGATATTGACCCTTAAGTAGGTATAAGTTCAAATCATATAGTTTAAATTTTATTTTATTATTGAATTTTGACATTTTGTGTTAGATAAAACCTGCTGGCGTCTGTACATTACTTTTCATTCCTTATACTCGGAAAGTAGGTCTGAAGTTGCCTGAAAGCGGGTGGAAAGTAGTACTTTTCCGCCCTAGGGAGAATCGTTTTTCTGACAGGTACTGTCATGTGTAGTTGTGACTTACTATTAAAATAATACTAACAACCCATCTCTTCCCATGGGTGTCGTAAAAGGCGACTAACGGACTAAATACTGCACATACATCTTACAGCATAGAGCGGCGATGAGCTAATCAAAATAATACTACTAACCCCTTTCTTCCCTTGGGTGTCGTAAAAGGTAACTAACGGACTAAAGACTGCACATACCTACATCCAACGGCATAGAGCGGTGATTTGCTCTTCAAAATAAAACTACCAATCCCTTTCTTCCCTTCAGTGTCGTAAAAGGCGACTAACGAACTAAAGACTGCACATACATCCAACAGCATAGAGCGGCGATGGGCTCATCAAAATAATACTACAAACCCCTCTATTCCATTGGGTGTCGTAAAAGGCGACTAACGTACTAAAGACATTCATGTTTTTGTTTTTACTTTCCTTATATTCGTAATGAAAAGCACAGTGTTTACCTCGGGTGAAAGACTTATTTACTCCCTCGAACTATTGGCGCCCTCGCTAAGTTCGGACGCAAAGCCCCGTCTCGGGAATAAATAAGCTACTTTCACCCCTAGGGTAACAATGTACTATTTCATTCCTCATACACGGAAAGTAGGTCTGAAGTTGCCTGAGGAGCGGGTGGAAAGTAATACTTTTCCACCATAGGGAGAATCGTTTTCTGACAGGTACTGTCATTTGTAGTTGTGACATATTGTTAAAATAATACTAACAACCTCGGACCAAATAATATTTGGTCCGAGCTAACAACCCATCTCTTCCCTTGGGTGTCGTAAAAGGCAACTAACGAAATAAAGACTGCACAGTCATGCATCCAACAGCAAAGAGCGGCGATGGGCTCATCAAAATAATACTACCAACCCCTTTCTTCCCTTGGGTGTCGTAAAAGGCGACTAAGACATTCATGTTTTTGTTTTTACTTTCCTTATATTCGTAATGAAAAGCACAGTGTATACCTCGGGTGAAAGACTTATTTACTCCCTCGAACTATTGGCGCCCACGCTACGTTCGGGCGCAAAACCCCGTTTCGGAAGTAAATAGCTACTTTCACCCCTAGGCTGTATATATTCTCTGCCTAGGGTATCAATGTACTATTGCTACTTTGCCTTTTTAATACTAATTTTAAAATAATAAGCCAAAGGCCTTAGAAGCAAATGAGACTACAGTTACAACAAAGTGTTCTTTTATTTTATACAACATCTTTTGGTTGACCATTATAACATATTCATATACAATTAATTTCGCATTCAGACGCATGCTACGAAAATTAAAATATTCCCAATAAAATAATGTAAATATATTTAGAGGTGAATCTAATAATTTGTGCTTACATTTACTCTGTGTTATATGATTTATTCATAAGTGCTATAATTTCACAAGGCGCTTACTTACTTTGCAGTAACATACATTAAACAATAGTTTCTATCACTAATATTACAAAACAGGTATATTTTATTATTCATAAGATTTATAATTTAACCTAAAATTTGATTCTAATTGTAAATATGATTATGCTCCATCAAAATAACTAATTTGTAATTAACTAATATCAATTAGCTGCTTCACATGAACATTATTCGGGTTAATAATTCACTAGACTAATATTTACCTAGGCGTTTAAATGATCTTGTTAGAAATAATGATATGTTGTTATTTGTATACAAATAAACTATTCAACATCAAAGTAACAATTTTTAAATATAGTATAATATTCGTAAAGTTACATCTATGACAATAATATTATTTCATAATATCTTATGTGGTCCTTTGTAACGCACTGCCAAAACTTGTGTCAGCTATGGTACTTACGTGATTAGCGCATATGTCTTTAAGATAAATTAATTAATTTATTATTTAATAATAATATTGTTCTTTAGTAATAGGTAAGTAGGTATATATCTATTTTGTGGGCCATATTCGATAGGTTCACGCGCTATCTAACCGTTCTTATATACGAAAGGTCCTCTTTTACACCCTATATCATTTTATAAGTTTCTTCAAATGAATATGCATGCATAACTGTGCATAGAGGTGCAAGGCTATGGAATAAACTCCTCCGTTGCTTAATGTAACTACAAACTGATTTTTTATAAACTCGGCACAGCCATTAGTACAACCATGTCTAATAATACGTACCCAATTCGACATTTGATAAGTTTTATTTATTTGTAATAAGATTTACAAACTGTGAAATGTGTATACATATTTTTAGACGTAGCCTTACGCTATTATCTTAATTTACACAGCTAGCATTTATACTTTATTTATATAAACTGTGCTGTTACGATGTACCTATGCATTAATAAGTATATCTTAATTGAGTTGGTCGCAAAACGCTCTTGAATGGAAGATCATTGTGATACATTTGACGTAACTACCAACAGGAGTGGAAGTCAAACGATATCTTCAGAGTGCTGAGTACGACCCTTTATACTATTCGATCACGTTAGAATTTGTATGGTCGCCCGCCAGGAGGAGCTGTTCTATGCCATACAAATGCTCGTTAACGTGATCTAATGGTGAGAAAAGACTTGCACTACGCACTACAAAAAAACCCAGTCACAGACACCTCAACGGGACCGCTTATTTACACGTTAATTACATTTTTATTGACATAATTATTGAGACGGCAATAACAGTTTTGGCACCCTATTTTTTTTGCAAACTGTAAAAATAGCGTACAGTAGGTATTTAATGCACTTTTATTTTCTTTTTACTTGCGCGCCCGCGATTCATCTATGACCAGATCATTAGATAACCAGTGTCTAGGACTGGCGCTGTGTCTTAATCAGAACCCTTTATTCGGCACAAACCAGACAAAATGGAGACACATTTTTTCCACAGAAGGTGGTTCCGCCAAACAAGGGGATGTGTGTCCGGGCCATGGAGGAGTGTGGGGTCTCGGCGTTCGCTAGCTGACACGTGCTGTGAGTGCGGTGTGCTCGGGGCTTCTCTGTTATTCGTTCAGTATGCAGGTGCGCATAAGGGCGTCGATCACGGCGTAAGGGTCGCAGTTAGAAGCTGGCCGCCGGTCCTCTAAGTAGCCCTTCTTCTCCTCCGCTACCGAACGCGGTATCCTTATGCTGCTGGCGCGGTTAGCGACGCCTGGTGACAAAATAAACAATGTTTAGTTTCTGTTTTGGGATAAATTGTCGTTGTATTGCGAAAAGCAAGTAAGTCGACGATTTTTGAACCTTGAATTAGAACTACAAATGGACACGTCTTTCGTGTTCTTCCGTCTAAGTTTAGGAAAAGTCATATGAAAAAACAAATTGTACCAAAATATTTTAAGCTTTCTTGCTTGTAACAAATAATATAAAATTATTGAGTGCCTTGGTTTTGGAGTTGGTACCACTACAAAATAAACTCAAGTTGGGTACGCATTACTGTTTACGAAAGATATGTTGTTGTCTCACATACGAAAGGTGTCGTTCAGTTCAACGCTCTTAGACCCAGAAGTCATAAAACAAGTCCACCTGGCTAGCTACCATCATTACAAATATCAAATCTGAGGTCGCCATCAAAAAATTGTATCGTTGTTTGCCTTGTACCAAATAGTTTGAGATAAGATTGCTGTTTCTCAGTACCCATTTAAAGATTCCGGGTGAAGTGCGCTTTAAACTTCGTGCTTATCATCGCTTATGTACCTACACGCGCCTACTCGTTGAGAAACAAACAGTTATAGAAAATTTCCACCGAATATGAGTTTTGAAAACCACTTTTCTTGAAAGAATATAAGTAGGTACCTACTATAAGAATCTAAGTAGGCAAATTATAATTAAATTGTAGATGAAAGCGTAAAGCCTAATTTATACAAGTAGCTATAGGTCTATATAAGTATAACTAATTAAGCTGCCTTTCCCACTTTTAAATACATGTTATACAAATCATTCACCTTCTTTTGTCAATGTTGTTCAACCAACAAACCAATTAATAATACACTTAATTATTAACTAATTAAAAGCGTGTACACGAGCCATAATAATAGGTAAGTACATAATCACTATCAACAGTTAGTGGCTATCAATTAGATAATTTTAATTTGCGAAAGCATTTCAGATACCAATGCCTCAGTCCACGCCTAAACATGTGCGAAATGATAACCTTGACCAAAATGCGGATAATACCAGTCGTAACTGTAAACTGAATGTGGATTTTAATTTTTTATTTGGGTAAGCGTTGCCGCTGTGATTAGTTGATATCAAAAAAAAATTAAAAGACGCCATTTCTTTAAAATAATTATTTTGTTAGTAGTTATCTAACATCCGCGGCGTAATAACCCAGCTCTACGACGTTACAACATAAAAATATTATTAATAATTGTTCACTTTGTTCCTATTGATAAGAGTAAACAGGAAAACTATCTCTCTCGCTCATAGGGTCAATGGAGAGCGGAAGCAGACATCAATTGAAATCGATTCTCTTTTGTTCGAGGAAGCGATCTGTTATACAAATTGGTTCTTGATTCAGACGTGTCGATAAAAAATTAACTCATTAATTGCTTCTGGCATTTTTTTTTGTATCATTGCAAAAGTCCAGGAAACTTCCAAACTTTGATGCGAGTAGTAGGTACCTACCTACAGTTACGAGCACAGTAATGTAAACACTTTTAACGTTCGGGTCTCTTTGCCAAGAGTTTCAAACCAACTTTTTGGTTTGGAACTTCTTATACTTTACAAAAACATAACTTAAAATGAGTAGCTATTAAATAATAAAATAACTACGCTCGCGACTGTGTAGATACACAGGTCAATTCTCATAGGTAGAAAAGCTATTTTTGAATCGAAAACCTAAATGAGGAACGGATGTTTCCTTTGGTGGTGATTCAAATCACGGTATTTTGGGCGAAGTCCGTAACAGTAACACCACATGGTAGCGACACGCATGCACATTGCACAAACACGTTTCGCCCCGGGCGAAGACGGATCGAATATGTAAGATTTATACTTTTAGTTCCATTGCTTTGTATAAAAATGAGTGGACCGGCAGATTGAGAGCGACTGATGTTGCGTCTTTTTAACGCTGCATCAGTTGTCTTTGCGCTTAGACTCCCTTTCTATTTGAATGATTATAAAAAATAATATCTCGATCAACATCTACAAAGGCTCTCGCTAAAAAGTTGAGTCAAGGGTCAGATACAGAAGGCAATATTTATTTTTTTTCCTAATGGCAATAGTTCCTTGACACGGCACGTATTGTCAGGAGGTTCCTCACTCTGAGCCCTAACACCGATAGCTTGGGTCTATCCTCGCTGCCGGTGGCAACCTAGGTTAAGTTTGTTATAAAATTTCATATGTAATTTTTGTTATAAAATATCATAAAGAAAAATTCTTAACATTAATGTTTAATAAAGGGATAATAATAATATAATAATAGTAATTACCGGCGCTGAAGTCGTTAATACTGGCGGTTTCGTGCAGCCCCGTGAGCCTCCTCTCGTTGTCCTTGCCGCCGCGGGGGTCGTACACCTTGATGTGCTTCATGTGCACCTTCGAGAGCTTGTCTATCGCCTTCTCGATTTCACTGCAACAATGTAGCCAAATAAAAAATCAAATTTACCTACATACAAACATACATTCCCGACTAATATAGTCGGGAATGATGATGAATGAATAATGGAATAATCATATTATCATATATGACGGTATATGCCACTCCGCTCCACCTGTGTTTCATTATTTTGCATTTAACCGGCACCTCTACTTCACGTTTGCTAGCTTGGCGATACCAATAGGTAAATACCTACCATTGTGGATGGACGAACGAAAATATCGTCGGAAAGCCTGAGATCCTGCTAGATACTTATAGACATAACTGCCGAGATCACTTTCTGTGTTACGCGGGCGATTTGGCTTTAATCAATGCAATCGGTACCGAATTAATTAAAATAAAATTAATTGGCGGAGCTAGCGGGACGAGAAGGCAATTAGGTGGTGCTGATTAAGCTCTCGAACTCTCACTTTGAATACTTCAAACTCCGTTAAAAATAATGACGCAGTTTGAACTGAGGCGAAGTGCATCCAATGACGATGCGATTTGTTCACTTAGCTAGAACAATAGCTCGTTAGCTGATTCGTTGGTATTCCAAAGGAGCTCATCTCTTGAAATTCCCTGTCGTAACCGTTCGGGAATACCGCCGCTGCAATCTTCCATTGATTTGTCGAATGTTTGTAGAAAGATCTACAAAAAACGCACGTTGTTAGACCGCCATCCGCCAATTTGACATTGGTGGAATGACCTACATGACGATGACGTGGTATATGTGACGTGTTATGTGTAGATACTCACATAATACCGTTATCGTCCCTCATCTTCTTGGTGGAGAAGTTGGTGTGTGCGCCGGAGCCGTTCCAGTCCTGCACCGGCTTCGGGTCAAAGGACACGATGACGCCATACTCCTCGGCCAGCCGGTGCAGAATGTAGCGCGCCATCCACAGGTCGTCACCAGCTGTCACGCCGACAGACGGCCCCACCTGGAACTCCCACTGTGACGGCATCACCTCCGCGTTGGTGCCGGAAATGGGAACGCCAGCGAATAGGCAACACCTGGAATGGAAGGTGCATGTCAGTACAGTATGCAGATTATGAGTATTTCACGCTTAAAACCGGTGCGCAAAAGAGAAACAGCCGCTGGCATAGTTTTTGCCGTCACTTTTAAGAGATCATTTAAACACTTGTCTAGATGCTTTTAAAGAGTCCGTCGTGAGTGTATAGGTATGCTAAGCAATGCAGCTTAAGGAAATGTAGCATGCCTCAAATCTAGTAAAGTTGTCAAATCAAAGTAACAATAACAAAACGATGAATCCACACATTGAATGGCAGATTCTGACTTAGCCCATGAGTCTTCGGATTCGCGCAAAACTTCTTTAAAAGCTGAGGCAACTGTCTCACCTGTAATGTGCCTCGACGAGATCCCTTGCGAACACCTTGTTGGCGCCAACGCCGCAGTAGTACGGGCCTTGCGGTGGGGGGAAGCCGCCCGGCGGCCACCCGAACGGGCGCAGGTCTGAGTCCAGCAGGATGTACTCCTGCTCGATGCCGAACCAGGGCTCGTCATCACGGCACCGGTCGTACGCCTCTTGGCACTTCACGCGGTTGTTGCTGTCTGTAGGAATTAAATGAAAATTAGAAAAAGCTCCCACGAGGTATATAATGTATAGGGGAGAGTTGAGATAGAATACAGGTTGCTGTCACCTGGAAGAGCACTATGTCTTTCAGTAATATGATTATGAAGGCCCACTGCCTGGCCTGTGTGATCTAATGATTGTGAATTTATGTTAGGTGGAAGATTTCATTTTCAGCCGTAGATTATTGTTAATTTTCTCGTTATCCGAATATAGTGTAGGGTTTTATTTAACCAAATTAGAAAGCAGCAGAGTTCTACTTCTGATATCGTCATAAAAGTAGAGGAAATTATTAGCCTTTAATCTTTTACCCGGTTGTCGTCATAAGATGGCTTCCAAAACCCACCAATCCGCGTTTGGCCAGCGTTTCTGGTCGTGCTATGGTCTAATCTCCTGACATGACCTTAATATCATCTTTTATAGCAATATTACTTTAATCTTACTATGCAAATTCCCATACGAATTTTGCATAGTAAGATTAAAGTAATACTGGTCTAAGAGATGAAGAGCTTATGATGATTATGATTGGTGGAATATCGCACCTGTCTGTTCCATGTTGTACTTGTAGGTATCGCACATCACCAAGATGTGGTTGCCGCGTCGGAACGGGTCTTTGTAGATGGTCCTGGGGATCAGGAATGTGTCCGAGTTGTGACCTTCGGCCTGCCCGGTGGAGCTGCCGTCGAAGTTCCATATCGGCAGTTCTGTAAAAGAAATGAACATGTAAACAAACATCAGCGGAACCTCCAAACTTAACTCAACTCAACTCATTATATTGACATTCATCAACTAGGAATACATTAAGAATTGAAAAAATATACTTCACAGGACAGTGGTCTCTGTTTGTACAACAACAAACCTAAAATAATTACTGAAAATAATAAAATGCTATTCTAAACTCAGTTCTACTTGAAAATAATAGGTGTTTACCAAAACAAACAACCAAAATACCTACTTATAAAAGTACCTACTAACAAAAATACAAAGTATGCAATAAGAAAAACTAGAAACTTAACAGTCAACTAACCTGGATTCTCGAAATGACAGAATCGTGTCTAGGAAAACAACATTACATTAACACATTACGTACTTGGCATACAACATTGTAACCAGCCACTACCTACTTACATAATAAATTATTAAATCATTCAATACGACATAAAGTCAACCTAAACAGGCGTAAGACAATCTACGGGCACGATAGCAACATCTGACATTTATACGACTGCAAGTGACAATATTACAGGGAAACCTTTTAAATTCTCATCAAAGCTATCCCTATTTTCTATTTCTCTCAGCTTGCAGCGGACAGTGAATACGGTTTCTAGATCCTTCGGGCAAAAGAACGGCGGTAAGTACTCAAGGGCGTGACTCCAAGTTATGTTTCTTTTCGTGTCGTTCAAGAATCTTTCGTTCATGTCATCTATAAGGCGCGCTAGTTTATCTATAAAGAATAAAAAGATTTCATTAAGTCTCCGCAACGTCGAATAATGGAGTGTTTCAGCATGTATATTTTAGTAACATACGGAACCAATGTTTACCAACATCTCATTCGTCGAAGGCCATACCATTTACATTTTCTGCGTTAATTACAAATGTTAATGAGGATATAATAAAACCAGGCTCACGTCATCAGATAGATTGGTCGGGCAGATAACTACTAGACAGTATGGAAAATAGGTTACTTAGTAAGTACGTGTAGGGCATAACCTTTCTCGTTTATTAAATTCCAAGAGTGATCTCTTTTAAATGGTACAACGAACTAATATTTGTTTCAACCAACTCATTCTAATTTACCTTAGATGAGATGATTTAATAAGATTGGCGACTTTCTTAGATATTATTTATGCTTTTAGGACCCTAAACTCTCAGATGTAATGTTTTAAAACATTATATCTGCGAGTTAGGTATAGCACTACGATTGCAGATTTGATATCGACAAAACGACAACTGCGACAATGTTCTAGATAGGCTCAAGACTGGAACTGGAAGCTCAGCCCATGGAACGCCAATTATGAAGCCGAAGAAGATAAAAGTAGGTAGGCCAATTATATGAAAATGTGTTATAACTCCATAAAGCGGTAGCATAGAGCTCACCATTCCATCAAACGCTTATAGGTAAGTACCTACCTACTACGTTAGTAATTATAGTAAGTGTCGAGAAATTTATTTATCCCTGTTACTCTATTATTCTGTGTTCTAAGCTCAAACGCTTGGCTAGGCTAAGTAACGACTATGTTTGTAAGTGTCGCTAAACTTAGCCTCCCTTGTTTTTCCAAATGATAAATCTGGTTTAAAACATATGTTGGCTCCGCCTTTATTAACAGAATTGTAATAGATTAAATAAAATAACAATGGATAATTTTGTATGGAACCGGTACCTACCCACCTCGTAGCATTTTACACTACGAAAGAAGCCAAAAAGACTGATTTAATATAATTTTCCTTATTTGGTAAACTCGTTGTACTTATTTTAAACACCTATCGAATGGTATACCTACTTGTCATAATTTGCTACAAACTACCTCACAATTCAGAATAACATGGTAGGTATCTCCTAACAAACAAACATCTAGTCGTATACTGCAGTAAGTGTTAGTGTACCTATGTATAGGCTTGTTCTGATGTTAGTAATTACCTCGAGTGGCGCGTAGTAAACATTGTTAGCCATGTTCGCACTGGGCGAGTAATTAGTATAGTCGCGAATACATTGCTTCGCTAATATGATTATATTAAAATTCGTTTTTATCAAGCAAAGCGGCGAAGCAATGTACTCTTTACTCCATTAATTTACTCGCCTATTCAGACAAATACTCCGTCCAAACAAAGTTAAGTACTTAGTAACATTAGCAAGTTTCAATTTCCGAAGCGGCATTTTCAGGTTGCTCGGGATAGAGACTAGTTAGAAATGTAAGAAGAACCTATGTCTAGCAGTGAGACACTATTTATAGGCTACGTTAAAATAAAATGTAAAGTTATTAAGACTTAACTAATTAACTTTATCTTTAACAAACTTTTCCTGCATATTACGTCCGCTGGGTAGTAATAACCGTAGCAGGTCCTGAGACCTGGCAAAAAGGTTAGCAACCCTGAGGTTGCCAACCTTTTTAAAAAAGTGACAGCGTCAGAAAGCAGCTTTAACCCCTTGAGGATCGTAAAATCAGACACAATTGAAAATCAATTGTTACGCGACCGCCGCCGGCGGTCTTATGATCCTTGACCTATTAACTTAAAACCAAGGTTATTTGTTAGGACAGACGTTTACTTTACACTACTAACTCCTCAAGTTGTGGGTATTGGTAATTCAAAAAGTACGTTTTAAGAGCGATGTTACAAGCTATTGCAATGCTCACCTTTAGCTAATTTTGGTATGATGTTGATGGTGCGGTCCTTGCACCTCAGATGTTCGCCGGTGCCGTCGATCCAGACGTATGTGGCCAGGATCTTGTCTGCCGGCAGCGGCAGGTCATTGTACCTGCCGAGCAGTGTCTTGGACAGCACAGCGTTTGGCGAGTTGGTCAGCACCGGGCCCGACATTATTTTTGGGTTATCTGTCGAAAGACGAAACAGTTTGAAACCAGTGTTTTAAGAAACCTATTTCATTGGAGGAAAAGAGGTTTTGTCAATTAGACAAGTAAGCTAGACCACCGTATAATACTATAGTATTATAGACGGTTCTACGAGCAAGCCTTATCTTGTCGAAATGTGTCGCCATAACGACAATAATATTACAATACCTTTATTTTTGAATTTTTTGCATTCACAATGCTATATAGATAATGGATAAAATGTTTACTAGAAAAAAAACAACCAGTCTCAGGAAAGCTCAAATGGGAATCGAACCCATGACCTTTGGATTGCCGGTCCACTGCTCTAACCGCTAAGCTACTGAGACCCCAGAAGACCCGTTAAAGTTTTTCTAGTAGTTTGTGATATACGCTTCCAATTCGAGCTTTCCTGAGACTGGTTGTTATTTTCTAGTAAACAATATTACAATAATTTACAGGTCAAAATTATTAACCCTTTTTGCCATATCAGCCGCAGGACCGACATTAACCGCTGGGGCAGACTTGTTCAGTACCCCAAGCACGAACCAATATGGTACTAGTTAAGGTAATCGTAATCGTATTATTTTGTATGAAAAAGGTTTAGTAATTTTATGGTTTTCATACAAAGTAATACGATTACGATTACCTTAACTAGTACCATAATGGTTCGTGCTTGGGGTACTGGAGTGGAGACCACGACTCGGCAAACGTCGTGTAAGACGCACTACGGCTAGGTAGAGCGCTGATATACGTAAGGTGGCTGCCGCAGCCACCTGTATATCAGCGCTCCAGTTTGACAAAAAGAGCTGAAGATCGGGCTCAGTAGCATGCGTTAGGAGGCTATATCTCTAGCAGTGAACTGATACGGGCTGTATATGATGATGACGATTACGTTCTGAGGTTTTGAGCCGTGGGATAAGGGGAAGTCTACCTGTGACCAGTAACTCTCAGTACCTAATGCAATTCAACCCTCATGAAAGTCAGTAGTCGAGGGTTCTAAAAGTAGTATCGGTCTTATCATCACATAATCGAAGCGCAACCCTTGAGGATAAATAAAAAAAAAAATTAACTTCATTGTGCAGTCCGGAGTCTGGACATTTAGGTAGTCTAGACTGTCTAAATGCAAATAGCACTTGTAGAAGGTCTACTTGCCTCGGAAGCCAGGGTCAAGGTCGGCTTACAAAAGTGCTAATTTTAGTTTCGATATAAATATAGCATTGTGAATCTGTAAGATATTTAGGACTTGCCACTTTATGTTGTACAGAGAGATAAACAAATAATTTTGTCTTATGACTTTACAATAATGTAATTAATTAAAATATCCTAGATTGTTTGAATATACATTACGCGGGCGGTATATTATTTCTTTTGAACAACCTATTAGTGTTAGTAAAATGTACAGTTTTTTGTTTGCAGACGTAATTGGTTAGAGGTTTTTATGAAGTATTTTTACAACATTTTAACAACATCCGTATAAGTATTTACAAAAAATATCGTGTTCACTATTAGCGCACCGCAAGAATGAAGTAAAGTTAGTACCTACATAATGTAAATAACTATACTGAGTAACTACTTAATTTGAGATTTTGGCACGTAAACGGACCTTACCAGTGCACAGGGATTATTTCAAAAACTTATCTTCCTTAGCCTACTTTTTACATAACTAATACGTTTGTATTTTTCCTCAGATCGGCATCAAAATGATTTGATTGAACCTACACGGTTAAAAGGATATCTTCATATTTAATAAAATTAATTTTTAATGTTTTCTTTTATATCTAAGTCTTTAACGGATTTATCAAAAATATTGCCAGTGTTGGTCAGAAACATATCCAAATGGCGTAACAGTAAGGTTTGTTTTTTAAATAGTATATTTAACCTTCTAAGTAGGTAAGTACCTACTTAGTTCTCTTCTGATAAATTATATGATGACGAATGTACGTGAGTATGGAAAAATCACACCCGTATTTAATACATGCAGACAAGTTTGAGAAAAAACAGTTTAGAAACTTTAACCCCTTGAGCACCGTAAAACCAGACACAATTGAAAATAAATTGTTCCGCGACCGCCGGCGGTCTTATGATCCTTGACCTATTAAAAGAAATCCAAAACAAAATATTGCTTCAAAAAAGTTTATCAAAAAAAGTTTTGCTGTCCAATTATTGACGGAGCGTCCCTTCGCCATCCGGCGAAAGGATTTTTTTAGAGGTTGACTTAGAGCATTAACCAACTGCTCCAAGCTGCTCGATGACTAACCTCGGCGGCGATCGATAACGGATTCCGACATTGTCGCGAGTCGCAATCAGTCACTCGGTCACTCCGCGTTGTCCTCTGACATTTCGGACGAAATCAGGTGACATCAAACTTATGACGCGACCCAAAAACACATTTTAAATTATCTTTACGCAATATCGGTCGTCGAGCGAGCTACCCCAACTGTTCAGATGTAATGTAAACAAAAGATTTCGCCGAAAACGTTGCTATGGCCTAATGAATTAAATTTTATCACCCATCCTTTAAACAGATATCACAATAATTTTGAAATGTGCCATGCATGCCACAACTTGACAATAATTGACGTTTGTATTGTTTTTTTTTTAAATTGTGTACATGCGTTGACTGTGGCGTAGTTGACCGATGTGAATGAACGAATTGCGTAACGAATGATGGTAAAAATAGAATTAAAAAATGCATTTATAAATCGTCTGTTTGAAAAGAAGACGGAAGCAGAAAGCAGACGGATCCTTATTTAAATTTATTTTGAAATATTTTTTACCCACCGCGCTCCTTTGACAAAACTTTTCCTTACAGATTACCTATTATCTTCTTATGTTTATTAATTTACCTATCTAAGTAATAACCTATTCTGAAACCAATTGACTCTTACCAGGAAGTCAATCGATTGGTACATTTTTTTCAGTATCGATGCTAATGTATGTATTCGAGGTAAAGCACTGGGCAATCTCGTATAGTCGCAAAGCGAGTTACACAACATTCACCGTTCCACCTGAATAGTAAAGTTCAATTTTCCTTAAAAGCAAGAAGTTCTAGGTCAATGGGTAGGTAATTAATCTCACCTTCTATCTTCCCCTCCGCCATGATTTGTGTTTATTAACCTGAAACAATGAAAAACGTATATTAAACACCTGTTGTATTAACTTACTTACTTTTTGGAGGCCTATGTTAATGATTGTATACAGCTTACATAATATACATAGCCACTCCCTGAAATATGCTTTTTAAAGCCCAACCTTGCTGTAGCTTTTATGAAAGCTTTACAAGTTAATGCATGTAAATGAAATAAAACCTTTTTTTCATATATTCATCATTTATATAATATATGCGTGCGAATATATGTTTTAATGTATGTACCTAGTTACAATAAAATATTTGCTTGACATAATCACGATAAAAAGCACTAAATTCCTACGCAGTTATAGCAATAAATCCGTTTAGTTGCCCCGCGGCCGCCGCGCTGTACACTGGCAAGCCAGCAGAAAAATGTTGGATGATTTTTATACAAAACACTTTCTTGTAATAGTGTAGGTAGTAGTAATTAAACTTAAAAATAATACTTGAAATGGTAAGACCAAATAATGCGTTTTTTGAATGTCATAACAATAAATTCTACCTTATTCTTTTTTCTATGTGTACCTATTATGTAGGTGTGTAAAAGTTTATGGTATGCAACCCCCGGAGGACGGCATGTCATATATAAATGCCATAAGTATATATAAAAAACCCGTTCTACATAGGAAATCTATTATAAGTAGGTACTTATTTGTAAAGCCTTTGGTATTAATATTTTTTTTAAACCGTCGTTAAATTACTCCATTTTCAACCAAAACGTTCCCTATACTTGTAAATAAAACATGTAATGCTTTTTTTTATAAATTCCGCACTCCCAGACCAGTATGGGTCGCCCCGTTCCGCCTAAAGAAGATAGCGAACTTTGATGTCGCCGAAATATATTAATATCATCAGTATTCATCATAAAATTGCAGCGTCATGCGTCAGTATGTCACGTCACGCTGCGTAATATCGCACTTTGCCGCTCGGCGAAATAAATAAAATACACACAAACAAACCCTTGACACAAAACGTCAGTTTATTTCGTAAAATCGATTGGCCCGCTGCCCGAAAACTAGGCGACCAACGAAACGACACGGCCCGTCGCCATGTGGGCCACGTTGCCACCGCACGCGACAACTACAAAATCAATTCCCAACACACAGACAAGTGGCACTCCAAGACCAAAAGTATTCTTATGGCAATAACAAGTTGCTAAGAGCTCGACCGCGGTAGGTATTAATTTACGCTCGGGTACTGAAATAAACTAATGCAGCGGATCTAAGGTTACGACGCGCGGCGCGTGCACGCTCGAGAATGCGTAGCTGGCGATCTATGGCATACTCCGCATACGGCATCGGGAGACGTCCAATTAAAATATTTACATAAAACATCTACGAAGCGGTTGTTTATAAAATGATAAACGATGTGATGCGACCACAGATATAGATCTTTATCTGTGGATGCGACATCTTCATTGGGAAAACGAGACAATCCTCCACTGGTGTCCCTTTTTAGGAGATAGTATGTTTTTTGTACTATTTTGTCCATATATTGTACTTAACTGTGTTAGAAATAAATATTTTTTTAGATTTTTGTCTCAAAGAGAGCGTGGAGGTTACGTGCCATTTTTTCTATGTCAAAACCACAAAATACCTAACTCTCTCTATATTGTGTTAATATGTCATGTACTGAATATATATGTGACATCACTGTGGCATGGACGTAATCTCAGAGTAATAATTATTATTCTATGGATGTAATCCAAGATTTAAGGCCTATTCAAACCTGAGCAGTATTCGCAACCGCTGCGGGTAGAGCGGCAGCGAATACCGCTCAGGTCGCTCTAGCCACAGAACTTGATACTAAATACCTGAGCGAAACCCGCGCGGTATATACTTTTACCCACAGCGGCAGCGAATTATACCGCTCAGGTTTGAATAGGCCTCTAAGTAAAAAGGTTAAAATGGTTTTATGTCATTAAAAATCAAATTGTGCAATCTTATCAAAAACAGTTTTTTGTTGAATTCTTGTAATGTTCGTACCTACAATAGTTATTCATTAAATTTTTGAATTTAATTTGATAAATTCTTCTGGTATAAATATTGGCACACGGAAATTACTTAAATCATAATAGAAAAACCATTTGAACTGTCCAAAGTACATTAACCTTAGATTATTGTTTTAATCTAAGACATTAACAGAACATCAACATGGCATTTCACTAAATCGGAACCTACAAGCCAACATATCCACCCTACTCGCTCCCAGATATGCGACGACTTTGTCAAGGGCGATGACTGGTTTGTTTACAAATACTAACCCACCTTGACTTCGCTTCCGAATGAAGGTTTCTCGATATTGAAATAATTGTCCGCAGAACTTCTTTTTCCCACTCTTGTAGCAATGCCAAGGTCATTTTTGTTTATACCTAAATCATACCTAAATAAACACGTCGTGATTAGAAAAAGAAATAGTACATTATGATACAACTGTGCTGTGTTGGTCATCACAATCGAGGCGGGTTATAAGCCCGAGCCTTAGGATTGTAATTACCAATGCACACGCGTTTCATACGACGTTTTTCAACACACTAGTGAGGAAAACACATTTTCTGAAAATGACTGCGTGTTTTTGTTGTTTTTCTAGTGTACCTATAAATCTTTGGTAAGCCAACATATATTTTTCTTTGGTCTTAGATGGCAATAGGCTGCTAATAACATTTTGTGCTTCACTTAATATTTCCGGCGGTGTAGACTGTAAATTTAGTTCTTCATTACTAGAACTAGGTACTTCAATCAAGAAGCCGCTGTATGAATCGACATATTAAAGGTATGTGAAAGGTATTAAAGTCTTTCCATCCCTTCTCTTGGGTGTCGTAAAAGGCGACTAACGGACTAAAGACTGCACATACATACTACAGCATACAGCGGCTATGGGCTCATCAAAATAATACTACCAACCCCTTTCTTCCCTTGGGTGTCGTAAAAGGCGACTAACGGACGAAAGACTGCATATACTTCCAACAGCATAGAGCGGCGATGGGCTCATTAAAATAATACTACCAACCCCTCTCTTCCCTTGGGTGTCGTAAAAGCGACTAACGGGCTAAAGGCTCACCAACTAAGCACATGTGCAGATTGTGCAGTTGTTTCTTGCTGAAGCGTGGATTGTGTAGGCGTGGTCTGTGTTATCCTTAAATTCAAATGATTACTAATATTTTACCATAAACTTTAAATAAATATCTCAAAAAGTTGTTGATTTATGTAAACGGTATTATGTCGAGTCTTTATTCATGATTATTCTACTTATGTTATGACTAAAGACTTTTTCGTTTTGTAGGCTCATGGTCACTTGACAGACAAAAATTTAAAAAAAAACTTTTTTCCCTAGTGTAAGAAATGCTATTATTTCTTCGCTCTGTTCGAGATTCTATTTTTAAACTACATTACCGCACTAGTGTGTTTCAGCTACATTACGATGCTGAAATCGGTGTACTAAGAGACACTTTGCGAGCAAGTGTGTTGAAAAAAAAACTTTTTTTAGGGCCAGCTGGAAAAAGGTAATATACTTTTTGTTTAATTAAAAAGTAATTAAGTCTGCTAAAAAGATAATTAGCTTTTTAATATAAAGTGTATTTTTTCAGTTCCATAAATACCTACTGGCAGTTAATAAAACGCAAGTAGTGCCAAAATTACTCAATTTTACGTTGGGTTTTTTCTGTATGCTTTTGCTACTATACTTTGTGGCACCACGTTTTGGATGTAGGAAACCTCGACGGGTTCTCAAGCTTGTCCGGGTAAATATATGACGCTGATGGAGCTTTATTACTTTCTAGTCATACCTATATTAAGAAACCTACTAAGTACTCTATATTGGTCAGTCGTATAAAGATATTAAGAACTAAATCAAAACAACATATTCTCAGAAAACACAGACAGTTGTAAACAAAGTTTCTACTATGTACCTACCTACCTATCTTAATTTTCTGAGAATTTGTAATAGTATTTGATTTGTAATTATTGATTTTCGATTGGGATTAGGTCATAAATAACAATAAGTATAAGTTGTAGATAACCTGTTAGTTTGTCAACAAACAGGTGGTGAATAATTAATTAAGTAAGCTATTGTTTTATTTGTGTTTTTATATATTTTTTATAATTGCTGTCTCACACATATGTGTGAGACAGTTCAATAATAGAAGAATACCCATCTCTACCCCAGAGAGTCGTATAATGCGACTAAGGGACCAAACACTGCACGTTTATCCAACAGCATGGGCTCACCACATATCACGCTGACCACATGTGCAATATTTATTTGGTGAATCGTGGATCGTAGCGGTCCGATTGCCTAGTGTCTGACTAAAGGGGTAATAGTAGTCAGGTTATGTATGTCTGTATTTAGGTATGTTTTTTTATTAAATCGTCAACTGTTTCATCTGAACCGACATATTAAAAAGTAATTTATACCCAAACATTAATGAAACATCTCTTTCTACATAACTATGTCTAACCTAACACTCGTACTACGAGCACTCAGAAAATTAACGAGAAAATCAGTGGCTCGACAGCTCAACGGAACTGCAGTATAACTTGGATTGCAAAACGTCGTCTTGATATCGTTGTAAATAATATAGTACATATAATAAATGGTTATCACAAGTTTCAGCCGCAAGCCGCAAGGCTTAGACTATGTTAAAAATACTTAGACGTCTTAACCTCACTGTCCAAGGACCCGCATCTTGCGGCAGACTATAAAGTGTTAACTGGAATGGTCTTAGGTTAGGAGCGAATGTAGGAAATTGCATGAAACTATACCAATTACCTTGCAAAGTGTGACATTCATGATGATATTGTGTAAGAAAACAGATCCTAGCATTTAGCTGGGACATTGGTACTATTGGTAGGCGAAAGAAGAGGTCACTTAAAGTTTCGCGATAGGAAACAGAACAGAACCAGAAAAACTTTTATATTGCGCAGAAAACATCAATGATGAAAAACATGGTCTACGTGCAGATCGTTATCCATTCAGAACACATTTTTTTCTGTCACTGTGGTTATGCATGAGAGCGTTTTCTGGTTTTGTTATTATTGCTATAGCCGCATCACACACTATGCTTTTATTTTTAAAACTATGTACAACAATAAAAGGAATTATTATCATCAGCTTTTATTTTGTAGCACAATTAAAAAGCTTTACTAGTGCATCCGGTGAGACGCAGATGGTTACTGCGAAACTCTCCCATTTTTGTAATGTTAGGCACATGTTGTTTTTTTTAATAATCGTATAAGTAATAGAATTAGACGCGAGGAATAGTTAAGTGTGATATTTGCGGCGTCCACTATCCTATATTTCTATTTATCGCTTTTGTTTGTCAACGCATTTGTAATGTGTTTTCATTGTTAATTACATATACGCCTCACTTACTTATTATCAAAGTGGGTTAATAGCCCAATAACAAAGTCCAACGGCGCTGGATATTATCAAAACATTAGTATATTAGTATCATTCGGATTGGTTTTTACTTTCATAAGTAGTGTTGCAATTAGATTCTTATCGTCGAGTGCTTAGCGGTTGGATTCGGTCTAACCGTGTCGCGTAGCTTTGAAAATACTACCACCTCCTCCCTTCCCATGGGTATCGTAAAATACTACCACCTCCTCCCTTCCCATGGGTATCGTAAAATACTACCACCTCCTCCCTTCCCATGGGTATCGTAAAATACTACCACCTCCTCCCTTCCCATGGGTATCGTAAAATACTACCACCTCCTCCCTTCCCATGGGTATCGTAAAATACTACCACCTCCTCCCTTCCCATGGGTATCGTAAAATACTACCACCTCCTCCCTTCCCATGGGTATCGTAAAATACTACCACCTCCTCCCCTCCCATGGGTATCGTAAAATACTACCACCTCCTCCCTTCCCATGGGTATCGTAAAATACTACCACCTCCTCCCTTCCCATGGGTATCGTAAAATACTACCACCTCCTCCCTTCCCATGGGTATCGTAAAGTACTACCACCTCCTCCCTTCCCATGGGTATCGTAAAATACTACCACCTCCTCCCTTCCCATGGGTATCGTAAAATACTACCACCTCCTCCCTTCCCATGGGTATCGTAAAATACTACCACCTCCTCCCTTCCCATGGGTATCGTAAAATACTACCACCTCCTCCCTTCCCATGGGTATCGTAAAATACTACCACCTCCTCCCTTCCCATGGGTATCGTAAAATACTACCACCTCCTCCCCTCCCATGGGTATCGTAAAATACTACCACCTCCTCCCTTCCCATGGGTATCGTAAAATACTACCACCTCCTCCCTTCCCATGGGTATCGTAAAATACTACCACCTCCTCCCTTCCCATGGGTATCGTAAAATACTACCACCTCCTCCCTTCCCATGGGTATCGTAAAATACTACCACCTCCTCCCTTCCCATGGGTATCGTAAAATACTACCACCTCCTCCCTTCCCATGGGTATCGTAAAATACTACCACCTCCTCCCTTCCCATGGGTATCGTAAAATACTACCACCTCCTCCCTTCCCATGGGTATCGTAAAATACTACCACCTCCTCCCTTCCCATGGGTATCGTAAAAGGCGACTAACAGACTAAAGACTGCACATACACTCAACAGCATAGAGCGGCGATGGGCTCACCACCGGTCACGCTGAGCACATGTGCAGTCGTATTTGGTGAAAAGTGGACTATGGTATAGGACTGCTTTTGCTGTCCTCATTGCCTAGTCTCTTACTAACCCTTCGGTGACTATAGTCGTGATTATGTATGTATGTATTAAGTATAGTATCGAAGCTAAGAAAACTAGTTTATCGTCTAAAGTTTAATGAATATAAATAATTACTTATTAGGTACCTATGTCAACTTTGTATGAGCTACACAGATAAAAAGGATTTATCAAAGCAAGAAAAATAATTTTCTTGACATATTATGTTATTTTAAGGAAAATTGTCTTAATACAAGTAATGTTTATTCATTTTTAGATATTGGCAGTCTTAACACCAAAGATATATTTTCTTGTTGCATTTTTACAATCAAGAAAAAATATTTTCAATGAAGAATAATAATAATAATAATAATAAGAGAGAGACGAGAACCTCGTGAAAGCCGAGAAGGACAAGCTCAGTAAGTACCTTGACTTGGCTCACGAGGTTACCGCCATGTGGGATGTGGATTCAACCATTATTGTCCCGATAGTCGTTTCGGCACACGGCCTTATAGCGAAGAGCCTCGATCAACACCTAGAGAGGCTCTCGCTGAAAAGTTGGGTCAAGGGTCAGATGCAAAAGGCAGTACTCCTTGACACGGCACGTATTGTCAGGAGGTTCCTCACTCTGCAGCCCTAACCACCGATAGCTTGGGTCTATCCCCGCTGCCGGTGGCAACCTAGGTTAAGTTTTTTATAATATTTTATATTGTAAATAGGTTTTTATATAAAATATTGTAAAAAATTAAACTTAAGAATAATGTTAAATAAAGAGAATAATAATAATACATGCTTATTAAGATAGGAAAAGTAGGGCTGATTTACCTAAATACCTATGCCGCCAAAGTTTTCTAGTTGTCTTTATTTTGATTCTGTTAATGAGTAAGTAAATAAACAGGTAGAAAAATAATTAAGTTTCGTTTAAATTAAGATGCCGGATTAATATTATGTGACGCCGGGAATCGAAAGAAAAACAGTAAAATGTTAGTGGTATGTTACCTATTGTTATATGTGGTACCTATTGTCAATTACTTAGTAACTTAAGGAAACTTTTTCTACCTGCTATTCCGATAGTTGCTTATTACGTTGTATGTGCTTATTACCTATCAGTCACAATAGATTACAAGCGACTACAAAGAAAGAGTAATGACAACCGGACCAATCACGGAGATGTCATGTTAGTCAGCTACACTGCTATGCATATTTTTCACGGTCAACTTGTAGGAACGAATGTAAATTGTAATGGGCGTTTTGCTACATGTTTATTTTGAGTAAAATTTTTGGTATTCCTTGAAATTGCAATGGAAATTTTGGTAAAAACTTTAACTATTAAAAACGTTATTTGGGACTTAAATGGTTATAATTCGACATGTATTCACAAATTCTTTGTTTAAAAAATCTATGTAAGTAGGTAGGTATATTGGTAATATATTTACGAAACCAGTGCAACGTGCCACTTATTAGTGGCAAAAGTGTTTTTAATTGGTCAATTCCTTACTTACAGCTTTATACCTAATGACAGACGGTCCGTACAACGCGCATTACCATGTTACCATGATTTTACAAACACGCATTTAGCTAGCGACCGACGGTAATGCACAGCAAAATGAACCATGCACTCAAGGGACGATCAAGGGACACTGTACATTTTCAAGTAAACTGAATTTTGCTGTCACGTGACATGGACGTTTAGTGTGGTAATATAAACCTTGGGCTCTAGTTGAACGCTCTCGTAGCGCTTGAACGAGTAGCTACTTTCTATGAAAACTTTATGGTAGGGCTACAGATCAAAATGTTATACTTACTACGATCAAAAACATTATTCCTTGTTAGAATAAGTAAAAAGTTTGTCTTTAAAGATACATTACAAATAGTTTACGTCAGCAAACTGTTTTATTAGTAGTATTTGAAATTGATGTTATAGCGATGTAGAAAATAATTAAATTTACGCAGTACCTAGGTACCTACTGTTATAAAAAATTACTGCAGATATTAGTCGTACTGAGGATAATCAATAGAAAAATAGCGGTACATAGTTTAAGTAGGTACGTTTAATAACAAACGTTTGAAACATTATCAATTTGTCACTAGCACAAACAAGAGTAAACACTAACGTTAACTCACGTCTAATACTTTTTTACCTAGCCCACGTTAAACGCAAACATAATCGAGTGATCGGTCAGTCGAGAGTAGACTCGGGCACGAATTATCGTGTTATCATACAATTATTGCACCCTATTCAAATAAAAAACCCGGGAGTAGCAGCCAGGGTCGGTGACCAAGTGATCACTACACCGAACGGCCGTCAAACTGTAAAGATATGTACGTACCTAGATAGAGATTGTGCTAAAAGTGCATTATCTTATGCCCTTGAATGAACGTGGCAACATGGACTCAGCGCGTGAAGACTGCAAATCAACTAGAAACGTATAACTATGTCCGTCAACAGTAGTAAAACTCAAGTAAATCCTTTATTTACGTAAGTTTGGTGGTAATTCTGCTCAAATGTATTTTAATTCGTCAACTTTTATTTACAACAATGCAATTTTATTAAACAAAACATTAGCGGAATAAAAATGTTTTTATGTACAGACTTGGAGTCATTTCAATGACGCGCATGAGTTGCGGAAAATTTTCTTAAAGCACCTAACAACTAAAAAGATTATTTCGGTCTGTCCGTGTTCTTTTGTTCGTTTAGTGTTTGAACGGCAATGTACCTAATTGTGAAACGATCATAATTTGTTATGGTTGTATTTGTCAAAAAGGCATATTTACAATCCTATAGGTTCCAAAATTATTTGCTTAATATTATGTAAGGGTACTGGGTAACTGTGTGTGCACGTATTAGGATAGTGAAGTTTCTGACACCGAACATTCGTAAATCAGCTGGTATGTGACATAGAATAGATAGATACAGAAGGCCAGGACTCTATAAAAAGCACGTAAAGTCAGGCGCGCTCACACATGGATCCTACGATATCCTATTCAGTGACATCATTTACAAAGCTTTATTAAAAAAGAGACTTTATGAGACTTTACTTGAATTTAAGCCAACGCAAAGTTATGGAGTAAAATATCTTCTTTGTAATGATGATGCTATTGCACTAAACTCCTCAACTTCAATAAATAGTCTAAGCGACTTAGATTAGATATCACGCGGACTTTTTGAGATAATTTGAAAAGGAAGTCCCTTTTTACGAATACACATTCACGGGCACTTAACGGGTAATAAAAATCCACCATCATTACATAATTAATTAGCAATCCAACATGTTCTACTCCCTATTGTTTTTCTAAATAAAACATAACAGACTCTTCATTTTCGTGCCAAAAAGACCGACATGTTTGTTAACTCTGAAATCAAAACATTCACAAGTGTGAACCCTAGTTTAGTGCTCTAATTAAGCGCAGTAAAAGCTTCTGTAGCTATCTATTTCGCAGCAGCTGAGCTGGTCAGAGTGTCAGCTAGTCTCATCGTGCATAATGAAGCAAATTCTATTTTGCATTCGTTAGCTGTAAATTCATGTAGAAGTTTAGTAGTTTGCTAAACGGTTAGGTTAGCATCCCTAACTATTAGATTCGAATAGATCTTAGAAATTGTAATTAAGTGATAAATATAATGATGTTCTATTGTTTTGCGTGTGTTGTAAGCATAGAATAATATGCTTTAGTTATTATTCTGAGGTTGTAAGTGTCACAGTTTTCAGTTTTCATTGCTTTTAGCGATATTTCCATAAATTTACACGTAGGTCACAGTCTTATTTCAAACTTCGTCATTACATAATCTAAAATCTAAAAAGCCTTAGAATAATAATGCATTATTCTATGATGCAAGCGTTCCTCAGTCGTTGTAAAAAAAGACCACAAGCGGTAATGGAGTATAAACCCAGTCGGTACGTAAGCTAATTATTAGTAATTTTTTACTTGCTTTTAGTAGTAAATGATCATCAAATATTATTTATAAAATACTAACGTAACGTAACCTAACCTTAAGTGGGAATTATCCTTTTCTTGTGTTCATTTTAGTACTTACTATTATTTTGACAACCGCCGTGGCCGAGTGGTTAGCATGGCGGTTCTCAATTCCCAGTCGGGTCAATTAAGAAATTCCTGTTATTTTATTGATATCAGGTCGGGGTGTTTTCTATATATAATAAGTATGTTTATCAGTTAACAAACCCATAGAACAAGTTTCAAAATAAGCTCTACTTAGGTTAATTATGCTAGAGCAATCGCGTGAGAATGGAAAAATTATAATTTCTATATTTATTATGTCTATAGTGTGCGATTAAATATTTACCATTAGTTAGTAACAGAAAAAGAAAAAGGTATAAAGGTGAAGCCAACTACTGTTTGTTTGTTTATAGTATAGAGAGGAAATATCCAGCAGCGTTATTAATATGAATATTCTGAAGAGTCTCTTAATAGTTTTTCGTGTTTCCTATACGATTATCTAAATTTTACCTAAGTACCAACCAAATCGAACTGTATTTCACGGAGTTAAAGTAAAGAATTGCTTGCATATCTGCGCATGTGGTCTGCCCGCACAGCAACTAGGGTAACATGTTTTTATAATAAAAGTGCAGTTATTCCCCGAACCCAACAACTCGTGGAAATTACCAACGAGTTTGATTAACAGTCGTGCCATTTCATTTGCGACTGCAGTCGAACTAAATGCGTGAAGCAATTATTCCGATACCATTCACAAAGCGCGCCGACACCTCTTTATGTCTGATAGTGGTGTTATCAGTTAGGTATATCAGCTACAACAAAGCTTAAGAACGCCCGATATAGCTATAAAGACATACTTAGCGGCGTTGCTGCTAACAAACATTCGTACGCAACACCGAGACAGCGATCAACAATACAAATTACTACGCAATTACGCATAATGTGCCGACCATTATGAATGATTGGTACAATTCACGTGGTAATGGCTGGTACTCTTCGGTGGTAACAGTAAGGTTATGTAGTACAACATATTTGTGATGCCAAATACATAATGGATATGAGTGAGTAACAAAACAATAGACAGTTAAAACAAAGAAATAAATTGTCGTTGCATGCCCAGAGCTAATACAAAATGGTACTTTCAAATAAACTACTACCAGAGTAATCGTTTGTAAACGGTGTAGGTACGTTATTACTATTTTATCTGTGGAATGGAAAAGACTTTTTTCCCTGCTTTAGAATATTTTGTGTAAGTATACCAGCCCCATAATTTCACCTAGAATATTGAGTGTGACGTCGGCATTTAATTGAGAAATTCATCGGTCGTACAGATGCCTGCTTTTTCAAGACGTTGTAAACTTTGTTACTAGTGTATAAGGGTTAATATCGATTGGAGAAATTGAACAGTTTGTTTAGCTTGACCTGCAGCCGTGTGTACAATGCCGGCCTTGGGCGGTTGCCTTTGGACGTCCGTGACGCGACCGGCTGACTCACGTTTCAATTGTTTTTATTTTAAAACTATGGAATGGAGGGCA
This sequence comes from Scoparia ambigualis, assembly GCA_963921215.1. NCBI lineage: Eukaryota > Metazoa > Arthropoda > Insecta > Lepidoptera > Crambidae > Scoparia > Scoparia ambigualis. The sequence continues at coordinate 23,328,537 of OY992501.1, read as the reverse complement.
GGAGTGATGGTGTCATTGAACCGTGAACATTTTGTGTCAAGGTATGCTTTATTAATTAGTGAATGAACTCGTATCATTCCACACCTCGACATTTCTCAGACATATAATTAGCAGTAGTGATATTTATTAATTCATAATCATAATTGAATATGGTGCTCTTTAGTTTTATTATTATTATCTTATACACGTCTGACTGCTTCGCTCAGGATTCCCACATAAACAGTAAGTAAATAAGTAAATAGTACCTTGGGGGTTAGGCCGTAAAGACTCATCACAATAACCCATAGGCTTTATAGATTTTTTACGACTACCATCTTATTATAAAAACCGGGAGCAACGGCTGAAATTCCCCCTTGACAACCAAAGCATTGTTTTGTCCCGTTTATAAGGGTAATGTTATGTATAATCTAGAAAAAAGTTGAATATCCACTGTTTAATTCATTAGTTTAAGTATTCTCTTTTGTACCCATTTGATACAGTTAGTCTATGTCACAACGTCCGTTTTCATTGAAGGTGTTTCCTGCACTAGTAAAAATATGTTAATTCGTTTATTGTCGTAAGAAAAACCGGTTTCGTAGATATTACGAGACGTCGTTCTCCAGAGGCACTGTTGAGGTCAGTGAATGCATTTGAAACGGAATACATTGAAAATGCATTGTGTCGTACGGACAAAGGCTGCATGTTGTGTGTTGTGAAGTTAGTCGTGTTCTGTATTAAGTTTCTCAATATTTTAGTACAGACGCCAGGTAGGTCTACCAACCACAACATTACAAATTTCTTCAATGATTCAATATAATAATTTTCTTTAAATTAAACTTTAATGTTTAGGTATAGAAATTTGATAGTTTTGGGTATATTGACCTGCTGGAGTCGGTCGATACTTGGCCTCTATATTGCTTGTTGTCATGCATGAGTTTTTTAAAACTTTGACGAAATATGTATAACTAGCAGCCGCTCGCAGTTTCACCAGCGTGGTTCCCGTTCCAGTGGGAATATTGGGATAGAAATTATCCATAGTGTTAATCAAGGTTATAAACTATCTGTGTGCTGAATTTTATCCAAATCCATTAAGTAGTTACACGTGAAAGAGTAACAAACATCCACCCATACTTACAAACTTTCGCGTTTTTAATATTAGTGGGATAAAATCTGGTAGCTCTCAGAATGACAATATTTACAACATATTACATGCAATTGATAGATTTTTTTGTAAGATCTAACATTATTGAGAGTAGACACGTGTTCTCTCACTAACGATGTCGAAGATCAATAATTATATCGAGCGTCAAATGTTGAACGAAATTTCATTACACGTAACGTTACAGTTCATTAGATCGGTTCATTGATAGATCTCTTTTAAATGATGAAAGATTTTAATTTACAAGTAACCTACAAAAGTAAGTACTTCAAAGTATTACTTCTGTAAAATTCTATTTTTTTATATTTTTTTAACCTACATTTAAACTTGATTTGAATGAAACTAATAAAGTTATTCTATAAGCAGTGCATACTCAAATAAGTTACTCTTTGTTTAGTGACCATTCGATCTAATCAGCAGTTAATAAAAAAATATAATTTTATCTATTTGTGTAGTTGACAATAATACACATAGTTAATATCTTTATTATTGAAATTTTGCATTCACAATGCTATATAGATATAGAATAAAATGTTTACTAGAAAAACATTTTTCGCTTTTTGCTCGAGTGGGATTTGTTCGAATCCCACTCGAGCTTCCTGAGACTGGTTGATTTTTTTTTGTTGTAAACATTTTATCCTATACACAGTTAAATTAAACCTTGACACAAAGTTTAGTTATAGTTATTCACATTTTTACGTTTATATTTACAGTCATTGTATTTTATTTACTTTTGATGGTTTTGATGTGTTTAATAAAATTGTATAATTTTTTAATACTATTTACAATGCAATTGTTAATTATATAGTAAATTGTAATTGTACAGTCGTAGCCGGGACGTTTTCGAATGTTTTGTACACTTGGATTTTTTTCTTCCTTTTTGTGTAATTATTATCATTAAATTTAAAGTTAGCTGATTAACGTTAGTTCTAATAGGCTATTTACTGTCCTGAATTATTTTGCCATTGTTGTTAAGTACCTATAACTATTATCGTACACAAGTAAAGTTTTGATGATCATATTTTTTCTTGTAGGTACAAACTTGTTAAACTACTGCCCTATTGCCCTAAAGGAAAAGATTTGTCAAACTTTTCTTTCCGGTATAGAAAACGAAGCAAAACTATAAATCAATACGGATATCACAACGAAATAGAGTACACATTAGGCCACCCTCTGAATTTTTGATCGCCCGTCCCCGTGTCACTATAGTCTGGCTGGTTTTTTATTCCGATTCAATTTCCGTGGAAAAGTACCTTTTTAACTATTTGTTTAAGATACACAAACAACTGTAGACTGTCTGCAACCTTATGGATTTTTAAAACGATTTACATTGGTATTTGTTTCTTTTTTCAGGTAACAGCTTCATAATAGCTGGGCACTTCGGTGCCTAAATAATAATGTGCTGTTTTGTGGTTGTCATGGAGCAATTACAGATATTGCTTCTCTTCTGACTGACAAGGGCACTAAATGTGACAAGTAACAAGTGTCCTTTTAGGTGTTATTTGACATGACAGTACTTTGCGAACTATTAGTAAAAAAAGAGCAAAGCGACATTTAAAAACGCTACTAAAATCTATATTTAGGTGGTCTTCAATGTTTTAAACGTAGAGTGTCGGTCGGAGCACAAACTTGGTTCAACTATCAAACTTATTTTTGGACTTGTAGTTTTATTTGAAGAGTTTACGAACGTTCACACTGGGGGTAAGTCTCAGCGTACGCGCGAGTGTAGGGAGGAAGCCAGCGAGTTAGCGTCATTGGAGATATCCGATACCAAAGTACATGCGACACTCGATCGCAACCGGTCGTCATTCGTTGGTTACGCAATTTAGGGTCACACTCACACGTAAATTCGAAGCTTTGCGCTCAGCTATTGGGAACATTACGTGCCCGCTGAATTATTGAGAACCCAATTTTATTTTACGCTATGTAGGTACATTGAAATTAACATTTTTGACCTACATGTTTTCGTGATAAACGCTAAACAATTTTTGGTTAGTCCAGTTTATTTATCGTGGTTGTTTTGGTCGAACAGAATTCTAATTATCTATAACACTTCATTACATTGCTATTGATGTAGTGTGCTATCATCAGTGATTGTTTGTTTCAGAGATAAACTGCTATCTACACTGTACTCGGACGCACTGCGGATGTAGCTATTACTCTGTATCTATTATTAAAATCACGGAATCGAAGTGAATACTATTATGCACTACCACTAACAAGTCAAACAATGTTAATAGACACAAAAGGAATTCAATAACACCCAATTATGTAGGCATTGCATTATTGATTGCCACTTAGTCGATCAAGTTTACCTCAAACTTGTGATTAAGTTATGCCCTTTGTAGCGAGTCCGATTGCACCGTAGGTAGGCAGGTGATAATAATTATCCACTTTATCCTTTACAGATACAACTTTCAGGCATTAAAACGCGGTTAATTTTATACATCTTACAAGGTTTTTGTGTTATAGCATTACTTATGTTCACTTGTATATAATAAAACTTTACTTTTATGAAACTTTATTATCATTAAGAGAAATAGTCAAAGTTAAATATTCACTTACTGTTGTTATCTTCGATCAAGTTGTTTTAGTCGAATTTAAATTGTCATAAATTTTGTGGTAATTTTTCGGTTTGATTTTCCATAAACAGTTATTTTTTTTATAAATAATGTGAAAAGCTAATTACCAAATACAACAAGTAAAAAACAGAAGTACACTTAAAAAATTCCAATCGTCAAAGTTGTTATTCGATAGTAAAAACTTTCCGGTGTTACACATTATCTCGAAAACGATAATCGCGATATTCGGACGGAGAAAATGTAATATTCATAGCAATATACAAAAAGTTGGGAACGCCGGAGGGCGGCCGTTACAACCTCAAACAAAGTTCGCAAAGCTGTGGGAGATCGCGAGCTGGCACATAGTTGGGCTGCGCTGATGCAATTCGCTGCAGCGGAAAGTGAGCACTGGCGCACGTGTCGGGCTCGTGGCGGCAGATTCCACTCCACCACGCCGGCAGGCACACTTAGCTGCACACCCTCACCCACCCATGCCCTAACATGTTACAATTTGTCATTGTTTACAGTACCTTGTGCGGCTGAAACTCGGAAGCGCGTACCAGTTCGCGCGCTAAACTCGTCTTTGTGCCGGCCGCAACGATTCGATCGCAACCGTAGGAGCTCTAGAGATTGACTGGTGGTCGCGCGGTGCGTCGTTGGTTATATGCGCGCGCATCTCCCCGCGTCTGCGTGGTGGTGGGAGTGCTCGTCGCTACGTCGCCGCAACATCGCTACGGCCACGCACCAGAAGGCCTCTCAGCGCTCACGAAACTTCGTTGGCCCGTAATTCGTCGTTCAATGCAGGCGCGCTGCTGTTATTTTCAATACTGTTTGGCGCAGTACATACACACACAACCGTGTACGACGATTACGGGCTGACGATGTCTCGGATGCGCTTAGAGAGTAGGGCCCCAGATTCATTCACAGAGCACTTACCGCCTCGGGGACGGCGGCGCTGGCACCCTCCGCTTGTCGTCTCACCGCTCGTTACCGCTGAGGTTAGTTTCGCCAATTGCATGGCTATTATGGCCCTAACCGCCGGTACAATGTCAGGTCACCTTCGTTTGTTTCAAGGTGATGGAACGATGATAAAAAGAAATGGGATATCAAATGCGAATTGCAAATTCATGCCAGTGCAGGTGTCTAGACTACAACAACTTGGGAATAAAATTTATTATGAAGTTACAATATGCCATAAATCACGTTGAATATGCTTAATGCGTCTGTGTTCGGTTTCCAAGGAAATTGATGATTGTCGTTCAACGTGACTTTTAACCTACGTGCTTTTGACTGATTAGTGAACTATTTGAAAACTTCAGGAACTTTTATAAACTATGTTATTCGAAAAAATTTAAAATAAAATCTATACTTTGTAGGTAGGATAGCGATTTCGAATAAAACGTATGTAAAATAAGCTTGAATCTTAAATTATCGATTTTAGGTCTACAAATAAAACTTTAGTCTTATATTAACTTTAACTTAACGAGTTGCAATTGCAACTTTAAACAGGTAAGAGATCAATCGACATAAGATATGTCGTCGAGGATCTGGCAAGTTAAGCATCTTCCGCAATGTTGGGTCATAAGATGAGTAAAAGTAAGTAAGTAATTAAGTAAGTTTTATTGTGTAAGGAATAAGGTTCAGTTAAAGCGGGTCTTATAACAAACAATAGTGTAATGCAAGTGATACCGTTGTTCCGGGTTGCTGAGGAGTTGAGTTACATTATAGGAAAAAGAAAGAAAGACATTTTATTGAAAACATTATAATTTATAAGTACATGGTAAAGGCAGTCAGTATAGAAATATTTGACTAGTAATAATAATAATAAAAATACCAATAATCCCGCATTGCGCCAGCGTGATGGGTGACGGTACGTTTTCGATGTGTGCTATTTTTTTATGAATGTGATGTTGTTTATGGTATAGTTTGACGACCTCGGTTGGTTGAGAGGTTAGCAGTTAAGTCTGCACGCCGGTTTTGGCGACATCTCTGCCCCCTTAGACAAGTGGAAAACGCACCATGTCTGCTTATTCGTTAGCGTTTGTCACTAGTAAATTGGTAGACAAAGTTCACAGATACAAGTATCTGTGAAGGGGAAGGCTAACTCTATACTAGGGCCAAATTCGACAAAGAATGTTTGTAAACAAATTATGGACATTTCGACGGTCCCGAAGAATAAAGTCATATCTGCAAGATAGTTGTATCTACACTGACCTGCAAAATAAGTATCACACTTTTAAAATTGTAATAACTTTTAAAGTACACAAGATAAACAAGACACATAAGACTTAAAAATATTACTATTGTGTAATTTACTATAGTTCCAAAGAAAGCTGATAAAATTGCTATAAAACGTTTTTTTTATTTTAAATCTCTAACTTCTATAGTTTAGAAAAAAATTAACTTTTAAAAGTGTGATACTTATTTTTGCAGGCCAGTGTAGATATGACGTTATTCCTCAGGACCGTCGATTTCTTTGTGCAAATATGTAGTGTCTCTCGGATTCTCACTTTTTCTTGAGAGAGAATTTACAAGAAAACGACTGACAGGTGCCTTTTTTCAAAAAACAGTAAAAATCCAGGTGAACCTTGATACCTTCAGAAATGACAATATTTTGTATATGTTTGGGGATTCTTGTCTCGTGATCTTTCAATCCCATTGAAACTACATTATAATCTTAAATTTATTACAATTCGTGGGAAGAAGGAGCCACATACCACATAACTTCACTAAATTACTCAGAGTTATAGCAATATTCAAATATAAATTGTGTAAAATGCCTTGCATAACGCCTACATCAAAACACTTAATGTTAAGTTAATTTGGAATAAATTCATTGATAATTTCCGATAGATTCCTTAGCACGTGTGCAATATTTTTTTCAATAGCCCATTTTCATAAATGTCCACGAAATTTTTCTTTCTTTTTATAATCAAACATACACTGTCACTATCTGAACTGTCACTAACTGAAAGATATATTTTCACATTCGTCAACAGTCTCATAATTGCACGTTATAGAACCACTGGTGTAAATTTTGCTATACAGTTGCAGAGCTTTTGTCTAAATTAGCCTGTTCTTCTACATAAACATTTTTGGATGCGGAAACTTCCCGTTTTGAATGATTATTCACAAAACTTGTACTTTGGTCAGTAGAAAAATATTTGGCGAATATCATCACTTATTTCCTGATTTGAAGAAAGATCTAGTGAAGTTTTTCGAGTATTTTCGAATGACTTTAGGAAAATTTGAAGAATTCCTAATATGTTACGTGATGATTTACAGAAACAAACAACCAAATTTCGAAAACCAATTGAGCCAGAAGAACGCCTTGCTATTTGTCTCAGGTAATAAATATCTTTTTTTATATTTATTATTGGTATGTATTTATTAATATCACAACTCATAGAATAACATTGACAATAACAACAATTATTGATTCTTTGGGAAATGTAGAAATTGGCTGAAGTTGTAGTCAGAATCTTGTATTTCTTTTCTTCCTCTGGCGTCGTTGGTTGGAATGTGGACAACACTTCACTTTGGGCTTTGAAGTTGAATCTTGAGCGGAGATTGTATTATCTTGATTCTGTGTATAGATTCGTAGTGGCTGAGTGGACGAGTGTATGAGTGATTGAGTTTCCTGAGTTAAAACCACGGTTGGTAATGGCTGCGCAATCCTTTGCAAAACCGAAACATTATCTGTATAAACACCCTCTTGTCTGCCAACTACTTCAGCCTCCGCATCGTTCACAATTTTAAATAGGTACCGCACCCTTTATGCGTATTTGTAAATCTCGTGGGAATGTCTTAACTGTGTTTCTTAAGTTTGTGAAAAAATCTACAACAGTATCACGCTCTTGATTAGCCGACTGTTGTGGTGTAATGTTGTGCTGATATTTCTTTTCGAGGTAAGATTTTAGGGCGTGCGTTGGTGTAGGTGTCAAAGGGGTATTTCCATTTTCATTTTTTTATGGTACTCCCTTGATATTCAGCTGTAGACGGTGATCCACTTGCGGATGCTGCTGACATTAATAGTTCATCATCACTTAAGTTTGTTAAAAATTCTGAAAAACAAATGTAAAAAGTTATTATTTTATGCACATTTACATACAAGAATACCTATAGCAGCCTAAATACGGCCCTGTAAAATTGTACAAGCATATGAAAGGTCAAACGAGATCGGAGTTATTAAATAATAGGTTGTTGTTATCTCAAGAATCTTTCAGAAATTAATTTACGTTAAGTTTTTACTCCTATAATCCCGGGTCTTTTAAACGGGGCGTGAAACGGCATTTATGCAGGCCCTTATGAATGGGTGCACTTGTTACCGTGCTTGTTCCACGGTGAGGAGCGCTCTTATTATTTTGGACTACATCGGCTGCTTATCATCACACTATGACGTCCGTCATTCGATTTAGCGATTTTCGATAAAACGGCTATTTGCGAGGGCGTACCACTTGAAATGTTTTTCGCAACAGCGTGCGTCGCAACGACGGCATTCGAAACTACATATCAGACCCTTTTTTAACATATAGAATTTGATATAAAATACTTTTCATCCGTGAAGGTCGTTCTACGAGTATACTACACTAAAAGAGCAATAGTGCTAGTGTAGTGCATAACATAAACAAACAGGGTGGGTCGATTTTGTTATGATCAGTGTAATGTAATATGCTGTAGGACTACTAGCACAGAATAAATAATAGTACTACGTCTACTAGTTAGTAGGAAGGAGCGTCTCTCTTCTTTAATCGTCATTTCATTTTAGTTATCGTCGGGGATAGTGCAAAACCGCATAACTAATATTGTTTATTATCGCGTATCTGACATAAGTAGCCAATTTAAGATTTCTCGGGCAATGCACGCAGAATTCTGATTGGCAGCCGCCATTTTGACGTTCCTGTCATTCGACCTATAGAAAGCAAGGAATCGCCCAAAAACAAAACCGCGTATTTGGGGCCGGCAAGTGTCGGTACCGCTTAGGTGATCAGTTATCAGTTAAGTTTGCGTATTTGTGGTTTGTTTACGTTGTTAAACTCGGTTTATAATTAAAAAAATCAGGTAAGCGTTTAAACAATGTTTTTTAATTATGTTTTCAATAGAATATTGGCATTTAGTTAAATAACTTACAGATTATATTTTCGTCCTAACTCTCCTAATGACTAAACTTTTTCGGAAAAGAGCTAATATTGCAAGTGTATTTTACGTGATACATGGAAAAAGGTAATTAAATGGTTTCATAATATCTATTTCAGATTAAAATGGCGAATAGTAGTGACTTTTGTCAAGAAGATGAAACACTTCATGTTACGACATTAAAATCTTTAAAGGAAAGGCGTGAAAAATTATTGCTGTTTAAAAAAAATTACTTAAGCAAACAGCAACCTATAAAAATACCAATGGACTCTCTGAAGATTCAACCAGTTTAATTTATTCAGGAACGGGAAATCAAGAATAACCTACTGAAGATAATGTAGCTTTAGCTAACTGTGACACCACCACTTTCAGTACTTTACCATTTAATCTGCTGGAAAGAGGTAATCCAAATGATGTGCCTGACCCTATTATGACCTCGACCATTAATTTACCATATTTTTCGGTGGAGGTTGTATGTGTACTGAAAACAATAATGCATTAAATGAATTACCATATCTTGACTTTTCATCAGATGTCTCTGTTGCTGATCCAAATCACGTTCCACTCTCTGAAATAACAAATGTTGAACCGATAGCTTCAACATCAATAGACAATAATAACGATTTGTTTCCTGAAAGAAATTTAGAACCTGAAGTTGCGAACAAATCTAGGACAAGGAAACGAAAAGCAGAACTAATGTCTTCAAAAAGGTTTAGGAATAAGAATTTGAGAATGCTAGGTCAGGAATACACAAGTTTTAGAAAGACTGCTGCTGTGCCTACAGGCTCAAACTTTTTCTATGCTCATGTTGATTTTTTATAAGAGATTAATACAGTGTACTCTTTCAACTACCCAAAAAGTATTTTTCTTATTAAGTGCAATCGAAATTACTAAGTCATACGCATTATTTTTGTTAGATAGCTAAAGAAGCTCATTTATTGTTGATGATTTTATTTTGTGATACTACATCGCTTGTTATATTGTTCCCAATAAGGTAATTACCTACCTAAGAAAAGGCTGAGTAGAATGTAAGATTAAATTAAACTGCAATTTACTTAAATAATTGGTTTCGTATTAATCAATGTTTATATTTTGAAGATATTTTAAAATAAAAGTTCATTTTCAGTTTTGTTTTGTTTATTTAATGAAGCTCTTGTAAGAAATGATACAGTACCTATTATAATACTAATATCATGATTATTTAACATTAATTTGTAAATTATTAGTTTGATTTCAATACCGCATAAACTTACTCTAAAGTACCATTCTGGTAAGTTTGTGGTTAAATCAAATCCGCGTAACTGTTGTAAAGACTAAATTAATAACTTTATCACGTAATATCTATTGTTAACATTACACAGAGCATGAATAAAACTCTCTATGCAGAAATGAGCCTAAAATTTACTAAAATAAAAAAGTTATAAAGTTTTTACCTTCTCCTGTAAAACTATCTTTAGTGCAGATACGCGCCCCCTACCTTTAGCAGATTCGCGGACTTGCACTATCCCCGACGTTATGTAAGTAAGTAACAGATATTTTAGATACATCTAATGTTAGGTATTAGGTACACTTGGTAAGAAGGTAGGTATTGGTATTGCAAATACATACACGCGAATCGCAAGTTTTACTATTACTTAATGTCTATTTTAGTTTTTAACGGCTCTTATAAAATCATTTGTCGAAGAGCAAACAAAAAGCCCTTGTAAAAGGACAATTGATTTTCTAAGAGTACAGTATAAACGATACGAGCTTCACTTGTATGTTTGGTTTGACAATCTCGATAGCGCGATTCAGAAAATGTACAAACAGATACACCGCCATCTATGCATCCCAGACAGTACCAAAGGGCGAACACACACAAGGGTAAACGTCTACGCTACGAGTTCCGCTCAGATAGATTTTCGCGGTGTAAACGGAAAAATGTGTTTCAGTTTCCCTTGCAAGTAGCAAGGGGAATACTTGTAATATATACTGACGTGAAACCATTTCTATTATCTTTCTTACAAAAGTATTATGGGGCAACATTTATATAATAACCTTCATTTTATGAAATATGTTAAGTTGTTATTTGATAAAACGCGGACTATGGCAGAGGACTGATTTTGCTGTCCTCATTAGCTAGTCTCTGACACACCCCTAAAGAGATAATTAGTAGTGTGTGTATTATGTATGCTGCTAAAACTCTATTTGATAACCGAAAGACTGAATGACATTATTCATGAATTAGCTGCTTAAAATTACTAATTTAATGTTCGCCTAGGGACATATTGCTTAAGCCAATCATCATACTATTGCATAGCGTAGGTATGCAAATTGATAATTTTAAAACTTTAAAGATCTATTTTATTTACATAAGATTATTCTTTATTTAATTATATATTCTGTGGTCGACTAAACGACGGCCAAATTCGATAAATTATGTTTTAAACAAATAATTAATGTCTAGTGTAGAAAAGAGCAGTAAGGTCTATGTATAACCTAGGATCACGTGACTCCCTTATGGAGCTGTTTAAAGAAATAAATATTCTTATAGTTGCATCACAATTTATTTATAACTGTATTGTTTACGTGCGTCAAAACATTTCTCATTTCAAAAAAAATTGCGATATACTCAAACTAAATACTAAAAATAAGTATAAACTTGTAATTCCTAAATTTCGACTTCAGAAAGTTTATGGATCATTTAAGGGACAATGTCATAATTTACAATAAAATCCCGTACGATGTTATAATTTTGCCCTTTGACAAATTTAAGACACATGTTTAGAAAAGGGCTATTACACTGTAAGCGATTACATCAATGACAGAAATGCATGGAATTGACATTCCTCTAGTTTCGCACACATATTGTTCTAATGCGTTCATAGTGCCCGAGTAAAACTTTTAGATTCACTTTTGTTTTTATCTTTTATTATATAATTGTTTTATGATTATTAATTGTATAATTTGGTATCTACATATTGTTCTGTAAATGTCGTTACTTCTATATTATTATAAAGCTGTGGAGTATCTTGTGCCCGTTCTTCTCCACAGCTAAAAGACGTCCTGAATAGGTAGGTTAGGTTGGGTGGGTGGTTTCCTATGTCTATCCATCCATCCATAAAAGTAAATTGTTTTGTAAATGTCGTTACTTCTAATTATTATAAAGCTGTGGAGTATCTTGTGCCCGTTCTTCTCCACAGCTAAAAGACGTCCTGAATAGGTAGGTTAGGTTGGGTGGGTGGGTTCCTATGTCTATCCATCCATCCATAAAAGTAAAATTAAATTTAGACGATTCAAAATGCTTATTTTAAGCTTACTGAATAAGGAAAATTTTGATTTGATTTTTGAGTGTCACTCGGATTTCACTTTTACTTGAGAGAGGTTCTCCAGAAAACCACCAACAATGGTTGTGCGTATGTCACATACAATTGTGAATAATTAGCTTACGAAAATTTTTCATCGAATTCTTCCGTAGCGTTGAATCAGCATTCACCAAGTAACTTTCTTTTTTATACCTTGTCATGCAAATTATTATTGACTTAAGCAATCTAATAGTCAAGGGAGTTACTTGTATTTAGTGTATTGACAGATCACAGGTAGTTTAGGAGTTGTCGTTATACCAGGCACAATAGAAATTCAATTGTTACCAACTCCTCGGAGTCTTCGCGGCAGAAAGAGGTTAGAGCAATTATCATGTAGGTACTCAGTCGTTAGTGCCGTAGCAGTGTCGTAGCTTGACCGTAGCAAAAAAAATCGGTAAATTAGTCAATCGACTGGCATCAAGTATTGGTTTGTACAAAGGTAGGTACATCCTTTTTAGAACAAAAACAATGGAAAATAAAATATATTCGAATACAAAGTCAATGATTAAACGATAGGCTTTATAATTATAATAAGCGATGTTAATTTATCTAAAATGTGAAGACATTTATGACCATTTAGTAAGATTCGTGCACAGAAATATATATTTCTGTGGCTTCGTGTGCTTCTATCAATTTGACGTTGATTGTACGTACTTACGTACAGTAATTAGGACAAAGTTATAAGTAGTAGTTGGCAGTGTAGTTGACATTTCTTTGAGGCGGGTAATGATAACCCAGCTGATTGTTTACTTTTATAATTCATAAAAGAACTGGTAAAATCTAATTGAAGTCCAATTTTTCTCTTTACGCTTGCCCCTCATTAAATTTAATGATAAACTTCTTTTATCACGAAGCACAAATCCGCGTAAAGATCCGTTTAAATTTTTTTACCTACCAATAAAATTGCCTCGGTGGCCAAATGGTCAAGCGCTCGGCTTGATATCCCGAGGTGGCGGGTTCATTTCCGGGGTCGGGCAAAATGTGTTTCAGATTTTTCAATGCATTTTCACCAACTCACATTTGGCAAGCGTGGTAATTAAGCAAATAGCCATTAATTGTATCGATAACTTTATTTTTCGGTTACGTATCATTACAAGTGTCATGTCTGCAGTTTTGTTTTTTTTCTATAATTTGTGTTTTGTCGAATATTAATGTGAAATAATGGTGGATTATTTACTGTTAAGTGTTCGTGAACGTGCATGAGTGTTAGCAAATAAAACAAAACAGTGCAATATCACTTTTCAAATTATCTCAAGAAGTCCGTGTGACACGTCAATTGAGTCTCGAGGGGTTTGGGGGATAATCATTTTCCATTAAACGTTCATTATCACTTATTATCATCTACTCAATGTAAAGAAAATAATAATTGCTATTAAAAACTTGACACTGGCTAAATGTGCTGATCGCACGAAGCCATTATTTAAGAGAAAAAAAAACTATTTTCAAAATAACTACGGTCGGAAGACCTACTGTTTAATATGCTTAGACCGTTTCACATAATATGTTTGTTATAACTAATGGACGAAATCGATTCACTTCACCTACTGTTAACTCCTACGGTTAGGTAGGGCAGCTAGTATTTCTGTTGTCTAATAGAAGAAATTAAATTTTTACAATTTTATTTATAACAAGTTTAGTTGTAATGGTACGTAACTAATTGTACTATTTTTTTTTGTCGCACTCTGCTCACGACTTTTGTAGGGTGGATAAAAAACACCCTGTATTCATCTTGTAAAACTTAGACTTCTTAAAGCTTATGGATCATTCATAACTTCATAAGACAAAGTATTAGATAATAGGTATAATAAAATTCCGAATGATATTTTACGATATATTGCTGCCCTGGAACTCGTACATTTAAGCTTCCGGACTTCAATAGTCTAACGAGCTACGGTTGAACTATGATTTCTCGTGTTCAACCCGTGCATCTCTCCGCTCGGCTACTGAAGCCTCATTATGGCGAAGTCACAAGTCGAACCCACTCCTCTGAATGTTGGAGACTCTCTGTGGACAAATATCTAGTGCAGTTAGGTAAATCTAACTTCCGGAATGAGTTACTACCGGATAGACTTTATAAATAAGTCTATCTACTAAGTATTTACGTCAGTGACAAAAATGCAGATGGAGTTGAATTCTTCATTTACCACAGCATCGGTATGCAGCGCTACTTTCGTTTTTACGTGGGCACTATAATAATATAATATAATATACACTATGCCCAAGTACATTTGGACAATTAATATAAGAATCGTTTTATTTTACCATATTTAGTTGGACAACTTACAGTAATAGGAATAAACACAATTCTCAACAATCATCATTAAGTATATTTTAATTACCTACATTAAAGTATTTTACAACCACTATCAAAAGCGCGGTACATAGAATATTATGCAATTATTCTGAGGCGCGGTAGCTCAACCTGTCAAACTTCGGCAACTAGTGCGGTACGGTGATATTAGAGATGTGCTAATCAATTGATTTAACACTGTAGGTACGTCTAAAGTTAGACAATGACTAAAATAATAATATATTGTTTTACTTTTTTTTTGATAGAGCATAACAATAAAAACATGCGTTTAATTTTATTTAGATGATGTCTTTAGATTTTAACATATTTTTAATATGTTTTTTTATGTAGCAAATGTACATACATCTCGACTGTGATAATTGCGTAAAATGGCCAATTTTAGCGTTCTTGATCTCAGAAACAAAAATACATTAACAATTTTGAATTATTGAATAGTGTAGAATAGCTATTGGCATAGTTCGTAGCGGCCTCGCTTTTGTACATTAGACCCGAAATTACTGAGAATGATTTTCATAAAATGCGCGAAGGCACTTTTTTGAGCTCCTAGATTGAACTACTGTTCTAAACAAATGAAATTAAAAAAAATATAATGTTATCTCATAAAGAGTCATATATTGTGACGAATTTCCAAAAAATATCCGTCATTAAAGTATTCCGATTGATTTAAAGCTCGGGGCAACGCTCAAAGTTTCAAGTGTACATTTAGAAAAAAAACTTTTTACCACAGGCCACTCCATCACATTGAACATGACACAACGTGGCGTGCTCACGAGTATCAAACCCGCATAATCTTTATGTTTTAGCAAAGGATGGAACAACAAAAAACGTGGTAAACGTTACAGTAAATTAGTGGTTTGTATTAGTATTATTTGAAAAATAAGTGTCCAAAAAAAATTAAAATACTGCCCATAGTAACTACTCCACGCAATCAAGGTGGCGGGCAAAATCTAGAAACAAAATAATTGGACAGTTTTATAACAAAACTGCATACAAGATGCATAACTTTCCCGCCAAGAAGTCAAAGATTATAAGATCACGCTGAGTAAATGGTTATTTTTGTAGTAGTAATCTGATAATAATTTTATTATACTCTTACCAAAAACGTACTTGAATTGAATCATCTTAGCAAATATTGTTAAACTTAAGCATAAAGCCACAGATTCGAAACGACGTTAAACGAGTAAAGGTGCAAGCAATCAGCTGGTATCTGTATTGTTTATAAACAATCTGTATTCTTTGATAATTCCTCTGGATCCCCTAGTTCCCCTCAACAGTGGAAAGCGTTTTGTTGTGCAGTTAAAAATAAACTCTGACTTGACTATATGAAATGAACTTATTTAGAAACATTGACCCCTTTATTGGAACTAAACAAAGAATTACATTAAGAGAGTTAAATAGAGAAATTATGTATTGGGTAAATCTTCTTAGAATAACTTTTTTACCTATTAGTCTTCTTTGTTTATGAATCATTGTTGGCCTATTTACGATACACTGAGCACAAGCCTTTTCAAATGGAGATATTGGGCCACAATAACCCACCCCGCGGGCCCAATGCGTGTTGCTGCAATCGCAACCGGGACCAATGGCTTTACGTTTCTCCCAAAGCAAGAAGGTTGAAGGATGTTTTTAATTTGCTCACCCATCCAGTGAGCCGACTGGCGAAAGTAACTTAACTGGCAAGATCGCAAACCGAACGCCATCGGTCTCCTTCGTGTATGGCTAACGTGATATTGGCGGAATTATGTTCGGATTAGATAGACACAAAACATTTAAAGAAGACCTTAGTATGGGTTGAGACACTTATGTTAAGTCGCAAAAAGGAAATAACTTATTGAACATAGAAGGTTTTTAATTTGTCAAAAATAACACTCGGGACGATGAGTGTTACTGGAAGTGCACGAAAAGAACGTCTTTGCATTGTCCGGCATTTGCAAAAACGGTGAGTGTGAAAGACAATACTATCATTAAGTCCATAATCATTTACCTGAACCACATCATGTAGACAAACTCAATGTGAACAACGTTTAAAAACAAAAGCACTAAATTCAATGGAAAGTCCTATGCAAATAAGGCAATCTGCTTTAATGAACGTTCCAACTGCAAGTGCACCATATTTGCCCAATAAGACCGCCATGAAACAAATTATAAATCGGACTAGGAGAAACAACTATAAAAGTTCTACGTTTCTTAGCGAAATTCCTGATGCAATGACCAAAATAGGTGGTCAAAAATTTGTGCACTTCAATGAGGAGTTGGATGTTATTGGACGGATTGTAATATTCACCACTCAAGGCAATTTAACACATTTGAGTACGGCTAAATACTGGGTAATGGACGGAACATTCAGGTGTATATCAAACCCTTTCCTTTAACTGTTTACCATGCATGCACTAGTGGGGACACATGAAACACAGAGAACAGCTCCCCTTGTTTATGGATTACTTCCTAGCAAGACTGAAGAATGTTATACATCATTTTTTGTTGAACTACAAAAATGTAGCGAAGCATACAAGTTGGATTTCAGTCCGGAATTTATAATAAGTGATTTTGAGATAGCTATTATAAATGCTTGAAATCGAGTTTTTAACGGAAGTACACACAAAGGATGTTTCTTTCAGTTTACACAAAGTGTGGTAAAAAATCTGAAACATTGGATTAGCGGAAGAATACGGACGAAGTAGTGAATGTGCATTACAACTGCGTCAAATTCTTCTCGTGGATCCATAACAATTGCGTTTGCCTACAATAGTTATGGATCAACGAGAAGAATTAGATGTGACATTCTTGAAAAAATTGCATATAATTGCAGCATTAATTATCATTAATTTGTATTGATCGTTAGTTAGTTTGAAAGTTGATTTATTCAAATATTGTCATTGTAGATCATTGAACAAATGAGCCGTTTATGTTTTATGTCATTGATTATGTGATTCTTTAATAATGTATAGTGTTGACATTTTGAACCATTTATGTTTAGACATTGAAGTTTTTTTGAATAATTTAACTGTTGATTAAACGGTGTTGACATTTTAATTGTTGATATTTTGCTTACTTGATATTAAGTATCCCACCCATTGGCATGATTCATAAAGTAGGTTCGCATTTCGTTATTATGAGCAATAATTCGCATTCATTTCGGTACCCCACACAAATTTTTAAGTACTTAAAATTTTCTTTTAAAAGTTGTCTAAGATACGTTCACCAGATAGGTGTCCATTCTCGAAAGCATGATAAGTGGTTTTTTTTATTGTGTTGGTACCTAATGAATAAGTTGAACTGTAATTAAAGGTATTAAGTATAAAATGTTATTTCTTCCCATTTTAATTTCTTCATTCCACGGAAAAACTCGGAAATCCAAAAGAGACACAATTTTAATCGTTACTACCTACATACAAATAATCACGACAATTATCCTCAAAGGGTTAGTCAGAGACTAATCAATAAGGACAGCAAAAGCAGTCCTCTACCATAGTCCACTTTTCACCAAATAGCGACTGCACATCTGCTCAGCTGACAGCGCGGTGAGCCCATCGCCGCTCTATGCTGTTCTGTGCAGTTAGTTCTGTGTATGTGCAGTCTTTAGTCCGTTAGTCGCCTTTTATGACACCTAAGGGCAGAGAGAGGGCGGTAGTCAAAGACTTGGTACTCTTAAGCCGCTACACTACTGTATAAAAACAAATATTACCCATGATGTAGTGTTGTAAATTAAATCGTTCGATGTGTATTACAGGATGCCTTACGACTATAAAACAATTCCTTCAGATGTTCCAAACATTTCAGTTCATTTAGTATCAAGCATCTTTACCGTGAGTAAAAGTGACCAAATAATGCGAAAACCAAGTAGATAGGTACCTCGAAGATTTGTTATTTTTTGTTACAACTTACAAGCATTTAAAAGTTCAGGAATTAAATCGTTGTCTACGTAATTGTGTCCTTATGAAGTAGTTCTGAAACTTAAAGCATTATTTGGTTTAATACTCTAAGCTCTGAAAATATACAACTTATCATTTAAGAAATGGTGACTTGGCATTCTCGTATAAATACGAGCAGGTACGCGAGCTGCACTATTTTCTACATCGATTAATTTGAGATTAAGACTTAGTGCTAGCGATTTGCTTTGTACTCATAAGTCGCGTACAGTCGCATGACTAAGCATGCGTGTCAATGATCCCGCGCACGCACCGTGTACATGGCCGCCGCGTGGATCCGCCTGTATAAGCCGCGTTCACACGGCCTTTTTTCATACCAAAAATTATTTAAACAAAAAACAAGTGACAGCTCTTTTACTACTCATATAGTCGTTTATGACGAGCACGTATAAAGAATTGAAGACCAGCAAAAAGAAAATAATATAAGGATTGCAGCAAACGAAAAGCTGGGGTCGCGCTGCCTTCCCTTCTTGGAAAGAGAATAATTTATGTACCTATGTAGATATGTATCTAAGTATATGATAATGACCTAATACAACATACATACATCATGACTATTATCCCTGAAAGGTTAGTCAGAGACAGGCAACGAAGACCCGCAAAAGCAGTCCTAATACAAAATTATTAAATTAATAAACTACTCACACGTATTTAAAAAACTTTATAAAAAATAAAAAGATTCGTAAGGCTACCTATTGTTTAGTTTATTATCTATCTATCATTTACGATTTTTTCCAAACACATCGGTTTATAATCAACACAACATACATTTCAAAGTAAATGATACTGTAATCATTTTATATTTTATCTTTTCGCCGCAATCATCTTATTGCACTTTATTTTACGGGGTCACATCCTCTTTTATAATAACATTGTTAACTGTAATACTTATTTTAGCTATAAGCTGTACAAAATAATCGCTTTCACTGCAAGTCTATTCTGTACCGCACTTTATGATTATCGCAGTGAGATATAAATTGATCTGACAGTAAAGTTTATAAAGCGCACTTAGTTAAGGGAGGGGCATTCCCAGAATCAGCTGAATGCTTAATACCTACAACACAACAGTTATGAGAGTTTACGCATTGCGGTTTCCCATACAAACTTCCAAGTCAAAATTTTAAAAACCAATAAGCCAATTTTTATGAAACTTTGCATGCTAAAGTAAAATATCTAAATATCATAGGGATCTAAATAGTTTGTTGAAAACATTTTCAAAAAACGTTTATTTAACTGAGTTATTGCGATTTTAAACTTTCTATGGTGGACTTTAAATCGCAATAACTTAGCTAAATATACTTTTTTTTAAATGTTTTCAAGATCCCTATATTTTGCTTTAGCATGCAAAGTTTCATAAAAAATTGTATTTTACTAAAGCATGCAAAGTTTCATTAAAATTGGCTTTTGGTTTTTAAAAATTTCGACTTGGATGTTTGTATGGGAAACCGAAATCCGTAAACCCTCTTAACTGAATATCATTCAGTGAAATTGTGTAGGTCACAATATTGAAGCTCAGTCATTTGCAAATGTAATAAACACTTTTTTATTCAGACACATTTTGTTTCAGTTATCAATAATCTCCTTTTTTTTACTTAACGTATCCTACTGCTCTTTCCTTAGCCAGCTGTAACCAAATTCAATCAGTAATAAAACCAATAATCTGTACATTTAAAATTAACTGCAATAAATGGTAAGTATATAATTTAATTATGGGTTCCATAAACTGATTGTGATATTGATAATAATTATGATAACAAATAATTTAAGTTAAAATAAAATGCATGTACAGTCACGTTAATTGCAGTTTACTATATATTTCGCACAACTCTATAGTCCTATAACTCTATAACTAGTCTATTCAATGAGAGCTTGGGGACTAAAACTATTATTATGAACTTGCTACCGCACGCCAGCGAGTTCGTCCACTTGAAGGTCCCGTCATCCCGTGAGAATTTAATAAAAATCTGGCAAAGACCAGCGATAATAATTGTCTACATTACAAAAGGTAAGTGTGTGTAACCTCTGTGCAAAATTTCAGCTATCTAGCTAGGACAAATGGTTTGGACTAATCAGTCGGTGTGCGAGTCAGGAGTAGACAGATTATTTTATTATTTTCTTTTTTATAAATTTTCTATCCTTTGATGGTTTCTTTTATTATATTAAACATAGGTATACATACCTATTCATTTATTTATATGAAAAAGCATCCAAATTTCGGACTTTTCCCGAGTATTACCCATAATTTTTTTTCATACAAAACTTGTCCGGACAATTACGATCACAGCGAAAAATAAATCACCCAAATCAGATTGCCGAAAACTACTTAGTCTAGGTATCGTAAAAATAAACTAGCATTTGCATAACCATACACAACAAATTATTCATGCTATTAGTGTTTACCGGTACATATAAGGACGCTATCAGTGGGCCAACCATGTTGTTTTGCAACTTGGTTCTCTTGGATCCATCTTGGTTCTACATGGATTACACTGAACTAACTCTTGATGTGTAGGTACCTATATAAAATGCAGAACCGTGTCGCGTTGCGGTCAAAGAATACTACCACCCTTTCTCTTCCCTTGGGTGTCGCAAAAGGCGACTAACGGACTAAAGACTGCACAAATATCTAACAGCATAGAGCGGCGTTGGGCTCACCACCTGTCTGAGCACATGTGCAGTCGCTATTTGGTGAATAGTGGACCATGGTAGAAGAAGCTGCTTTTGCTGTCTTCATTGCCTAGTCTCTGACTTCCTGCCTTTCCTTCCTTCGGGGAAAATAGTCATGATGATATGTATGTACATAAAAGATCGTGGTGGCCCGGGCCCTAAATGTTACTGGTTCTTTTTCTTTTTAAAACGACTAATGGATCATTTATTTAATTTAAATAATTCATTAAATAAACGTTTGTTCATAGATAC
Organism: Scoparia ambigualis; assembly: GCA_963921215.1. Classification (NCBI taxonomy): domain Eukaryota; kingdom Metazoa; phylum Arthropoda; class Insecta; order Lepidoptera; family Crambidae; genus Scoparia; species Scoparia ambigualis. The sequence continues at coordinate 23,307,199 of OY992501.1, read as the reverse complement.
GTATCTAAAAACCTGTACTTAAAATATCCACTATACCACCGTTTAGAAATGTTGAGTTTTCCAATGTCTCCAAATAAACACCGCTTACAAATCAGTCTTCTGTTGTCTTTTTAATATTTCGCGCCGCTACACACCTCTATGAATTTATTTTCAGTTGATATCTTTCAAGTCTTTTCACACAAAAATCATCATTATCATCATTATCATTGGAACGCTTCGGGACGTTCACTGTTGGGCAAAGGCCTCCTCAAGGCCACACAATATGTAACCTCAATCTATTTGATATCACCGATTTTCAAGATGATAGCCATGTCGCTTTTGCTGGAGAATGGCTTCTACAGCATCGATTTTTCTATTCTCAATGTCCAATGTTGTTATGTTGAATTGCGCCTTGTTAAGCCTCGCCCGCTCCTGTTTGTAGCTCCATCACGTATTCTCGTCACGTCATAGAACCATTAAGCCAAGTGTTCATTATGTAATCTGATGATCGAAAAATTTAGCAACATCTAGTCGTTTCGGCGAACGATCTTATAGCTAAGAGGCCCGATCAACATCTGGAGAGGCTCTGGCTGAAAGGTTTCATAAAGGGTCAGATACAGAAGGCAGTAACTTCCTGACACGGCACGCATAGTCAGGACAGAAGGTTCCTCATTCAGCAGTCCTAACCACAGATGTCTATGGTCGCTAAAGCCGGCAGCCTAGAACTAAAAAAATAATTAATAAATAATATTAAAAGTTTGTTCCATACGTATAATCCTGCTTGCTGTTCGTGGTCCCAAGCTATTGTTTAATGTTTGTGTGATGAGCACGATAGTTTGTGACCGAGTTTATTATTATTTATATTTGTTAATTCAGGCTATGCCTTGTTTGAGGCTGAATGACTGGTGTAATAGTTGTGAAATGTAATTATTATTATTATATTCGTGGCAAAGAAACGATGGTACGAAGTTTTTAGTGGGAAGGCCTCCCCTCTTCCGTCGAGCTCTTCGTAGCTGGACGAAGGAGGGTGACGAGAGTCACAAATACTCAAACTCTAACGCAGCACTTTGCTGTGTGAGTATTTTGGCCGATTTAAATAAAATATAACTCTCTATGTACCTAATTGCGCACATCATGATGGATCCGATGATGATATAATATTTAACTGCCGTCAATTAGTTTTTTCCCTGTATGACTACATACCACCGGAAACGGGTCCGTCCCCATTAATTTTAGAAGTTTGTTGCAATTAATTAAAGTCTTATTGAATGTACTTACGAGTTATTAAAATTTACTATAATAAAGTTAATTAATTTGAACGCATGAGCAAACCAGTGTTATCTTAAAATTGCTAACTGAACCATTCTAATAAGTGCATAGAACAAATATTTCAGAGTTGCTTACATACAATTACGTGTTCGTTGCACTTAAATGGATTGCCCAGTTGAGTAACGAGCATATTATTATCAGGAGTCGGAATAGGTATAGTCTTAAAGTAGATACGTAGATATTAACATGGATATGCCTTTTAAAATTGCCGGTAATCTGTTTTTAATCGGTATGCTAACATGTTATGTTAAATAATTTATTATACACTTTTTAGCAAACACCTGATATAGGTAGTATAATGTGTTCACGTCCTAACCGCAGCTCTGGCTGTAAGATCACGCCGACGAACGCGGTGTGGACCGATCCGAAAACTTGATAAATTACCGACTGTCTAAATGAGACGTGTACACACGTACGTTATCGGTTATGACCGGTTACAGCCAGATATAAGATAACATTGTTATCTATTTTAACACTGCAGTAGGATTACATGGCACAAACTTGTTCTAAATAACTATTACATTTTTTTTGTTCAACGCAATTAATTATGTTGGTTAAAAATGCGTGTTAATATAATGGACTCCTCCAAATGATCGTTTGGTTAACACAGTGTTTGTTTATTTGATAATAGCGTAATAACAAAAGCACTCAGGTTACCTCATTTTGAAACTCTGTGATAGCGATAAGCGGTATGGTGATAAAAGGTGATTCAATCAAAGTGAGGAAATGTACCGACAATATTTTTCCACGGACTTTGGCAGATATTAATAAACGATATGAAACTATTAAGACCCCCCCGTTTTTTTAAAAATAATATATGGGCTTGCTCTTGGCCACATTATCCGTGGTGGCCAAGTGGTCGACGATGAAGCGAGTTTGCCCAGAAGCAGCCTATTCACTCGGGCTTTAAAAATGTTGGGGCTATATGCAGGGAACACAGACGAGAAATAATTTGAAAGGTCTTGAGTCACCTAATCAAATAAAATGTAGTATATAAATTATGGTACCCACTAATATTTCATTCCATGTTTTATAGTTAAATAAATATACTAACGGACGTTTTCATTTCTTTTGTATGTTTAGGAATGATTTCGATGAAGATATTTAATCTCATTAAAAGCGCCTCCTGGTGATTTGTTATCAATCCAGTTGCATACACCTATGCACCATTACTAAAATCAACATTAACTTTATTGAGTTTCGTATCGGTATTACCTACGTCCAGCCAACCTTCTGTGCTTTTACGCCGATAGCCTGGTGAACATACTGATAGTGCTCGACAATAGTACACTTGTTCGAGTGCAACAACAATAATTGTCTTCCGTTTGTCACACACAGTCTACTCTTCGTAAATTTTTCCTATAAAAAGCACATAAACAGGGTTCATTTTAGACCCTCGCCAATTTTTTTACGTGATCCTACCAGCAGTAGGTACAACCAAATATTTTTTTTAAATTTTTGTCTCAACTCTTCAAAATTAAAATCATTGTCATCTTTGACTGCGAATTGAGAAACACAAAATTGTGTTTCAAAATAGAAAGACACTCATTATTTTTACGTCAAATATTTTATTTTTACTTTTTTCACCCCATATTTACTTTTGCCTGGGGTCCAAAATTATAGCTGTATATCCTACGTTTTATTTTTAAAAAAATTGGTGTGTTATCAATAAGATCTACCTATAGTAATGTAATGAAAGAGCAAAACATTAAATAAAGAAACATATTGGTAATTTTCTTTGTAAAAGAATAAGTAAGTATTAAATATTCATTTAAAATACCAAATTTAATTGGGGTGTTCTGTTTGAATTGATCTGTCATGTTTGGATCTCAGCATACAGCTCATATAAATTAAGAACACACAGAATGTGTAGACTTTATTATAAGTAGGCACGAGGTTGTCTAAGTAACACTTACTTAAATAAAATGTTTAGTGCATTGAACCTACGCTACGGGACTCTAAAAACAGAAATCAAACCTTTTTTAAAGTCCTGACAAATTACTTGGTGCTAAGTAGTCCAATAAAGATGATTCTCACAATTAAAAGAGACATCGAAAAATTAACAGACTCACGTTAAACTAGTACCTAGTATAAATATTGTATTACACTCGCAATGGAAATAAGTGAAGGTGTCACGATTCCGGACCATTTATTTGACTAAACATTTAGAATAAAGAGTTTAACCGAAGGCACACTTAACGGTTGAAAATGTAACCTTCAAGCGGATGTCAGCCTCTGCTTATACCAAGGACATTGCATTGAGTCCATGGATTGCTTACATATTCTGCTTTGGTCGTCATTAATTTATTATACCTAGCTAATTTATTCGCCTACGATGCTTACAGCTTACACGGTTCGTGCAAGGAATATGTAGGTATGGTTTCAATTTTAATGTTGTTTGTCAATGTTGTTGTACTATTATTGTATTGTAATTGTGGGTTTATTAGGGTTATTTAATTACATCATAAATTGTAGGTCGGAAAAGTCATTCTGTATACAAACAGTAAACATGATTAAAATTAAGAACTGAATAAACTTAAAATCTAGAATAAGTTACTTATTGCACAATCCGCAAATAGTGTTTGGTATTTGGACGATTTTTAATTTTTGTGCCTTTCGAAACAAGACAATAAAAATCTAACGAAAGAGCAAAAATAAAGAGCAAAACAAAATTAGGTCAAGAATATGTGTTTCTTAAAAAATATTTATTTTATGATACCGGAAAAGGGTATGCGACATCACCACTTATGGTAAAAGATTTAATTCCTAATAAGACGTTTCTGCTGAAGAATTGGGAAGCAGCCAAATTCACACTTATTGTATACTAGGGCCAAATTCGAAAAATAATATGACTGTGAAACCTTTGTGTAAACATTTAGTCACAAGATTCTAGTGTAATTCGGATTTTTACTTTTTTTCAGCGAGTTTCACAAGAAAACCAGTAAAAATGGTGTCTAGCCTCAAAAAACGGTAAATATTTGGATGACACTTTATGTAGACAGCAGCACATAGAATCGACAATAAGTTATTTTTAAACAAAACAATTAAACGAGCTTATCTTCTACAGTAACAAAGGATAATTGATTCTAGAAATACAAAGGCTTTATATTTAAAAACCGCCGATACCGATAAATAATTTCCTTTGAACTATACTCGTCGATAGTCGGTTTAAGCGGATGTGGTTGGTATATTATAGCATCGAATACGATTCTGTATCTATAGTGTATCGTTGCACAATTTAGATTAAGGCACTGTCATCGGCTGATAATGTCAAAAACACGCTACATTACGCTAATCTATCCGCGCCGTTAAAGTCCACATACGATATGAGCACTTATGCATATGTTGCAGCACACGTGGTGTATCAACATACCTAAATTATTATACTAGCAGACCGCTGGCGACTTCGTTCTCGTGGACCCCGTACCCCGTGTCGAATTTTCAAAATGACTCTGCTCCCAAGAACACTTATTGTGGCGTAACTAAAATAGTTAGACATTATATGCCATCGGGACACTTTTTGTAGATAATGGTGTGTTCTGCAAATCCATAGTACATTATTTTATTCTATCATCAATAGTTTTCTTAGCGCACGCGATTTAAGGAATTTATTTGAGTTTTAGTAAGGATCCCTAATTTTTTTTAATATAATATAGTTTATGTCACCCGGAGATAGTGTAGCTTCCCAACGGTAAAATAATTTCTTGTAGTTTCGGAGCCTATTCAATACAAACAAACAATCAAATGTTTCCTCTTTATAATATTAGTATAGACAAGCGGCCGCTCGGGGTTACACCTGCGTGGTAGCCGTTCCCGTTGGAATATCGAGATAAAAAGTATCCTATGTGTTAATCCAGGTTACAAACTATCTGTATGCCGAATTTCATCCAAATCCATTCAGTAGTTTTTACGTGAAAGAGTAACAAACATCCATTCATACGTTCCCGTGGGAATATCGAGATAAATAGTATCCTATGTGTTACTCCAGGTTATAAACTATCTGAGTGCTGAATTTCATCCAAATCCATTCAGTAGTTTTTACGTGAAAGAGTAACAAATATCCATACATACTTACAAACTTTCGCGTTTATAATATTAGTAGGATAGTAAGATGGACAATACATACATGAAAATACATACCTACATTGATTCACGACTATTATCCTCAAAGGGTTAGCTAGAGACTAAGCAATGAGGACTTTAGAAGCAGTCTACTCCATAGTCCGTTTCACCAAATCACAACTGCACATGGATGTGTGCTAAGCGTGATTGGTGGTGGTTCTATGCTGTTAGATGTATGTGCATTGTGCAGTCTTTAGTCCGTTAGTCGCCTTTTACGACACCCATGGGAATAGAGGTGTTGGTAGTAGGTATTATTTGAGTCACTACACACACGCTTTATGTGCAATAAAGACTCGGATTTGCGTATAAATAAATTCCTACCCTGTAACGGGCAGAGGGATGTACATTCCAAGCATATTTTGAACTTTATACAATAGAGATAAGGTCGAAAACCAATGAAAAGTTTGAACATGCTGTGCCCGTTAAATGGCTAACCGACAGTCCGGTACCATTGGAATGTTTAGGTGTAGGTCAGGTGCACTGTTGCCACCAATTAGGCTATCGTGGCTATTATGTACTATTCTAAATAAAAAGGGCCCTTATGGCGGCAGGCGCATTCACCCTAAAGCAATTAATTTCTATACAAAAATATTTATTAACGGCACATGAGTAAATAAATCTTTATTCGTGTGATAATGGTGAGCATTTGAATTAGAACACCAAATAAACATTTATTTTATAGCTTAGACATCAGTCTCCTGCAAAGTTGCTAAGAGGCCTATTACATCTCGACTGTGGTTTTTGCGTAAAATGCCCATTTTCGCATTTTGTATTAATTTTGCAGTTGCATATTTTATCGTTTTTTATCGAAATAGGATAATAAATACATGCTTAAAATTACAAATCTCCACTTTGCAAGAATAAGCTGTTCGGACGGTTCCTTACCCGGGGTCCACCTGACAAGTTCACCTGGGTGGACTATGGGCACTTGTTCTGACCCTTGTTACACCTGGGTGGACTACGTATACTGACGCAGACCCGTGGATCACCTGGGAGGACTACGGATACTGACGCAGACCCGTGGTTCACCTGGGTGGACTATACGGCTACTGACGCAGACCCGTGGTTCACCTGGGTGGACTACTGATACTAAGCCCACTGGTGGGTCCTACGGCCGCCCGGCGCATCGCATTTTGTAGTAATTTTGCAGTTGTATTTATCGTTTTCGTCCGGCACATCGCATTTTGTAGTAATTTTGCAGTTGTAGGTATTTATCGTTTTTATCGAAATAGGGTAAATAAATTCATTATATAATCTATATTCCTCTTGAAGTACCTAACAATTATTCTGGTATAAGTTTTGCTCAATAATATTATCGTAGATAGGAGAAATCCACAATTAACTTATAGCGATTTTCGAAGTATTTTAGTTTAGAATAAGATTTTTTTCTATATAAAATCAATGATATCCAAGAGGCCGCTACGAACGACTTTAGAAGAAATAACATTATTTTTTTTTAATTTCATTTGTTTAGAACAGTAATTCAGTCTATGAGCTCAAAAAAAAGGCCTTCGTGCATTTTATGAAAAAAATTCTCTTCATTTTTGGGTTAATTTAAAAAGTTAAGCAAAATTTATAAAAAGCGAGGCTGCTACGAACTATGCAAATATTGGTTCCCTATTTTCTTGCATAAAATTTTATGTCATAATTTAACGTAGCATCTACTTTTACTTATCCTAATAATAGTTAAGCACAATATTAATTTGGCATAACGTTTAAGGCATAATAAGCTAAATATAATATCAAGCCAAATTAAATTAGGACAAAAAAATTAATCGAAAAAAGGGATCCCGCCAATATCTCTTCTACACTATTCAATAAGTCAAAATTGTTAATATATTTTTATTCCTGAGATCAAGAACGCCAAAATTGGCCATTTTACGCATAAATCACAATCGATATGTAAGGGCTCTTAACATGGACTTACTACTTAATTGTTACAAACTGTAATCATAAAAAAAGAAAATTGTATCGTCGCGTCCTTGTTGTAACTAACTATAACACAATATATGCTTTAAAGAGAGAAATAAACAATTATGTATTATTAAATTAAATTATTTTGCTTGAAACATTGATCATGAACACGACATACCGAAGTTTATTACGGTAGCGGCACCTGAAGTTCGCCGCTGAAATAAAACGCGGCTATTATGATAACTGGTGACGTAAAACTATCACGCATCTCCGCTGTGCTACCCAGAATTTATCCTCATATTTTGATTACGATATCTTATAAACAACTCGAAGTCAATATGCGCTACGGCTTACATCATAGCGGTTCCTTAGCACCACCTAGAGAGGTCTGGCAATTCAGAGTGACGCGCTTGATAATGTGATTCATTAATCTAAACAACCAGATCACGCGACTTCTCAATACACGTTTATTGTGTCGATAATGTTGACATGTTGTGACGTATTACCTATTAATTAAAAGTGCCACCAATATAATGTACCTAGCAATATTATTTATGAAAGGCTTTTAATTGTAACTTTTGTTACTTAGAGGGAGAAAAAAGTAAGGCCTCCTGAGTTTCTTGCCCGTTTTTTCACAGTCGATGGCTCTCCCAAAATCCTAACTGGCGGTAGGTTAGTTAGGTAGGTAGATTAGGTAGGTAGGTAGTTAAGTTTGATCTGATAAGATATACTTACATATTTTTTGACGTCATTAAGTAAGTACCTGTAATTTTTTTTATAACACATTTGCTCGGTAAGAAGCTCTTATTACACCGATTTCAGTATCGTAATGTAATAAGTTTCGCACTAGTGCGGTAATGAAATTTAAAAATTAGTTATCATTTGAATCTATGGACAACATACGCCGTTAGCCCGTTAGTAGCTTTTACGACACCCAAGGGAAGAGAGGGGTTGGTAGTATTATTTTGATGAGCCCATCGCCGCTCTATGCTGTTGGATGTATGTGCATTCTTTAGTCCGTTAGTCGCCTTTTACAACACCGAAGGGAAGAGAAAAGTTTGTAGTATTATTTTGATGAGCTTATCGCTGATCTATGCTGTTGGATGTATATGCAGTCTTTAGTCCGTTAGTCGCCTTTTACGACAACCAAAGGAAGAAAGGGGTAGGTAGTATTATTTTGATGAGCCCATCGCCGCTCTATGCTGTTGGATGTATGTGCAGTGTTTAGTCCCTTAGTCGCCTTTTACGACACCTAAGGGAAGAGAGGGGTTGGTGGTATTATTTTGATGAGCCCATCTACGCTCTATGCTGTTGGACTAAGAAAAATATATGTTGGTTTACCAAAGATTCATGCACTAGAAAAAACAACAAAAAACGCAGTCATTTTCGGATTTTTTTTATCCTCACAAATATGTTATAAAACGTCGTATGGCATACGTGCGCTTTGATAATTACAGCCTCTGCTTTCTTGTAGCCCTCGCCTACGGCTCGGTCTAGCAATATCGCCTCGGCTGTAATTTTCATCTTACCGCACTTATATCATAATGTACTATTACGTATTCCTATAGCATTATTTGCCCTACAGGCAAATAATGCAATAAAAAATCATTATTTTTCAGATTTTTAGCTCAACTTTAATCTCAAACTCAAACTCAAAATATATTTATTTAATAAACTCAATTAATAAGTACTTTGAATCGTCCAATTTTTTAGCGTACCACCATTCAGGACGTCATTTTTAACTGTGGCAAAGAACGGGCGAATTTTATTTTCCCTAAGAAAATTAAAATTATTGTCACCTAATAATTTTAATTTTAGACCGCGCGGCCTATCTCGGTTATCAAAGCGCATGCACGTGACCGCTATTATTTACCCCGTGCACTAATGACAGCGCGCCGTCGTCGTCGCTTTGACCGCGAGGGTGAGCGCACGCACCTAGAACTATAAGATAATAAGCAGGCAAAAAATTGTAATTAAAAAAAAACATTCTTTATTTTTACGTCAATAATATATTTTTTTTACCACATAATAATATTTATTTTTGACGAGGGTCCAAAATTAACCTTGTTTATTATTCTTTAGTAATACATCAAAAACACAGGTAAGTATAATATCATGTTCATCTCACAAAGCCATTCCTTTACTGAAAATTGAGCTTGCCTTCTACCCAAAATACCCTTAGTCGAAGGATAATTGTTATCCTTCAGTATCTAGTACTGATTGTTGAAAATAATGTGTATTACACTGTACAAGTAATAATACATCAAAATCACAGGTATAATATCATGCTCATCTCACAGCCATTCCTTTACTGAAAATCGAGCTTGCCTTCTACCCAAAATACCCTTAGTCGAAGGATAATTGTTATGCTTCAGTATAGTACTGACTGTTGAAAATATGTGTATTACACTGTACAAGAGGTGCAATATAGTATAACAAGGTAAATTGCCTTGATGTACTGAAATTATTATTAGGGTGGATTTAACCAAACTGGAATAAGGTCTTATACCTAGATCAAACGCCGAATTCTTCTAAGTCTTATTCCAGTTTGGTCGAATCCACCCTTAGAAGAGCACATGTACATTATTGGTATCTGAGAGTAAAAACCGAAGGAAAGGTGTCAGGATTGTAGCATACAGAGATCAGCGTGGTCACTGCCTACCAGAGACTGAATTACCCAAAAAATCTGGTTTATTAATAGTGCAGTATAACGTCATACCGAAAAATAACGGTTACCGGAATATTCCGATATCTAAATTTATTTCGGTACCGTAATTTTGAGTACCTATAGAAATAAAAAAGGTTTATTTTGGTATGAAGGAGACGGCTAACAACCATTTCAAGCATAAACGACTAATAACATGGTTTTTCGTATCAATTTGGATTACTTTGCTTTGTTCTCGAGATCAAACCCCTCAGAACAATTATTGTTCTGAATCAAAACCTCTCACCCCGCGCCCCGCAATTGTCAATGCAACGTTTTTTGGTACCGATATCGTATAAAGGTTAAATAACGGCCTTATTTTATTAAGGTACAATTTTATACCGGTAACGTAACCTTAAACCGTAACCGCTTTCAGCTTCTGTGCCTATCCATCCGGGAAACGAACGTGCCTTAGGTATGTAAGATGTTCGTATCTGGTTTTGAATTTGAATTAAACGTTAAAATCATCATTCATTATCATCAGTTTAAGCAAAATCAACGAACTCTAATATTACGACAGAAGGAATAGTACAAAGGTCAAGAAAAAAAATACAATCCATGAATGTTTGATACGATTGGATATGAGCTGGCGAAGTTTATTTCCCTTAAAATATCTTATTTTGTTTTCTTGTTCACTTAAAAGTTTTAACTTTATAAATAATAAGGTCAATTTATAAGTAGTTATGTCTGCTTGAATCATTTTAATGATGGCTTCGGATGATGATTAAAATTTATATTAAACTGATTAAATAATTTAAACTTTATAATACTTAATATCTGCATGAATACTGTTTTGACTCGAAAAACTTACACACACGCGCGGGATTATTGTTTTAGTCCCGCAAATGAAAGTAAAAAAACACACAGCAAAGTAATATGCGCTGATTTATTCTTTCTGTATTTCGGTTAACTCTTGCGTGCGTCAATTTCCCAAAAACTAGCGTATAAATTATACCTACTTAGCTTTAGTTCACTTTTTGTTTGTGTTTTATCTGAGCACATTTTGACCGACATCCTCCTTTCGATATAACAAAAAATAATATGGCTGTGAACAACTATAAATCGTTTAGCATAAAACAAATGACATTTGAACTTTTTATAATTACAACAATGCGTGATAGTGATATAAACAGTCTGGTAGATAAATATGTAGTGCGTCAATGGTCACACAAAGTCTTATTGGACGCAAGATTAGGTAATAAATCGTTTTCATTTTTAATTTACTTAAGCTATCTTTATATACGCTTGATCTACGAGTATTTATTAGTCACTCATGTTCATGTGACTTAATTGGATAGTTTATTGAACGACAATGCGCCTTAGATAGATAAGGAGGAGATTAGGTGAAAGTACTTAAACCATCTCATGCGGTCTTTAGTGGTTAAAACTGTTTCTTTCCCAGCAGGACTCTCAACTAGTGATGGTTACAGTCATCTCCGCATGTTTGGACTTGTACTTTGTACAGTACAATAAAAAAATATTAATTCATCAAGTGACGCAGACGCAGTATCGCAAAAACCTTGCAAGATCGCAACCAAAATTTATATAAGTATCTATTAATCAAACTTTTTTAGATTGTAAAGATACTTCTCTAACTTCAACGATATTGTAATACTTTATCATCATTATAGATATATTAGACAGATATATAGTAAATACTGAACCAGTCATTATTAATTATAATATTATTTATTTGTTACTAAGAAAAGTGTGTTCTCTGATAGTATTTAAATAGCCTAGTAGCCTAGTAACATTTAAGAAGGACAAATTGAAAATGGCAATTTAAAATATCTTACGTCATAAAATTTTAAAATGTTTTAATTAAATCGTTTAAACCATTAATTTACGTAAGTGCCGCCGTAGCTTGATTTATTTTATGTCAACGTTAATTGAAAACTTTTAAGTAAAAAAACAGCTTGGGAAGCCTTATACGTTGAGGGTATAATGAGCAGCACCACGGCACCACATTATAATAGAGAAGACGGCACTACGAGCATAAGGGAAGACTAAGATATAATTAAAACGATGTTTTTCTTCTAACGGCTCACCTCCTGTCACGCTGTGCAGTGGCTATTTAGTGAAATGTACTAAATAGCGAAATTTCGTCTTACAAACATCCAAACAGTAGGATTTTACCAGTCTTATACGAGTATAACTAAATAGACTGCTATAACCGCGCCAACAACAACTCGCCGGAAGTGACACAAATCGCGAACTGTAGCGTGGTCCAATCCTACATATATTTCGGAACTTTAATCACAAATAATGGTGGATGAATGGATGAGATAGAACGACGTATGGCCATCACGAGAACAGCAATGGACAAGATGAGGAAAATATGGAGGGACAGAAATATAACCAAAACTACTAAGCCCAGACTCGTACGAACGCTTATTTTCCCCATATTCCTGTACGCTGCAGAGACGTGGACATTGCGAGAACTGGAAAGGATGAAAATCGATGCTTTAGAGTTGTGGTGCTGGAGAAGAATGCTTGGAGTATCGTGGACCGTGTTTCGCACTAACGTCTCGATACTTCAAGAACTCGGCATTGAGCAACGTCTATTTTCAGTAGTACAGTTTCGCATACTCACATTCTTCGGACACGTCTCTCGACGCGACCATCAGTCCATCGAACGTCTTGTCGTTCAAGGAAAAATGGAGGGCACAAGGCCGCGTGTAAGGTCTCCCATGCGATGGACGGACCAAATTAAGTCAGCCGTGGGAGGTCTAGTAAACGACTGCAGCAGGATGACCTCCAACAGAGAAAAGTGGCGCGCTGTCGTGAGGCGAATAACATCTGCCCAAATCGCTACTACATGACGACCACGACCGCTCTGTCGAGAGTGTAGCGGATAAGAAGAGAAGGCTGCTATAAGTGTGGATTTGGGCGCACCTAAAATGTCTATTCACACTTAAATATACCTTAAAATGGTCTCGAGACGAGAAGTGTATTTCCAATCTTACAAAGTTCTTGTCGATGCTTTGATAATACCAAACAGACTTACTAATGACTTACAACGGCATTATTTATAGGCATTTACCCTTATAATGCACTTACTTAGTAATGCTGTTCTAAGAGTGATATCACTAGTAGTGCTCTTTGCGAGCTTTTAGTAAGAGTGTAATCACAATCCGCCGAAAAGATTGCCAGTGCTCGTGAAACTTTTTTGAATAATAAGAAGAGTAAAATTAAAAACATAAGTAGGGTAACATGCCCAGTCTCCGGCCTCTTAAGCGCTCAGCTGACTTAATTCACTTATATATAACTGATTTAGAGGATTCAGTATATAAATATATATATTTTATGCCAAAAATATGTTCAAGATTAATTTTAAAACTGATATAATATACAAAGACTGCCAGTTTTTATATAAATAAAAGATTTTCAGAAAAGTACGTTTTTGCCAGTGTCCGGCCACACTTATCTAGTGACTGACCACTAGCTACCCAGTGTTCGGCCACCTAAATATAAACCTACAGCTATTGAATGGATAATAAACTCTCAGAGTAAACGAATAAGGATTATATTGTAATGATCCCACAATCTAAGGATTTTTGACAGCTAATGTGCTACGGATTTACTTGCGGATTTTATGAACCGCAAATCTTTATTTATAAAGACGTATAAAAAATAAAAAGTAAGTACTGAAATACAAAACATTTATTTAGTAAATGTGAGGTAATAATTATTTTAATTAAACTATTTATTTTAATGGATTTTTCTTTGCAACCAGCACTAATCATTAAATTAAATCCTTTTTTTCTAAATATTAATTGCAAATAAATAACAAAACGTAATACTTATAAAAATGCAAATATAATAATAAAACTCTCACTAATAATAAAACGTTACTAAATATTATTAAACAGACAATTTTTTTATTAGTAGATAATGGCCGAATACTGGTACCATAGCCAGTGTCCGGCCGCTTAGTCATTTTGAGGGGCCGGCTATCCGGTCATAGCTCCGGCCATTCTATTCTCATACAAGTAATTTTATCTATAATTTTTATCTCTGCTGATATCGGCGGCCGGATACTGGCCATAACTAAGGTTTAATGCTAAGGCCTGTTACTACTAACATTACTTACACTTCACAACACCCTAGGTATTATTAAATACATAAAAATCATGGTACCGTTTTTGCTAGTGTCCGGCCGGGGTGGGCCGGACACTGCAAATAGCCATTTTCTGTTCCAGACCACCGGCCCCCATCTTTTTTAAATAACGGGCGTTGAAAAGTCATATTTAACAACTAAATCGTGTAAATAGACATATAGTGCGACATAAAAGAGTAGAAATTAAATAATCCAGAACTAAATTTACTCATTTTTTGGCAACATTGATTATCTGTCATTAATGTCAAGTGGTTGTTCAACTCTGTCCGTGATTTACAATATAAATTGTTGTTTAGTGATATTTCTACATTCCTGGATTTAAAACACTGATAACATGATTATGACCATCCGTGGCGGTTCTTATAACATAATATATAAGGTTTTTTTTTGCGAAGTTTGGCTGAATTTCAAGACGGAACTTTGTTACGTAATCTGGAGGATATTTACCAACGTACAGCAGATTATACTGGTAAGTAAGTTATAAAAGATGTTGAAAGTATAATTATCTAAAATATGCCTATACGCATTCGGCTAAATTCCGTGAAACAATCAGTATTTTTAAAAGTTTTAGGGTTATGATATTACAAACAAAAATGTTGGTTATTATAGTTCGACTGGAGAATCTTGAACTTTTTAATTTATTAGAACATTTATCAAGTGTCAAGGGGTAGAATGTGGTATAGTAAATTATGTGGGTTGGCTTTTGAATCGAGTCGCCTGAATTTGAAGAAACTTACACTGTGGGGAGGTCTAAGGGGTTCTTAATTAAAGGTTTATTAACATTTTAGCTGCCGCTGTTGCGTTAAAACATTGAAAAAACCACTTGAAAGTTTTGTCAAAATCGGCTATAATCACGAAAAATTACTCGTTTTTAGGTTATACAGTACCATATTAACAGAACCGAAGCGGGGGGACGGGGGGGCGCAGCCCCTCCACGAGGGGGGCGAGGGGGCGAAGCCCCCCGCCATGATAAAAGTCTAAAGAGTTAATTAGGTTAGGTTAGTAAGTATGTTGACCAAAAACGCGCGAGCCGAGCGAGCGAAGCGAGCGTGCCGCGGGAGCGGTCGGCGAAGAAACGACGTTTTTGTAAATTGCCATATTTAAAAAAAAATAACATAACTTAAAAATTACTTGTCTGCGGCAGGAGGGGTAAGTGGGGAGGGGGTAGTCCTCTCTTTTCCCCTCCCTTTGCCCCACTCGATTCAAAAGTTTTACCAACTAATTTTATAACTCAGTCCATGGGACTGAACAATTTTGGTTTTTTTTAAAGCATATATGTTTTTATTGTTCTAGATGTGTCTGAAAGTACTGTGCGGAAAAAAGCTAAACAAGGCTCCGAAAATGGAGGAAAATTTTCGACTACCTTATTTGTACACAGTGAACAATAAATAACTATTCTATTCTATTCTATTCTATTCTATTCACAGAAAGGGTCGACTTGCAAAGGAACTCGATGACTTTGATATGTGTGCAATCCGTCAGAAAATGATTTTTTTTACACTGTAAAAAAAAAGTAGGTACCAAAAATATGCAAATTAATAGCTCAATTAAGGCAACAATTACCTATGATGGAAGCCGCGAGCATTTGCGAAAACTTGAAGAGTATTTGGACTTTAATTTATTAGTTTTATATCTAAATAAAGATAAGTTACAAGTACAATGGCTGTTTTCATTACTACATACAAACTACTCAAATTAATTATTTTGACGACCTCCGTAGCCGAGAGGCGAGCACTCCGGACTTGGCGTCGCCATCTCTGAGGTCCTGGGTTCGATTCCCGGTTGAGTTAATATAGAAAACCAACTTTTCTATATTGTCTCGGATCATTTTGTTGTGGTACCGTCGTTGTTTCTATAACACAAGTGCCTTAGCTACTTCCTTTACATCAGAGCAATGTGTAAGTGGTGTTTTCCAATTATATTTTATGAAAATATTAAATAAAAACAAGTTTAAGACCAATTTGCTCGACCTATCAGGGTTGCCATGTTAACGACAACAGCGCCCTCATTTATTTTCTACTCTTTTATGTCGCACTGTAGCTACGTGTTATAAAATATAAAACTTTATTGGTATTATAACAAAATATACATGAACTAACCAGTTGAAAACACCTCTGCACTAATTTTTTTATTAAGTTGTGGTTAAATTGTCACGCGTGCACTGACCTCCACTTTTAGATGACAACTAAACGTAGAAAATTTAGCTTGCCGTAGATGTCGCTGTGTCTATGATGTAGGTAATTCAAAATACTTTTTAAGAGGATTGATTTTAGGTTCAAATTCATTTAACTATTCTTATTTTATTTAAAAATCATGTTCGCACGGCCGGGCACTGGAGGGGGCCGGCACACTGGGCATGTTACCCTACCTATCGTTTTTACTTTAATCTTAAGTTTAATTCACTTGTCTACAAAATGTGTAAGTATAATTTCATGTTTGTTACGCATTACTAACGGTTATTAAATTGCGAAGTCGATTTTATCGAGTACTAGCTGACCCGGCGAACTTTGTTCCGACTTAGAGGCAATAAATGAGCATAATTTTGATTTTTATTAAGTAAGATTTTTTAATATGATAATAAATATAAATTTAAAAAATCAAGTATTGATTCTTTATTGGCCATGTATTTAGTGCATGAGTTGCACTCTTCAGTGAAGCACCTTGTGATAGACGACATTTTTCGTTCATTATCTGGCACAAGAATAATTAACGCAGATGGTCTTCCGACCCGTAAACATGCCACATATAATTGACCATAGGAAAAACATGGATTTTCTAAATTCAGACCACCAACTTTCAAGGATTGGTCTTGTGATTTGTTAATGGCCATGGCGAATGAAAGACGTATCGGAAATTGAAGTCTTTTAAACACAAACGGCATATCGGATGGGATTATCGGGATCCTCGGAATGAGAACTTCCTCACCTTCGAATTTTCCTTTGAGTATCGTCGCGTAAATCACATTGTTCATCAATTTACTTACCACCAAACGCGTTCGTACAGCTTTGGTTGGTTTTTGTTTCTAACCATGATTACCTACTAAGGAGCCAACCTTTAGTCGTAAATTGTGCGGTGGTAAGCCAACACATCCAAAGAGCTTAAAAATTCAATTGGATAGTTGGTGGCTTCATCATCATTTGTTACACAGTCATTAGATTTGAATGAATGCAGTGTACCAATGATCTCATTTTGAATTATGTAGTTCATTATGTACCTACAACTTTATCCTTATACGCCAAAATTGCTACCAAAACAAAATCATTGCGACTCCAAAACATCTCGAGTCATTGAGTAGATTTTTTAATGTTCGGTTAAGTGCTCCCAGTGCACGTTTATGCGCCATTGTGCATTCGTCCCAGATGATGATTTTTGGTGCTGATAAAACTTTGGCCATTGCGGAGTGTTTTGCAATATTACATGTTGGTTCTTCAATAGTTTGAAGATTTAACGGCCACTTTAATGCTGAATGAGCCGTACGGCATCCTTCTAACAATGTGGCTGCTATTCCAGAAAAAGCAACTGCAACTGCAAATTGAATCTCGCACGAACAGTGGCTAAAACTACTGACATGAGGAATGTCTTACCAGTTCCACCAGGGGCATCCAGGAAATATAAATCACCATTTCCATCATCAATTGCTGTCATTAATGTATCACAAACTTTCTTTTGATGGGGATTCAACAGGGGTACATTCGTTTGAACTACTAAATCTAATTCCTGATGATCATATTCACGTTTCCGTTCCAATTCTTGATTAAATGCGTCATTCATTTCATGATTTGGCGCTGGCATTCTTAACCTGACTAACAAACTACCGAACATGAGGTAACACATGTCTCGATCAAGAGCAAAGCCTGATTATGTATCTCCTCATTCATCTCAAGATCGGGATTTCTTGAACTGACATGAATTTGATGTAAAATGTTTTCTGACATATTTTCCTTGTATTTGTGCCATAGGTTAGATGGGTTTGATGGAAAGCATGTCGAAATGATGATAGCAAATAATGTGCGTATCTGACTTGGAGAAATTGCTTTAACGATTGTCGTTTCTCAATGGGTATCGTTTTCTAGTAAATTGAGTCTTCACATGCAGCACGATATGTTGAGAATATTGTACAGTCCGTGACTCAAATGACCTTGGCCCACGCACATTGACCTGCAACAACCGCAAATAAAAGCATTCATCATTCTTTGGATGAACTATATAGATACCGTCCAAGAGCATCAGTAGAACGCACATCCGTATAATCAGGAACCGCATCGCCTTGCTTCCGTCGTTGAAAATTCTTCGATGAAGCATTCCAAGTATAATAACGTGGCATCTCCGAGTAAAACAAAGTTCGTGCATACGGATCGCTTTGGCAGATCGCAAAGAAACTGGTCAATGTTGTCGCTGGAGGTGTTTCAGCACGTTGAACAACATTCAAAGCCGTGAAATAAACTCGTTGACCATTCTCCAGATGCACCGCCAAATGCACAACAGTAGGATGACGTTCATGAATAGGGAACGTTTTGTTACACCACGTTTTATGTCACGTTCTACAGGAATGTGATAAAAAATATCCTATGTCCGTCTCCAGGAGGCCAATTCTCATTTTTCGAGATGTAGTCTCGATTCGAGTTTTGATTTCGATCTCTATCTCGACCATAAAATCTCGTTATTAACATTTTGTTCACGAATCTCGTATTCTCAGCGCTAATCGACTTCGAGTTTGATTCGAATTCGAACTTTATCGAGTGGTAATCCAAATTAGTTATTCTGAACATCTCGAACTCGACATTTCTCGAAGGAGAGCCGCTCGAATTGCTTCGAGTGGTCGGCAGTGGTCGAGACGTAATTTTGACTACGAGAAGCTAATGAAACGTCAAAATTAAATAGCGGCGAAATTAGGTACTGTGGTTATGGAGGAGTTAATTTCCAATTTTGTCGAGGAAGTGATTTAAAATATAGAGAGAGCTCGCTCTCTTTATTTTAAAAGGTGGAAGAAAACTTTCCACTCCTTAACTGTATATCGGCTTCCAACATTTGTAGAAGAAGCTGCTTCTGCTGTGGCGTTGGGTATTATTTTTTGACATTGTGGCATTGTGTGTGTCTTGTGAATACTAAAATGATCGTTTCGTCACCAAACAAGCACACAACCACAAACAAAAAACATAAAATTTATCGACGATACGTCACGTTTTAAACAATACAAGTTGTTTAAGGAAATTAAATTTGATCACAACACATTAAATATAATGATTTTTCGATACTTATTAAAAATTTACTTCTTGAACTAAAAAGCAAGTTCAATACATTTAAATACCTTTACAGTAAAAATATTTGTAGTACATAGTTGCAACCGGTTTAAAACCGGATGAAACGTGTGGAACGGAACGCATCCTGAGTTGATTGCAATAGAGGAATCAAAACTTGATTCGAGACTACATCTCGAAAAATGAGAATTGGGGCCCAGGTTCTAAGCTACCTCTCCACAAATTTTTAGCCAATCGGTTCAGCCGTTCTTGAGTTATAAATAGTGTAACTAACACGACTTTCTTTGATGTAATATAGAGATCTTACAAAATGCATTTATAAGAGTTTATTAAGAATCAAGGGCAATTAGGCTTATAAAATGCGCGTATAATACTACTGTTCTTATAAATGTTATATAAAGTAAGCTAATATACATCTTTATGAATAAGTCATGTGACAGACGATATCTAATAAAACACTTAGTAAATTCACTTCTAAGACCGAGTGGTCTTACAAAGTGCATGTATAAGTGTTAATTAAGGCTCAAGGGCAATTAGGCTTATAAAGTGCGTGTATATATACTATTGCATTAAAAAATGTTGTTTGCTATAGATAGTCTACATCAACTGACTTCCCTAAAGTGAATCTCTGCTACCAGAGAAGGCCTGGTTCCGAGGTCCTGTTCCGGGACCTATAGACCGCACCCTCTCGACTTAACGATATACTACCTAAACTTAAATTATAATTAAACTACAAGATAATCTAAAACGACTTACATACTATGAAGACGGTGACTGCGTCCCCGACGCCGCTTCGTCTCCTCGAGGTCCTCAGCTCGGCCGCAGTCCGCCGCGCCGACTGGCTTCAGGCTGCTGTGGTGGTGGTCGATTTTCTGGCTGCTGTGGTGGGTGGAAGGCCCTAAGCGTCCCGTGGCTACCCCTGAGAGCTCTGAACCCCAGAAAAATACGTACCAATATGCACGATACCACTTAGCACGCCACGCGTCCGTGTCAACCAAACCAATAACTGATTTTAACCAGCCCGCCCTGGTACTAATTTATGAACACTGTTCCACTGGTTGTTACGGGCCCCCCGGAATCAAAACAATGTGCCCCACATACCAAATTACACCAAAGTACAAATTAATTTCACACGACCCCGCGTTCAAGGTTCCTAACCTAACTCCAGTGTGAGTGTGTGTCACACTGACACTGACATTGACAATCGTCTGTCAAATACAAATTAAAACTAACACAAAAGGATGCCAGCCGTAAGTGGCCATTTTGTTCCGAACATCCCCCCGCTTCGGTCTGGAGGGCCAGCCCCAGACCGCTAGCTCAATCAATCGGGCAAGGAGAGACAGTTGTTGCGGCTCATCGCGGAATCGAACCGCAGTCCCATACTCGCCAACAAACAACTTTACAATGCTGCCCTAGCTACAAGCAAGGAGAGCAAGTCATTCTCCTTCAACAACATAATAAATCTAATTAGCCAAATTAAAATAATGCTAAATTATCTTATTCACCAAAGCTTATTTTCTAAAAATTTACAAACATCAGTTAAATACACCCGTGCCCTTGCCATTTTGTGCCATTGTCGGAGCGAATAAGTGAAGGTAGACCCTTACGCGACACGAAACGATCCAACGCGACGACGAAGGCCTCCGTGGACAACGAAGAAACTCCCAAGAGGACGGCCTTAGTAGCCAGGCACAAAAAAAACACAAAAAATTTACCTACAACCCGAGCGTTGCGCAGTTGATTGGTTTTACCGAGAAAACCCGTTGCGTGCGATTCCCAAGAACGGACGAGACTGAGTGACTCGGTCCGAAGGCAGACCCCCCGTCTGCGGCTGCACGGGTGAAGACGTCCACTGTGACAAAATAAACCCCAGAAGAGCACTACACAAATATGGCTCTTCGAGCAAACAATATTCAAAATTACAAGGTACGTTACCTAGTAACACATCCAACAGACGTCAACCGTGACGTACTGGCCTATTGAAAGACTTCACAATCCTCATGGGCATGGGCTACCATGTAGACCATGGGAGGGTTTCTCAATTTCCCAAACTTGTGCATAGTTATGGAAATGGTACACAAACACACTGACTCTAGACTATGCGGAGTCGAGTCGTCGAACTGTGTACATAATAGAAACAAAAAAAATAGTTGGCACTGCCAGCAGTGTAGAGCGACCCAGAGCTATCTGGGTGCCTAGTAGGACCCGTCCTAGTACACCCGAGCCCAAGAGTAGGTCAATTGGGCCAGGTGACAAAGTGTGGGTCTGCCCGATCTCGAGAAATGTCTGTGCCGTTATCCCTGCGGGCGAATTTCATTACCGTTACCGAAATTGACATTCTCACATAGATGCATGTACCGAGGAGAGGGTGACTTGTGTTAGCCCCGTCAAACTCCCGGTAAACATGTCACCAAACAATGTCGCACAAAATTAAAATTTCAAATTTAAGATTTCTTTAAAATCTTTCAAACAAATTTCACATTTAAGGTTTCCTTAAATCTTTCAAACCGCGGCCGCCGTAGTATAAAGCAAAACCGTCCGTGGTTTTGCTCTCGCAAAGGGGCAGGCTAGCTATGGCCTGCTCGGGTCCCAAATCTGCAAAGAAGGCCCCCGCCCGTGTGATACCGCGGGTGGTACGATAACCGCTGCGGCATAGCTCGAGTGCGGCTGCACGCTGGCGCGCACAGACCTAGTTGCAGGAAGGGGTCCCTCCTTCGTGACACCGTCGGGGCCCCCGCCCGTGTGATACCCAAATCGCACTCGGGCCGGCGGCATGGGAACCTGCAGGCGCGGTTTTGCGCGCCTGCGCATGGTTCACCTTCCGGTGTGGGGGCGCGCCTCGCGCATGACTGGGCCTCCAGTCCGCTGGTAGGTGTGTGCTCCGCGCTGGAGCACCCCTGCCCGTGTAACGCTGCCACCGCTGTTGTGTGGTCGGTGAAGCCGCTCCCGATCTGTTGACACACAACAATAATAAATGGAGTGGTCCACCAAATGCAATGCGGCGTTGAGGCCTATAGTTAAAGCAAAGGCCGCTGCGCCTTGCCATACGCCGCCTCGTAATTACAGGCAGCCCTTGTCGGTCATGGCACCGCGTCGTAGCATGACCCGTTTGGCCGCACTGTGTACAAGCCGGGTCCGTGCCGGCCGCTGCAGTCAGCGCCGCCCGCCGCGACGTAGTGTGTCCTGGCTGCAGCTGTACAGTGGGATTCGCCTGGCTGGCTGGGAGGTCGCTACGACCCCCGTCTCATCGCCGAGGAACTTTAGAAGCTCCTCCAATCCCGGCAGAGTAGCCCCCCCTTTCTCTGCCGTTTCCCGCTCAAACCGGGAACGAACGTCCGTTGGCAGCTTGTCCAAAACAATGTGCATCAGTAGGAGCGACCACTCGGCTACTGGCAACCCTAGCTGTCGCAACGCATTACACGCAACTGTGACTGGCGTCAACAGCTGCGTCGTTAAGTCCGCCCGATTAGCTACCGTAGGTAGCGACAACAATTGACGCGCATGTGCGTCTACATACGACCCCTCTTCCACAGCGCCACCCAAACTTCCTAACTGATGGGTAGGAAGCCTATCAGTTATCCAGCCATCCACACCGCCACTAATGGGAGGGCCCATTAGTGGCGGTGTGGATGGCTGGACATCCCCTATCCGTCGCCTTTTAATGTCGCAGGCCGCCTGGACGACATTATCATTTATGTCCATGATTTGGGCAAACTCTTCCTCGTATGCAGACCATACCTCTTTGTGGGATGTTGGAGCAGTCTCCGACAAAACCACCATGGCGGTCTCAACCGAAGACACCCGCTGCCTTAACTGCCTGGCTCGCTCGTAGATGACATCATCGCAGTCCCCCCGAGACAGCAGATCCTGCGTATGCACGTACCAGCGCAGCTGCGTTGCAAAGACTGCCTCCGACATTGACAGTCGTCTGTCAAATACAAATTAAAACTAACACAAAAGGTTGCCAGCCGTAAGTGGCCATTTTGTTCCGAACAAATGTGTTTTAAAGTTTGCTTATATACGTCTGTAAGAATAAGTTATAAGTATAACAGCCTATATCTAATAAAATATTTAGATAAGTCACTTCTAAGATCGAGATGACTTACATTGTGCATGTACTTATAAGTGTTAATTAAGAATTAGGCTTACAGAGTGCGTTTATAACACTATTGTTCTTACTGATATCATTTCTCGTCTTCTTATATACTTTTAAAAGTATTTTTTTACTAGTATATATGCTTTTATAGCTTAAAAGACTTATGATATGCCATTATTAGGGGCTCAGAGTTATTTAAGGACATATCTCTTAAAAGCTTTCGTTTCTAAGGGTATTTTGCTAGCTGGGGAGCTATGCTCGAGGACTGCTTTTGCTGTCCTCATGCCTAGTCTCTGTCTTAGCCTTACCCTTCGTGGATAATAGTTGTAATTGTATGTATGTATGTATGGTTTGGTTCATACTAAAATAATGGGCGTGTACTCGATGTCCTACTTTTTTTCTCTCTCGCTTTGTTTATTAATATCTTCTTGTAAATTCTGATTACAAGTTGACATTTCAATACAGTGAGTATTATTTTTAAACTCATCAATGTTTTGCATGGATACGGATTTTCTACCTTTAAATTGTTATGTTATTGGTATGTGTTATATATCCGTACCCAGACATGGTTACGACACAGTGCATTATCACTCGACTCCAAGGGACCCACAGCTGTCTCATGTCATGTGACACCAAGGAACTCTAGAGATAAGTTACTAGATTAAGTTAACTGTCTGCTGTATTTCTTTTAACGCTATCCATTAATGGGTAATCTGGGTGTTTTCTATGTATAAAAAGTATGTATTTAAGTATTGTAAGTATGTTTATCCGTTGTCTAGTAACCATTTAACAAGTTTCTTCGAAGCTTATCTTAGGCTAGATAATTGGTGTGATTGTAGGAAAGATTTATTTATTATTTATTTATTAATATGTTAACAGTAAGACCCTAGAGATAAGTTACTAGGTTAAGTTGAAATGTCTGTTCTATTTCTTTTAACACTCTAATAAAGATTGCTCCAGTTCCCCACAATCCTGGCCCGATAGGGACCCACGCCGCGTCCTTTCCCTCTCCTTTCCACCAACCCTATATAATAGAACATTCCCTTTAAAATGAGACATTCTGTACTCTGCATTCTACCTCGATACTACTAGTAGGATCCCGCGTGATTCGTTACGCAAGAAGACGACGCTACAACGTATAAAAGCACCAGCTCTGTACGGTTCCTGCAGGGATTTAAGAAGCGCCGCCGAATGCTGCTCCTGGGGTCCATCCTGTTACTTTGGTGAGTAGCCTAAATTGTTCGCTCATCCTATTTCCTTTCATACGTCCTATATCACATACTCTTTCAATTTAATTAATTTTATATTCAAAATGAGTCAACAATCGATTGACAGCTCATGCAATAGCTTGAACATCGGGACATTACTCCAATGAATACCCGAATTTAACACCGATCAGCCAGGCCATATTTATCGTTTCATCAGATCTTGTGATGCCGCATTTCAATTAGCTAACCCAGATCAAGAAGATATTTTACTAGTTTACGCGTTAAATAAAATCTCAGGAATAGGCGCGCCAGATGTTCACTCCCGGAAACACGACAATTGGGATTCTCTAAAAAGATTTTTAATTAGTAGATTTTCAAACGTCAAAACTATATCACATCTAATGTTATAATTACAATCATCTTTCCAAAAATCAAACGAGAGTGTAACGGAATACTTTCACCGTATAGACCTGTGCCGTAGTAAAATCATTGAAAAGTTAAACGCCGAAATTAGTGACGACAGCCTGCCGGGTCGCAAAAAATATGCCGAAGAAACGGCACTGCCGGTTTTTGTAAACGGTCTTAATTCTGACATGGGTACGATGCTGCGAACTCGTGACTTCAAAACTCTAAACGATGTTGGTCGATTTGCAATGCAAGAGGATAAGATTAGGAAAATGAATAGCGCAAGACATAGCCTCTTTAAAACTAATAACCCCAGTAGACTACCTATGAGACCAGCAGACACACCTGTATTTCGGTCAACAACATCCACTAGGGTTATACCAAATGTCAACCAAACTTCACCCCGTCCTTTCACAAGAACCGATAACACTTCTAGATTCATTCCATCAGCTTATGACCCAAACAAAACTTGTAACTATTGCAAAAAAATAGGACACATGATTTCAGAGTGCCGAAAACGCGCCTACAATAACGCAACAAACCCACAGAGATCTACTACCTCCTCTAACATCCCTATCAATCATTTAAACTCAATTTCAGTCAACGAAGAGGGCAATTCGTTGACGGACAACGTTGCCCCGCAAAACGAAGAGATTTTAACACAGATCGAAGAATTACAGATTTCAACCAACCAGTAATTCACATTAACGATCAGAAATCTACGCGCGATATGTCTACGCATTTTCTTATCGCGATACACAAAATCAAACGAACTCAATTCCTAAATCGTCACAAAATCAATCGAACTCAATTAAAAAATCAACACAAAATCAAACGAACTCAATTATTGAAGCAATATCTTATCAAACTAATTCAAATTCAAAATCAATCAAAGAAAAAACTCAAGTCGAAATCTAAATCTAAAATAAAATCTAAAAGCCAGGCATCAAACTTAGAAACCTTTCACATCTCATCCTTAAATATCTCGCCTGACAACTTGCTACATTGCACCTTTCATGTACAAGGTATACCAGTCACGCTACTTATAGATACAGGGGCCGCCATATCGGTGATTCCACTCACTCTTGGATATTTTTGACAATTTTTTGACAGTAACTGTCAACGTCAAATTTGACAGAATGGAGCATAGACTATGCTATATTGTGCGATAACAATACATAAGATGAACAACAGAACCGAAATAACCAAACTTGTTCATACTAAAATAGTCTGTAAGTCTATGAAAACACGGTACAAAGTCAAGTGTGTTTTTGTAGGTGCGGTCTCATGCGACCGCTTGGGGTTTGAGGGGTTAAAAGCGATAAATTAACAGGGTCACCTCTCGACACATCGAGTGTCGTATCTATCATGGGCGTATCTGCAAAAACTTCTCCACTACAAACACTAGGCACCGCGACTATTTCCCTAGATCAACTTCCGAAACACAAATTTCACGTATGTGACATTAACATCGAAGCAGACGGTGTCTTAGGTAACGACTTTATGTCAAAATTCAATGTCCACATATACGTCCAGTCAAAAACAATGCGCGTTCGCGATCGAACTTACAAACTATTTTTCCTCAGTGAGAAAACACCCTGCATACCCGACAAACAACTTATAAACGGCCGATCTGAAACAGTAATTACCTGTGTATCGAAAAATATTGAAAACGGTCCAGTCATCATAAATAAACAAAAATTAAGCAAGAATATTACCATCCCGAACGCGCTTGTATATATGAAAGACCATAATTTTTTTATTACTTGCGTCAATTCGAGTGATAAAGATGAATACTTAGACTTGGCCAAAATTAAAAACTAAACCATTTGTAGAAACTACAGATGCGATTCCAATTACATCCGATCAGGCGATATACAATATTAACCAAGAAACGACACATAGGAGACACGAAATCGATAAGCTAGACGCGATCACTTAAATGAAGAAGAACGCAACTCTGTAGATAAAGTCACGGATATATTTTACGTTGAAGGCGATCAATTATCTTTTACGAGTCACAATAAACACTCCATACCAACCGTGAACAATGTGCCTATTAATACAAAAACATACCGATTCCCTCAAATACATCAACAAGAAGTCAAAACCCAAATAAAAAAAATGTTAGAGCAAAAAATCATTCAACCCAGTGCTTCCCCGTGCAGTGCCGTGATATGGGTCGTACCAAAAAAAAGTGACGCATCTGGCAAACAAAAGTGGCGCGTAGTAATAGACTACCGTAAACTCAATGACGTAACCGTGGGAGACAGTTACCCGTTACCAAATATTTCAGATATCCTAGACAAACTAGGTCATTCAATATATTTCACTACATTAGATTTAGCATCTGGTTTCCATCAAATAGAATAAAATCGAGATGACGGTAGCATACAAAAAACGGCTTTTAACACTTTGTATGGCCATTACGAGTTCTTACGAATGCCCTTTGGGCTTAAGAATGCTCCTGCTACATTCCAACGAGCAATGGACAACATTCTTATTGGACTACAAGGAGAGAGATGCTTCGTGTACCTCGACGATATCGTACTCTACGCGTCCAGTATTCAAGAGCATGAACAAAAATTAAACGACGTTCTAAACCGCCTCAAAAAACACGGTCTGAAAATCCAACCCGACAAATGCGAGTTTATGCGCAAAGAAGTGGCGTACTTGGGTCACATAATATCTAGCGAAGGTATAAAACCAAACCCTGACAAAGTCGCAGCTGTAAAAAACTTTCCTACTCCTACTTCGTGTAAAGATATAAAATCTTTCTTAGGGCTCGCCGGTTATTACCGACGATTTATCCCTAATTTTAGTAAAATAACAAAACCTTTAACAAGTCTTTTGAAAAAGGACGTTCCCTTTTTATGGTCCGACTCACAACAAAACGCATTCATTACTTGTAAAAACATTTTAACTACCACACCCCTTTTACAATACCCCTCGATTATTATTACAATACGCATCGATGCACGCGATTGGCGCAATAATCTCACAAGGCGAAATTGGGAAAGACCTCCCAATTGGGTACGCTTCCCGTACCCTTAACCAAGCCGAATCTAATTACTCCACAATAGAACGCGAGTTTGTGTGGGCCGTAAAAAATTTTAGGCCATATTTATTTGGTCGAAAGTTCAAAATCATAACAGACTATAAACCACTGACGTGGCTATTCTCTGTGAAAGATCCGGGTAGCCGTCTAGTCAGGTGGCGACTCAAATTAGAAGAATACGATTATGAAATAATTAATAAAGCCGGGAAACTTAACACCAACGCTGACGCTCTATCGCGACCCCCAACCATTACGCACAAAACGGAACCAATCTACAATTACAATGACAAAATAAACACGCGCACATACGAAGGACAAACTAGTGATTATTTACAAATAAAATTCGAATGTTTCTCCCAAAATCCAAGTTATAACTTCAATACACCAAATCTAAAAATAACTACAGACTGACTGCTAGACGAACGATATAAAAACATTCTAATTCCCACATCTGTTCAACCAACGGAACGAAATAGCCTATTCAATGAAGCTATAAGCACGTGCCCTCAACCAGCTCCCTACCTCGAAAAAACTAAAGCCCTTTACCAAACGGATCTGCTCATATCTAACAAAAAACAAAACATCATTTTCGGAGTCTCACGACCCACATATTTCGATCCTTGGAATGCAGAAAGTTATTTTAAAACTTTACAGTCGTGCCTACAAACGCACATTTTAAAAATCCTTTATGTACCAGATCTAAAAAACGACCCAACTTGTAAAATGCAAGGGAACGAACAACTACACATTACCGCATACTTAGCCGATTATTACGATTGTAAAATTACTATCTGTGGAAACACTGTCAAATATCCAGGACCTGAAGAGATACCTAATATCTTAAAAACATTTCATGACGAACCCCTCTCAGGCCACCGCGGCATAACAGAAACAACTAGAAAAATCCGTGAAGAATTTTATTGAAAAAATATGACAAATGACATCAAAAATAACGTAGACTCATGTAGCACGTGACAACGCAACAAAATACAGAGAAAATCCTATCAAGCCCCGATGGTTATCACATCGCAGTCCACCGAACCCTTCGAAAGAGTTTCTATGGACTTGATATCGTATTCAGACGCTAGCGACAACAACAATAAATACGTTTTGACCATGCAAGACGAACTGACAAAATACGTACAAGCTTACCCAATACCTGACAAAGAAGCCATAACTGTCGCGAAACAACTCCTAGTATTTTGCCAACATTATGGCATCCCAAAACGATTTCACTCAGATCAAGGCACAGAATTTCTAAACAATCTAATGAAACAACTTATGAAATTCCTAGGATCTAACAACTCTTTTAACACCGCTTATCACCCACAAACTAACGGCGATTTAGAAAGATTTCACGCCACCCTCCGCGACCACATCCGTATGTATCAGAAGCGCGAACTTAGGAACTGGGATCAAATAATCCCATTCGCAGTTATGTGCCATAACACTTCAGTAAATAACTCTACTCAATACACACCACACGAACTACTCTTCGGTTATAAACCTCGTTCCTTTTATTAAATGAAAACTATCCCAGACTATACAGCATGTGATTATCTCAGAGATCTGAACGAACGACTTAGAGTCGCAAGGGATACAGCTTTACAAAACACCGCAATAATGAAATAAAAGGCGAAAGTTAGGTATGATAGTCAAATTAAAAACATTGCTAAATTCAATGCCGGGGACATGGTTATGTTACGAGTCCCAAATCGAAACAACTTAGAACCTAAATGGGAAGGTCCTTACCAAATAATACGCATAGGCTTTAATGAAAATTACATAATTCGCAAATCCGGTAAACACCAACTAATCCATGCCAATCGATTAAGGCCTGTATGTGAACTAAGGGATAACATGTAATTACAGGGCGACAAGAGGAACCTCAAGCCTCCCTGTCCTACCCGAACCTATCTTATCCGATACTAAAAGCACCTTTTTAGATATAATTCAAAATCCTTACGTTAGTTTCATTATTTGTTCTACTATAAAACTTATATTTTATATTTTCATCTATAAATTATATAAGTATGTTAAACAATATATTAAAGATAGGTACAAAACTCAGTCAACTTCGAATGATGGTCAATTACCTCAATGTCTCCTTACAGGTACTCCACAACAACAGTTGTAGGAGGTACTCTAATAGAACCACTACCTGGAAACTCAGGACTCTATTACCAACAAGAAAGCGAACTCGTAATTTCGGAGGGATCATAGAAATTAATCGTATACAGAAATTTAGAACCACTCATCATAGCCAGAAACTCCTTGATTCGTTTAAAGAACAACTACTTCTCTACAATTGGCAGATATCCTAAATTCGAACATTCCAGAACCACGACCTCCTTTATAAACCTTAATGTTGATAAAATAAATGAACGACTTTCCGACCTAACACTCTACAACGAAAATCCACGAACCAAACGCGGCGTTATGGACGGACTTGGATACGCCTTAAAATGGCTAATAGGAACGCCCGATGCTAGAGATGCTGAATATTATGAAACTTGTATTCAAAAATTAGAAAGACAAGAACTCGAAGGCGCAGAAATACTTAACCAACAAATGCAAATAATATCTTCTACCGTGATGAATGACACTATCGCTAAAATATCTTACGACGAACGTATTATTAATGAAAACTAAAACAAAATTCAGAGTTATTTAAATAGCACCAGTAAAAAATTTAACGATCTCAGTATAAAAGAACAATTATCCGAAATATCAATTGAACTTTTAGAAGCAATTCTAACATTAGAACAAAATATAGACGACGTATTAGCAAGCATCCTTTTTGTCAAATCCGGAGCCTTACATCCATCAATAATTCCCATTGATAGACTTTATCGCGAATTATTGGCCTCCAGTCATGCGCGTAGCGATAAAATGCTAGTATTACCCGTAACTAGGGCAAATACCTACAAGATACTAGACTCTGCTAAACTATCTGCATATATATATGTTGCCGACTAAATACTTTTCAGTAGTTTGTATTTTTTATTAACTTTTTCGGTTGGACATAAGGTTTGTCAATTTCTGTTCGGTGCTGACGTCTTGGTTGGTATGTTTGATTTTGTTATTATTTCCTGTTTTTTATTATATTTTATCAATACACGCTTTACTTTGCACATAATAATACAGTCCACATTATTTCCTCTCCCCTCCTTAACATTGGTCCTTTTCGCTCGGTAAATTTTACTTTCAAAATTTTCATTTTCTGAAAATAATTTCCCAATAAATTTTCTTTCAATTATTTTCTATTTCGAAAACTATATTTTATTGTTTGTTTGAAAGTAACTAGTATGCTAACTAGATTGCAAAGTAAAGCGTTAGAGTCGAGTGCGGGCGAGGCTCCGCTGCCGGACTCCGGCATGCCCGACGATATTGAGACTCCGCCGCCCGTCCTCGTACTCGACCCAGTCAGGTCCGTCCATGCGGCGGAAGACAAGTCTATTTCAGGAACATCCAAGTCGTCCAGTACTATTCGCGCACGCTCGCTCAATATTGAGGCCTTATATGCTCGAAAAATTGCTGAAGTGGAAGCCAAAGCTGCTGAGGTGGAACGCGAACAAGCAGCTAAAGTGGTTGAGGCGGAGCGTAGGGCGTTAGAAATGGAAATGCGCACAGAAATAGCTCAAATGGTGGCTGAAGGCAGTAGTCACTGCGGCAGCAGTCGCGCCAACAGCCATCGCGGCAGTATCCGCCTAAGTAGAGGTAACGTTGTAGAGTGGTTGGAGACTATGACACCTTCTAATGAATACGTTTTTATAGATACCCGTGGTGCTACCACTGTGGACGCCCCGGAAACCGTGCGTCCCGGTAGCCCCATACTTGCGGTTCCTACGAGGGCGCTCATAGAAGTGCGGCCTGTCGCCGCTACCACT
Organism: Scoparia ambigualis; assembly: GCA_963921215.1. Lineage (NCBI taxonomy): Eukaryota > Metazoa > Arthropoda > Insecta > Lepidoptera > Crambidae > Scoparia > Scoparia ambigualis. The sequence goes on along the minus strand of OY992501.1, from coordinate 23,275,116 downwards.
GCGGACGCCCCTGTTATCGTGCGTCCCGGCAGCCCGACTCTTCCGGTCGCTGCGTTTAACTGTCGAGTTCCTGCGTTCGCTAGCCGCGGTGTCACATGCGATCCCACTGCTGGGCCTAGTCGCCTAGCGCTTGATCCGACACCGCCCAGGCCCTGTTGCGGACCTACAGGTGACGTTCAAGACTCTACGTGCGTACGTACCCTACCTACTAATATTTCTAGCAACCAGAATGGTTCTGATTTTAATCGCTTGGCTCAAGCCATACAAAGTTTATCTAGAGGTAAAATGGAGAGTCGCCTGCCTGTTTTTGATGGTAAAACCCTAGACTGGCTTGCTTTCAAAAGAGCCTACGACGCGTCTATGGCGTCTTATTCTCCAATGGACAACTTATCACGGGTGAATGCGGCGCTGCACGGCCCGGCACGAGAGGCCGTCGGTGCCTTACTTTCTACAGCGCATAACCCAGGCGAGATTATATCTGTTCTCGAACTTCAGTTTGGTAGACCGGAGCTCATCGTCCTCCAGGAGGTCGCCGCTGTGCGAGCTTTGCCTAAAGTTAATTTTGAGGGGAAGGACTTGCATTTCTTTGCCGGCCGTGTCCGCAGTTGCATTTCAGTTATGAAATTTCTTAATAATAAGTCTTATTTAGAGTCACCGGAGCTTTATAACTCGTTGCTTCTGAAATTGACTCCTGCAATGCGAGCACGCTGGAAAGATTACGCAAAGTCCCGCTTCAACCCGATTGTAGGAACGAAATTAGAGTTGCTAGCTGACTTTTTAGCTGAGGAAGTCATTACGGAATTCAAGTTTGGCGTTATTACGGAAGCCTATTCGTCAAGTCAGCCACATAGCTCAAAAATGTTTCAGGTTAACGTAGTGAGTTCAAAGCATAATAATTTTCATTCAGCTAATAAGTCGGCTGAAAATAAAAATCATTCTAATTCACAATCACAACAAAATAAGTCAAATTGTTGTTTATATTGTCAACAATGTCACATGATTGACAACTGCGATACATTTATTCATCTTGACTTTATGGCTAGATTGAATTGGGCCCGCGACCAAAAAGTTTGTAACAGATGTTTAAAAAAAGGTTCGCATCGCTATAGGTCGTGTAATCCAAAGACGTTATGTAATGTGGAAGGCTGCAAATACAAACATCATAAATTGTTGCATAACTTTGAGTCAGTTCATTCCCATACAACTACTGAAACGTTCTCGAACAGAATCGAACCTGAACTTAGTTGTTCGACTATGACGGTAGAGCATAAAAGCGAGACTGTAGCTCACGCTATTTCAAACGAGCCGCTCAAAGTTTTTTTGAAAGTCGTCGCTGTTACTGTAAGCGGACCTAAGGGCTCTATAAATACTTATGCTCTATTGGACGACGGCTCGTCTAGCACTTTTATTGACGATGAGGTATCAGTTCAGATAGGCTTAGTCGGCCCTAAGGCACAAATTAGAGTCGAGTGTATGGGTGGTCTATCTAAATTAACCGAAGTCGAGTATGTAGATTTTTGTATTAAAGGATTGCACGAATCCAAACAACATAAAATATATAGAGCACGGTCTGTATCGGCGCTAGGTATTGCACGCCAGTCAGTCAGTCCAGACGATATTAGGCATCTTTCGTTAACTAATATCACGTATGAAAACGCTGAACCAAAATTGATAATTGGAATCGATAACTGAAGATAATTGGATAATTGGAATCTAGAATCTGCTGACCCCACGAGAGGTGCGCCAAGGTTCAAAAAGACAAACAGCTGCTTGTTTAACTCCTTTAGGTTGGGCTGTATTTGGCTTTACTTTCAGTAGGACTAAACCGGTGATTTTTGTCAATCATAGCGTGATATCAGATGATTTTTCGGAGATTGAGGGTCTTATTAAGGACAACTTTAAGTTGGAGTCGATTGGTATTGTCAAGCAACGAGTCCGTTCTGCCGCAGACGAGCGCGCCTCGAAAATTCTCAAAGACACTGCTCGTCGGTTACCAGGGGACAGTTTGAGGTCGGCTTATTATGGCAATCAGATGACACTGCCATTCCAGATAGTTACCAGCTAGCGTTTTCGCGTTTTAATGGTCTGGAAAAGCGCTTTAGTAAAGACGCCGCTTACGCCAAACAGTATCGCGAAAATATACACGCTATGATAGACAAAGGTTATGCCGAGCCATGTGACATCTCTTCTGATTCGCCAAGGGTGTGGTACCTACCTCATTTTGGGGTTGTGAACTCTAACAAGCCAGGTAAGCTGCGAGTGGTTCATGACGCCGCAGCCCGCTCTCAGGGAGTCAGCTTGAATTCCCTTTTGTTGACCGGCCCTGACTTATTGCCTTCTCTTTTAAATATTATTTTTCGTTTTCGAGAGGGTAAGATCGGCATGATAGCTGACATAAAATAAATGTTTCCACAGGTCAAGGTCAGGCCCGAAGACAGGGATGCGCAGCGGTTTCTATGGCGTGATTCTCCCGACTTGCCTCTTTCGACATTTAGAATGTCATCAATGATATTTGGTGCTGCTTCTAGCCCGTTTACAGCACTCTATCTAAAAAACAAAAACGCCGAAGAGTGTAAAGATTTATATCCTGAGGCTGCCCATGCAATTATCCAAGATACATATATGGATGATTTCATTGGCAGTTTGGAAGGGCCAGATGAAGCTGCGAAATTAGCTAGAGACATCGTAGAGGTGCAAGAGCGAGCGCACTTTGAAGTTCGCGGGTGGGTCTCTAACGAACCCGATGCACTCACTCTTATATCAACAAATTTAAGACTAGATTCTGGTAGCATAGGCGTAGATATTGGTCATTTCCCGCAAAGTGTGCGTACGTTGGGTCTAATATGGTATCCGTCGACTGATGAGTTAGGTTTTAACGCGGCCGCCCTAAAAACGTCGCTAGCTTTGCCTCATAAAATCACAAAACGTCACGCGCTTTCTAGTTTGATGCGGGTTTTCGACCCGCTAGGTATACTAGCTCCCATTACCATAAAAGCACGCATTATCTTCTAAGTAGTTTGGCGCAGAGGAATTGATTGGGACCAGGAACTTCCTCAGGACCTAAGCACCAAGTGGAAAGCTTGGCTTGCGGACATATCTGAATCGGTTGACCTTCGAGTACCACGCTGGTACCTGAGAGAGGCTCATGCTCTCAACCAAGCTCATCTAATAGAGCGGGAGCTGCACGTATTCTGTGACGCAAGTGAGCACGCGTATGTCGCTGTCGCTTACTGGCGTCTGGTACTTGCTGATGGAACCGTGCAGCTTTCGTTTATATGTAGCAAGTCCCGAGTAGCGCCTCGAACTCCTGTCACCATTTCTCGCCTCGAATTGCAGGCAGCCACGGTAGCAGCTCGTCTAGCGACGTCTATCTGCGACGCTCATAAGTTTAAACCCTCTAGGCGATTTCTATGGACAGACTCTAAGAATGTTCTAGGATGGCTTCGCAGCGACGCGCGTTCGTTTTTGCCTTTCGTTGCACATAGGTTAGCAGACATCCTAGAGCTTTCAACTGTAGATATGTGGAGGTGGGTGCCCACAGCATTGAATGTCGCAGATGACGCCACTAGGCAAAAGTCAGACGCTGACCTTAACAATAGTCGGTGGATTGAAGGACCTGAGTTTTTGAAATCACCTCAATGTGAATGGCCAGTTGAGCCACATAACACTAGCCTCAACAAAGATGAGCTGAAACCAAGTGCTAAAATTCATTTATATCTCATTCAAGTAGGCACCATTCCCGTCCATCCCGTTTCGGCGGATCCATCCCGCTTCAGCCAATGGTTGCGTTTCTTACGGTCGACGGCGCGTGCACATCAGTACATCAGGCGTTTGAGATGTAGAGCGAGTGCTAATGCCTCAACATCGCACACGCCTGCCTCTAGGCTAAGAACTTCTGTCGCCCAGCTTACGCCTCTTACTGCGGAAGATTTACGCCTAGCCCAGCTGCATATTTTGATCAAATGCCAAAATAATTCGTTCCCTGATGAGTTAGCTGCGCTTCAACTAGGAGAGCCATTGCCACGCCACAGCAAGTTACAAAAGCTTCATGTTATTCTCGGAAGCGATGGTTTAATGACGTTATCGGGTCGCATCGAAGCACGTGCAGAAGCTACTGAGGCTACCAATTTCCCTATTGTTCTTGATGGAAGCCACCCAGCAGTTAAACTTTTGATTCACCATTACCACCGGCGCTTTGCTCATGGCAATAACGAGACTGTTGTCAACGAACTCCGGCAGCAGTTCTGGATTTTAAAGCTGAGAAGTGCAGTCAGAGCAGCAGCACATGCCTGCCAATACTGTAAGATAAGCAAAGCTATTCCTTTGAACCCACCTGTTGGAAACCTCCCCGCGGTTTGACTCGCCCATCATCGCCGACCATTCACTTTCGTCGGCCTTGACTACTTCGGTCCAGTGCAGATAACTGTTGGCAGAAGACACGAAAAGTGCTGACGTCTTGGTTGGTATGTTTGATTTTGTTATTATTTCCTGTTTTTTATTATATTTTATCAATACACGCTTTACTTTGCACATAATAATACAGTCCACAATATTTCCTTTCCCCTCCTTAACATTGGTCCTTTGTATTTTTTATTATCTTTTTCGGTTGAACATAAGGTTTGTCAATTTCTGTTCGGTGCTGACGTCTTGGTTGGTATGTTTGATTTTGTTATTATTTCCTGTTTTTTATTATATTTTATCAATACACGCTTTACTTTGCACATAATAATACAGTCCACATTATTTCCTCTCCCCTCCTTAACAATATATATATATATATATAAATAAACTTACGTATGTCTTAGATTTTCCTCTTATAAGAAACGAGAGATTCACAATTTACCACCTATATTCCATACCTATACGCCAATCCAACTCCACCTTATATTCCACAATCCTACCTGAGCAAACATACCTGGCTACGAACCCTACAAGACAACAGTACGTGAGCACAACACAATACAATCCTGCAAAACTTATGCAACGGAGAAGATTTTATGCAACGCTTTACCTGTATACAACTACAATACGAGACCTATCTGCGAATGGCTATATTGATGAGCAAAACTAGAGAAATGCCGACCAATTGCATCACGACTACTTTCTCAGCTCACATAAACACATTTCAACCAATATCAACGAACAAATGGATTTTCATCGTACGCTTCGCCGCTCCGTGCGTTCTACAATGTGGAGACAAGACAACACATCACGAAATCAAAGAATCAGGTGCAATAACATTACCACGTGGATGCAAGCTCTACACCGCTTTTGTCACATTATCCGCCTCTGACGAAGAAACATCGAATGTCACTTATCCAATATTAACTGTGGACATCGGCGAAGATTGCACCTATGCTATTGAAGAAATTGATTTACCACAGCTACTACCAGTAAACATCGATAACATTCCATTGGACTCGCTGAATACAATTAAAGAAGAACTGAAGGAATACTCTGAAAGGGTTAAAAAATACAGGTATGGCACATTCATAGAGAAACACTCATCGAAAATTAAATCGAAAACTATCAATGCTGGCTTACATTCTATATAAATGCTGTCGGCGATGTCAATTCCTACAACGAAGATCAAGAACAGACGACCACCAAAACAGATGCATCCAAATCTTTAACAACTGTTTTGGGAAAACAGGACGCCGCAACCGCGTTACCGTCGTGCCAATGACTACAGTCGATTCAAACTCCAGCTCCGACGATGACTTCACAACAGCGCAAAGATTGGCCAAAACAGCCCAATCTTTATTCTAAGGGGGGAGGTGTTATATATCCGTACCCTGACATGGTTACGACACAGTGCATTATCACTCGACTCCAAGGGACCCACAGCTGTCTCATGTCATGTGACACCAAGGAACTCTAGAGAAAAGTTACTAGATTAAGTTAACTGTCTGCTGTATTTCTTTTAACGCTACCCATTAATATGTTAACAGTAAGACCCTAGAGATAAGTTACTAGGTTAAGTTGAAATGTCTGTTCTATTTCTTATAAAGATTACTCCAGTTCCCACAATCCTGGCCCGATAGGGACCCACGCCGCGTCCTTTCCCTCTCCTTTCCACCAACCCTATATAATAGAACATTCCCTTTAAAATGAGACATTCTGTACTCTGCATTCTACCTCGATACTACTAAGTCTTTGTAATAAATAAAAGTTTATTTTTAAAAACAACAATTTTGTTCTCACCGCGTAACATTTGTTACATTTGTTTTGTTAGATGGCTATCTAAACAAGCCCTAATGTGTGATAGGTTTGCTAAAATAGATCCGGTAGTGTGCAAAGTGCGACAAGGCTTCGGCAAATTATCAGCTCATCTAAACAAGAACCACGCGTCTATGGTATGATTCAGGTGACCAAAACTAAAGGGGCACGTGGAAACGTTTGATCCTCAGATAAACAATAAATGTAATCAATAAATAGATTTGTTAATTGGTACCTACACTAGTAAATGGTGTGAATGATACAATCAGTAATTTATAAGTGTCGTTACGTGTTTTTATTTATCTATTTTATCATTGTTTAAACTGGTGTACTAACTGAGTAAAAAAAATAATGTAGGAACAGTTTGTAAAAATAAAACGTTTTTGTGTTAATGTACCTATCTTTCATCTAATTAGGTTTATGGTGGTGATAGATGAGTCAGTAAGTCATTGAAAGTCAGTCAGATGGTGATGAGATTCTGCTCAAAACTCTTTTAATGTTCGAACGACGAGATGTAATGAAATATCAAAGCATATAAGCAAAGTACTGCAGCTGCATGGTCAGCAACCTGCGCGTTGTAGGCTACCATGCCGCTGGTCTTTTTCCATTAAGTGGGCCTTTCAATCCTAAATTTTCTACACAGCAAAGCTGTTAACAAGCCAAGCGTAAGCAAGCCGGAATAATTTTCGCAAAATAGGAAAATGAGCTCAGCTGCTTTGGTGTATTAAGCCAGCTCAGTAATGTATAAAAATAAGCACATGTAGGTAACTAATTGGATTAAACCGCTGAAAACAGAAGGTCTGATGACATTATGTGACGTGCGTCGCTTTATTATGGTCACGTTCATGACCCGTCACTTTCCAGAAGAGCAATTGTTTTGTTCGTTTAATAAACGATTATCAGGATGTAGGCATTTAACGCCGCGGTATGCGTAAAATTTCCTACAATAATGTTTTAATACCAAACAACAAGGTACATCATTGTTATGTAACTAGCTATGTACCATCTAACGCAATATATTTGTTTACTAGGTACACTACATACCTACCTACCTACTTAAAATTAAGAACGGTTCACACAAAGTGTTAAGTACTTACTTAGTAATATGTTACATAAAGTACTTTAGTCGCATTATTTTGTATTTATTTATTTATTTTATAATATTCATAAATTAATAATTCATATTACCTAGTATAAGTATAGTATAATATTCTTAAGTACTAGGTTATTATCTAAGTGCATATTAACTAACCGGCTGCTACGACTTGCGAACGTTAGTAAGAACGTTAGTAAAAACAAACTAAAATATTACTTACAAGTAATTTGAATGATTCAAATCTACCCCACCTGGTTCTTTTATTAAATTGCCTACTCGTATGTATTTCATTAGGCTTATCTTAAATACGGGCAAGGGATTTAAATTAATCTACTTATACTAAATTATAAAGAGATAAAGTTTGTAAGTTTGGGTGTAGGAGGTAATCTCCACAACTTTTCATCTGATTACAGAGATTCTTTCACAATATTCAGATCTTTGATTATATACATGTATATAGTCAAAGATTCAGATGTATTCCGGGCGGATATTAGCGAACCATCGCAAGTTAATCGGTAGTGAATGAATAAAATAAAAATATAAATTAAGTATTAAAATGGCCACCGTAGAAGAATGGTAACTAAACACCTGCAAAACCCTATTACTATTAACACTGTTATAAACACAATTGTGTTAGAATAGTGCACCAAACAATGAATCCAATTAGTAATGCATTCCTTCTCGTTAATGAAAATATTATGTATTGTGTAATTTGAACGTGACTTAAGACCAGCTATAACTTTGATAAGTATAGCACCTCTGTTTATACACATAGCTATTAACAAAGCCGGTTAATAAATCTATTCATAACTATTGTCGCTGCGGAAATACTCGCTTGTAAATTCGTTACATACCTACTATATGTACCAATGACATATATATTTTTAAAATGTCGTTGCTTCTGTGCGCTGTGGTTTCTTGCGCCCGTTCTTTGCCACAGTTAAAAAATGACGTCCATAATGGGTGGTAGGTAAAAAAAGATTTGGACGATTCTAAGTACTTATTAATTAAGTTTATTTAATAAATATCTTTTTATTCAATAAACTCATTATTATGGAGTTGCAACTTAGGTAAAGCACGCATTCGTAATTTGCTGTGGACGTTAGTGTAATAAAACTACTCCCGTAGCACAGCCCCAAAATTTGGCGATGTTTTAGTGAATATATACTTCCAGTAACCAGCGACCCAGCGATGACTGCGCAACCACCAGTCCCGGGTTCGAATTCCGGTAGGGGCAAATGTTTGTGAGGTGAGCACGGGCATTTGTGACCGAGTCATATTATATTGATGTTTTTAGTAGGTACATATTTATATACTTATGTTTATCCGTTATTCAGTCACCATAGTTCGGGCCAGGAGCTAAATGATTGGTGTGACACTTGTGAAATTTATTTATTTTTGATTACATCAGGGGATAGTCCCATATGACCGGCGAGTCTTCCCAGCCCCCCTACACAACACAAGTGTCAAACGCTCCCGTAGCTCGTATTCTAAAATAAAACTCAAAATCAAATCCATGTTTAATGTGATTTTTGCGTAAAATGCCCATTTTTGCATTTTGTAGTAATTTTGAAGTTGTATTTATAGTTTTTATCGAAATAGGATAATAAATTCATGCTTAATATTACAAATCTCCACTCTGCGAGAATAAGCTGAGTTCGGACGGCCGGCGCGTCGCATTTTGTAGTAATTTTGATCTATTCCTTTCTAATACTAAAACTAATACCAATGGTATTTGTTTGTAATCGTGATTAATTTTCTATTCCGGACGAATACCACTCATAAACGAATCCCAAAATACGTTAAATGTAATGAGATACAGTCAGTAACAAAATGCTTTTTAATGTGATTTTATGGATTTTAAGTAGTGTTTATTTATACAGAATCATTCTTAATAAATCAGACAATCAGACCTATGAAATTGCATAAATACTTAAAGGTATACTTAAAAATAAAGCTTTTTCAACAAATCAAAGTTATTCATTTTAGTCTTCAAAATGCAACAATTCAAGATATCACTCACGATCAACGATTAACATTATATATAAAAATTATGCAATAGATACATAATTTTAATTTATAAAATTATTTAATTATAGGTAACAATCATATCGATACCTGTAATATAAATTTATGTAATGGACAAATTGCTAATTTCAGGAGAAGCAAAAAACTATATTTTTATTCTGGGATATAACTGGCATATAACTTTTTTATTTGAAATAGTGCGTAAAATTTATGTATGACAAAGTTTCATGGAATTTTAAGCTTTATAAGCCTATTTCAATAGAATCTTTATAATCCTTATATTTTTCAAAATAGATTGTACCTAACATTAGTCTTTTTTTTGTCTTTTACACTAAGATTTTACCGAAAGTAATTAAAGTAGTAACTTAAAAAAATGTAACTCACAAAAACTTAAAAATATTTAAACATAAGGATTAACATTTACTATAATAGAGCATAAAGTAGAAAATTGTAAAAATAATTTATACTACAATTTCATACTTGTTTTTCATTTTTCGTTCCTGTTTATATATAATTTGGTGCCTTATTTTAATCAAAATTTAATTTCATGTAATTGACGTACCTACTTTGCACCCAATAATTTTTTTTTTGTTAAAATACGTCAAAGAATAGTTAACGTAAGGGACAGTTTTTGAAGATATCAAAATTTTTAATATACCAATCGATAGAGCGCAAATCGCGCTGATCGGTCAGTCAGTGAGTGACAAAATTAAGAAACTTTAACTAGTTATACTTTTTAAACTACTGGTTCAAATTGATTGAAATTTAAAATATACCGTATCTATACGCTACCGTGTCCCCAGATTAGCAAGTAATTCACATAAGTTTGCTCGTCAGTAAAAATGCCGGAATGAGATTTAAGATTGCATTACGATCATAATATTAAAAAGTAAATTAAACTGTTTCTGTAACTGTACCTACCAAAAGTTATGTTTTGGTATTCGTTAGGAATAGATTAAGTACTTCATTGAAATATTTTAAATTTGGTATTCGTTCGGAATAGAACATTAATACGATAATATTAATTTTTGGTGTTAGAAAGGAATAGATCGTAATTTTGCAGTTGTATTTATCGTATTTATCGAAATAGGATAATAAATTCATTATAAAATATTTATTCCTCATGAAGTAACAATTATTATTATTATTATTAGTTATAGTTATATGCTGTCGCGACACTTTTTGTAGATAATAATGTGATTTGCAAAGTCGTTTTGAAAAAATGTTTTGTTCTATCATCAATAGTTTACGCAGCGCACGCGAAGTAAGAAATTTTTTAGCTATTTTTTACGGATTTGTAAGGATCCCTTTTTATCCTGATCCTGATGAAATATTATATCCTGTGTCATCCGGAAATAGTGTAGCTTTACAACGGTGAAAGAAAAAAAAAGTGAAGGTTTTTTCAAATCGGTCTAGTAATTTCGGAGTGCAATACAAACAAACAATCAAAATTTCTTTCAAAACAAAATCACATAACAAGTTCTTATTAATAAAATAACTGCAACAGAAAGGAATGACGGCTATCATTACCTGCAAAGAAACAATTAAGGCACTAATGAGAAGTTACAAATTGAACTTTCGTTAACAATGGGCAGTAAAATAAAGTAATCCGGTTTTTTTAAACGGACATTACTTGCTATTATGATTAGATTGTCCAAGTTTCATTAGATAATGCTGTGGCGACAGAAAGTCTGCATGTGCTTATCATTATCAAACTCACAAGCAGAAAAAATGTCACTACATTTTACCAACTATAGTTATATGGCAGATAAGATAGACTATAGACATATGTAAAAAATTGTAGGCGTAAGTTCTAAAAATAGTTAAGTTTTATTCCCAAGATTCTTAAAAATACTGGCTAAGTAGTAAGAAAACATGCGTCGCGTGTTAGAGCCTAACCTAATGTAATGTTTAATTTGCTATCATTACCAACTGGTTAATTGATTACCTATATACTCCATTTTTTAGCAATAGAAATTGAAAGTTAAAAGTAGTGGTGGTAAACCTTTTTTATGAACAACATTATAAAAGGCCGCCACTACATATTTGTTCCGTCTGCAGTGGAGACAATGGGTCCATGGGGGCAGGAGGCCAAGCAGCTCGTTAAAGAGTTAAGACGTCGCCTTATTGAGGCCTCCGGTGACAAGAAGGCTGGCAGCTACCTCTGCCAGCGTATCAGCCTCGTAATCCAAAGAGGTAACGTTGCCAGCATTCTTGGTACCGCACCCATGAGCCCACAGTTGGAGGACATCTTTTATTTATAGGTTTTTTTTTCTTTTTTTACCGTAGTTTAGTTTAGGTGGAATTTTATTTATTTATGTAAGTAATTAAGTTTTTTTTATTATTACTAAGTTATGTTGTTGTTTCCAATCATAAACAAATAATAAAATTCTAAATCTATATATATAAAAATGAAACCCGTTTTCCGTTGTCACGACATAACATGAAAACGGCTTGACCGATTTGGCTTAGGTTCTTATGAAAGAAAAAAATAAAATAAATTCTTTTTTTTTTAAATATTTTTTGCAATATTCATAATTACGACAGGACAACGTCTGTCGGGTCAGCTAGTATATTATAAAAGTGTGTCTGAAAATATAATAAAAGTCGGTGTAAAAATATTTTTGTTTGAAAAGTCTTTACCATGAATGACTAAGTATATCACATACATCGGTGACTGTTAATAATTTACTCTGAAATAGGTATAGTTCGAGGTAGATCAATACATAGGTATTTTGACTTGAGAGCAAGTTACAGAAATCTTTTTAAGATTATGGATTAGTTATTCATGTTCAGAAGAATTTTATAAAAATAAAATTATTTTATGTTTAGCATCACAAATATGCAAGCTCTGCAAAAGTCAGGTTTTAATAGTGTAAACTTTTCAAGATGGTTGAAATACACATACTCAATCAATATAAAGTCAATTGTGCCGGTTCCACACAAATTCGCGTTAGAAAGTGAAATAGTGATAAATGAAGAAGTGTGTGAAGAGAATGAGTGAATAAGTTTGTCCGTATTAACAGATAATTATTTAGAGATTAAACATAAGATCGAGATAAAACAATGACATGTTGTATAATAGTGCCTGTATAAGCGGAGGCGTACTAAAATAAATCAGTGTCCTGAGTATAATGAATGATCCTCAGATCATTTACACTCCCTGTTCTCCGAAATATCAGTTTATACAAGCCTAATAAAAACTTGTGTTTATTTTTAGTTTTGTTTGAAGAGCTCGATGGCGCAGCGCTAGCGCGTTCGGCTTCCGATCTTGCCCGCTAAGCAACTATCGCAATGCCGGTTCGCTGCATGGGTGACCAAATTAAAATAAAACATCTTGAGCTCCTCCGTGCTTCGGCACGCTAAGTCGTTGTTGGTCCCGGTTGTTGACGTAAGATGACAGTCGTTAAAACCCACCAACCCGCATTGGGCCAGCGTAATACCCCACGCGATATTGTCCGTGTGTATAAGAAAATTCAAAACTTTTTTTATTATACCTTAGTAGTTTATTTACATTTAACTAAAGTATGTAGGTGCCATTTTGTTCGTTAACTTTTTGCCATCTTGTCGGGGACATGATCCCATTGCTATAGAAATTTTGGAGCATCTGACCAAGATACCGCGACAAGTGGTTTTGGCAGTCCTCTCGTAGTGTTAACCTGACACTGCCTAAAGAATTCTGAAGAGATCGAAACAGGTGGAAATCTGAAGGTGCAAGGTCAGGACTATACGGCGGATGCATTAACACCTCCCAGCCAAACTCTCTTAATTTTTGCTGAGTGTCTAAAGATGTGTGAGGTTTAGCGTTATCATGATGAAAAACCACACCTCTTCTGTTGATTAATTCCGGCCGCTTTCTCTCAACTTCTTGCTATAATCTCATCAGTTGTTTGCAGTGGAGTTCAGAATCGATGGTTCTGCCTGGTGGTAACAGCTCGTAATGAATAATGCCCATCCAATCCCACCACACACACAGCATCAACAAGTTGCGAGTTAACCCGGGTTTCGCCATAGTCTGTGAAGCCTGACCGGGCCTTTGACCACGACCTTTTTTACACGTTCTTGTCGTACGTGATCCACTTTTCATCACCAGTTATCAGCTTTTTAAAATGGTTAGGTTTCATTACGTCGTAATAAAGAATGCTTTCAGTGAGCTCGTGAGGTACCCAAATATCGACCTTTTTGTGTACCCAGTTTTTTTCAAACGCGCCAAAACTGTTTTGTGGTCCATTGCCAGTTCTTCAGCTACGTCGTAGCTGCTGATATGCCGATCTTGCTCCATTTTTTAAAAATGGCATCCATTTTATCCGTAATAGGGCGACCAGAGCTGGTGCATCTTTGACATCCAAATTTCTGGATTAAAAACGCTTAAACCAAATTTGTGCATTCTCACAGATACTGATAGGTCCATAAACATTGCAATTTTTTTTCGCGGCTTGCGTTCTATTTTTGCCTTTTTTTTAAATATTAAAATGTATCCGATTTTTTTCATTAGATTTACTATTATTAAATGAAAATCACACATTTTCCTAATTTGAATTTGGAATTATCTTCTTTAAAATTTATACTTTTAATGATACCATACAAAAACCAGCCAGATACAAATATATTACAAGTTCATACATACTAAAGCGAATAGACTTTTTCCGCAACAAAATATAATGTACTAAAAGCTACAAAATAGTTAAGTCAAAGTCAAAGTCAGAGTCAAAATATATTTATTCAATAAACTCAATTAATAAGTACTTTGAATCGTCCAAATCTTTTTTAACCTACCACCCATTCAGGACATAATTTTTTAACTGTGGCAAAGAATGGGCGCAAGAAACCACAGCGCACAAAAGCAACGACATTTACAAACAAAAAAAAGAGTATGTCGTTACCAGGTCAATACAAAATATGAATTTAAAAATAAAAAAAAATGATGCAATACAAAATTACAATACATACAATGTAGTATCAATTAAATAAAGACAATTAGAAATAGCTGTTGGAGTGCTTGGAGCATTTCAGATCCAAGCTGTTTTTTCTTTTCTGTGTAATCTGACACTTTATAATAAGCTTTTTTATAAAGCTTTTCTTTGATTTTGATTTTAAATTTATTAAGATCTAATTTCTGAATATCATTTGGTACTTTGTTGTAAAATCTTACACACAGACCCCTAAAAGAATTATTTTATTTTATGGAGCCTAGTATAAGGTACTGCTAATTTGTTCTTACTTCTAGTGTTTACATTGTGAATATCACTGTTTTTTGAAAACATTCCAGTATTTTTATGAACATAAATTAAATTTTCATAAATGTATTGTGATGCAACTGTCATTATATTTATAATCTTAAATCTCTCTCTGAGAGAGTCGCCAGCCTTAGGTTATAGATTGCTCGAATAGCCCTCTTCTGAAGCACAAAGATAGTTTGAATGTCGGCAGCATTTCCCCACAGTAAAATGCCGTACGACATTACACTATGAAAGTAACTGAAATAAACTAATCTGGATGTATCAACGTCAGTTAACTGACGGATCTTCATTACTGCATAAGCCGCAGAGATAAGTCTATTCGACAATTTAGCTAAATGTGGGCCCCACTGAAGCTTGGCATCTAACGTGATGCCTAGAAACATAGTGGTGTCCACAGGATTCACATTCTTATCTTTAATTTGTACACTAGTTGTTACTTGCTTAACATTAGGCAATACAAATCTTACACATTTGGTTTTTCCCTCGTTTAATAGCAAGTTATTAACACTAAACCAGTGAACAATCTTTGAGACCGCATTATTCACATCGTCATAATTTGGGTGTCGTCGTTTCACTTTGAATAAAAGTGAAGTATCATCAGCAAACAATACCATCTCATGACTGTCTTTTACAAAATAAGGTAAGTCATTAATATAAACCAAAAACAAGAATGGACCTAGTATTGAACCCTGCGGAACTCCCTTGTAACCACTGATCCCGGAGATCTTTTACCGTTAATGTCGACCTTCTGAATTCTGTTACTCAAGTATGAGATTAGAAGGCTCAAAGAAGCATCCCTAATTCCATACTGGTTAAGCTTCCTGACCAAAGTTTCATGTTAAACACAATCGAAAGCCTTGGATAAATCACAAAATACCCCTAGGGCATCCTGTGATTCCTCCCAGGTATCAAATATTTGGATTAAAAGCTCAACACCGGCGTCAGTTGTTGAGCGACCCCTAGTAAAACCATACTGTTTACAATGTAATAGTTTATTTCTATGAAAATGAATTTGAATTTGGTCTAGCATCAACTTTTCAAAAATTTTACTAAATGTGGGTAGCACAGAAATAGGTCTAAAATTAGAGGGGTCAGAAGTGTTACCTGATTTAAACAATGGAATTAATTTGCTATGTTTCATTAGGTCAGGAAAAACACCACAATCAATGCATTCGTTAAATATGCAAGCTTAAACTGGAGCTATTGTCATAATTACTGATTTAGCGACATCCACGGAATTACCCCACAGATCAGCAGTTTTCTTTTTATTGAGAGTGTTAAATGTTTTTAATATATCTATAACACAAATTTTTTGAAAACTGAAATTACTTTCACAATCTTTAACATTCTCCTTCAAAACAGATTCAGCTACAGTGGGGGAAGAAATCAAGGCTTTTGTAGTTGAAACTGGAATGTCAGTAAAAAACCTCTCAAATGCTGCAGCAACATCAGCATCAGAAGTCAAGGTTTTATTATCACAATTTAAATTGTACTCATTATTACGACTTCTGACCTTTCCTGTTTCACTATTTATAATATTCCATGTCATTTTTATTTTATCATTACTATTCTTAATCTTAGAACTCAGATAGTTTGCCTTGGCTAATCGGCATACTCTTTTAAATAACTTTGAATAATTCTTAACATATAATTTGAAGTCGTCGCTGGTGTTATAGTTGCGTTCACCATAAAGTTCATAAAGGCGTTTCCTACTTTTGTGAATACCAATTGTAGCCCATTCATTAAAAGATGCAGTACCACTAACCGAGATCTTTTTTGGAACAAAAGATTTATTAAATTCTGAACAATATATGTTAAAAAAATCATTATAAAAGACATCAGGGTTGTCATTGTATTCTAAATAATTTAATTTTGTATCTAGATTGCTTTTAAAGCGTTCCAACCGACCTGCAGTTTTTGGCACAACAGTGATATTCTTTTTCATCACTTGCTTACGCTGGTGTGGAAAGCTGACCATTTGGCCACAATGATCAGAGTCCAGGTTATTAATAATTTGCTTAGCTAGTGGTTTTACATTTGTATATATGTTATCAATACAGGTGGCCGAAGTGACAGTTATTCTTGTCGGCTCCAAAAATAAATTATTCAAATTGTATGATAGAAATAAGTTTTTAATTTTAGTTGACAATGTGGAGTTTTCTAGCAAATTTATATTAAAATCACCGCAAACAATTATTGTTTTACCTACATTGCGGACCTTACGCAATGTCTCATCCATAACTTTTTCAAAAAGATCATACAATGCTGAAGGAGGTCTGTATACACTTATCACAACAAACTGCTCCAACTCCACACAAGCTATTTCTATTGTTCGCTCAACCGAGAGGCTCACTATGTCTTTGCGTTCTTTTAATTTAAACTTTTTACTAACAATAATTAAGGAGCCACCATGTATTGCATTTCCTCGACTGAACGAACTTCCTACCAAATGATTCTTAAAATTGAACATGAACTGATGGTCTCTAAGCCAGTGCTCGGTAATGCAAAGAATATCAATATTATTACAGTTCATGAACAATTCAATCTCTAAATCTTTGCCCATCATTCCTTGGATGTTCTGGTGAACAATGTTCAAAGATTCTACATTTTTTAAATTTAATGATTGACCGGGACTTTTTATAAAGCTATTTTTACATTGATTTAACTTCATTTTATTTGCAAACATTTTGCAAGAGAGTTCCTCTTTTGTCTTATAATTTAATTCCAATAATTTGCTAGAGGTGTCCTTTATTGTCTTATAATCTAATTTAAATTATTTGGAACATATTCCAAAGTCTGAATTGGCATGTCAGTATGTTGCAGCTCAATAGAAGCCGCTGAGCTAGCCATGTTTTTGGTAAATACTTAAAATAAAATGATAGCGAATTTGCTATCTGTCGCTTAAAATAAGTCTTAAGATAATATTTATCTTTTGTCAATATAAAATTATTATCTAATAATTTATTTATGTCTATTAATTCTACTTTCTTTTCATAGAAAGCCATTGTATTCAATGTCAAATTAAGCTTAAATCTATAATTATTTTCTTCGTGTGGCAAGTTTTTACTGTAAGGAAGTGTGAACATTATAATTTTTGGAATATTTAAAGAAAGTAATTTTTCATAAAAGTTAACTAATACTTTTTTGTTCACATTTCCCCTTTTCCCAATTAATAATAATAATAACAGTTTCTACATTATTAAGGTCATGTGAAATCAATTTTTTCATTATATCATGGTATGTCAAACCAGGCATACAATAATTTAAGACAGTTTGCCCCTCAGTGTTTAAAAATTGACCCAACCCTCTTCCAATTTCATCACTAAACATTAGAGTGCTACTTTTAGTACATTTATTGTCTTTTTGGTAAGAAATATTGGAATTCAAACTGGACAAACCATGGCACAGCTGCTTAGGAGGTGAGGGATCACACACTGGTATGGACATGGAATGCTCCGAGGCAGCCAGGCCTGCCGCCAGGGATTGCCTAGACTCATTATCAAAGTTCTCAGTCCGAGAACTATCCAAAAGGTTATTTAGGGCCAGTATGTATTCCCCAATCTCCTTCTTTGAGGACTCATACCTAGTAGTCATACTTGTTAATGACTCCTGCAAACTAGTTAACCTATAATTTAATTTTTCAATTTCAATGTCATATTTTAATTTATTGTTTTCTAATAATGATGAACACTCATTTAATTTATTAACTAATTGTAATCTTTCTTTAATTATGTTACATTTTTCTTCATACAGACTTTTTTTTTCATTAAAAGTTGAGTTTTCTTAATACATTTATTTAATTTAATATATTTTTTAAATTTATTTCTGCTACATTTAACAGGCTGGATAGTGGCACTGGAATAAATACTATCCTCCTTTGTTAAGTCAATTGTTACCAAAGGATTAATATTAAATGAAGCAGAAACTATTTCAGGCGCACAGCTAACTAACTCATCGAACAGACTTTGGTTCTGTATGGCAGTTACTTACTAACTGCCTTTCCAACCCAGAGATACGCACAAGGGCCTGCTCATACTCATTCATCCCTGCATTGGTCGAACCCTTCTACTAACAACTGAAGCTTGTCCCGTTCCTCATTAATACAATTACACTCAGAATGTAATGAAGACATCATTAAAAATTTATTAAAAATAAAATCCTGGGGCGCGTGAAATTTCTGTCAACAGTCAACCGATCATATCTTTATAAATTAATGCTGATTACACATTTATGCAGGTTATGCTACGTCGCACGATTTTATTTTTAATTATTTTGTAGCTTTTAGTAAATTAACTACATCATCATTATCTTTTTTTTCAATAAAACCGTTTAACTTAAAATTTTTGTTTTACCTAGTTTTTTATTTTCAAGTTTTTAGTTTTTTTTATAATTACCTTTAGACTACTAGTCAAGCCCTCTTATTTGATACCCATATTGAGGTGGTTGAGCAAAAAAATGTAATCCACCATTTTGTGGAGGCGGCCATTTTGGATTTACAATAATGGATGGATTTACAAGTACTTTCTTTATTCTGTTTTACAAAACCACCACAGTGCTGATATATCTATATTTACAAACCTTTGTATCTCATTTTAAGCAAACTGAAAGTTTTTATGAGAAATAAATATTCTTTAAACCGATAATACTGACTAAATACTTAATTGTATTGTCATCAGAACTAAAGGTGTATGCCAAATTTCAGATCAATCGGTCAACAGGAAGGGGCAAAATTTTAAGTAAGTACTTAATTTGACCCAACATCAACAAAAAGAAAACCGTAAAACTAAAGAAAACCGTTTAAAAAAAAAACCGAATATAGGCACAATAACATATTTATTACATAATGTTGTATTTGTATAAACATACAATACATGTGATAAAATCACAGACGTATAATACGTCTGTGGATAAAATATACTGAATCAATCACACCGGCCTTTGTCCTAAGACAAACCACAAACGTTCACGTGAATAAAATAATATTCATAGATAATTTAAAATGTGATAATAATGTTTTCGTTCTTCGTAAAAAAGTCAACGTTAATATACCATAAAAATATCACAATTGATTTTGATGATGATGATGATCATAGGTAGGTAGGTAGGTACTTACTTATTTGGCTGTTTAAAATTGTCTTACTGTTCACAAAGCTTAAACAGCAGTTAACCATTAGTTACTGCTTCATGTCATCAAATTAGTAAAATGTTCTCCCATATATAAAAAATGAAAGACCATTTGACATATCTCTGAAATAATAGGTGTTAAATTATTTTGAAGGTAATTAAATAATGTTGCGCTCTCCTCGTGCATTTCAAAGACATCGCAATTATTTCCAAAAAAAAATTTGTATTATACTTAAACCTAAAAAAATACCTAGTTATTTTCCACCCTCAGTTATCGCTCTTTTTGTTAGTGAAAAACGCGAAGAACAAAACGGAGCCACGACACAGGCAAACGATAACCTTATATTAATGTAATGATGATAATTATTTAATTTTATTGCCATCATTATGACTTGAAATTCATAATAATTGTTCTTTCGTTAGAGCTCGCGCGGGCCCGCGTTCAAACTGCGGCGTTTCTGACCCGCTATTGGTGTGTGCGAGCCTTCAGCCTCACTACCGGGTCAAGCATTGTTTTCCTACGGCCATGCGATAAAACGACACACAGTTGGTGAATTCCACTTGGGGTGACTGATAAGGTTTGATTGTCGTGTCGGCCGTGCGTCATCGTCGTCTGAGATCAAATCTGCTGCGATGCCGAATACATTTGTTTTTAATGTTTACAGCTTTTCAGATTCTACATAAAAAGTGCTTGTTAAAATTACAATTTGTGCGTTTATTAAATAAATAATCAGACTACAAAAATAATAATTTCAATACATACCGCTTTTAAACAAATTAGCTTAGTTCCACCATAGACAATTGAGAGTTCCACTAAAGATTAACGTTTTTTTTTTTAATAAAGTACGATTAAGTACAATAAAGACTATGTAGACCATGTCAAGACTCCGCTCTTGTTTTATTTACTTACTTTTTCCATTTATTACTCATTATAACTAATAATAAGTATGTCACGTTATTTATTACCTTCTGACGTCGTCTTGACTTTTCGAACCCTTTAAAGAAACCAATGTACCGGGTTACCTACTTTACGAGCTCAGCTGTCGTATTACCAGACACAATACAAATTCAATTGTTAAGAGGAAACACTACGTGGAAGTGTCATGCAACATTCTCATACAAAACACAGAAAAACGACGTTTCGTAGTCTCCGGTTTCCTCCTTCAGAACTAAGCCATTTTTTATTACTTTTTCAGCGTCGGTTAAAGAAAGAGATTTTCTATGTCTGTCTGTTTAATTTAATAACCAGGAGCCTTCAAAATTTAGCGAAATCACTCCGTTTTATGGCGTCTTCAGAAACATTAAGTGGCTGGTTTCAAAAAATCAAACATACAGACATAGAAAATCTCTTTCTTTAACTGATGGTAAAAAATGTAAAATTGGTCCAGTTCTGAAGGAGGAAACAGGGGACTACGAAACCTCGTTTTTCAGTGTTTCCTCTTAATAACCTCTAGGAGTATTCGCGTGTCAGACTACTGGTTTTGTTTTGAGACAACGTCGCGTGATCGTAAACCGTGTATATGACATTTACTTTCACCAGTTTAATTGATGTCTTTGAATGTGAATTCATCCTATGCACAAATTAACCTTAACCCATTTACGTGAGGATAAAATAAACATGATATGTGTTCCAAAGCCCCGATACACGGCTGAATAAATTGTGTATATTTTGTGAACTCACTACGTCTCTAACAACAAAGTTACAAGTTCATTAAACCAACGTCCTTATTTATCTAAATGCAACATTAGTATCTAAGCATAATAATGATACATTAATAATTCTTTGGACGATAATAATAATAAGCTTGCATATTGTCGTGTCAGTAACAACAAAGAAAAAATGTATTTATGTTATTACCTAGTTTTGTTTACAAAAAATACTACTAAAAGCGTCCAGTACATGGAAGTCTATCATTAGAGTAAACATGTTATTTTTAAGTCAAACTGTATAATAATCTGTGGTACCTTTATACTACTCCGTGCTTGGGAATACACGTAAATAACGTCGTTGGTCCCGGTTGTTGTTGTAAGTTGTCCTTATTCATAATTCAGAGTTAGTGATGACATGATAATGATGATTAATGACTTATCCGTCATCATCATCGCCATCATCATCAATGATGACTTAATATGAAAAAAATTGAAAGTAACAGTATAGAAAAGATTAATATTGGTTAGGTACTGTAAACCATGTTAGGGCGCTGGCTGGTGTTACTTTGTAGTAATTTATAAATAAAACGTTATTTGAAATGACAAGATGTCAAACGGGGAATAAAGGAGATCGATCTGAAGTGCCAACATGGGTAGACTTGACCAATGATATAAAGGTCATTGGACTTGACCATGTTATTTTTATATTTTGAAAATGTAATATATATTTAA
Source organism: Scoparia ambigualis (assembly GCA_963921215.1). Taxonomy (NCBI): domain Eukaryota; kingdom Metazoa; phylum Arthropoda; class Insecta; order Lepidoptera; family Crambidae; genus Scoparia; species Scoparia ambigualis. The sequence continues at coordinate 23,253,027 of OY992501.1, read as the reverse complement.
CCTTGTAAATAAATATGAAGTCGTATTCTAAGTAAAGGATGTTGTTATTATAACAAACGCCCTCCAACTTAAGAGTAGGTATCACAGTACCTATGTCTACATACCTACCTAAAATTACTAACACAGGTTTTTTTAATGAAGGTAGGTCAAGTCCTGGGGTCCCTAAATACATAATACCTAGGGACCACAGTGTAGGGACACATCTCAAGTAACATAGAAAGCTGTATATTTAATCACTTGTGGTCATAATGGCTGCTTACAGAGTATTAAAACCGTTATTATAATTCACTGGTGATCCTTAAGCTAAATATTAGTACACAAGGAGCTATATTCTGAATAAGAACTAAATAATGGTAGATAGTCTTCACCCTTAAACAGCGAGATGCGTTTATTTGGTATATAGCCTACGCTCTTATTCAGCCGTTTTAAATTTTCAAGCCTACTTACTGAATAAGGGCAATAATTAAGTAGTGGCAAATATGTCATATGCTGTATAATAGAGTAAATGTGTACCTCTTCTAAAGGGAGTACATGTGTACTGTTACACATATTTAAGATATATAAAGGAGGCAATTTTGTGTGTTATTCAATAAATGGCGTAAAATTTCCCTGTTGATCCGTATCTATACTGCTATTATTTACGACTGAATAGTAGCTGTTTACAAGTTCATCTGAACGTTATTATTACTCTTGAAGAGCACTTCAGAGTATTTTATAACGTATATTGCTTAATAGAGGTTCACATCAGTTAATTTAATCTAGTGATGACTGAATAAGTATATCCCCGTGAATCTTCTCACGGATCAATTCATTCACGTAACAAGTCCCTAAAATGGATCAGTCTTTATTATGCGGATCCCGTAAAGTGTATTTTATCACACATTTTATCGTTGTTAGTTCGAACGAATATTCAGCCAGTAATCAGTGTATTGCTGTATATGGATTCATATGTAAGACTTTATTACGGCTAAGTTTGAATAAGCAGACATATGTGCCCCATTACGCGGGCTACGACAGTAATGTTGAAGTATACCGGTTCACATCGCTCTTTAATTTCACCACCATTTTTTATTCTGTATAACCTTTAATATCTACACTGGTATACATAATTTTATTTATTTAACACGAACTTAGTAAACTAAGGAATTACAAATATATATTTTTAATGTGATTATTGGTTACAGACTAAAATAATGACACAATCAATAAATTTTTATCCGAAATGTTTTCTCCTAAATGTGTTTATTTTAGTATAATTTGTACTAAAAACTTTATATAGCGCTTAAAAAATTTCTTAGAAATATATGTATACTCTAACGATAATTTTAAATACCCACTAGCTTTCACGTAAAATAATGAAGTTATTAACAAAATGTACTTATACCGATATCATACAATCATTTTAAAAACTTATCTTCTCTCACTGTCATAAATATGAATCATCTGTCACAAAAAGTATTAATAAACGTTCTTACAGAACAATTCGTGAACCTTTAACTTAATTACTACAAATATAAAAGCGTACATAGACGACAATTGTCTAAATAAAGTGAAACTAGTGTTTCCTTAATTTGCTAGTATTTTGCCTTGTTAGCACCTTTTACACCTAATACTGCGATTATAACGTTACTATAATGATATTACTCAGCAATTGCGAACTAAAACTGAATAATTTGTGCCCATTTAAGCAGTGTAGTGGCTGAATAGCATGCTACTCTGCTTTTATTCAGTAATTTTATTCAGCGTTAAGTACACAATAATCCATTATTAATCTAGTATTCAGCCTTTGTGTGTTACTTGGGATACCTATTTATAAACTCATAAGTTTAAAGTAAAGGGTTTTTCAATAAGGGCGGATCGATGTTAAAGTCGAATAAAAGAAGCAAGGTAGAGGTATGTATAATGTTAAAGCGAAATCCTTTTTTAATTTGAAAGGCCATTGCCATTATACGTATGAAATATTACATCCTTCAAATATCGGCCGCGGTTTCTCATGGTGGCACGGATCCGAGTGGTCCAATTTTCAATGACTCTGCCGCACAGACATGTGACATGAAAGTGTAACGGGGTCAAATTGCACGATCGTGGTGGCCAATTTACGTCACCTCTGCGAGAGATAACCTACCCTCAAATTGTTCATGCAGAATGTCCACCGTGGCGCCAGGTGTATGGCACGTAGCACCACCCTGCTGGAACCACAGGTCGTCTACTTCCATATCGTTCAATTTGGGACAAAATAAATCGGTTATCATCATTCTGTAGCGCTCGCCTTCTTGAAATACGCCTCCTCCTAAGAGGAATTTTGACTGCCTCGGGTTCTCTTGCACACTTTCACGGACCGCGGCAATATTCTCGGCCGATCTAGCAGTCTTTTGACGTACCTACGGGAGTTTGCTGATAATTTACTGAACTGAACTTGAAACGACCAAACTTGGCCACCAAACCACAGACCAAACGTTAAAGAGTTGACTTCGAAGGGCCACCGCGTCTTCCGTAAAATGGGCGCAACGCGCACAACGCTAATGAACACTTATTTGATAATAAAGTTTTATCATTTAGACGTGCAGCTTAATCGTGTAACTTGCCATGATGATTTGGCATCAGTGATTGAATAATAAATAAAAGCAAAATCGCTGCCACAGGCTGTCAACATCGACCCGCCCAAATTGAAAACCCCTTTAAAACGTTACTGGTAACGCGTCGTAGCGCTCGTCGTGTGTCGTAGCGTGGCTTAGCAATAAACGTAACAAAGCATTTTGATTGGTAGTTCAGTCGCAATTATACGGAATTACGTGGTAAATGTCTCTTTCATTTATCCCTCCGTTATCTTAGGATGCTAAGGGCATTAACAAACCCTTACGTTGGTAACCCCGACGTGATACATATGCTTACCAATGACGTGACAACCTCCGTAGTGGTTAGCACACTGGTCGCCTTCATTGAGGGTTTAATTTCCGGTCGGTTCTATTTAGGAATAACTTTCGAGTCTGGCGTGAAAATTGCTGTGACGTCGGGAAAGTTATTTAAGTACCTATATTATTAAAATTAATTTTTTACCATTGAAAATGGTTATCAGTTGCAAATCGCCTGAGACACATTTTTGGTAATAGCTCCGAGGATTTTGGGAGGATCAAGATGGAAATAGTACCAAGAGTTAAGGAATTTGGTTGAGACACGTGTGAGCGTTAGAATTTTGAAAATCGGCTGGTAACATTTTGGAATTTAGAAAAATGTACAAAAGCTGGTTATTTGACGTGTGTTTGTTTACTTAATTGCAAATATTTCGAAAAAAAACAGACCTTTTAAAAAAATTAAAAAACGGTTCTAGGGTGTTAGTTTAGCTTCAAAATGGCGTTTTGAAAATCGGATAATAATTATTGTGACCTGTAGGTTAATGATTGTCCCTTTAGGTTTAAAATTGTAGGAAAACGGGTAATTCCGTATATAAAAGTGATATAAGCTTCTGTGATTATTGACCGATCGTCATGGTAATAGTTAAAAGATATGGATGCAGGCGAGAAGTGCATTCGAGTTGGAATTTCGAAAATCTAAGTGGAATACAACTTAGGTTTAAAAATAAAAGAAAATGTTATTCTCTGTGTTGTGCAGTGTTAAATACATCCGTATGTTATAATTCGACTTGTAAGTAATGTAGTTGTGTAATTTTAGGAAAGTACGAGTATATCTCAATAAAATTTTCTTATTATTCAACTTATTGTATGTGTTATTCAAAATAAAACATTCTCTTTTCGTAAATCTTTGTATTCATTTTCAATGATCCGATTCTTGCAGGGACTGCGAAATCGGTGATTTTTTTAATTGCGTATGTTGCAATTGCTACACAAAAAAAAACAAAATCAAAGAAAAAAAATTGTGATGAATAAAGTATGTAGCTCTTTTAGATGTGCTGACAAGCTGTTTCCGTACGTATATGGACGACTGCAAAGGTTTTCCTTAAAAGTTAGTAAAATAAAAAACGACTAAAAAGCAGGGTTAAAAAAAGAGCTGACGCTTCTGATGATGAGTAAAAGAATAAACAATTTATATCTGTTTAGAAAATTTCCATCCATTTGTTATGACGACGATCAGTTTCTATTCCGAGCCGCTATTATCTTTAATTAAAACAAATACGTGTTATGTAGCTGGCAAATGAGGCTGGCAATTAGAGTCTCGTTTAGCGTCTTTTGTACCTTTATCAACTACCGTACAACAAAGAAAAGAAACAGCATGAATAATTATTGTAATTCTGTAATTTATGTAACGTCTTCATTATGCCTACTTATTCCATAGTAAAATGTTAAAACGACGCAGTGTGCTTCTTCTAGAAAGCATTCAACCAAGCATTCAGTAGTGCGATTCTCTAAGCGCAAACATCGTTAAAGCCTTGGTAGCAGCGGCTGCAACAGCGGTGAGCGTACCATTGGTATTCTTCTACATAATTTTCAACGCTGTTCGACACAAGCTCCACACGGCTATAAGCGGCGTTATAGGCAATCACTTCTTTGACATTTCTTAAAGGTATAAAATCGGTATTCTGTAAGTAAAACAGCCTCAACTTTGACTACAACCGTGACTGTAGCGAACGATATGACGGCTGTAACAAATATCTAGGTACGAGTATGATCGAGTCGCATAGAGAATCGCATAGCTGTGTAGATCACATAGAACAATAAGTTATCTTATCATTCTGAGGTAGATCACCTACTTGACAACTTGACACGAAGTCACTGGCAACTATGTATTGTGGGAGATTACGTCGTCAGTCCTTCGATCACATATAAAAATTACTTAGAAGCACAATCATCGCTTTCAAAACTTCTGTACAAAATGAGTACTTACCTACCTAACGAGATATAAATGCTTTCAGGCCTATTCAAACCTGAGCGGTATTCGCTGCCGCTGTGGGTAAAGCAAAGACATTAAACATTCTCTTTGGGGTAAAGGTATTTAGCGCGTGGGGTTGAAGCGAAGCTTGGAGAGAAATTATACTCAGGATGGTCAGTCGTAGAATGGATAATTTATTTTAGTTAGTGATCATATATATTACAATTATTATATTTACAAACATAGGTTGCTTAACTTAGTCACTTACGCAAAAGAGAGAGGAACAACGGGTGTCTCATTCACCCGCGGTCGCTATGCAACGCGGTGCGGGGAACACGCGGCGCGGGGCTTCGCGACGCGGGGAAGTGCGGGCGGGGAAACACGCACGCGACCAAACTGGCGACGTTCGTTGCGCTCGGCCATTTCGACGGCCGACAGACCACGGAGCGGACGCAGTGAAGATGCGTGGCGTGCGGCGTGCGGCGATGGCGATAACGTGGCGCTGTTACGAGTGATGTGTACACGCAGCTGAGAATGGTGGCGAAGAATGAAGATGCTGTTTGCATGCTGACGAAGCTCCATTCCTATTTCATTACGACAGCCCTTTTCAGTGCTATGTTCCTGTTTCATATCGATCTATTCTTATTTCATTATGGCAGCTCTTTTCAGAGCTATGTCCCTGTTTCATATCGAAAAGGCTTCCGTCTGACATTCTATTAAATGGATTTGCTTTACATCTTCTGTGCTTGTTATTGTGAGTGTGCGGCTACAGTGCTCCCCCTCAAGCGAAGCGTACAGGTGGCTTGACGACTCGGCCGGATGTGGTTCGCTTATCTGCCGGTTGTGTCGTCTTGCTGCGGCTTGGTAACGGTGTTGGTGGTAAAATGGTAACTGTTTTCTGTATGGGTACGTCGAAGTTGAGTTCTTGTTCTTGTAAAACGTATGCGGGCTTCAACCGGTCTATGGATATGTTTGCTTCACGGTGAGGTAGCTTGATGGTAAAAACTTTGCTGTTCCGATCCATGACTTGGTAGGGACCTTCATATGGTGGCTGTAGTGGCTTTTTCACGGCATCTGTTCTGATAAACACGTGCGTGCATGTACTTAGGTCTTTATGCACAAACATATGTTTATTGTTGCTATGGTGTGAAAAATCTGCAGTCGGCTTGTTTGCTTGAATGGTGTCGCGCAATCTTTCGACGTAGGTATAATCCATCGCAGTAGGTATGTTAGTACTTGCGGTAAAAAATTCGCCTGGCAATCGCAAATGGTAACCGTAGGTAAGTTCGGCTGCGCTGACTGCCGTGTCTGTGCGTAAGGCTGCTCGTAAGCCTAATAGAACTGTAGGTAGTTCATCTGTCCACTTAGTTGAAGCGGCGACGAGTCTTGCGCGTAATGCGTTCTTGAGTGAGCGGTGCCAACGTTCGACTATTCCGTTTGCCTGTGGGTGATAGGGCGTCGTACGTGTTTTCGCTATTCCCATTTCTTTCATTAGGTTGGTGAACAGCTGACTCTCGAATTGTCGACCTTGGTCACTTGTAAGGGTTTCTGGGCAGCCGAAGCGTGTGATCCAGTGTTGGTAGACGACTTTCGCTACTGTGTCTGCTGTAATGTCGTCCGTAGGTATTGCTTCGGGCCATCGGGTCGCTCTGTCTATCATCGTGATTACATAACGTTGGCCGTTTTCTGCAGTAGATAATGGGCCAACGATATCGACATTCAAATTTCGGAATCTGTCAGCTGGCGGGAATGATGAAATAGGTGAAACTGTATGACGTTGTATCTTGCTCTTTTGACATGGAATGCACGCTTTTGTCCATTTGCCGATGTCTGCGTTCATTGATGGCCAAAAGTACTTCTTTGCGACGAGCTTGCGTGTAGTACGGGTGCCGGGATGACTCACGTTGTGAATAATGTTGAAAACTTGCCATCTATGTTCTGTAGGTATATACGGGCGAACGTAGGGCGTAGACGTTTCACAATATAGGTCGAGATCAGTGTCAGGGATAGTTATTTTCTTGATTGAGATGTTGCTTGAGTTTTGAGATGCTAGTTGCGATATGTTGCTGTCTCGCTCTTGCGCGTTGGCTATATCTGCGTAGGTTATTGTTTCCGGGCACGATATTGTTTCTATGCGGCTGAGTGCGTCGGCGACTACATTTTCTTTGCCACTTATGTGTCGTATGTCTGTGGTGAATTCGCTTATGAAAACACATTGGCGAGTCCGGCGCGGCGTTTCGTTTGCCGTTTGCGTTTTAGACATAGCGTAGGTAAGCGGCTTGTGGTCGGTGAAAATAATGAGGTGGCGGCCTTCAAATGTTTTTCTGAAATGCTTGACTGCCATGTAGATAGCTAGTAGCTCTCTGTCGTAGGTCGAGTATTTCTTCTGCGCGGTTGAAAATTTCTTTGAGAAGTATCCTAATGGTTGCCATTGGTCGTTGTAATGTTGTTGTAGCACGGCACCGGCTGCGTTATCGGAAGCGTCGCAAAATAACGCGAGTGTCGCATCGTGGGATGGGTGTGCGAGTAAGGCAGCGTTTATAATGCTTGTTTTGCAGTCTATAAATGCTTCCTCCGCTTCGGTATTCCATTCGATGGTGGTCTTGTCGCGTTTTTTCGTATTGTGTAGGTACGAGTTTAATGGTGCTTGTATGGCTGCGGCGTTCGGAATATGTTCACGGTAAAAGTTTAACATTCCGAGAAAACGCCTGAGTTCTTCTATGTTCTTTGGCTTCGGGTACTCCGTGATGGCTTGGACTTTGTGCAGCGGTGGTTTTATGCCTTCTTGTGATACAGTGTATCCTAGAAACTGTACTTGCGTTTGGCCAAAGTTGCATTTGACCGGGTTTATGGTAATGCCATTGTCTTCCAGTCTGCTTAAAACCATTCGTAGGTGTTCTTCGTGCTGAGTTGGTGTTTCTGATGCCAGGAGTAGGTCGTCGATGAAAGGAAACACGAAGTGTAGCCCTCTTAGAACTTCATGGATGTACCGTTGGAAGGTTTGACCTGCGTTCTTGAGACCTGGGCACATTCGTGGAAATTCGAACAGTCCCATCGGGGTGATGATTGCTGTTTTCTCAATGTCCTCGTCACGTACTGCTAATTGTTGATACGCCCGGTTGAGGTCAATTGTACTGAATATTGTTTTCCCAGTGAGTTGATGTGTGAAATCCCTTATGCGTGGTATTGGGTAGCGATCGGGTTTCGTGACTGCATTAAGACGTCTGTAATCTCCGCAGACTCGTAGGTCACCATTTTTCTTCGGTACGATATGGAGTGGGCTTGCCCAAGGACTTTTGCTTGGTCTGCATAGCCCTTGACTGATCATATTTTCGAACTCGATTTTGACTTGATCATAGCGATGTGGTGGAATAGGTCGAGCGCGGCAGTGAATAGGTTGACCAGTTGTTTCGATGAAATGTTCTACTCGGAGTTTGGGGTTGAGTTTCATTGAAGGGAGACGGGCGATACCGGGGTACTCTGATAGTATGTTGTGGTACGATTGTTGGACGTCGATGCTGCGTACTGTAGGTATGTCGGTGTAACGCCCACTGGTGTCGGTACCGAGCTTCGTTGTGTTGTCTATAAGTCTTCGGTTCTTCAAATCAACTAGTAGGTTGTGATGTTTAAGGAAGTCTGCTCCGATTATCGGTTTTGTAACGTCGGCCACGATGAAACGCCATTTATAAGGTCTTCGTAGGTTGAGGTCCAATGTCATTGTTTTTTCACCGTAGGTTGGTATGATGGTGCTATTGGCGGCGTACAGGGTGAATGGAAGAGGTTTCGCAGATGTTCCTTTTCGCTTCGGCAGAACGGAGATGTTGGCGCCGGTGTCGATTAAAAACGATAATCTGGAGCTTTTGTCGGTGACGAATAGGCGGTATGACTTTGTTCCGACGACGTTGGGTTCCGCCTCTGCCAACGTGTTTGCTAGTTTTCCGATGTTTCTTCATTGTTGAAAGTACATGGTGTTGTGCAGCGTTTTGCATTTTTCCCAAAGCGACGATGATAGTAGCAAAACGGTGATGGCGTGGCAGAGCGAGAACGGGATGGTCCGTCGCGGTTGCGAGACGGAGACGGCGAACGGCTGGTATTTCTTTCTCTTGCATTTCGATGTGGATGTTGTTGTGCGTACTGATAGCGTGCATGTGGTGGTGGGCGAGGGTACGAGTAGTTGTTTCTAAATGCTCGGAGTTCTGCAACTTCTAAATGGAGTTTTCTTATCTCGTCGGCCAGGAACTGTATGTCGACGTGTTTTCCTTGCCGGGTTGATGACGAAACTGAAGCTATCGTGGAGACTTGACGATTTTGTTCCAGCATCTTGTCAGCAAGCTTGGCTAGCTCGTCCAGCGCTGTGTCGTTGCTAATCGCATCGCTAACGATGATCACCGAGTGCACGTGCGGTGGCAGGAGGTTCATCCACATCAATCGGAGTGTACTGTCAGGAACCTTGTTGCGTGCGAGGGTTCGCATGCGCCGTAACAACTGGCTCGGCTTCTGATCGCCTAGGTCCATGTCGGACAACAGTTTTTGTAGTTGCTTTCCATCCGATTCTTCATAGACAGAGATTAGTCGCTCTTTGATGATTGAGTAGTAGCGTTCGGTTGGCGGCTCGTAGAGTAGGTCGCATATTTGCTCTATGTCTTCTTTTTCGAGTTGTGCGATGACCATCTGCGCCTTTTGTGCTTCGCTTTTCTTTAGTTCGCTAGTTGCGGCTTCGAAACTTATGAACCAGAGACGCGGACGATCTCGCCAGAATGGTGGTACACGCATAGAGAGTGCAATGCCGGAGACTTCTTGCAGGTGTTGTGCTGGAGAGGTTGGTGCTGCTGGTTCTTCGTTAGCCATTTTCTTCTTTCTGGATTGTTCTGAGTAGGGTCTTCTGTGTTCTGACTGGGGTCACCACTTTAGCGAGTGGGGTTGAAGCGAAGCTTGGAGAGAAATTATACTCAGGATGGTCAGTCGTAGAATGGATAATTTATTTTAGTTAGTGATCATATATATTACAATTATTATATTTACAAACATAGGTTGCTTAACTTAGTCACTTACGCAAAAGAGAGAGGAACAACGGGTGTCTCATTCACTCGCGGTCGCTATGCAACGCGGTGCGGGGAACACGCGGCGCGGGGCTTCGCGACGCGGGGAAGTGCGGGCGGGGAAACACGCACGCGACAAAACTGGCGACGTTCGTTGCGCTCGGCCATTTCGACGGCCGACAGACCACGGAGCGGACGCAGTGAAGATGCGTGGCGTGCGGCGTGCGGCAATAACGTGGCGCTGTTACGAGTGATGTGTACACGCAGCTGAGAATGGTGGCGAAGAATGAAGATGCTGTTTGCATGCTGACGAAGCTCCATTCCTATTTCATTACGACAGCCCTTTTCAGTGCTATGTTCCTGTTTCATATCGATCTATTCTTATTTCATTATGGCAGCTCTTTTCAGAGCTATGTCCCTGTTTCATATCGAAAAGGCTTCCGTCTGACATTCTATTAAATGGATTTGCTTTACATCTTCTGTGCTTGTTATTGTGAGTGTGCGGCTACAGGTATATACCGCGCAAGTTTTTCTCAGGTACAGATCGACCTGAGCGGTATTCGCTGCCGCTCTACCCATAGCGGCAGCGAATACCGCTCAGGTTTGAATAGGCCTTAAAACTTTCATGGTCACTACAATTATTTTTTTCAAGGTAATGTATTATAGGCCGCGTAGGTTTTCGACTCAAACACTATACGCCGAAGCTGGAATGCTCTCCGTTAGGAAACTTTATACATTATACATGATACTAAGATATCATAAAACAGTACCACTTGACCATACCAAACATAGTAAGAGACGGTGCGACATTGTAGCCCCAGTCTACCCAGCTCGAACAACTTTTGCTAGTAAACATTATATGTATTTATAGCTCAAGCCCCTTACACTTAAAAATAGATCGAAAACTTAATAGGTATCTATCCTTTTCAACTGTTTGTGTGTAAAATATCTGACTAAATGGCTCTATACTCTTAATTATTGTATGGATGAAGTGGAAGATATATTGGTAAGACTGAATTAGTAGGTTTATGTAACTCATGCACGCACATAAACGTATTCGAGCACACACTCACCCACACTCACACAGCCACACACACACCCACACACAGACAACACACACACACGCACGCGCACACACACACACACACACACACACACAAGCCCCGGCAACTAATTTATTAAAGATTTTCTGAAATAAAACACATTTTCATTTCATTTTTTCATTTTCTTTTTTATGAAAAAACGGGATCAGCTACTTTGTGATCATGGTGCATGCAACTGCGCCGAAATATCCGGGGACTCAAAACCAACAACTCAAACATGGTAAAAATCCCGTTTTTTCATAAAAATAAGAGATATTTATAGGTCAAGTATCATAAAACCGCCGGCGGTCGCGAAACAATGGATTTTCTATTATGTCTGGTTTTACGGTGCTCAATATATTATGTGTCTGTCTATATATTTAACGAAGTTCTCCTGAAAAAATTGCTATTTGGCCAAAACACAAATGTATAATGTCTATGCTGCCACTTTGATTTGTATGGGATTGTGTATCCAGTTTTTATGTGTGATCGAAGCGTCAGTCACACTTAGGGTTGCCACCCGTACTATAAAATAGAGTTTGTACTCTTTCTCATGTAGGCGTATAATCTACGACACCAATAGAGTACCTACCTACGCTAAAATACTCTATTTACGAAAAATTTATCGTTACTGGTTATAAGTAGGTACTTCAGAGTTCACTAAGAGAGTCTTCTCCCTTATGAATGTAAAGTGGAGAGACGAAAGGAATAGAGATAGCCAAAATTTTATAAAAAACGAGTTGATTACTTATATAATTTTAATCTAAATTATGATTGCAAAGAGGCTGTAAATATCTTCAAGAAAGACAAATATTTGTTCAATGTCGCAAAGAGCAACAAAAAATACGTTTTTAAGGACAAATAAATAAATACTCTTTTTGATGCTATATGCTCTATTTTTGTTCGAACAAAATGAAAAAATACTCTATTCGTCCTAAAAAAAGGTGGCAAACCCTAGTCACACTATCAGAGAATACGGTAATTGTAAATGTATTAAGTATAAAATTATGAATGAAAATCTTCTACATATTCTACACTTTCACCTTTAAATAATTGATCTTTAAACGAGGTATGAATAGGGAACTTAAGGTTTTTCACACGGCAGCTATAATGTATATTAATGTACATTAGGTAGGTACCTACATCTTGGGATATAAAACGACACCTATAATATACATTATAGCTATCGTGTGTGGTCTCCTGACGATTTCTATGGAAAGATGTAGTGAGAGGTATCGTGCTCATACACATCTTTACATTATAGCTGCCGTGTGTGAAGGCCTTTACAGTAGGGCAAGAGGAAGGGCGGCTAGTGCAGTGCAGCCACAGTGCAGCACAATATCTAACCTAGGTATATCATAGACAAATTAGTAAGTATTACATAAAATGTAATACTATCAATATCTAACCTAGGTATATCATAGACAAATTAGTAAGTATTACATAAAATGTAATACTATATTATAGAGATGGGCCGACTAGTCGGGAAAGCCGATTAGGATGGGGCATCTTTCATAGTCGGCGACTAGTAGGCAACTATTCGGCAAAATATGCCGATAATAATCGGTGCATACTTAATAAATAAAACAATCCAACATTTTACACATAAAGTTTCAATTCAATCAATCAATAAACATTGTCAAAGGAATAATAGGTCACATTATAGGAAATTAGGAATCATTTAGTTAAATTCAGTTAAAAAATATGGCAGTTCCAAAATGGCAAAGGCCGACATAAGGGCCGCAGAAAACTGAATTAAAACGATCGGCATTGACGACTGTCGGCCGACTAATCGAAAATTCGAAAACCGATTAGTCGCCAAATACCATAATCGGCCCATCTCCAATTATTATACCGTCCTTGCCTATAGATACTGCTTCACGGACTGACTTCGCATCTGAACAGGTGGAGACCGGAGTCATTTACCTGTCTCAACAGGTTCCTGAAGACCTCTTTCTTCTGTTCTGTGTGCAGGCAACTCATGCAGTTACAGTTAAATCACAATAATAATTTTATTTCTCCAAATAGAACTTAAACAATAATGTTCAAAATCGAAATAAAGCAAAAAGTAATAACTTTGGCCTTTGATACTTAAAGAATGTTTGTAAACAAATTATTCATAACTTTTTCTGCAGATATCTATCTAATGTCACTCGGATTTTTCATCATCACAAACATTCTCTAACGATTTAATTTAGCCCTAGTGTAGATAGAGGTTTCTTTCTTTTAATTTACGTTTTTTTTTACAAAGTCCTTACCTACCTACTTAATGCCAACACACAGTTAATCTGCAAAGGAAAAATTTTGAAGGCATTGGATTCAGTTGGCTCATGGCTCCTATGTCATGTAGGTAGGTGCTAGGTAATAGACAAATACAACTACCATATCGGCTTTTAGTTCGTGATCTTTAAATAAGATAATGTTAACAAGCTTAGGTGGCCAGTTTTAAAATGTTACAGTTGCCGAACCAGAAATATCCGGATTCTTCGATGTTGTTACCTCACTCTTAGATGGTCTAAGTATTGTGTGGTATTGTAAACACCTAGACGTCCGTCGAGTCGAGGCAATCACGTCCAATCACTGTTAGTACTGGTATCTACTACACTCGGCGTCAAAAAAATCGCACCTTTTAAAAATCATCTTTAAAAATTCTTAAACCTTATGTAGAGGATAGTGTTGGGTATCATTAGAAAGGTAACAAAAAGGAGTATCAAAAAACAATTAAATTTAACTTTCTGTTTAATTATAATTATACAAACAACATTAAAATTAATAAAATAATAAAAATCCTTAATTAAGTCCTAATTAACAACAGATAATTTACAAAGAAAAATGTACAAAAAGTGTCTTAAAATTAACTTAAAATCTAGTGTTACCCCCCCTTGCCCTGATCACGGCTTCCATACGGTCCCTCATGGACCTCACCAACTTCAGGAGCTCTTCTTGAGGGATAAGCCCCCATTCTTCAATCACCGCGTCTTGGAGCTCCTGTAGAGTCGAAGGAGCTGGATCCCGAGATCGAACCTTACGTTTAAGATGGTCCCAGAGGTGCTCTATAGGATTCAGATCCGGACTTCGCGCTGGCCACTGCATCACAGAGATTTGGGACCTCTGCAAGAAGTCGCTCACGATGCCTGCAGTGTGAGCGCGAGCGTTGTCGTGCATTAATGTGAACCCCTCGCCAAAAGATTCGGCAAAGGGGACCACATGCACTTCCAGGACCTCAGTGACATAGCGGCGAGCAGTCAGCGACCCTTGTCCGCGAGCACCTCCAGTCCGGGAGACGCAGACAAGGTCGGTTTTGCCGGCAGCAGACATACCGCCCCAGAACATGCAGGATCCGCCACCATATTCCACCGTCTCCTGGATGCAGGCTTGGGCGAAACGTTCACCCTGCCTCCGGTATACTCTTCTCCGTCGGTCGTTGCAGAAAAGACACACTCGCGTCTCGTCTGAGAAGAGAACAGCTCTCCACTGCTCAAGGGTCCAATCGACGTGGTCACGAGCAAACTGCAAGCGGGCTCGCCGATGCGCTGCAGTCAATTTTGGACCCGTAGCAGCTCTGTGGGCCGCTATCTTCTTCTCCTTCAATCTTCTTCTAACCGTAGATACGCTTACGGTGCGTCTGCGAACTGCCTGGAGCTGCTGTTGCAACTCAACAGCGTTGGAGAAACGATTTCTCAAAGAGTTCGACACAACGAACCGGTCGTCTCTTTCCGAAGTGCAGCGACGTCTACCCGAACCGTGTCTGCGGATATAGCCACCGGTCTCTATGAAGCGCTGGTACACTCTTCGAACGGAATAACGGCTCAGGTTCAGTTGCCGGGCGACATCACACTGCCGCACCCCTGATTGCAGTAGTGCAACCACTTGAGCGGCTTTATCAGCTGTGGTATCCATCAAAATCTGTGCGTGTGTCCTCTTCAACGGTTGAATAGCGAATGACCCACATTGAACCCGTGTTGACCGTTTTATACCCACAAAGGAAGCGCAACTAGCAACTCTCACGGGTAGCAAAATTTGCATCGAATTTTTGTGACACTTTATTTGTTGCATTAGGTTTTATTTGATAATGAAAAGTAATGTTTTTTATTAAGTTAATTAAGTAACCTTGTAAATAAAATCATAATTAATGCGACTGCATGTGCATATCAAGAGTAAATGACATTTGAAAGTGATTTTCTAAGAGGTGCGATTTTTTTGACGCCGAGTGTATTATTTACTCTGTGTCACTGTCCAATACAAGAAAATTGGTGCTATTGCATGCATGGTAGGGAACTGTGGTGGTAATTCACATAAGTAATACCACAATACGGTATTGTCATATAATTGTGTTCGCGTGTTTCGAACCAATTGTATGTGAGTTATTATGTAGGTACAGGTACTCATATGAACTTGTATATTATGTTACAGTCGAATGCCAATTTTAGCCAGACATATTTTGTCTAGACAATTGTTATTTAAGTATTTACTATTTACTTACCTACAAGTAGTTATAATGTTAAAGAGATAACATAATTAAGACCATTTTCGGCCTAAACCAGACAAAGAACTAAGTAAGTAAATAAAGTTGGGATCCGACGTGGAAATCCATTGCATGAATAAAGCTACATACGTATTGGTAGTGCTAGTAAGTAATTTGTTTTTTTTTACATTAAAACTTGAAAAATGTTATGAAACATTGGAACTGAAATGATTGGACCATTTTCGTGCCTACTCTGGAGTACCAACTGGTGCCGCCGCGCTCGCTTCGCTTGCTTCATCTGCTCAGACACTGTTTTCCTTTTTCGACTTGAGTTCGGGAACACACTCAAAATATTTCGCCAAAAATCAAAACTAAACTCCATCTTAAAAGGGGTTTTGGTGGTAACAGGCATATACACATGAATAGTACTGCAGTACCTAATAGCATATGTTACGGATGTGTCAGCTTCATAAACGAGGAGGCTAAGATCGAGGTCACCGTTTATCTCCCCTCAATCCTCAATTATCTAGTTGATGCACTGGCCCCTACTCCCCTATTGACGTCAAGAGAATTGCCAATGGGTCCTTACTTAAATAAAAACAATTGGATCAGTGTCTAGGTACCCTATAATTTGTTCCGCAGTCATGCATCATCAATGCAGATACCTAGTGGTTATTCGAGCTCCGATTTAAAATCTTATTTGTCTATGGTAATACCTACAACATCCATTTCCCATTTAGACCCCGTGTCATGTGCCCGTGCGGTAATAGGTACTATATAGTAACTAATTATTAATAATAATTTATTTAAAAAAATAAAAACAGTAGTATAAAATATGTATTTTATTCCATAAACATACAAATTTTCAGTAACTACCATTTTATACATTAAAAGTTATACCAATGTTTAAATCTAGATCCGTTAAAAAACTTTGATTGCGTTTATTTCAAAATGACCTTTATGTCACTTGAGGGTCCAGTTATTCAAGGGGCTCATGAGCTCATGACCTCTGGCTTGGGGGGGTCATAATCATAACATAACACGATTCACGAGAAGGCAAAAAAAAATAGGTTTTGTTATTTGATCGCAAAATACGTAGTTTTTTTTTTATCTACAACGGTTGAGCGCTTGGCCTTTATCTCACCTGATGGTAAGTGACGATAAGGCCGAAGGTGGGAGCGTGCTTCACCCGGAATCCTCAACCACTGAGGAACTGGCTATCTTATCTCAAACTGTCGGAACACAACAATGCTATAAACATCGTTGTTATGGCGACAGACTTAGATAAGATGGTGGTAGCTAGCCAGGCGGACTTAATAGCCCTACCACCAACCAAACCGAGCACACAAAGATGTACCCCACGCTGGGAATCCAACCCGGGACTTCTGGGACTGAAACCTGTAGCCACTAGACCAAAGAGGCGATTAAAAGATAAGTTGGTACTTTAATTATCATCATCATCATCATCAGCCTTAACGTCTCACTGCAGGACATGGGGATATTGGGGCATCAAAACCACGAAGGTCCAATGCGCTTTGGTGGGTTTTATTAAACGACTGTCATCTGACGGCAACCACCGGAAACAATGGCTTTACTGCCTTCTGAAACACGGAAGAGCTCGACCATACGAAAGTTGCCTAACTGGCAAAATCGCAATAGCCGCTGCACCCCATCGAGCTTTTTACCGTAATGCAATACATATTAATAATAACAATAAGACCAACTTTTATTTTATTTAAAAAATAGAAATACCTAAGTAAGGGGGGAGGGGCGAAGTCCGTACCTACACGGGGCCATCTACCGGGTTTTTGTATGACTTCTTGCACCGCTAGCCGCTAGACAGTTCATAGTTTAGGCGCAGGACAAACACAAGCGGCGTCGGGCGCGGGCGCGGCGCGGGCGAGGCGCGGGCGAGGCGCCCGCTCATTCGTATTTCATATGAATCGTATAGAAGCGGCGGGGCGCGGGACATATACATGCGGCGAGGCGCGGGCGGGGTGCTCGTATGCCGCTTCCTCGCCCGCGCCGCACCACACTTGGCAGCGGCGCACTGGATAAGGGTGGACATTATATCGGAAAGTTTTCACTATCGATACTGATTTCCAATACTAGTATCGGAACTACACACATTTTTAATTTTAAATCAAATTTTTACACTAATTAACAAAACGACTTTAAAAAACGTCTCTCGCTTGTGAGGACACAACCACATAAATCTCAAAACAATTAAATAATATTAATAATAATGTACCTTTAAGTATGCAATGCAATTGAATAGCTAGCACTGTCATGATGTTCAAAAATAACTGGAAAAAATATATATTCTGTATAAAATCATATACTTTAATCATTTTTATTTCGTTAAATATTACGATATAATTTAACGATAGGTGCGTATGAAATAATACTAATATGAAAAATAAACTTTAATGTTAACTATTTATCAGTCTACTTCGTCAGAAGATGAAGACATGTTGTTGTGTCAAAACCAAATGCTAAAATGCCCGCCCGCCCTATCGCCTCGCCTTTTCGACATCGTTTGCACACTTCTTCTGCATCGCATCGGCGCCGCGCCCGCGCCTCACCCACGCCTCGCCGGCACCGCGCCCGCGCCCGACGCCGCTTGAGTTTGTCCTGCGCTTTAGTTGGTAACACAGTAATCAATAACAGTTCTTACAATCTATGCTAGATGTCGCTACGATACATACGTTCCAAAATAATGGAATGGATGGATCTCGTGTAGGACTATAAGAAAAAAATAAAATTCTACGCGAAAAGATGTCCGTGACCCCAGCGGGATTTTTCGCGATGATTTAGTTGGTTGATAATATGTTTAAATTTGTTAACAAATACCAAAATTTGTTGATCAATAGTTATCGAGATCGAGATATCCCATGTTAAAGGGTATCCCGCGCTGGGGTCACGCTCGGCAAAATTATTTGACCTAAAACGAGTAGGAACGAAACACGCTACTGATATAGAATTATGCTTAGATTTTGCAGATTCAATTACGAATCCATCAGTGAAAATTCCAGGATTCTACCTTCTGTAGTTACCGCGTAATTAAATACCTACTTTTTGTCAAAATCCCTCCGAAAAGTTAGTTCTAGTTGAGGTATAAGAAAAAACCGGCCAAGTGCGAGTCGGACTCGCGCACGAAGGGTTCCGTACCATTATCTATAAAACTTTGATCGATGTTTTAATAATAGTGTATTTTTTCAATTAATTAATTTATGACGCTTAACTAATAAAAAGCACCACGAAGCAAGTTTGTGCGGACTAAGGTGCAGGCCAGAGGCTACAAACGCCTCAGTGGTTGCGCGTGATTCAAGTGATTTGGATTGTGGATAGAGCATGGATATCGGTTTTCGATAATATCGAAAAACCGGAATATCAGAGCAAATTTCCGATATTGAAATACCAACACTGAGATTATAAAACATCGTTTTTTCGATATTATTAGAGTTTCACAATTTGAGGCGTAGAAAATATAGTTAAAAACAACATTTTCTTAATTTATTGAGACCAAAGTAAAATAGTATATATTGCTACATTATCTCTCAGTGTTTTACTATTTTTATTAATGTGCGACGGCTCAAGGAACAGAGAGATACCGGGCACTCAGCGTGACGTCACCGCCCGCCGCGAGCCTTATAAAAAGCGCCCGCGCACGGAGCTCCACGATCACCCCCACGACACGGTACCACAGTATAAATATGAGCTAAAGCAGTAAGGAAGCTACGTACAAACGCTCGAAACGACGCACGCGGCGCACGCCCACAGACGCACGTCTTTACAGGGCCCCTAAGCGGACATCGCAGTGCTCTCAGTAGCGGGTATCGCGTCGAGACGAGATGTATTGCGTACGCTGTGCGCGCGATTTTTAAAAATGCCGCGAGTGTATTGCGTAGTATACGGCTGCTTGAACTCGGCTTCTTCAGAACCGGAGCTTTCGTTTTTTAAACTTCCTGCTGATGTTGAAGGTAAGAATGATTTATTAATACTAAATAAAAAGCTTTTTCTTTTAAATAAATCGTTTGGTTGTTTAGGTGATATTTTTATTACCTAGGTATATTTTTTGAGCGCGCGTTATTTTGATGGTGAAAAATAATAAGAATTGCTACTAAGAAACTTCATCGTTAATAAACTTTGCTTTGAAAATCGATATCTGAGGATCTGTGTGGTTTCTGACAATGAATCCGTTATTAGAATGAGAAAAAGTAGCCGCCATATTGAACATTTTAGTTATTTAACCGATTGCTTAGAAAATCGATATCTGGGGATCTGTGTGGTTTCTTACAACAATTCCGTTAAAGTATGAGACAAAATAGCCTCCATTTTGAAGTTTTTAGTTATTTAACCGATTGCTTTAAAAATCGATATCAGGGGATCAGTGTGGTTTCCGACAATGATTCCGATAATTGATATCTGGGGATCTGTGTGGTTTCTTACAACAACTCCGTTATAGTATGAGACAAAATAGCCTCCATTTTGAAGTTTTTAGTTATTTAACCGATTGCTTTAAAAATCGATATCAGGGGATCAGTGTGGTTTCCGACAATGATTCCGATAATAGGATGAGGAAAGTAGCCGCCATCTTTAACTTATTAGTTATTCAACCGATTGCTTTGAAAATCGATATCTAGGGATCTGTGTAGATTCTGACAACAACTCCGTTATTAGTATGAGACAAAATAGCCTCCATCTTAAACTTTTTAGTTATTCGACCGATTGATTTAAAAATCGATATCAGGGAATCTGTGTGGTTTCCGACAATGAATCCGATAATAGAATGAGGAAAGTAGCCGACGTCGTCGACGCAGCGCTTACAGAGTACTTTTTTATATACGGAAAGCAGCGCCTGCCACGATCTAGCTGCGCCGTGCGGGCTTTCACCGCGTTTAGGCGCGTTTGGTCCAATTTTCAAAATAAGGTCCAATTTGCGGTTAGTTCAATTCGCGGTTGGACCAATTTGCGTTTGGTCCAATTTGCGTTTGATTCAATTCGCGTTTGCTCCAATTCGCAGTTGGTCCAATTCGCGGTTCGTCCAATTCGCGGTTTTTCCAATTCACGATCGGTCCAATTTAGTGTTATAAATAAAACGACATTTATAATTAAATAAACATGCGTATAATACAAGCAATAAGTTGCTTCATTTGGGAATAGATGGCGCTGTGGAAATCATCCAAGAATATTATTTCTATCCGATTAAAGATATAAAAAACTAATAAAAACAAATTGGAAGAAAATAAACTAAATATGAATTGTACCAATATTATTGTTACTTGTACGTATACTATATTATTTATATAAAAAAATCATTTCGTGCTACAAGTAGGTACAGTAAGTAAACAATTCATATTTAGTTTATTTTCTTCCAATTTGTTTTTATTAGTTCTTTTTATCTTTAATCGGATAGAAATAATATTCTTGGATGATTTCCACAGCGCCATCTATTCCCAAATGAAGCAACTTATTGCTTGTGTTATACGCATGTTTATTTAAATATAAATACATAACATAAAATTACACATTTTATAACATCCCGGTCCAAGACAAATATCTATGTTCATACCCATGATCTTCGGCATAAACCATTAGATTAATAGAGGTCACAAACCGCGAATTGGACAAATTGCGAATTGGACAAATTGCTAATTGGACAAATTGCGGATTGGACCAAACGCGAATTGGACCAAACGCACCTAAACGCTGGCTTCTCCGTCCACCGGGGACGTTTGAGTCTATTCGCGGTACTCATATTTTCCGTAACTGGGCGTGACTAATTGATTGTGGGTAATTAATCCAATTTCCAGGATCCTGAAGTCGTAGCAGTGCGGGCTTTCACTGGATTCATTCGTTTGGGTTTTCTAGTAAATTGCAGCGGTATAAACAAGTATCCTCAGGTTGTAGCAGTGCGGGCTACCACCGGAATTTGCTAACCTGGATTTCCTTGTCCGTAGCTTAGTGGAGGGTTCTCTAACCGTATTAGCCGTGCGGGCTTTCACCGGATTTGCTCGTCTGAGACCTCCGTTCCCCTGGAACTTTCCATGTAGGCCGTTTCCCGTTCCGTAGAACCCCACAAACGATTACGAGCCGCCAACGTCGATTTGAGGATCTAGATAGCCATTTATTTCAAATAAAGGGGCATAAAAGACCCGTCCGTAGTATAACCGTATATCCGTGTTTGTTTGTTATACCCCGTGGTTAACCCTTCTAACGCTGAGCTAGCTAGGGAACCTTCCAAGCCCCTCCGGCGGAAGGATATGTAGGATTCGCTCTCGGCGCTAGACCGCAACGAGAGTCCAGGGTTCGATTCCCCGCCAGCAATCCATTACAAATGTACCTCAAAATAGAACCATGAGGTTTCTATTTTTCACATTTCTCTTGATATGGGAATTGCAAACCTAGAGTACCGGGGCTTCCAGCGTTGCAGAAGTGCTGGTGTTACGAGATGAGTAAGGAGCGATCATGAAGTCAGGAGGATACGAGATCAGAAAATGGCTGTCTAACTCGCCGGAGGTCCTCACTGACTTGCCAGAAGAGCATCATCAAGATCCTCATCTCTTTGAGAATGCCAATAATCCCAATATGGTTACTATTCTCAGTGTTTAGTATAGGCCAGTCCTGGACAACTTTACTTATTATGTGGATTTGCGAATTCCAAAAAACTGGACAAAGCGCCTTGTCATGTCCACAGTGGCACGCACTTTCGATGTTAATGGCTGGATCAGTCCGGTTTGCAACGCCTGTGGACCGCGGGAGACTCTTGGGATGAGTGAGCCTCTCTCTGGAGAATTGTATGACGAAGTTTTAAATACCAGATAGTTGGTTTTAAATAATTTTGTTATTTCATAAACTAATTATCTATTTAACTTATTAACTTATTATATATTTTCTAAAATTTGTGTTTTGTCGAATATTAAGAGGGTTTACGCAATTCGGTTTTCCATACAAACTTCCAAGTCGAAATTTTTAAAAACCAATGAGCTAATTTTAATGAAACTTTGCATGCTATAGTAAAATAGGTACAGGGATCTAAATAGTTTGTTGAAAACATTTTTAAAAACGTTTATTTAACTGAGTTATTGCGATTTTAAACTTTCTATAGTGGACTTCAAGTCGCAATAACTCAGCTAAATAATAGTTTTTTAAAAATGTTTTCAACAAACCATTTAGATCCCTGTATTTTACTATAGCATGAAAAGTTTCATCAAAATTGGTTTATTGGTTTTTAAAAATTTAGACTTGGAAGTGTGTATGGAAAACCGAATTGCGTAAACCCTCTTAAAGTGAAATAATGGTGGATTATTAACCGTTGTGTTCGTGAACGTGCATGAGTGTTGGCAAATAAAACAAAACAGTGCAACATCACTTTTTAAATTCTCTCAAGAAGTCCGTGTGAGATTTCAGTAAAGTCCCATATCATTACTGGAACTCAAGGGATTTGGTGGGAATATCATTCATCATTCATCACTCATTATCATCATAAAAGCTTTTAGATAAACTCTATTATTTCGACTGAAGGACTAGTATCCATCAAAAAACAAATTATCAAAAAAAAATCATCGGCATGTTTACTTCACCTGTCCCCCACTTCAGTTCGCTTCGGTCGCTAGCTGCAGTGTATGAGTGTTGTGCTGATATTTCAGAGCCTTGAGAATTTTCGCGCCTTTTTTGCCTTTTCAAAATTACCCCACGTTCGATTTCTCAGTAACTACGTAAGTGATTTGATTGTTTGATAGTAAAGTTTATGCGATGTATTGACGTTTTTAAATCATTTCTTAGATGGTAACGTCGCCCTGGCTATAGTTTTAAAGGACTATTTGAGATTATCCCACGGGTAAATTTCAAATAACATTCCTTTCGAAATAACCCCGAATAATTTTTCATACTTAGAGGTTAACCAGGGGTCCTCAACCTATAAAATAAACATGTTACCTATAATTGATTAATATTAACTTCGTGCTTTCGGGGTCGGTTACGTGGTAGGGGTTGTTTAGTTTCATAGGCTGGTCCGCCCCGCCGCCGGCCGGGGGCTCGCCTTTTCCTATTTAGCCGAATAAAATATGCATGTATGTGATTCGAATTTGCCATATAGTTTGACTAAAAAGAGTTGAAATGAAATAGTGGCAATACTTTATGGAGTTTATGTCAGTTTTGACAAACACTCCATACAGTATTGCCACTATTTAAATTCTACTCTTTTTAGACAAACTGTACCTAAACTAGCAGACTGATTATAGGTAATAAGATGTTAAGTTTTTTTTACTATTATAGTAATCCGAATTTTTCAAAGACTAAACTAATTAATAGAGAGTTAAAATAAATATTTTTATTTTTTTGTCATGGTCTTATTTCTCTGAAATTGAATTGGATACGACCTACTCGTAGTTGGAAATTGCACAAAAATATTTAGAACCACTGACTCCTCGTGGGGTAACTTCGAAAATAAATTAGCAAAAAAATCATTTAAGGATATTTTAATGACTGTAATCGATATATTTGTTTTACGGGGGAAATTGGGACAAACAAGAAATATAGTCTTTATGTTCTTAAAACATATAAACCATTTTCAAATGTT
Source organism: Scoparia ambigualis (assembly GCA_963921215.1). NCBI lineage: Eukaryota > Metazoa > Arthropoda > Insecta > Lepidoptera > Crambidae > Scoparia > Scoparia ambigualis. Next base: position 23,229,033 of record OY992501.1, on the reverse strand, counting down.
ATTCGAAATTACCCAACTGCTTTATGAAATTACCCGTGGAGACAAAAAAAGTAATAAATTTTTTAAACGTATAATATTTTCTTAAATGTGCAATTTTTCAAAATAATATTTATAAGAGAAAAATGGTTTTATTTGTGGGCTAAAATTTACTGATTGTGGAATTTGAGTTTTAGCACAAACATACTGTCAACTCATCCAAAAATATATCGAAATTACACCCCTATGCACAATAATAATAAATTTATTTTAAAAAAAATTGCAAACTGACATTTATGATTTGTTTAAAATGTGGGTTACAACGGCTGAAGTTCAGTTGTAGTTTGGTTGATGGTTGAGCTTATTTAGCGCGATCGCCCCCCCCCCCCCCCCCCCCGGCCTTCCCACATGGAATCGGTAAGATATGTTAAACTTTTTTACCGATAGGTTGCTGGATTTCGTTTAAAAGTCAACTAATAAATAAAAAGTGCTCTGCTGATGTAGAATCGAAAAAAAAATCAATATTATTTAAAAATTATCAATATTTTAGTCTCAGGTATTTTTTTATAAGAAATTTTAAAGTTAACAATTACAAAATATTACAACTAAGACACTTAAAAGTTGATTGACCCACAAGCGAATCTGCACCAACCCCGCCACACTCATTCTTTCTTTTCATATATAAGTTATTTTATTCACGGACTACTTTTTTGCTCTTAAAAAAGTGTGTTAACACTGGTATGGTTTACAACTCCTGAATTCAGAGATATGCCGATCTTACCCCTCTTTACTTTAGATAATTATACATTCGGATACAAACTTACTTTCTGGTTGATACAGCACACAAATTGATTGTCAGCGTATGATACACCTAAATTAATATATACCTTGCGCCTGCACCACGTCTTCCTTATCAAAATTTTGGGGGTTATAAAGTTACTCGAGTCCGTAGGTTTACCCTTGAGTTACTCGAGTCCGTAGGTTTACCCTTGAGACCCTACACGTGACCCCTGGGTGGTGCTAAATGAGTTACTGACAGTAGTAGAATATTTAGCTTGAAACAATGGCACTCTGTGCTGTTGCTTCACAATTGATATGGCAGCGCACTTAAATCTAGATTTACCCCAGGGGGGTACCGATACATCCAGTGTCGGAGAATCCCCCCCTGAGCGTTCTGGGGAGGGCAAAAGTCCGCTCGTGGTAAGGCATGCTGCAGGCAGGAGAAAAGCGAGACAATTGGCACTCCGTCCTACGCTTCGCGTGGACTTCTGCAACATCAGGGGAATCCACCGTCCATTACCACCTCGAGACGGAGAAGCCAGCCTTGATCTTCCTCACCGAGACGCAGATATCCCCCCCTCCTGACATCTCCTAATTGCGCTACCTGGGTTACAACTTGGAACATGCATTTCTGCCACGAGCCGGTGTTTGTGCCTACGTCAGGGAGGATATGTGCGTCCGTCGCCTCGGCAATCTTGAAGATAGAGACCTTTCCATCTTATGGCTGCACGTCGACTGCGGACGTCATCCTCGCGTTTACGCGTGCCTGTATAGGTCCCACAGCGGTAACAATGGAATTGACAAACTCATCGAGACCGTCCAAACGGCGACAGACTCCCTTCTCCAACGGATCCCCTCGGCCGAGATTGTGATATTGGGAGACTTTAATACCCACCACGTCGAATGGCTTGGTTCACGCACAACTGACCACGCGGGTAGAGCCGTTCATGACTTCGCTTTGGCCTACAGTCTGTCCCAATTGGTAACCGAGCCTACACGGGTTCCAGATGTGGAGGGCCATGCACCTTCATTATTGGACTTTCTGCTGACTTCACACCCAGACGGCTATCAAATTTCTGTTGATGCACCACTAGGCTCATCAGACCACTGTCTGATTCGTAGCACTGTGCCTCTCACAGAAACTTCAAAAATGCAAGCAGCGGCCAGCCGTCGAGTCTGGCTCTATAGGTCAGCGGACTGGGATGGGATGCGAAGTTTCTTTGCGTCCTACCCGTGGTGGCGAGTTTGCTTCTCGCAGGATGATCCTGATGTCGCCGCTGACTCTGTCGTTGATGCGATACTGCAGTCTCCGTGCTTCGGAAGGCACGTTAAGCCGTTGGTCCCGGTTGTTGTCGTAAGATGGCAGCCGTTAAAACCCACCAACCCGCACTGGGCCAGCGTGGTGGGTTATGGCCCACGTGCTATTGTTCACGTGGGAGGCCTGTGCCCAGCAGTGGGACGTTTATAGGCTGATGATGATGATGATGAGTCATCATTCATAGGTAGAATTGGCCAGAGGCTAGTGCGTCTTCCTTCGGACACGCGTACGTTCTGGTCTCTCGCCAAAGCTATCTTAGGGAACTTTTCTCAGCCACCACCCTTGCACAAAACTGATGACTGCCTGGCCCATACTGCAAAGGAGAAAGACGATCTCTTGGGCACTCTCTTCGCATCAAACTCGACCTTTGACGATGGGGAAAACTCTCTACCAACTATACCGCATTGCGCTTGTTCAATGCCAAACGTTCAGTTCCTACAAAGGTCAGTTCGTAAGGACCTTTTTTCCTTTGATATCCATAAGTCGAGTGGGCCTGATGCAGTTCTTCCCATAGTGCTTCGGACGTGTGCTCCCGAGTTGGCGCCGGTTCTAACGCGTCTTTTCCGGCTCTCTAACACTACTGGCGTCGACCCGAGCTCATGGAAGATAGCCCTTCTTGTCTACCTACCTGATTCCCAAAAAAGGCGATCGCTCAGATCCGTCCAACTACAGGCCAATAGCTATCACCTCTTTACTCTCCAAAGTAATGGAGTCCATTACAAACCGCCAGCTCTTAAGGTACCTAGAAGAGAACCATGCAGCTACTAAGTTTTCGTCGCGGTCGCTCGGCTGGTGATATTTTAGTGTACCTTACTTACCGATGGGCGGAGGCAGTCGAGAGTAAAGGGAGGCACCTGGCAGTTAGCTTGGACGTAGCGAAAGCCTTTGACATGGTATGGCACAGGGCTCTTCTCTGTAAACTTCAATCATACGGGCTTCCTGAGAAATTGTGTTCGTGGGTTGCCAGCTTTCTAACTAGGCGTAGCATCAGAGTCGTAGTCGACGGTTCGTGCTCTGACATAAGCCTGTGAATGCTGGAATGCCGCAGGGGTGTTCCCCTCTACTCTGTTTTTTCTATATATTAATGACATGTTGCATAACAACAACATTCATTGCTATGCGGACGACAGTACTGGGGATACGCTCTACACCGGACGAGCTAATATTTCTCAGGAAAGCGTCATCGAGAGCCAGAATAACTTGTGACTGACACCAAGAACATGTTAAGTCATGTCACGAATTGGGCCGACATAACCTAGTCCACTTTAACCTCTCCAAAACACAAGTTTACGCATTTACCGCGAAAACACATCCTTTCGTCGTACCTTTGAACTTCCCTTGATACCAATCCGACTATTGGAATCCTTGGCGTCGATATTTCGAGTGACGTTTAGTTTCGAGGTCATTTGGAAGGTAAAACTAAATTAGCTTCGAAAAAGCTGGGTGTGCTTAATAGAGCGAGTCAGTATTTCACTCCGGCCCACCGCTTACAACTGTACAAAGCACACGTCAGGCCGCATATGGAATACTGCTCCCAATACAAACTCCTTCCTTTTGACCGCATTCAACGCAGAGCTGCTCGAATTGTCGACGATGTAGTTATTTCAGGTCGGCTCGATCCACTGGCTCTTCAGAGAGACGTTGCGTCTCTCTTTATATAGTACCGCATATATCATGGGGAGTGTCCTGAGGAATTGTTCGGCTTGATCCCTGCCGCTGATTTCCTACACCTCACTACACGCAATCGACTGTCATTCCATCCACATCACCTTGATGGATGGCGGTCTACTACTGTGCGTTTTTCACGAAATTTCTTGCCTAAAACTTCAGTGTTGTGGAACCAGCTCTCGGCGGAGGTATTTCCGGACCGTTATCAAGAAACGAGCCTATTCCTTCCTTAGAGGCCGGCAACGCGTCTGCGATTCCTCTGGTTTTGTGGGTGTCCATGGGAGGCGGTGATCTTTCCCGGCGTGCTTTCCATCAGGTGACCCGCTTGTTCGTTTGCCTTGCTCTGCTACAAAAAAAAATTGGCTAGACGGACATGCCCCACTTTGGTGGGAAAGTTCGTCTACTTTCAGACTTAAAAAGTAATCGTTATTCCCTTTAAGGCTTCAGCACACCAAACGCGGGACTGTAGCAGCGCTGTTTGAATGCGGGCCCGCGCAAGTTGTAATACAAGACTCTTTGAACTGCGTTATACCAAATTTGAACGGGGGCCCGCGCTCGGAACTGCTCCGCGCCGCGCCGCACTGCAACTGCCGGACGGTGCAAACCAGGCGTGTGGCTCATCTTGGCATGGTCACCATCACCAACTCTAAATCTGACTTCATAGAAAGTATGTCGATAGTTTGTCGAAGTATGTCGCCAAATATCAGAGTTTGTCGGTCTACCGTTCAAAAGTTATAAGGGGTCATTGGTGGCCATGCCAGGATGAGCGCTCATCCTGGCATGGCCACCTGTATCTCAAGAACTACTGGTCGTAGCGAAGATCTGATTGCACCAATAGTATGTCGAGCGTATGTCAAAGTATGTCGCCAAATATCAGAGTTTATAGGTCTACCGTTCAAAAGTTATAAGGGGTTGTAATGTTCTTGACCAGGTGTACAAATTAGGGACTCAATAAAACAATGTTCGCAGTTTAAGAGTGTAATCCGAACTGCCGCCGTCTCACGAATCCTACCCACATTATAATAATAACTTATTCTATGATTACCTTATATTACATCTCTCCACACTAATTTACAATTTAACCTTATTATCTACTTATATTTAGGCACAGTTCTTAATCTACAACTACGTATCGGGCGGGTCGGGAGCGGTACAACGGCAGGCTGTTCAACAGAAGGCAGAGATTGATCTACCGTTACGGTTTCCTTGTTTAACCCCTCGCCGACTACCTCACTCTGCGCCATGCCCCGCTCCGGCTCCAACGACGCCTTCGACCGCTCCGACTGACCCTCGCCTATGGCAGGACTGGACTCTAAAGCGCTCTGTACGTTTCTATCTGGTATAGGATTATCCGAATCTATCGGAACTACTAGCGAGCTCCTCGACCTCCGTCTTAACTGATCTACGTGTCTGTGTACGATCCTCCCGCTACTGTCTTTTACCTTAAAATTAGTTTGCCCTAACGCGTCCGTCACGGTCCCCGGTGACCATTTTTCACCCTTCAGGTATTGACGGTACCACACTTCCTCCCCAATACCCACACTCCTCTCCGCTCCCCCTGCGGCGTCTGTTTGACGTTCCTGAGATAGTCGCGCTTTCTGTTCCCTATCCGGCTTAAGTGCATCTAAACGCGTGCGTAGACGCCTACCCATGAGTAATAAGGCGGGGCTTTCCCCCGTGGATGAGTGTTCGGTATTCCTATAGTGCAATAAGAAAGTGTATAACGACCTCTCTATGCACTGACCCTCCGAGGCTGCCCTCTTAATCACTTTTTTGACAGTTTTCACAGCGTTCTCCGCAGCCCCATTCGAAGAAGGATAATAGGGAGACGTCAGTATATGCTGAATTCCATCACTTTTTATAAAAGATTCAAATTCCCTACTGGTAAACGGCGGACCGTTGTCCGATATTATCTGCCTGGGCGTTCCCATTCTACTCCACAGCTCGCTCAGCTTACTTATCGTACTACCGGCTGCCGTACTCGGTACGTTAAACACCTCTAACCACTTGGATGTCGCATCTACCACCACTAGATAGGTTTTACCAAATATCGGGCCCAGGAAGTCCAAGTGAAGCCTAGACCAAGGCCGGACGGGCCACGGCCAAGCGCGCGGCGCATGGCGGGGCGGTGCGTCAGCGTGAGCGGCGCAAACTGCGCAGGCGCGGCATGTCGCCTCCACCGCCTCATCGATGCCGGCCCACCATACATAGCTGCGCGCTAACGCTTTTGACTTTACAATTCCCATGTGAGGTTCGTGTATCAGTTCTAAAACCTTAGTCCTACACGACTCGGGCACGACCACCCTATGGCCCCACATAACACAACCCAACTCTTCGTATAGCTCGGATTTCCTATTGTAGTAAGGTTTCATGCCTAGAATTTCACACCGGGCGGGCCAGCCATCCCGCGTATAGCTCAATACTCTACTCAATAATGGGTCCCTAGCAGTCTGTTTTTTTATGTCTGTATAATCTAATAGAAGAGCATCTTGCGCAAAATGCAAATAAGTTTGCTCCGGAATACTTCCCTTAGGAATTGATTCCATAGGTAGCCGCGACAGGCCATCCGCACAATTCATATTGGTCTTCACATATTCAATGTCATAATTATAGGCCGAAAGAATTACCGCCCAACGCTGCATACGACTAGCCGTCATAGTTGGAATACCCGTATTAGGCCCGAAAATCGAAACCAACGGCTTATGATCAGTACGCAGAATAAACCGCCGGCCGTATAAGTACTGATGAAACTTTTTTATGCTGAATATAATGGCCAGGGCTTCTCGATGAATTTGCGAGTAATTGCGCTCCGCCTCGCTCAATGTCCGCGAGGCATACGCGACGGGTCGCTCACCGCGGCCGCCCGCGTCCGGCTGCGACAGCACGGCCCCTACTCCCCGCGCGCTCGCGTCGCACGTAACTATCAGCGGTCTGTCAGGGTCGTAGTGCGCTAATACATCAGTATGAGTCAATAACCGTTTTACCTCCTGAAAGGTTTGTTCGCATTCGACGCTCCAATTCCACCGTATACCTTTGCGCAAGAGATTATACAAAGGAACTAAAAGTAAACTAAAGTTCCTAATGAACTTCGCGAAAAAAATTACCATGCCTAAGAATGACCTTAATTCGGAAACATTTTTGGGAGGCTTAATTTTCCGGATAGCTTCTATTTTAGACTTATCTGCTTTTATACCCTCTTTAGATACAATATAACCTAGATAAGACACTTCCTTCGCCAGAAAGACACATTTACTTTTCTTTAACTTTAAGCCGTTTTCCGACAAGCGCTGAAATACCGCTCGCAGCGCCTGTAAATGCTCGGATTCCGTTTTCCCGCCTAAAATGACGTCATCTAAAAAGACCTGTACATTAGGGATATCTTGCAATAAATTGATCATAATGCGTTGAAAAATACCAACACTTGACGCTAAACCATACACTAATCGGTTATATCGAAATAACCCTCGATGTGTGTTAACCACCGTATATATTTTCGAGTCATCCAATTCTACTTGGTTATAAGCCTGGGATAAGTCAATTTTGCTAAAATACCGGCTTCCATTCAAGCCCACTAATACATCTTCTATTTTAGGCAACGGATACCGATCGATTAGCAAGGCGGGATTAAGAGTCGCTTTATAGTCCGCACAGATCCTAAGCGTACCGTCAGCCTTATTGATAGGCACCAGAGGCGAGGCCCACTCGGAGCAGTCAACGGGCTCAATGACGCCGGCGCGCAGCATGGCGTCGAGCTCGGCGTCGACGCGCTCGCGCAGCGCGTACGGTAGCGGCCGCGCGCGGTGAAACACGGGCGCCGCGCCCTGGCGCACCCGCAGCGTCGCCCGCCCGCCGGTGTACCGGCCCAGCCCGCCGCTAAATAGCTGCTTATACCGCCTAAAATGACGTCATCCAAAAAGACCTGTACATTAGGGATATCTTGCAATAAATTGATCATAATGCGTTGAAAAATACCAACACTTGACGCTAAACCATACACTAATCGGTTATATCGAAATAACCCTCGATGTGTGTTAACCACCGTATATATTTTCGAGTCATCCAATTCTACTTGGTTATAAGCCTGGGATAAGTCAATTTTGCTAAAATACCGGCTTCCATTCAAGCCCACTAATACATCTTCTATTTTAGGCAACGGATACCGATCGATTAGCAAGGCGGGATTAAGAGTCGCTTTATAGTCCGCACAGATCCTAAGCGTACCGTCAGCCTTATTGATAGGCACCAGAGGCGAGGCCCACTCGGAGCAGTCAACGGGCTCAATGACGCCGGCGCGCAGCATGGCGTCGAGCTCGGCGTCGACGCGCTCGCGCAGCGCGTACGGTAGCGGCCGCGCGCGGTGAAACACGGGCGCCGCGCCCTGGCGCACCCGCAGCGTCGCCCGCCCGCCGGTGTACCGGCCCAGCCCGCCGCTAAATAGCTGCTTATACCTGTCGAGAATTTTACAATTTCCTCTTTTATAGGTTCACTGACTGCACTATGGACGCTATTTATATAATTATTATTACTAAACTTTGGAACATTTATATTTAATTCGGCCAGCCACTGCCTTCCCAATAATGAGGTGGTACCCCCCTCGATAATAAATAATTCTAATACTTTCTCTCGATCCCCGTAACGAACTCGAGGCTTTATAGTACCCAATGGTTTAATTTTAGACCCGTTATAAAATTTTAAAACAATATTTTCACTTTCAATTTTAAAATGCGAAAAATATTTCTCGTAGGTGAACGGTGACTGCACTGACACATGAGATGGCAGTCCCCGTATCTATCTCCATTTTAATCGGTACATTGTCTATATAAATCGGTACACTCACTGCCTTATAGTCGAACAAACACAAGTGATTTAATTCTTCCTCGATGTCCTCCTCGGAGTCCTCTTCTCCTGAGCCGACGTCGCCAAAATGGAAGCCGCCTTTCCATCCGCTGCTATTGGCCGCGTTGCCGCTGCCACGACGTCCCGTGCCGCCCCTAACCGTCTGTGCACCCCGACTCGGACACACCCATCGTAAATGACCTGGCCGCTGACACTTGCTACACACAAAGTTCCGATAACGACAATTATTAAAGTCATGGTTGCGCCCACCACATGCGTCACACCCGGTATGAGTATACGGTTCCGCCAGCGCGCGTTGTTCCTGTTGGCCCGCTCCGGCCGAACCCGCTCCGCCAGCTCTGTGTCCGCGCGGCCGCCCGCCGCGCACGGGCCTCGCCGGCCGGAGCGCGTACACCGCGCCCGCGTCCGCCGACTCCGCCGCCCGTGTTCCTTCCACTGCTGCCGCGTCCCTCTCCGCCGCCTCTAGTGCGGTGGAGATCCTCACCGCTTGTGTGAAGCTCAGCTCGTCGCTCTCGGCGAATAATCTTTGCCTAATGACGTCGCTCTTAAGGCCACAAGCGAATTGGTCCCGTAAATTCTCGTTCAATTTATCGCCGAACTTGCACTTTTAACTCCGACACATAACTCGCAATATTTTCGCCTGCGATCTGCCTCCTCTGTCTAAAGCGATATCTCTCCGCTAGCGCAGACGGTGTAGGTTGTAAATGTTGACTCATCAACTGATTGGCTTGATCAAATGTCAACTCTGATGGTTTCTTCGGGCTGGATAAGTTTACTAGCAACTCGTAAGCTGCATCCCCTATAGTGGCTATCAGGGTGGGCAGCTTCAATTCCTCCTTGACCCCGTTGACTTTAAAGTACATGTCGAGCCAGTCGACGTACGATGACGTCATTGACGTCACATGACGGATTTAACGTCAAACTCGCTAAGTTTCCCGATCGACATTATGAAATTGCGCACAACCGTAAGTAACACACGTTATCGCCAGAATTTATCCTCGTCGCCACTGTAATGTTCTTGACCAGGTGTACAAATTAGGGACTCAATAAAACAATGTTCGCAGTTTAAGAGTGTAATCCGAACTGCCGCCGTCTCACGAATCCTACCCACATTATAATAATAACTTATTCTATGATTACCTTACATTACAGGGGTCATTGGTGGCCATGCCAGGATGAGCGCTCATCCTGGCATGGCCACCTGTATCTCAAGAACTACTGGTCGTAGCGAAGATCTGATTGCACCAATAGTATGTCGAGAGTAAGTCGAAGTATGTCGCCAAATATCAGAGTTTGTCGGTTTACCGTTCAGAAGTTATAAGCGGTCATTGGTGGCCATGCCAGGATGAGGCTCATCCTGGCATGGCCACCTTATATCTCAAAAACTACAAGTCGTAGCGAAGATCTGATTACACCAATAGTATGTCGAGAGTATGTCGAAGTATGTCGCCAAATATCAGAGTTTGTCGGTCTACCGTTCAAAAGTTATAAGGGGTCATTGGTGGCCATGCCAGGATGAGCGCTCATCCTGGCATGGCCACCTGTATCTCAAAAACTACTGGTCGTAGCGAAGATCTGATTTCACCAAATGTATGTCGAGAGTATATCGAAGTATGTCGAAAAACTCCAGAGTTTGTCGGTGCTTCTATAAAGAGAAAAATCAATTTTTAATTTTCCCATAGTAGATGTACAATCATTCCTTATCTGAAGCCATACATTCCTTATCTGAAGCCATACATTCCTTATCTGAAGCCATACATTCCTTATCTGAAGCCATACATTCCTTATCTGAAGCCATACATTCCTCCGAAACGTACTTCACCGTTGTTATGGGGGACTTCAATGCAAAGGTAGGCACAAGGAACGGCGATGAGTTGAGAGTGGGGCAATATGGATATGGACAGCGGAACCAAAGGGGCCAACGGTTGGTCGACTTTATGGAGAAGGAGGAACTCTTTTTGATGAACTCTTTCTTCCGGAAGCGACCAACCAGGAAGTGGACGTGGATAAGCCCCGATGGTTCAACCAGAAATGAGATCGACTTCATCATGACGACCAAGAAGCGTATATTCAGTGATGTCTCCGTGATCAGTAGGGTGAAAACCGGTAGCGATCATCGAAAAAGCCTCAAAAGCTCTCAGACGGAACCATTAAGTTAATGGAAGACCGGAAAGAAATGATACTGCAATCTTCAGCTGATATGTCGGAATATGGCAAACTCAATAGACGAATCTCGAAATCTGTGCGACACGACCTGCGCTCCTATAGTGCTAAATGCATTAGGGACGCAATTGCGCGGAACCAAGGCGCCAAAGTGTTCGCAAAGAATTCGTCTATTGGTCAGAGCCAAATGACTAAGCTGAAGATCGAGGACGGCAGTGTCATTTCGTCGAAGCCGGAGATTCTGGGAGAGCTCGAGAGGTTTTATGGACAGTTGTACACCTCAACACAAGAGCCCGCTGTTGGTACAGCTCAGGACACCAGAGCTAAGTTAACCCGACACTATACCGAAGATATCCCTGACATCAGCCTGTATGAGATTAGTATGGCTCTTAAACAGCTTAAAAACAACAAGGCGCCGGGTGATGACGGAATTACCACTGAACTTCTGCGAGCGGGTGGAAAACCGATACTCATAGTCCTCCAGAAGTTGTTTAATTCCGTCATGCTCGAAGGTACTACGCCAGAAGCATGGCACAGGAGTGCGGTGGTGCTCTTCTTCAAGAAAGGCGATAACACCTTATTGAAGAATTATAGACCCATCTCACTCCTGAGCCATGTGTACAAGCTGTTTTCGAGAGTCATTACGAACCGTCTCGAACGCAGGTTTGACGACTTCCAGCCTCCCGAACAAGCCGGTTTCCGAAAAGGCTTTAGTACCATAGACCACATACATACGCTCCGCCAGATTATACAGAAGACTGAGGAGTATAATCGGCCCTTATATTTAGCGTTTGTGGACTATGAGAAAGCCTTCGATTCTATCGAAACCTGGGCTGTGTTGCAGTCCCTCCAGCGTTGCCATATCGACTATAGGTATATCGAAGTGTTGAAATGTTTGTATAGAAACGCTACTATGTCGATCCGATTACAAGACGAGAGTACGAAACCAATCCAATTGCAGAAAGGTGTGAGACAGGGAGACGTCATATCTCCGAAACTGTTCACAAATGCGTTGGAGGACGTTTTCAAGCTCTTGAATTGGAACGGATTCGGCATCAACATTAATGGCGAATACATCACTCACCTTCGTTTTGCCGATGATATAGTCATAATGGCGGAGTCGCTGGAGAACCTCAACACCATGCTCAGCGACCTCAATATCGTATCCCAACAGGTGGGTCTTAAAATGAACATGGACAAGACGAAGATCATGTCGAATGTCCATGTTGAACCCGTACCGGTAATTGTTGGGAGCGATACTATCGAAGTTGTCGACCACTACACCTACTTAGGACAGATTGTCCAGTTAGGTAGGTCCAACCTCGACAAAGAGGTCGCCCGGAGAATCCAACTCGGATGGGCAGCGTTCGGGAAATTACGAGATATCTTTGCATCGAAGATTCCGCAGTGCCTAAAGACAAAGGTCTTTAACCAATGTGTGTTGCCGGTGATGACATATTGTAACGGTACAGAATGAATGGTATCCGTCCGTTAGTAAGGAATGCATGGGAGTAGCACTAAAATAAATATTAATGCGTAGCACCATTAATAATAAGCATGAAAAGGGAATAATAAACTAGTTCAGAATAATGGTCAGTGGTCTAGCGCTTTATCTTTAGTTTGAATTTCGCGGGGACTGCTCTGTGTGCTCCTTGCGACATAGGCGCCGTCTAGCGTGAGTTATTTACTTGAGCTTCGCATAAGGTTGCTAGTTTGACTTCTTTATTTTGAATTTCGCGGGGACTGCTCTGTGCGTCCCTTGCGACATAGGCGCCGTCTAGCGTGAGTTATTTACTTGAGCTTCGTGTTAGGTTGGCAACGGGCTTTATCTTTATTTTGAATTTCGCGGGGACTGCTCTGTGTGGCCTTGTGACATAGGCGTAGGTTGGCAAGCCGGTAGACATACGGGCGGGCGCCACCTATGGTCGGAATACGGAACTTTTTATAATTTCACAAAATACAGGATTATTGGCTTAAGTGGATGATTATTGAGAGGGAATTGTTAATAGAAGGCTACATTTAGATATTCAAAGATGTAATATTGGCTATCTGACGAGATTTGGTTAGATTATGGAAAAATTTTAGAATTGCGCGGCGAAAGCGGCAATGAGCGAGCGAGAGGTTGAGAAAAAGACAGAAAGAGAGGTCGGATGATAGCTCCACGTGGCGCGACGCGAAGGCGGGGGGGCATCGGGGAAACGGCTAGCGATTGGTTGAAGGGAAGAAAAGCGGACTCGCGCGGGCAAATCTTAGGCGCGCGTGGCGCGAAAGTTAAGATGCTTGGGAAAAGGGCGGAAAATTAGCGGACATTCAATTTTGGGACATCGGCGGTGCGGTCCAACTTAAGAGTGCGGTACTACTCATACGGGAAAAATAGTGTCCGAGCTTTGAAAGTGCGCTAAGTGATATTCGAGCTGCGATATTAATTAAGATTTGTGAAATTGAAAGTTATTAATAAAGTAAACTATTGCGATCGCAACTCGAATCCGTTAACGGAATGAAGTATTCTGGGGTACATCGGCGGAAACGAATCACGGTGGCAACAAAAACCTATGTACCTTTCAACAGACTTCGGTCTGGATGATCTTTGATTGTATTTAATAAGATCGGCGTTTTACACTATTACGCTAAACAATACACTATCTTCGACGGAGTAATGGGGGAGAGACAGTTGTCTCCCTAGTGAAAGTTGAAGATAGGTCAGACACCATTTAGCTGGAGGTAGACCCGTATGACCCAGTCCAATCTCGAGTCTACCTCCGTACATACAGTGTAGTGATAGGAAAATAACACACTGAGTATACTGGCTCGACTGATAGAACATTTAGGAGTTAGTTGCTTTCAGGGGCAATGCGACTCTCACCACACATCACGAATTTAAGTTAAATGTGGCTTGGCCTAGTTTGCAAGGTACACAAAAGGGACTGTTAGTTCGACAAAATATAGGCATTTTCAAGTGAGGAAAGTTGTAGGAAACTATAGGTAGGCGGATATATATATATGGTTAGTTATTAATTCAGACTAATAAGGTAGGGATAATTAAGTTACGGCGCTAAATAAAATTATGATGAAGTGATGTGGGTCCTAGCTAGGCAAGTAATCTGTTACCGCAGGCCGATAAAATTCTAATTGTTTTCCTAAAGTTGTTACCAATTAATTATTCATTTTAAATAATTAATAGAAGCATGATAATATCGTACCATCATTACTTTGGAATACCTAAAAGTCTAGACTGGTTTCCTATTACAAGAAAAATACTAAAAAGTTATAGCAAATAAGCTTAGCCGTACTGTGATGTTTGATTTTTAATACTGAAATGACCAAACAGGCATTTTTAAGCTTTCCCTGAGGTACAATACGGCCTTAAAATAGCTACACTCTTCAAAGTATGGAAAATTTTACATCCGATACCTTAGCAAAAATAAGCTGATACAAACTGAACAACTAAAACCAGTTTAGAACCTAGGATAAGTCGTTGAAAGAAGACATTGCAAGCTATGAGCTTCTAATAATCTGAAACATAGAAATAATTGATTGATAACAACCAGCTAATTAGCCTGACAATGGTCTACTAATACCATTTGAATAGACCTCTTAAGATATGTAAGTACTTACTTCTAATAATATGAAACATAGAAATATTTGATGGGAACAATCTAATCAATCAGACTAATACCTAGTACAGTCTAATTTATACTTATTAAAGTGAGTAAAAGATAACTTCTAAATGTAATTTATTTAATGATTAACAGTGATAATTAACTATCTAATTTACTACCTACTAAAGGTATACTAACTATGATTTAGTAGTCTATCAAATTAACCACTCAGTCTGAGAGACAGAGGGTGGAAGTTAATGAAAAAATAATTAACTTAAGTTCACTACCCTAAAAGTCAGGGATGTTGAATAAATTAAACATCTTTCAATAAACTTGAGATGTACTTATACTTTATAAGATTTGTATAATGAACACTAAGAGTAACCCAAAGTAATTTACTTCAAATGATAGTATTCTATTTCAGTTCACTTCCTAAAGTCAAGGATATTGAATGAATTAAACATCCTTTAATAAACTTAAGATGTAATAATCTGCCAATGCAGCAATCCAATGTAGTTATATTGGAACTTTACAAGACCTGTATAATAAATACTAAGAGTAAATAAAAGTAGTTTTACCTGTATTAATAGCATTCTACTTTAGCCACCGCCTGAAGTGGCGTTTGATTAAATTATCCACCCTTTACGGAACTGAATATAAGTTATTGCATTGAATAATTAAGTTCTTAATGTGAAAAGGATATTTGGATGATAGCAAGCCTTGAGATAAACTATTGATTTATGTGGAATAATAAGAATTTAAATTGCTAACACATAGTTCATAATGTAAAATGAAATTAAATTTGAGGAGAGATGTAAATTCTCAGTTAAAGAATTAAAGGCACAAGCTAATAATTAAAGTTAAAGCCAATGTGACGGAACTGTAATTAAACCATGAGATGTACAGTACGCTATGGAGCGGTGGTGGGGCTCATAAATTGCACCAGGCTTCTTATGTATCATGCTACTGATAATAAATAATAATACCTACAAGCTAAGCTATCATCTGATTACCTTTGAGTGGTTACAAATCTTCCCCGCAGCTGCAGTGAAGGATTTAGGTCACAGTTCAGACGGAGTCATTGCTAGGCTACACATATTTATGTTATGATTTATAGACTGGTAGGTAATTAGGTCAGGAGAAAATAATTTAACACAGGGATAAGCCAATTACTAAACTTTCACGAAAGAACTTGAGTTACTTAAATGCGGTTAACAACGGAGGGTTCACTAGACGATCTGGCCAAAATAGTAGTTATTATAATATTACATTGCTTGACTGAAATTCACTGCAAATAGAATTAAGCTATGCTAAGGTTCCATCTTCATACAAACGCTACACACTCTACAAAACTCCAGACACAACCATTAGATTGTAGATAAATTAGGTTAATTAGTTTTAAGAATTAGATAATAATTTAAGTTAAGGTAAAGCGGCGAGGATGTGTGTATGTATTATAAGCTAGCTAGGCATATAGGTGTGAAAGGCATTAGATTTAGGTTTAGATTTAGGTGTAGCAATTTATAGAGGGGGGGGGAGGTTACAATATGGCACCGAAACGTGGTCCTTAACTGTTGGCCTTTTAGAAAAGCTCAGAGTCACACAGCGAGCAATGGAGAGAGCTATGCTCGGAGTTTCTTTGCGCGATAGAATCCGAAACGAGGATATTCGCCAAAGAACCGGAGTTGCCGACATAGCTCGTAAGATTTGCAAGCTGAAGTGGCAATGGGCAGGCCACATCGCTCGACGAACCGACAACCGTTGGGGAAGAAAGGTTCTCGAGTGGAGACCACGCACTGGAAGACGCAGTGTTGGTAGGCCTCCCACTAGGTGGACCGACGACATCGTGAGAGTCGCAGGCAACCGGTGGATGCGAGTGGCGAGTTGTCGGTCAGGATGGAGGTCAAAGGGGGAGGCCTATGTTCAGCAGTGGACGTCTTCAGGCTGGTGATGATGATGATGAGATGTACAATCGCGTGCATAAAAAGTAAATTAATAATTTTAATCTGAAAGGTTCCTTGATTTAAAGAGCGCAACTTTATTAATTATGTGTATATGAGTGATAGGCAGGTACTTAATCCGATGCGTGGATAATAGACAAATAGTTCATTCAATATTAACCATCACAGGTTTATATTGAATGAAATAAGTGCCTACTTATTTACGTCGAAAACTAATAAAATAACAGTTAACTATCATTAAGTTCAATCTTAACAATAGTTAGATTCAGTAGAATCTAGCACCAGTTCCAATATAATCAATCACGCATGAAATTTCGCAAAATGTACAATAGTGTCTACAATCAATCATAATAATACTGAACCTTGAAAAACCAACTTATGTACATAAGTTGATAATACATACAGATGGAAGTGCCCTTCACCCAGAATCCTCAACTAGGAACTGGCTGTTTCTTGCATCTTATTGTAACGGTACAGAATGAATGGTATCCGTCCGTTAGTAAGGAATGTATGGGAGTAGCACTAAAATAAATATTAATGCGTAGCACCATTAATATAATAAGCATGAAAAAGGGAATAATAAACTAGTTCAGAATAATGGTCAGTGGTCTAGCGCTTTATCTTTAGTTTGAATTTCGCGGGGACTGCTCTGTGTGCTCCTTGCGACATAGGCGCCGTCTAGCGTGAGTTATTTACTTGAGCTTCGTGTTAGGTTGGCAATGGGCTTTATCTTTATTTTGAATTTCGCGGGGACTGCTCTGTGTGGCCTTGTGACATAGGCGTAGGTTGGCAAGCCGGTAGACATACGGGCGGGCGCCACCTATGGTCGGAATACGGAACTTTTTATAATTTCACAAAATACAGGATTATTGGCTTAAGTGGATGATTATTGAGAGGGAATTGTTAATAGAAGGCTACATTTAGATATTCAAAGATGTAATATTGGCTACCTGACTTTTTTTTTACCTTACTACCTGACTTTTTGAGATTTGGTTGGATTATGGAAAAACTTTAGAATTGCGCGGCGGGCGGCGGAAATGAGCGAGCGAGAGGTTGGGAAAAAGATAGAAAGAGAGGTAGGATGTTATCTCCACGTGGCGCAACGCGAAGTTCGCGTATAACAAATAATAAGCGACGCGAAGGCGAGGCGCATCGAAAAACAGCTAGGGATTGGTTGGAGGGAGGAAAAGCGGACTCGCGCGGGCGAATGTTGGGGGCGTGTGGCGCGAAAGTTAAGATGCTTGGGAAAAGGGCGGAAAATTAGCGGGCATTCAATAATTGGACGTCGGAGGCGCGGTCCAATTTAAGAGTGCGGTAACTACTCATACGGGAAAAATAGTGTCCGAGCTTTGATAGTGCGCTAAGTGATATTCGAGCTGCGATATTAATTAAGATTTGTGAAATTGAAAGTGATTAATAAAGTAAAACTATTGCGATCGCACCTTGAATCCGTTAACGAAATGATGTATTTCGGGGTATATTGGCGGAAACGCATAACGGTGGCAACAAAACCTATATACCTTTCAACAGACTTCGGTCTGGATGACCTTTGACTGTATTTAATAAGGTCGGCGTTTTCCATTATTACGCTAAACAATACACTATCTTCGACGGAGTAATGGGGGAGAGACTGTTGTCTCCCTAGTGAAAGTTGAAGATAGGTCAGACACCATTTAGCTGGAGGTAGACCCGTATGACCCAGTCCAATTTCGAGTCTACCTCCGTACATACAGTGTAGTGATAGGAATAACACACTGAGTATACTGGCTCGACTGATAGAACATTTAGAAGTCAGTTGCTTGCAGGGGCGACTCGGCTTACACAACTCACCACGAAATTACGTTAAATGTGGCTTGGGCCTAGATTGCAAGGTACACAAGTAGGGACTGTTAGTTCGACAAAATATAGGCATTTCAAGTGAGGGAAGCTGTAGGAATCTATAGGTAGGCGGTTCTATATAATTGCTGTGAGGAAGTGAGGGGACAGTACGGGGTGAGCGCGCTGTGCATAGGCTGAGTACGCGGGCCGCGGGCCCAGGCTGGATTAATTCAGACTACTAAGGTAGGGATAATTAGGTTACGGTGCTAAATAAAATTTACGATGAAGTGATGTGGGT
Source organism: Scoparia ambigualis (assembly GCA_963921215.1). Taxonomy (NCBI): domain Eukaryota; kingdom Metazoa; phylum Arthropoda; class Insecta; order Lepidoptera; family Crambidae; genus Scoparia; species Scoparia ambigualis. Next base: position 23,210,595 of record OY992501.1, on the reverse strand, counting down.
CCTATCTAGGCATGTAATCTGTTACCGTAGGCCGATAAAATTCTAATTGTTTTCCTAAAGTTGTTACCAATTAATTACTCATTTTAAATAATTAACAGAAGTATGATAATATTGTACCATCATTACTTGGAATACCTAAAAGTCTAGACTGGTTTCCTATTACAAGAAAAATACTAAAAGTTATAGCAAATTAGCATAGCTGTACTGTGATGTTTGATTTCTAATACTGAAATGACCAAACAGGCATTTTTAGCTTTCCCTGGGATGCGATACGATCTTATATTGCTACACTCTTCAAGGTATTAAAAGTACACATCCGATACCTATTAGTAAAATATAAGCTGATACAAACTGAACAACTAAAACCAGTTTAGAACCTAGGATAATTCGTTGAAGGAAGACATTGCAAGCTATGAGCTTCTAATAATCTGAAACATAGAAATAATTGATTGATAACAACCTGCTAATTAGCCTGATAATGGTCTACTAATACCATTTGAATTCACCTTAATGGTCAAAGACCTCTTAAGATATGTAAGTACTTACTTCTAATAATATGATACATAGAAATATTTGATGGGAACAATCTAAATCAATCAGACTAATACCTAGTACAGTCTAATTTATACCTATTAAAGTGAGTGAAGGATAACTCCTAAGTGTAATTGATTCAATTATTAACAGGGATAATTACCTGATTTACTACCTACTAAAAACATACTAACTATGATTTAGTAGGCTATCAAATTAACCACTCAGTCTGAGAGACAGGGGTGGAAGTTAATGGAAAAATAATTAACTTAAGTTCACTTCCTAAAAGTCAAGGATATTGAATAAATTAAACATCTTTCAATAAACTTGAGATGTACTTATACTTTATAAGATCTGTATAATGAACACTAAGAGTAAACCAAAGTAATTTACTTCAAATGATAGTATTCTATTTAAGTTCACTTCCTAAAAGTCAAGGATATTGAATAAATTAAACATCTTTCAATAAACTTGAGATGTACTTATACTTTATAAGATCTTTATAATGAACACTAAGAGTAAACCAAAGTAATTTACTTTAAATGATAGTATTCTATTTAAGTTCACTTCCTAAAAGTCAAGGATATTGAATAAATTAAACATCCTTCAATAAACTTGAGATGTACTTATACTTTATAAGATCTGTATAATGAACACTAAGAGTAAACCAAAGTAATTTACTTCAAATGATAGTATTCTATTTAAGTTCACTTCCTAAAAGTCAAGGATTGAATGAATTAAACATCTTTCAATAAACTTGAGATGTACTTATACTTTATAAGATCTGTATAATGAACACTAAGAATAACCCAAAGTAATTTACTTCAAATGATAGTATTCTATTTAAGTTCACTTCCTAAATGAGTAGGATATTGAATGAATCAAACATCCTTTAATAAACTTAAGATGTGATAATCTGCCAATGCAGCCAATCCAATGTAGTTATATTGGAACTTTATAAGACCTGTATAATAAATACTAAGAGTAAATAAAAGTAATTTTACCTGTATTAATAGCATTCTATTTTAGCCACCGCCTGAAGTGGCGTTTGAATAAATTATCCACCCTTTATAGAACTGAATATTAATTTTCTAATAAGACAGAAGGACAGTAAGTTAATATTGTTACATTGTGATCTCTTATAATAGACACAATAATCAGAGGAATAAGTGTCCGGTAGAATGCTGGCTTTCCACCTCTGTTCAATAAGTGAAATCATAAGACATAAGTTATTGCATTGAATAATTAAGTTCTTAATGTGAAAAGGATATTTGGATGATAGCAAGCCTTGAGATAAACTCTATTGATTTATGTGGAATAATAAGAATTTAAATTGCTAACACATAGTTCATAATGTAAAATGAAATTAAATTTTGAGGAGAGATGTAAATTCTCAGTTTTAAAGAATTAAAGGCACAAGCTAATAATTAAAGTTAAAGCCAATGTGACGGAGCCATAGTTAAACAATGAGATGAAAGGCACGCTATAGGGCGGCGGTTGGGGCCCGTAAATTGCACCAGGCTTCTTATGTATCATGCTACTGATAATAAATAATAATACCTGCAAGCTAAGCTATCATCTGATTACCTTTGAGTGGTTACAAATCTTCCCCGCAGCTGCAGTGAAGGATTTAGGTCACAGTTCAGACGGAGTCATTGCTAGGCTACACATATCTATGTTATGATCTATAGACTGGTAGGTAATTAGGTCAGGAGAAAATAATTTAACACAGGGATAAGCCAATTACTAAACTTTCACGAAAGAACTTGAGTTACTTAAATGCGGTTAACAACGGAGGGTTCACTAGACGATCTGGCCAAAATAGTAGTTATTATAATATTACATTGCTTGACTGAAATTCACTGCAAATAGAATTAAGCTATGCTAAGGTTTCATCATCATACAAACAATACGCACTACACAAAAACTCCAAACACAACCATTAGATTGTAGATAAATTAGGTTAATTAGTTTTAAGAATTAGATAATAAGTTAAGTTAAGGTAAAAGCGGCGAGGATGTGTGTATGTATAAGATAGACTAGGCATTAGATTTAGGTTAGGGCGAGAAGTTACAATTTGGTAAGCCGTTACCAGGATCAGAAAGTTGGGTTATAATTTATCATTAATATAGTTGTATTGGATTTCAGTCAAGCGGTAATACTTTAATTTAGATGTGGGATTTTTTCCCACAAATTGTTGTCGTGTAGTGATGCGTGAGTTTAGAATTGGCTTAGTAGGGAATAATTCAATGAAGATTAATTAATTCAAAGATATTGAAGAATTATAATTTGACACTATTTCACAATAAGCTTCGTTAGGTCTTCTAGAGTTGATTCATACACTTTATATAGGTTCTTGACAATAGATTAAGACTAATATTGTGACTGTCTCGCAATGAGAGCTGGAGCTAAATTTTGTTGTACGAAATCTGTAACAAATATATTCTCGGGTTAGGTTAAAGGTCAAAGGAGGAGATAAAGCTACAAAACAATAGCGTAATGAGTATTATTTGAAATATAATACCTTTCAGGGATGTCCGTTGTTGCGAGAGGCAATGTAAGATAATGGCATATCTGTCGATTTGGCACTCGATTTTAGGGGACAATGAAATTGCTTCGGGTGTAATTTTCGTTTTGGTTGAGATTGTAACAAGAAAAATACTACGGTTGAATGTATGGTGATTGAAGATTGTAGTACTAAAACTTTGTATTCGATTTTGATAGGACGCTAAGATAATTGTTGACGTTAGGAGCTATGGTAACTGTAGTTTTGTTTCTATTCCTGGTGATAGATTTCATATAGACATAGGCAACTGGTTCATACAGCCTTGTGTTGAGTTATTTTTAGGATCGTAAAAGGTCGATAGGGTGACATAGTTCAACATTTATTGATTTAGAAAGATTTGTAGAATAGGGGGCGGTTTAATTATTATTGCTGTCGGATGGGAAGGCAAGGGGGCGAGATTGGACAGAATTAACCAACTTAATTATCGCTGGATTCAATTTATATTATAGGACGGCGATATGCTGTACAATATTATAAAGTTATGACGCTAACAGCATAACATAAAACTAATAATAATTATATTTTGACTAATAATCGCTGAGCAATTGCGGTTCTTAGTTGATGTGCTATTCCACGTATTATAATTTATTTTGTTGGTTATGTTAGAAAAAAAATCTAATAATGAACTGAATATTATTAACCTTGAGTCTCACATCTGAAATCCATAGAGTAGTTTTAGGCTAGTCAGGGACTATTAAAATCATTTGTCTATGGTTGGACCATAGACAAATGATTTAACTAGACCATAAACAATCTAGAATTAGGAATGATTATAAAACATGAAGTTATAAAACCAATCGGAGAGGAAACTTTCTTATCGCGTAATCATATGATTTTGTTATAGCAAGCGGAATCACCTGTTATTTTCCATACCTGTTATTTTTAATACCTGCGATTTTTATGTAGTAGATTAGGATGCAATGACATGGTGGTGGAATTATTATTATGTGACATGTAGATGGGGACAATTGCTCTGCACAAGGGAAATGCCGCTTCATTTTGTTAGTTCGCTAAAATCCTAGGAAAAGTAACATAAAATAGTATTACGGTTCAAAATACACGCGTTGATGAGAAATCGCGATTATAAGTAATAACAAGTAGCAGGGATGTCATGTAGGGGATAGAATCATATGACTATTCATTGCTAGTAGGAATTTTGGTTTAAAAGCAACGTAGTTTGGGATGCATAATGTAAATGGATAAATACGTCTAGTAGGCGATAAAAGTCGTTACCGTCTGGAAACAACTATCTAATATCTACTCTATTGTGGGGAGGTTACCTATTAGCGAGGCTAGATGGCGTTGGGTTACCAATAAAAGATTTTATTTTGGATGATGGTAAAAGGGTGCTGTCTAGTAATAATATGTATAATTGTAATACTCTTGCAGCGTTGTAAGTAGTCGTTACCGGTAATCGTCGCTTCTTACCGTATAGTTGAAATCGTGATAAATAGTTAATTATGAAGATTTATAAAGGATTATTATTAGCTTAAGATGAGGTTAACGTACGCAGAGGTAAAGCTCGCTGGGCACAGCTACTATACCTACTTACTTAATATTATCAGTTGTGAGTTACCTAGAGATATCTAAGTCGGGAGAGCGGTGAAAAGAAAAGACCTTACTACATGACTAATTAGTTAGGATAGGTAGAGATAGATAAATCATTAAATTCACTGGGTTGGATTAGCCGATTAAGAAGGGTATCTTGCACAATTGTCTATCTCCGTTGAACGATTAAGATGTTGGAAAAAAATATGATATTACTAGTGAAGTATAGGGTAGAAAGTGTAGGAAGTATACTAGTGGTAGCATTGCACAGGATAGGGTGTAGTGAATATATTCAACGACAAAATATTATATATATTTTATAAATCATATCCAATCAGTACTTGTTACAATACTCAACTGAGTATTACTGTAACTACAGTACTCAAAGCAAAACATAATCACCCATTTTACAGACAAAAACATTGAATCGGATGCTTGACCGCGTCTACATAAGCCAGTAGCTTTGCTTGTGGATAACTCGGAAGAGGCACTTGTACAAGAGGCTGGTATTGACTAAATCGGGTAGTGCCGAAGGAGAATATTCTGACGTGTATCCCAAACGCTAGCTTTGATTAGTTGGTGGTTCTTCTAGGGCAACCATGCCGACTTACTAGGAATCTTTGACTAGTCGAAGTTTGATTCTATACACACACAACACTAAAATATTATATTTATAAATATCTTAGAGCCGGCATTTAATTATATTTAATTGAGGAACGGTAGAAATCATACGTGCTAAAGAGATGTTAGTAGGAATACGATAGGCAAATTAGTAGAGAAGAAAAAAAAAATACTGCTCGAGGATACCGAAGATAGACGGATGATGGATAATTGTGGAAGGTGGATATTAATTGAGCTTCGGAGCAAAATAGGGGTCGAAAGAAAAATGTAATAATAGTGGTAGAAAAAAAAAATAGTTGACTGGCTTGAAGTCGAGATTTAACTGCAAAATTAACGAGTTATAGCACTGTTACGCTATAGGGATAACAATAGCGTATGTTATCACATCAATTATAAAGGCGAGTTGCGGGCGGATGTCACGTCATAATCATTAGTTAAATCATTTTATCATTTTAAAAGTTAACACAAGCTACTTATAAAACAGTGATCGATTTTATATACCACAATTTTAAGTTGTAGGATAATTTTAAACTCATAATCCGCAGAAACATTCAAGCCGGAAATAAAGCGACTGACATTGCGAGCTGAGAATAAATCTCTTAGAGTAAAAGTTATTAACAAGTGATTCCCTGATATTGCGTTATCGAGATTACAATACAAAATCAGCTATCACAGTTCACATCATACAAAGTAATTATTTAGATGTTGCCTCGCGTCAACAGGTACATGTTCTAATTTAGTTGAGTAAAGAAAATAGAACTAAAATGGGTTTCGGATGTGTGACGTTCTTAGGACACGTATTGTTTAGTAGCATAATTTAAATTTAATAAAATCGGCCGAATTGGGCATATTTCGTTTTGCGGATATATATATTTAACCGAGGTTATCGTGGAGGTAAGCATAGTTCAAGGTTTACTAAACCCGACCTAGAGTCATAGCCTATCTTTATATGTCAGAAGAAAATAATAAATTTATGAGTAGTAGATTTTAGAGTCAATAGTAAAGTTATTTTCCCGAGGTGAGACCTGAAACCTAGTTCGCATTAGGCCATTCAAATACTTTAACCGGTAATGTTGATTATAATAAATATAGATGTTCGGAACTTATAATAATATTCTAATACTGCTATATTAAAATTGTTATTATGAAATTAAATAGGTTTGCTTAACAATTGGCAAATAATTATTAACTCAAGAATTTGTTTAGTACAAAGTAAATGTCTACAGGTTTAGAAATGATAGGACGAACGAAACGCGTTTTTGACTTGTGGCAAGGTCAGCGCAGACTGTCACAGCGGGATGATCTTGTTGGTTATTTATTAATATGAATTGCTAGAATTCTTAAATAATCTAGATTATTGGCATCTAATATGTATGTGATGTAATTGTAGATGATTAAAACTAGTGCTAAGGTAGGTTATTGTCGAAGTTATGACACAACCTTAAAATTGTTAGTTTTAATGTAAACTACATGTTGCATCTAGATTGTTATAAACAAACTAATTAATTGGCAGTTTTCACATAGGCATGTAGGCCGGGACATTGAGTTGATGAGATAGTGTTATCAAAATCATTCATCACGGAAAGATAAAGATATTTTATTTGCAAGTGTGAATACAAAAGTTTAGTTCGGTTAGTTCTATTCTGTTCTATTCTAGTTTTGTGGTAGCATTTTACCTAGGGTTGTTCTAAATTATAAGTAATTAAATATTAATTGTCTGTTGCTGTCTTCTACGTTAGAGAAGGAACGGAGAAAGATAAGGGGGACTCATTTTGTTATAGTCAGCTGTATGATAGATAATCCTCCTAGTAAATATTTCTTGTGATTGCGGTAGTAACATAGAATGTTTATAGGATGTTTTGTTCATTAACTAATTATCTTCACCGCAGTTGTGGATAGAAATGGCTAAAAATATGTGAACAGGGGTGGAGAAGATTGGTCATTATAAATTAAAAATAAATACTTGAATTGAAATATGCCTGATTAAATAGTGCGAAAAGATCGGGTAACGATATTAGAGCAATTCTCTATAGCATAATGTTCGGACTTTTGGCAATTTCAATTGTAACTTTAGAATTTTGGATAGTGTATTTAACCAAGCGGGTCCAACGAAGAATGTTATGCTGAAAGCGAGGTCTTTGGTCGTCTATGCACACAATAAAATTTATAGAAGACACAAGGGAGCATTCTTAATTGGCACTGTTAAATTAGTGAAAGTAGCTTGTTAGGGTGTCCGATCATTGTTTAGCCGCACTGGACACAAATAGAACTTAGTTAAGCGTGTAGGGTTTATTTTGATTTACCTGGTGAACTAATTGAATCGAAGTTTCGGAAGTGTGCTGTAGAATTGGGAGTTACTCAGCACACAATAAAATTAAGTAGTTCCCACTTAAGCTTCACCGCCGAAACTAGCCTTTCTAAAAGTTGTGAGAATTCTGCTGTAGGGTAATTCCATTCGAGGACGCCTTATGGAGTGTGGACCAGGGTAAATATGCTTGACTGACCCACAGAGAGATATTACCGTTAGCTGCGGAAATGAGGTTATTGATAGCATTTCATTTTAGCGTTATCAGTGGAACTCGCGCTACTGGGGAATTTTACAATCTGGACGGAAGGCTGAAAGTAGAGTAGAGTAATTAAGGAGTAACCAATTAGAGTTACAAACATTCGGGAGATTACCATCTTAATAATGTGTCTTGTGCGAGTGTAAAATTAAAATCATCTAATGAAAAAAAAAAGGAAACTAGCACTATTGAATCACGCAGTTTGGAATTCAGTAAATACGAGAAGGAACTCACGATATTAATTACCATGAATACTAAGACGAAGTGTCACCTTTAATGACTTATTATTTACCGATTTGACCGTTATTAGTAATATAAAAGGTAGGAAGTTAAGTAGAGTTGTGGGGGCGGATAAGATAGTTACCGGTATGTTTAATTTAGTAAGAAAATGATATTTTTCAAAGGTATAGGAAAGTAAGGGGATATTGACGTATTATATTTTAGCAAATGAGACTAAATGGTGTCTTTCATACATAGTAATAACTAGGGATGAGACATAGTTACTAGATAGGTTTTGGCATAAGTATTTGCTTATACGTATAAGCTCAGTACTTGTCAATTAGTATACAATGTCCAACGCGTACCGGGGTATTAACAAGTACTTATCGATGACGCATACATTGACAGTTAGACAGATATACATAGCACACAAACTTCTAATAGATCTGAACTACGGGGTATCTAGTTCAAAACTCAAGGACGTGTTTCGAGATGCGTACCACCTTAGAGTGAGGGAGTTTATCCATAAGTATTTACGATCGACAACCTTATTGTAAGGCGTTAAGACCTTTAATTGTATGCACGGTTTCACTGCGTACCGGACGGAAGCGAGTCTAGTATTCTATCTCGGTTATTTGCAGGATTAGACATTAGATGTATCTCATCTAAAATAAAGTTATAACTCTTGGGCGATGATGGTATGCCTACTGGTTTTGGTTGTTATGGGGGTTTGGTTAAGATTTCTTATCCGCGGAGAGGAAAATAGGTTTCGGTTAAAAGGCGGGATGTGTAAAGAGGATACATATATAAAATAATTACTTAAATAGCTAATTAGGGATTGCGGAGGACGCGGGTTCGATCCCTGCCTGAGGTAGACGATTGTTCCGACGTTTCGTTATCTTAGGTAATTATATAAGTTAAGATGAGATTGGTAGTGTTGAAGTATGAAGGAAAGTTTTAATTCAAATTATTAATTATTATTCATTAACCTAGTTGGAACTAAAGACCGTGACGGCGAAGTGGTTGATGCTTCACCCACGAAAGATCCCAGGTTCGATCCCTAGGTTGCAACATTTAGATGCGAAACAAGTTGTAAGAAAAGACGTAAGTTAAAAGAAGGCCATGATGACAGATGTACTTGAAATTATTCTAGGAAAATAATTTAAAGAATAGAATAATTGAATGGTTCGGAAGATGTTATAAACTTTAAGTCGGAATCGTCATAGAGTTAAAGAGTTTTCGCTAGGGGGCGTTAGTAGACAGCGCAAGAGACTGTTATATTGATTTAAATTATATTATGATTTGTTGTTATGATGGTAAACAAAAGGCAAATCATTATTCGGAGGTTGTGTATGATTAAAGAAAAGGTAGATGTCTAAGTTATTAGGAAGTATTAACCGAAACTAAGTTTACTGGGATTTCGTTCCGAACACGAGAACTGGGTATGCGATTATGATTTTGTGTCAGTTGAATAGAATGAAGGGTGTGGGCTATTTTGCAATGAGAATGCTTATTGAGGAAGGAGTCATTAGGGATTGGGAAGGAACTATAAATAGTAGGAATATCTTTGAGGAAGAGGACTAGGATGACAATGAGGTTGTCAAGGAAGGCCGTGCTATTTGTACTTAATTAAGTACAGGGTTAAGATATAATTCGCCGCAGAAAAGAGTGGTACCTTATCTGCTTAAATTCTATCGGGGGCGGCTGTAACAGTACAGAATGAATGGTATCCGTCCGTTAGTAAGGAATGTATGGGAGTAGCACTAAAATAAATATTAATGCGTAGCACCATTAATATAATAAGCATGAAAAAGGGAATAATAAACTAGTTCAGAATAATGGTCAGTGGTCTAGCGCTTTATCTTTAGTTTGAATTTCGCGGGGACTGCTCTGTGTGCTCCTTGCGACATAGGCGCCGTCTAGCGTGAGTTATTTACTTGAGCTTCGCATAAGGTTGCTAGTTTGACTTCTTTATTTTGAATTTCGCGGTGACTGCTCTGTGCGTCCCTTGCGACATAGGCGCCGTCTAGCGTGAGTTATTTACTTGAGCTTCGTGTTAGGTTGGCAATGGGCTTTATCTTTATTTTGAATTTCGCGGGGACTGCTCTGTGTGGCCTTGTGACATAGGCGTAGGTTGGCAAGCCGGTAGACATACGGGCGGGCGCCACCTATGGTCGGAATACGGAACTTTTTATAATTTCACAAAATACAGGATTATTGGCTTAAGTGGATGATTATTGAGAGGGAATTGTTAATAGAAGGCTACATTTAGATATTCAAAGATGTAATATTGGCTATCTGACGAGATTTGGTTGGATTATGGAAAAACTTTAGAATTGCGCGGCGGGCGGCGGAAATGAGCGAGCGAGAGGTTGGGAAAAAGATAGAAAGAGAGGTAGGATGTTATCTCCACGTGGCGCAACGCGAAGTTCGCGTATAACAAATAATAAGCGACGCGAAGGCGAGGCGCATCGAAAAACAGCTAGGGATTGGTTGGAGTGAGGAAAAGCGGACTCGCGCGGGCGAATGTTGGGGGCGTGTGGCGCGAAAGTTAAGATGCTTGGGAAATGGGCGGAAAATTAGCGGGCATTCAATAATTGGACGTCGGAGGCGCGGTCCAATTTAAGAGTGCGGTAACTACTCATACGGGAAAAATAGTGTCCGAGCTTTGATAGTGCGCTAAGTGATATTCGAGCTGCGATATTAATTAAGATTTGTGAAATTGAAAGTGATTAATAAAGTAAAACTATTGCGATCGCACCTTGAATCCGTTAACGAAATGATGTATTTCGGGGTATATTGGCGGAAACGCATAACGGTGGCAACAAAACCTATATACCTTTCAACAGACTTCGGTCTGGATGACCTTTGACTGTATTTAATAAGGTCGGCGTTTTCCATTATTACGCTAAACAATACACTATCTTCGACGGAGTAATGGGGGAGAGACTGTTGTCTCCCTAGTGAAAGTTGAAGATAGGTCAGACACCATTTAGCTGGAGGTAGACCCGTATGACCCAGTCCAATTTCGAGTCTACCTCCGTACATACAGTGTAGTGATAGGAATAACACACTGAGTATACTGGCTCGACTGATAGAACATTTAGAAGTCAGTTGCTTGCAGGGGCGACTCGGCTTACACAACTCACCACGAAATTACGTTAAATGTGGCTTGGGCCTAGATTGCAAGGTACACAAGTAGGGACTGTTAGTTCGACAAAATATAGGCATTTCAAGTGAGGGAAGCTGTAGGAATCTATAGGTAGGCGGTTCTATATAATTGCTGTGAGGAAGTGAGGGGACAGTACGGGGTGAGCGCGCTGTGCATAGGCTGAGTACGCGGGCCGCGGGCCCAGGCTGGATTAATTCAGACTACTAAGGTAGGGATAATTAGGTTACGGTGCTAAATAAAATTTACGATGAAGTGATGTGGGTCCTATCTAGGCATGTAATCTGTTACCGTAGGCCGATAAAATTCTAATTGTTTTCCTAAAGTTGTTACCAATTAATTACTCATTTTAAATAATTAACAGAAGTATGATAATATTGTACCATCATTACTTGGAATACCTAAAAGTCTAGACTGGTTTCCTATTACAAGAAAAATACTAAAAGTTATAGCAAATTAGCATAGCTGTACTGTGATGTTTGATTTCTAATACTGAAATGACCAAACAGGCATTTTTAGCTTTCCCTGGGATGCGATACGATCTTATATTGCTACACTCTTCAAGGTATTAAAAGTACACATCCGATACCTATTAGTAAAATATAAGCTGATACAAACTGAACAACTAAAACCAGTTTAGAACCTAGGATAATTCGTTGAAGGAAGACATTGCAAGCTATGAGCTTCTAATAATCTGAAACATAGAAATAATTGATTGATAACAACCTGCTAATTAGCCTGATAATGGTCTACTAATACCATTTGAATTCACCATAATGGTCAAAGACCTCTTAAGATATGTAAGTACTTACTTCTAATAATATGAAACATAGAAATATTTGATGGGAACAATCTAAATCAATCAGACTAATACCTAGTACAGTCTAATTTATACCTATTAAAGTGAGTGAAGGATAACTCCTAAGTGTAATTGATTCAATTATTAACAGGGATAATTACCTGATTTAAAAATAATTAACTTAAGTTCACTTCCTAAAAGTCAAGGATATTGAATAAATTAAACATCTTTCAATAAACTTGAGATGTACTTATACTTTATAAGATCTGTATAATGAACACTAAGAGTAAACCAAAGTAATTTACTTCAAATGATAGTATTCTATTTAAGTTCACTTCCTAAAAGTCAAGGATATTGAATAAATTAAACATCTTTCAATAAACTTGAGATGTACTTATATTTTATAAGATCTTTATAATGAACACTAAGAGTAAACCAAAGTAATTTACTTTAAATGATAGTATTCTATTTAAGTTCACTTCCTAAAAGTCAAGGATATTGAATAAATTAAACATCCTTCAATAAACTTGAGATGTACTTATACTTTATAAGATCTGTATAATGAACACTAAGAGTAAACCAAAGTAATTTACTTCAAATGATAGTATTCTATTTAAGTTCACTTCCTAAAAGTCAAGGATTGAATGAATTAAACATCTTTCAATAAACTTGAGATGTACTTATACTTTATAAGATCTGTATAATGAACACTAAGAATAACCCAAAGTAATTTACTTCAAATGATAGTATTCTATTTAAGTTCACTTCCTAAATGAGTAGGATATTGAATGAATCAAACATCCTTTAATAAACTTAAGATGTGATAATCTGCCAATGCAGCCAATCCAATGTAGTTATATTGGAACTTTATAAGACCTGTATAATAAATACTAAGAGTAAATAAAAGTAATTTTACCTGTATTAATAGCATTCTATTTTAGCCACCGCCTGAAGTGGCGTTTGAATAAATTATCCACCCTTTATAGAACTGAATATTAATTTTCTAATAAGACAGAAGGACAGTAAGTTAATATTGTTACATTGTGATCTCTTATAATAGACACAATAATCAGAGGAATAAGTGTCCGGTAGAATGCTGGCTTTCCACCTCTGTTCAATAAGTGAAATCATAAGACATAAGTTATTGCATTGAATAATTAAGTTCTTAATGTGAAAAGGATATTTGGATGATAGCAAGCCTTGAGATAAACTCTATTGATTTATGTGGAATAATAAGAATTTAAATTGCTAACACATAGTTCATAATGTAAAATGAAATTAAATTTTGAGGAGAGATGTAAATTCTCAGTTTTAAAGAATTAAAGGCACAAGCTAATAATTAAAGTTAAAGCCAATGTGACGGAGCCATAGTTAAACAATGAGATGAAAGGCACGCTATAGGGCGGCGGTTGGGGCCCGTAAATTGCACCAGGCTTCTTATGTATCATGCTACTGATAATAAATAATAATACCTGCAAGCTAAGCTATCATCTGATTACCTTTGAGTGGTTACAAATCTTCCCCGCAGCTGCAGTGAAGGATTTAGGTCACAGTTCAGACGGAGTCATTGCTAGGCTACACATATCTATGTTATGATCTATAGACTGGTAGGTAATTAGGTCAGGAGAAAATAATTTAACACAGGGATAAGCCAATTACTAAACTTTCACGAAAGAACTTGAGTTACTTAAATGCGGTTAACAACGGAGGGTTCACTAGACGATCTGGCCAAAATAGTAGTTATTATAATATTACATTGCTTGACTGAAATTCACTGCAAATAGAATTAAGCTATGCTAAGGTTTCATCATCATACAAACAATACGCACTACACAAAAAACTCCAAACACAACCATTAGATTGTAGATAAATTAGGTTAATTAGTTTTAAGAATTAGATAATAAGTTAAGTTAAGGTAAAAGCGGCGAGGATGTGTGTATGTATAAGATAGACTAGGCATTAGATTTAGGTTAGGGCGAGAAGTTACATTATCTACAACCGGAATATAACAATGCTACACGAACATTGATGTTATGGCGACATATTTACATAAGATGGTGGTAGCTTATCTATCCGCTGTGAGTTGAAGCACCCTTATTGTCGCTGTTACAACGGGTAGGATTCCGAAGCCAGCAAGTCAACATCCCCAAACTTTTAAATTTATTGGATTTGATATTTTATAAAGAGTTAATTGACCTGCGGTCGTCTATACCTTAGTTAGTAGTTACCTATCTGATTGATATTTTCAAATAAAGCATATTACACTTACATATTTTTTTATTAGTATCCCCTTTTATAAATAACCTATTGTAATGTTCGTAACTCTCCACTCAACTATCACAAACAATGGTTTGTTTTTATTCTATAAAACAACAAAATGTACAGTTCTAAATTGCGCCTATTCGCTAATAGCCCATATAAAGAAATGCAATGATAAAATATAAGTCTAAATTATGACACCAAAATCAAGGCTATATCAGGTACCGCTTTATTTTCGGTGAACTAATGTTTTGCATGATTCTGATAAACATACATACACATCGAAGTTCCGTTCTTCGTTCAACACTTTATGCGTTCATTAAATAGCCGAATAAAAATTATTTAATGCTCGTGTACGCGATTGTACTATTTGCTGTTGTATGGAAAAAAGAAGTTGATATAACTTTTCATAGAAGCACCGACAAACTCTGGAGTTCTTGCGACATACTTCGACATACTCTCGACATACTATTGGTGCAATCAGATCTTCGCTACGACCAGTAGTTCTTGAGATACAGGTGGTCATGCCAGGATGAGCGCTCATCCTGGCATGGCCACCAATGACCCCTTATAACTTTTGAACGGTAGACCGAAAAACTCTGATATTTGGCGACATACTTCGACTTACTCTCGACATACTAATGGTGCAATCAGATCTTCGCTACGACCAGTAGTTCTTGAGATACAGGTGGCCATGCCAGGATGAGCGCTCATCCTGGCATGGCCACCAATGACCCCTTATAACTTTTGAACGGTAGACCGACTAACTCTGATATTTGGCGACATACTTCGACTTACTCTCGACATACTATTGGTGCAATCAGATCTTCGCTACGACCAGTAGTTCTTGAGATACAGGTGGCCATGCCAGGATGAGCGCTCATCCTGGCATGCCACCAATGACCCCTTATACGAGTAACTTTTGAACGGAAGACCGAAAAACTCTGATATTTGGCGACATACTTCGACTTACTCTCGACATACTAATGGTGCAATCAGATCTTCGCTACGACCAGTAGTTCTTGAGATACAGGTGGCCATGCCAGGATGAGCGCTCATCCTGGCATGGCCACCAATGACCCCTTATAACTTTTGAACGGTAGACCGACAAACTCTGATATTTGGCGACATACTTCGACAAACTATCGACATACTTTCTATAAAGTCAGATTTAGAGTTGGTGATGGTGGCCATGCCAAGATGAGCCACACAAACCAGGCGGCGGCGGCGCGGGAGCGGGGCAGAGCAGCTCGAGCGCGGGCCCGCGCTGTTGTATAACTACTTATGGTGGCCATGTTAGCATTACTCACCGGGGGCAGGGCGTTCGCAGTGCAGCGCAGCGCGTCGAAAGCGGTTGACGACTGTTGTATTTTTTTACAAGCGACATCTTGCAGCCTACTGGCTGCCTAACCCGCCACACTAAAGGGGGTTTAAACGCGGTCCAGCGTTGCAACTACTTTGAAACTGCCGCTGCGTTCAGTGTGCCGACTATACTGCCGACTCCCGCCACATGAGTAAATACTCATGTGCTCCCGCGCTGCTACTGACCTGCGCTGCTTCTGTCCTGCGTTTGGTGTGCTGAAGCCTTTAAACTCTCCACTTTTATAAGTTTACAGACACCTCCCAAGTAACAAAGTTCTCCTGTAGTGCACAGTTTACAGGCTTACAGCACTAGTACCTCTTTTTTAGTGGTTCCAGGTTTTACTACCAAGCTTATAACAGGTTACACGGAGTTCGTTTGGGTATATAGTACACCTGTTCTTATAAGTTGCCTTATAGTCGTGTATAGAAGATGACCTTTAAAAGGGTTGCATAGGTGTAAATACACTTGAGAAAACTTGCTCCAGTAAGTTACACTTATAATCGCCTACAAGAAGTAATTATAAATCCGCTATAAGTGTCATACGCCAGTAATAGTGATTTATAGACTAAAACCATGTGCACTTGTTACTTGACCTTACAGGAGTGTATAAGTCAACTTTATGTGCCAATTATAAGTGAATTAGTTCTACAGTGGTTTCTTGTAAGAGTAAGTGAACTTGGTATTATTGTGGACTCTCGAATGCTGATAAAGTCTTAATTTCTTTAAAAAGGTTTCTTGTAAAACTATTAGTGTCCAAAGATATCTTCGTGAATTCCATTTAAGAAGACAATTGCTTTAAATATTTCTCGCATCTTCACGGCCATTTTGATTTCTTTTGTGTCATTGGGTTTTATTAAATTATTACAAAAATGGATATAAACAAATAAAAATAGGACCATGATAGTTCGATCAAAGTTACAACTAAAACATAAAAATAATAAACTCTTAGTTATTAAAATTAAGCATAAGACATTTGTATGCGGAACCCTATTTCTCCACAATATGGCGCGACAATGCTGTTAGGACTAATATTATTTTTAAACACAACTTAGTTAATACGCCATGTTCAAAAGGCGAACAAAAATTGAGATGTAAAACACATTATACTTCACCGAAAATACATACGCGTTTGCCGTGCAATCATGTATGCACGTATAATATTACGTGCAAAATACTTGTTAATACATTTTATATAAAATAGATGAAGTTACTTTTATTTTTTTTATTTTTCTTCACAACTGCACAACAAAACATCAATTCACAAATGTTTGAAGTAGCTAGTAATAGAAGTGCGGAGTACGTTACAAGTCTGCCTGGTTCTATTAGATGCTCATAGTTGGCTTCGCGGGAGCAGATAGTTCCGCGTAGTCCAACTATAAGTGTATTATTGGTCTAAGTGGTGCTCGCCAAGTCTACTATGAGTGTTTAATTAGCAAAAGTACGCGTATAAAATGGGCCCTTTTCCGTGGTTATAAACGTTTACTAGCCTGTTATAGACCTGGCTCCGGAATCACTACAAGACCACATTTTGTTTTATACCACAGTAGTCAATTAAATTTCATTCTAGCCAGTCCTTTTGTTTGACATAGTTTCGTTTGAAAAGACCATGTTACTCTAAGTATAAATGATTAGACAGCGGGTCAGGCCGTGGCGGACCATTTCGTCGCGAAAAATATAACAAAGACAATCTTACGCTATCAATGCAAACGGAGGCAAAAATACCCCTGTCACCGGCGCTGGCGGTAAGACCGTGGCTGCCCCTGGAGATAGCCTGGTATAGGTGGAACAGGGGGCGGATCACACAAACCAGGTTGTATGCGCTAATGCAGACGGCAGCTCATTCTAGTTCGCGGCGCGGCAAGCCGCAATAAGTACATCGAAAGGCATTAAAGGTCTTTATTTCTAAGCGGTTAGCTTAGGATAAAATGCAGTCCCAAAATAATTAACATTGAGGCTTATCTCCTCAAGATTTTTCAAAAGTCTCTAGCCACTAAACCAACCTTGAACTACCCTCGGCTTTATCGTCACTTACCATCAGCATGCTTACCCTTGATACCAAAACTGGCATTAAATTTTGCATTTAGTTCACTCAATATTCGCACAATATGAATCTGTGTCGAGAAAGATTGTGTCACAATATCGGCATCTTAAAAACCACCAAACAAATAGTTAAAATTCTGGTAATAGTTATTCTAATATGAATATCACAAATGAATAGAATACATGTTTTGAAATAGTATATTAAGAAATACCTATTTACTATCATAGCTTAGTACATAGCCAGTAATTGTGATAGGTTTGTCTTTGACCTAATTTATATCACTTATTTTAAATTACAATTTATATAAAAAACGAAAGTATTGTTTTATAAACAATGACCAGTAATCGGCTAACTAGGTATCATATGAAACAAAAATTATAAAATATTAGGAAACTAACCAAAACGGCCTCGGTAGCTTAGTTTGCAGAATATTCGCAAGAATTGCCCCGGTTCTTGGTTGTCAGTCAGGTCGATTATTATTTATTTTTGACTGCCCAAAGGTGCGTTCCGTCATTCTGGGTGTAGTTGTTTGGTTAAAGTTTAACTCGTTTGAGTTGCAACTGAGCCACGGAACGATCGAGTTGTTTTTATAACCTCTTCTGAAGTATTTCTGTCCAAAACGAGAGAAAACTCTTCTTTTGTCTACATTTTTTCCACTTTTATACAATATTTAAACTTAATTATTAACAAAATAAAACAATACGAAACAAACAGGCCGAATTTTTCGAGACGTTTTGACTTAAATTGCAAAATTTGACACTTTAACAATGATATAAACGTCAAATAGCTGTCAGAGTGAAAAACAACCATCCGATTTGATGGTTGTTTGGTTGCTGCGCTCTGAGCCACAGAACGGATGAAACTACGCTCCCAAGCCACGGAACGGGTAGAGCGCGCGCCGGAGTGCGCTCGAGTGCATTCGAGTGAAGCTACGGAACGCAGCCCAAAACGCTCTTAACACTTGTCGGACTACGTAACAAAAGAACAAAAGACCACAGAAATATCTTGATATATTTCTGTGAACGTAACTAAGTAACAAAAGAAAAGATCAATTAAACCTATACCATTTAATACCATTTAAATGGTCTAAAATGTTTAGGAAACAAAGGAAAACTTATCTACCTCATTAACCAATAATTTTATTCTCAATAGTTGGGTTGTCTGTTGATTGTCATAAAAATACTAAGTGTAAATAACTTATTTACTTAGATATAAAGATTTTAATGTTGTTTCTATTAATTTTATGCTGGCAACCTACTTATTTTAACAAGTACTTTACTGACATTAAATAATGATTAAACTGGTGCTTACAAATAGTATATTATTATAATAATCATATTTTCTTTGTAATCGTAATTAATAAAGCTCCACAAAATGAGTAGCTCGTAGAAAATATAAAAAATTGTGCAAAACCATTCCAAAAATGTCGAAACAATTAAATTCAACCAAACAAACAATAAGTCAACATTATGCTATTTTAACGAGATTTATCGCAAGCTGGTTGGTATAAGCTACCTAAGCATGAGCACCTTGCCAGATTACGTTACATTTTGCAGAACATTTTATTTATAATGGAACGACAAAGTTAAAAAGTGTATAAACAAATGCGTAAAACCCAACCAATAATTACTAAATTGTGTTGTATACAAATTTACACTTTCTTTTCATTAAATCATTTTGAATTACTTTAGCAGAGCTTTGTATCGCTTAAAGGTGGGTGGAGCATTAGACTTATGGAAAGATCGATCTGTCTAAGCGGTTCGGAGTATGATGTGAACGCCGGATTGAGTATCGACAGGTTGGCTCAATTGGCCGACTTTCAATTCAAACGCTACGTCTTCAAACGGTTTCTGCATCTGACCTCGCTTGAACATTCCAAGATCACCATCGCGCTTGGCAGACGAGCAGTCAGAATAAGCTTTGGCTATCTCTTCAAAACTTTGCTCCTTGTTGACGATTTTTTCGCGGTACCCTGAAATAACAACAAATATTTTTTTAATACACTTAGATCATTGGGCACAGTCCACTTATATAAATAAGCCGTGCTGGTTTAGCGGCATAGAATACTACCACCTACCCTCTTCCCTTGGGTGCCGTAAAAACGGACCAATATCTGCACATACATCCAACAGCATAGAGCGGCGGTATGCTCACCGCCGGTCACGCGCTGTGCACATGTGCAGTAATTATCATTTGGTGAAACGTGGTGGTCTGCTTTTAAATTCCTCATCTCTGTGGCCCGGCCTGGTCTCTGACTAACCCTTCCTGGATAATAGTCGTGAATATATTACTTTTTCTTATTTATTTATTTACTTAGGAAACTCAACCGCCTTTTTTCAACAAACATGCTTAAAACATAATCTTATAATTATAACACTTAGCCAATAACAGAGTTTTACAACATGGTATACTCGTATTACATTGACGACTGAAAGGCTCATTGGTCTAAGCGACATTTTTTGCAATATTCAGTTAAATACATATTCGGAATCAGCAAATTTTTCTCCGTCGCACAGTGTTTTACGCAGTATGGAAGGGTTGGCAGAAATTATATAAGGTATAAAAAGGGTAAATAATAAAAAACGTATACATTTAAGGTGTCTAGGTATCATCTAAATCCGTTTCGGAAGAACTTATAGCACTCGAGCTACGAAGATACAGATACGAAGATGTTTCCGGCGGCACAGGTTCCTTTAATAGGCTTTTAAGGCTAGGTGTTAGTGAAAAATTAAAATAACACGTTCATAGAATTAATTTTTGAAGTAGTAAACAGTAAAATTAAAATCTGCGAAAATTATGAAATTTTGTTAAGGCTTTATTCTGTGGAATATACCCGATGGAAACACGATTTAATAAATTTGGCTCGATAGAATAAATTCACAAAGTTACATATTTTTGTGTCATTTTATCTTCTTTTCTAGGTTTTATGATATTATGTTATATTGATATTATGAGTCATTTACGAAAATGAAGTTCATAGATAACGTGAGGGATTATAACCAATCGTTTTTTTTATTACATCTATCAATTTTTTGAAATATAAAACGCTCTTATTCGCGCCGCTTCGCTGTTATACCCGCCCCTTACCGTCGTACCGTCGACTGTGCCGTCGAGAGAGCGAGTGAAGCGCTCGAAATACTTCCCCTTAAGACATCGTGGGGAATTCTTTTAAATTTATTTATAATTGGTTTTTGAAGGCAAAATATGTAAGGGTCTGGAAACAGTAAGAGTCTATTGAAAACATCTAATAAATTGAACTCCCGCGAACACTTTCTCGAAAAATTTTCCCTATATTTAGAAATTTAGGTAAGTACAACAAAAATTCAAACAACCGCAACCTAAAGCAATTTTTAACTGATTCGCTTAGTAGAAGTTCTGTGCTATATAAGATGATTTCTAGAAACCGCAAGAAACTTCAAGGGCTGGTCAGGTCAAGTGTTTAAAACATGGCAAAAATGACAAAAAAAGATTTTTTTTTTTTTATTAAATAATTCTTTTTGTGAATTTTAATTGGGTAGTCTTTGAGTAAGTATTAATTTATTTTAAAGAAATAACATAAAAAATAAACTAAAAACAATTAAAAATAACGATTGTTTACAACGCGCGGGCATCGGCCGGTCGGCCGTTGACAAGTCAACGTAGGTACTAACGCGTGGTGCAAATTTGGGAACCTCCTCGTGGTGCACCCTGGGGTAAGGCCTCTCGGCCCACGTTCAGCGTGGGACAAGGGGCCTTATGCTAATCCCTGGCGTCCCTTCTGGGCGCCGAATAAAGTAGGTGGTGCCCCTTCTGGGCATCGCACCCCCTTCAACGCGCGTCCCTTCTGGACCGCACAGCGGGTCACTCTGACCTGCGGGGGGGATCTCCACGTGCGGCCCACTCTGGGTCGCACGCTCGCCGCTCACTCTCGAGCGGCTTTGAGGGGAGTTTTGACGGCGCCCCTTCTGGGCGTCGTTACACGGGGGGGTATGGGGTAGTTCGGCGCCCCTTCTGGGCGCCGTTTAGGGCAAAGGTGCCGTCGTTGCGGGGCGCGGCGACGGGCGCCCGTCTTCGGACGGGTTGGTGGGCGGCTCTAACAGCCCACCCCCTAGCGACCAAGGGATGGGAAACCTTCATTTCCGAATCGTAATGGAAAGTTCGAAAATGAAGGATATTGTGCGATGCGATCCGGCTAGCGCCCGGCGCATGGGGGTACCCGGGCCCCCATGTGTTAAATTGACTACCGAAGGCCCTGCAGGAGCGCGTGACCAGGCTCCTGTAGCGGCAAATGCTACTGGTGGTGGTAGAAGGCGGGAAGTGAGTGGTGGGTCCGTGAGGGACGTAGAGGCCGGGGACGCGTCCGGTGAAGCGCTCGCGAGGGCTAATGGCTCGAGCGGCGTGGAACCGGCGGTGCCCGGTGCGGGTGGCGCCAGTCGTCTCGACTGGGCGGCCGAGATGGCGCGGGAAAGGGACTCCGACCCGGAGTGCGCGCAAATGGTGGTCGACCTCGTAGAGGAGTCGCGAAAGCGCGCGCTGGCCTTAGCACGGGCCGACTCTTCCGGCAGTAGTGGTTCGGGCGGTGGTGCTCCCGCACCCAAGAGGGGTACAGGGGGGGTGCTTCGGGAGGCCCTTAAAGAGGAGATGGCCGGGCTGTCGGACGCCCGGCTGGTCAAAGAGGTTGTGAAGTGCATCAACGTTGTGGTTACGGCGTTGGACGTCTCCAGCGACGAGGTGGGCCGGAGCTACGAGTGCATGTTGGCCGGCTTGGAGCTGCAGCGGTTGAGGTGGCGGGGGAGCCACAAGAAGTGCGCCGAACTTGAGGGGGAAGTTGCAGCGCTGAAGCGGGAGGTCGTGGCGCTGAAGGCTGCCGCTCGGGCGCCCCCTCCCCCCCCCTCCTTGGCGAGCGTGGAGGGCATGCTGGAGGCCCTTAAGAGGGAGGTTCTCGAGTCCCTGGGAGGGCGCCTCGACAACATCGAGAGGCGCCTCCCAGCCGAGCCCCCGAGGAGGCCGCCGCTGGCGGGTGATGGCGGGAGGAGTTACGCCGGGGTGGCTGCTGGAACCCATAGCGCCCCCCGTGCTCACCCGAGGGATTCGGATGCGGGTCCGGTGCCTGCACGTGAGGAGTGGCAGACTGCCGCCTCCAGGAGGGCGAGGGCGAGGGCCAAGAGGGCCGAGGCCGCGACAGGCCGCACTCCACAGGAGGGAGGCGCCGAGCCGAAGAGAGGGAAGGGCAAGCCTGCCCCCCCCAGGGTGAGGCTGGAGCCGCCAAAACACCCGGTAGTCACCGTGACGTTGAAGCCGGAGGAGGCCTTGGCCAGAGGGCTAACCTACGCCACGGTGATGAACGCGGCAATGAAGGAGGCCAACCTGGAGGAGAGTGTTCGAAGGTGTGTCCGGGTACAGCAAAGTGCGGCAGGTGGCCGCAAGCTGGAGCTCCCGGGCCTGTCCGGCGACCAGGCCGACACTGTGGCGGAGCGGCTGAGGGAGGTGGTAACGGAGGACGTGGTCGTGGCTAGGCCGGTCAAAATGGCCGAGGTCCGACTTGTCGGCCTAAACCCGGACATGGTGGACGCGCAGAGGGAGATCGGGGTTGCGATCGCGCGTGAGACGACCTGCAAGGCCGAGCAAGTGTCGGTGGGGCCGATCCGGACCGGACCGTCGGGACGGTGCACTGCCGTGGTCCGGCTCCCGATCGAGGTGGCAAAAACCCTGGTGGAGAACGAGGCAGTTTCCTTCGACTGGGCGTGGGCGCGAGTGGAGGCCCTTGACATTCGCCCCACCAGGTGTTTCGTATGCTATGGAGTGGGCCACATCAGTTACGCCTGTAACTCCCAGGCCCGCCGCGGCGCGCTGTGCTTCCGGTGCGGCGCCCCGGGGCACAGGGCGGCCGAATGCGTGGCGGAAAAGGCGGACTGCGCCGTCTGTAGGGAGGCGGGACTCCCCCATGGCCATCACATGGGGGGGAGGAGTTGTCGCCCTCCTAGAATGAGGGCGAAGTGGGCCCCTTGGCCGCGGGCCCCGCCTGCGGCCGGGGAGGGCGAAGCGCCCATGGAGACGGCAGAGTCGCCGGCGAGGCCGGGCGAGGCCGGGCAACCGGCGGAGAAGACGGGGTCGCTGGTGAGGGCGACGGCCGGGCAACCGGCGGAGGTAGCAGGGTCGCTGGAGAGGGCGACGGCCGGGCAACCGGCGGAGGGAGGGTCGAGGGCGGCGATATAACGCCGCCCTCCTCCCACAAGAGCGGGGACCAACTCATGCCTCTGCGCCTCGGCACAGGTCGCATGAGATGGTGGCACTCCCTGTGTGGGACCGCGGCCCCACGACCTCACCGTGGGGCCGCGGTCCCACACAGGGAAGAGGCGGAGGGGCGGGGAGAGGGAAACCCTCCTCCCCCAGATAGAGCAGCGGCTGGGTAGATGGGCCTACCCAGTCGCATTGCACTGCTCTATCCCCGTCTGGGTGGGAGTCCGCTTGCCGGCTCCCACCTCTTCAGCAGGAGACCAGGCCGGACTGGTCATCCCGTTGGCGGATTCCCGGAGATTGCTCACGCGGCCCCGGGTTTCCGCTATCGGTCTTGCGGGCAAGCATTGGGGTTTTTATGGGGTGGGGCCACTAGTCCTAACTCACCTGACCCATCCGCTCCCTTCCGGGGGAGCGAATGGGTACGGGTGGGGACATGTGGCCTCGAGTCCCTCTCCGTGCCATGCGTCATCCCAAGCCCATTGGGTGCGCATGGCCTGTGTATAACACATTTTCCCCAATCCAAAAAAAAAAAAAAAAAAAAAACAAAAAAAAAGGTACTAACGCGGACGGGTGAACAGACGTCCGGCCATTGACCTGTCAATGTAGGTAATGACGCGTACGGGTCAACTCCTTGTCCGCGCGTTATAAATAATCATTATTTTTAATTTCTTTTTATTTTAATTTTTCTTATGATATTGCTATTGAAAAAAAACACGAATTTCATTGTATCATTATTGTCATGTTTAAAACACTTGACCTGACCAGCCCTTGAAGTTTCTTGCGGTTTCTAGAAGTCACCTTATATATGCTACAAATAAACTATTATATAGAAATGCACAGAAACTTATCAAAACCACGATTTAAGGTTTTTTTTAAAGAAATTTTGTCTCTTTTTTAACACCTCTATAAAAATACGCAAATCAAAAAAAACACACGAATATTATTATTGTAACATTACGTACGTACCTTTAACTTTACTATTCATATTAAATATTACTATATTATTACTTAAAACCACAATTAAAAAATAAACAGCGTAAACGATACAGCGACTTAATTTAACGTTCGTATTACAATTACCTTCTTATAGCAAAAATAAGTGTGTCAACTATCTGTCTCACTAATTATAAAGGCAAAAGTGGGTAGTAATCATATTTACAAAATCGATTTTCTACCAACGTTCCTATACATAGAAAAATACTGTGCGTCGTTTGGGTCAGATTACGAAATTTTTTGACTACTTTTGGAGCTTAGCACCCAGAGCAAAACAGGCCTCATTTCTAAGACAAATAAGAATGGGCGTTTTTGTATGAAAGACGTCCCACCCCTTGTAAGTTCCCACATGGTAAGTTTCGAAATAATAGTGTATTTTGTTGTAAGGACAGCAAATATGAAAGAGCGAATGAATGAATGAAATTAAAAGAAAAAAAAAGGAAAATAAAACAAAAATGAAAAATGAGAGTGTATTGTTAAATTCAAGAAAAAATTTTGACTTCAATTTTATATTATCGTTATTAATTATTGTGTTATTATGTTACAATAAAAGTATTATCTATAATTGAGGAGTGTCATTTTAAAAGGACTTAATCCACTTTTGGAAAAAAAAATAACCAATGATGGGAATCCATTTTTAGCTTTCGTTTGCACCTCTATACTAAATTGTTTATGGCAGAAACGCTTATATCCTCTCTAAATTTGACTTTCAATTCACGTATTCAAAACAATTAAGCTTATTTCCACGTCATTTGCTCACATTATTTAGGACATAAAAAACGTTTTACAAACAGACTTATTTCCAATACATATTTCGAGTCTAGGCACTTTTCTCTAGCAAACAGATTTATTTCCATTTCACACATTTTTTAAAGCAGAAAAATATCGTTTTGTGTCGTTTTATAATAAATATCTGGCAACTGAAGTGGCCGAAAAGGCCTAGAAGCCAAGACCATAGAACCGAAAAAGTTGCTATTTTTTTTAAATCCTGCTGACTGATTGTGACAGGTTGTGATAGGGTATTTATCTCCTCTATTATCATTTATTATTTTAATTTTCTTCTTCTCAATAACTTTTTTCTCCAATACCTGACAGATTTGCTGTCATACAATAAAATGCTTCACTTTTCAAGTACTTTTATTTGATGCATAGATGTAAGTGTTACAAGGGGGGGGGGGGGGACGTTTTGCCCATTCTTCTTTGAGGACTCGATGACTTATTCCATTAAAGATCGAATAAATGTTGATTAATTGCTACCGAGTGATCATATTGTGCTAAAGATGCGTTTCTTGTGACTATTTAGCACATTTCTATTTATTTTACGCACTTATACCCAATGACCTTTTATATATAGACTAGTTACACCTGAACAAATTGCATTTAAAAATGGCGAAATTGTTTCTATGACGTAATCACGTCGAAAGGGAAAGAAAATAAATGCAATCATATCATTAGCCTATTGTTAAAAAGAGATAAACATATATTTTAACTTTTGTATACTTTTTAGGGTAGTTGAGTTGACCAATGAGCTCATTGAATTTATGCGCCATCTCGGCCGCCATTGTTTTCTCTCTTTCACTCTTACAGAAACGTCTCTCTCTTACATAGTACACGCGTCTCACTCATGCATATCGAATTGGCAACAGGGCAAATGTCCTCACTAAACATAAATTTCTATTTTAAATTTATTTTTACAATTATTACGAGTGAAATCAAAAAAAAAACTTGTTTGTTTGCAGTATAATTATTACAATTTCTGTATACTTACACAGGAAGGCCTTTTATCCAAATAACAACACAAAACTTATAACGGTAACGATCGTATTGACGTGACAATGACTGACGTGTGACTAAATGAGGTCCAGTCAATTACCTGGATTTGTTCTAGTCACTACGGAGAGCAGGCAACGTATCTACACATATAATATCATTGCTTATACCGCAATTATTCGACAGTCGTATAATAGTATCTACTTATTACTTGTTTATTCAACATGTTATAGTAGCGCTATAAGAGTATTAAATTAGCTATTTGCCTGTGTAGATCGCAACTATACAGCCACTACTCAACATTCCGTTAACGGAGCCAATTTGCTGAATAGTTGCTGCCCGTTTATTAAAAAGCGTCATAACAGCGTTATAAATCAACTAGTGCAATAATAGCTTTAAAATTACAGCTACTGAACCAGAATTGTTGCAAATTCATTATATCACATTTATTCAGTACAAGATGCAATAACAGATTTTTAGTGATCATTAGAGATCTTATGTGAGGATAGTTTCTTAACGGTTGACTGTCAAAATCCTGCAAGTGCAACATCAAAAACTGATAGTGGTTCCGTACACAATTTATTAGTTCACGACAATCTTGAAATCAAACTTAGTACCTACATTAGAATACAGTGAAGAAGTCGACTGTCAGGGTTCAACGAATGAAATAAGAGTTAATAATAATGAGTTTTTGAAGATTCCAGTGAATGAATTTTAGATGTTGAAAACCCAGAGTTCTGAAAATGAGCAAGTCAGAGAGATTTTGAACAAAATGTATTTTTTTCGTATTCAAATCTGTTTCCACTCTACATCCGTAGCACTTTTCTAATAAAATAAAATGCGTTTACAGCCATGGCCATTTCGCATCTTTGAATTCAAAATCATATTTGGTTATTTTGTCCACATCCATATAACAATTATAGAAAGAGAAAAAACTGGATTCAGTTCAGTGGCTACCAGATTATATCCTAATAGCTAAGTTGTCTCTAACCATTCAAATTTTGTTACCGACTTTGAATAAGGAACCCCAAAATAATTTCATTCATTAGATAAGGCGGAACAGTGTCGCAGTTATTCAACACAATACATGATCGAATTTATGCCCTATAACAGCAATATATTCACCAAATTCATGTAATTTATATATTTATTTTTTTAACACACTTGCTCGTATAGTGGCTCTTATTACACCGATTTCAGCATCGTATGTAGCTTATTACACACTAGTGCGGTAATGTAGTTTAAAAATAGAATCTCGACCGGAGCGAAGAAATAATAGCATTTCTGTCACTAGGGAAAAAAGTTTTTTTTTAAATTTTATCTGTCAAATGACAATGAGCCTATAAAAACAAAAAGTCTTTAGTCATAAGTAGAATACTCATGAATAAAGACTCGACTTATTACTGTGTGTTTACATAAATCAACAACTTTTTTGAGATATATTTAAAGTTTATGGTAAAATCAGTCATCATTTGAATCTATGGACAACACAGACCACGTCCACACAGTCCACGCTTCAACAAGAAACAACTGCACAGTCTGCCTGCACATGTGCTTAGGTACCCTTTAGCCCGTTAGTCGCTTTTGCGATACCCAAGGGAAGAGAGGGAGTGGTAGTATTATTTTGATGAGCCCATCGCCGCACTTTGCTGTTGGATGTATGTGCAGTCTTTAGTCCGTTAGTCGCCTTTTACGACACCCAAGGGAAGAGAGGGGTAGGTAGTATTAGTTTGATGAACCCATCGCCGCTCTATGCTGTTGAATGTATATGCAGTCTTAAGCCCGTTAGTCGCCTTTTACGACACCAAAGAAAAGAGAGGGGTTGTTAGTATTATTTTGATGAGCCCATCACCACTCTATGCTGTTGGATGTATGTGCAGTCTTTAGTCCGTTAGTCGCCTTTTACGACACAGAGAGGGGTTAGTAGTATTATTTTGATGAGACCATCGCTGCTCTATGCTTTTGGATGTATGTGCTGAGGCGACTGTACAATAACAGGCTGCTCCGGAAAAATAAAAGAATTTACCGTTAAGGATATCCAGTGCCTCATCTTTGCTACGTTTTATATTGTCTTCGCGCCACGAAGAGGGACGGCGACTTCCAGCGTGCTTCACCAGAATGTGGCTGCACTGGACCTGCTTCGGTGATGATCCGCTGTCATCGTCGTCATCGTCGACTAACGGGGCGGGCTCGTCCGGTCTGTCCCACTGCGACTTCTTCGTGTGTTTGTTCAAAAAGTAAGTCATACCTGAAATAGAATGTAGGTATACATCGTATTTAGCAAGTGCTACCTGTCTAATACTTTTTTATCACTTTTAAGTTTAAAACCTCTTCATCCATGTGGGAAACCAGGGGGGCGATCGCGCTAAATAATCTCAACCAAACCATAACTGAACCGCAGCCGTTCTGCCGACTTCGTATAGCCCCATCGCGTGTGTCAAACGAGACAGCACTATAACGGCTGCGGTTCGGCTGTGGTTTGATTGAATTATTTAGCGCGATCGCCCCTCTGTACCCAGCAGTGGGACGTTTATAGGCTGATGATGAAGTTGAAGAACCACAAGAAGACCAATTATTATTTAGTAGTTAAATAAGTCGTAAGAACCGTGCATGTATAGCGACTCAATAAAATACTAACACCCCCACTCTACTGTTGGGTGTCGTAAATGGCGACTAACTGACTAAAGACTGTATATCTAACAGCATAGAGCGCCGATGGGCTCACCACCTGTCACGCTGAGCACATGTGCAGTTGTCACTTGATGAAACGTGGACTATGGCAGTGGATTGCTTCTGCGGGCCTCATTGCCTAGTCTCTGACTAACCCTTCGGGGATAATAGTCGTGAATCTATGTATGTATAACCGTGTCGCATAGCGGTGAAAGAATACTACCACCCCCTCTCTTTCCTTCATCATCATCATCATCAGCCAGAAGACGTCCACTGCTGGACAAAGGCCTCCCCCAAGGATCTCCACCACGACCGGTCCTGTGCTGCTTGCATCCAGCGGCTACCCGCGACCTTCACCAGATCGTCGGACCACCTTGTTGGAGGCCTGCCCACACTGCGTCTTCCGGTGCGCGGTCGCCACTCGAGAACCGTTCTGCCCCAACTCTCTTTCCTTGGGTGTCACAAAAGGCGACTAACGGACTAAAGACTGCACAAACATCAAACAGCATAGAGCAGCGATGGGCTAAACACCTGTCACACTGAGCACATATGCAGTCGCTATTTGGTGAAAAGTGGACTGGTGAGGACGATTTTGCTGTCCTCATGCCTATTCTCTGACTAACCCTTCGGGGATAATAGTCATGATTATATCTATGTATGTTACAAAAAACCTTTACACTGATATAGTTTAGGTTTTTTAAACTTTTATTAAATTAAATCTATATATATAATAAAAACAATTGCATCACTTCTGAACGGCTCACCTATTTATTTTTTTGTGAAGTTTGTTCTTTGGCTACTTGACAGTTTTCGGAAAAATATTTAAAAAATTACAAACGTTTATTTTATACCCCGTACAATATTTTTTTCTTGATAAAGCTTTATTAATTAGAGAAAAACATATTTTTCTTAATTCATTTATAATTTCGTGCGAAAACGGTTGGTCACGTGACATTTAGCCCTGTGACGTCACACCACATTCTCCTTCTTTGTTTTGTGGCGTTTTATTAGATTTTGCCAATATCCAGTGTTCCGCTTAGGAATTTTGAGTTTGTACGGTAGAATAAAATAAAAATGGAGTCTCAACACGTGTTGTTGCGAAAAGAACACGCGAGAAACTCTCACACCACATTATACAAAGAATTTTAACTTGAAACCTGACAGATAGTTTTTGTATATTTTGTGAAATGTAACGTGTGACGTCATACGAAGCTCAATCATGACCGCCCATATTTCGGGTCTTGTAATCCACAGATAAAAAAATCGCAAATTTATTTTGTAAAAATAAAATATTTACTAGATACCTATCTCAATAAAAAAACTATTGGATAATTATCGTTTAATTATAAACTACCTTAACCGACATATTTCATATTTTATTAACCCTTAAATGCATAATGTTGCCAAAAGTTTACAATCATACTTTGAAACTTAACCCCTTGATATAAGCGTTAAAACTAATGAATTTTTTTTGGTTAATTCGTGCATTTAGGGTTAACCGACATATTTCATATTTTATTGTTACAACCTGTCAAATAGCCAGTTGTCAGGACAAACACAAAGTTTGTATGAAGGGAAATATGTGGAAATTCCTCGCGGGACGCACGGTGTTCGCCGGCGAAGTCGCAGGTGGGCCGCTGGTATTAATAAATTCGCGCCGATAACATTTATTATGATAGTCAAGGGTGGTTTTGTGTCTGGCCGTCTTTTACATACTGTCAAAAAAGTTTCGGGAACGGATGATTTGTTTAACTTTTGAGGGACGGGTAGGTATTTTTTTAAATGTAAATATGGCATGTATTAATGCCATGCCGTCTTAGATTAAAACAAAAAGGGAAGATACGGCATTAGCGTCCCGTGAGAAAGCCGCTAAAATTAGGCCTAAAGGCACAATTTCACTTCAGTCGCAATTTGCCGAGCGTACAGGCTACATCGTACTATTGTGGACATTCTGCTGTGATAAAAAGAGAAAGACGCTACTCCGCAGTGGCGTCGGAATCGGTCGTACGTACTCGTCTGTTGCGAAGCGACCGAGACGTCAACGCGCTGCTCGCTGACTCCCTCGCGCTGACGTTGAAACTTACTGCTCTGTCTTGCTCGCTCGATTTACACTTTTATAGGTGTGCGTGTGTGAGTGTTTGCATATGTAGTTGAGTAGGACTATGTATGATTGACTACAAGTAGGAGCATGCCGTATCTTCTCTTTTTGTTTTAATCTAAGCATGCCGTCCTTCAGGGGTTAAGATTCAAAATTCTACTTTTTGTTTTTTTATTGTTGTTAGATTGGCTGGCAACTGTTATCCATTTTGGGGCGGAGTTTGAGTTGCATCTGTTATTTAGATTAAATACAGTGCTGTTACTTTATATCTAGTGTGTATTGCAAATTTCATTATGGATAAAAACATCGAACAAAGAGTTTATTATTATTAATTAAAATTATTATAACAAACAGTAAGACCAAAGGTTACCTTAATGAAATATTGAGAACAAAAGAAAATCGTTCCAGTGCCACTACAAGTAAGTCTTTATTGTTCATTCTAAGTAGTTAACTACGTACAAAAACTCATACAGAAAAGAATGACACCTCATTCACGAGAAAATCTTGTATAGTTATTACGCAATAAATATTTTTGCCTAATCAAACAATAAAAAAGTGAGGTATCGCAAAATGCCTGACACGTAAAGCATTTAATGCTTTAGGATGGCTGGCGCTACACGGGTTAATGGCATTTTTTGGCAACTTCGCAGTGCTGCCAACATGACGCAGTTGCTTTCATAGCGTTTTTACGTTGGAGAGTTGGCAAAAGAACTTTCACTTCACTATACAAACTAATGTTAACCTAATAATTAAATATTTTCAATAATTTATTATGAGAGTCTTTGATTGAAGAATCAATTCCGAGCAATAAAAATTTGTGTGATGGTTCCTAATTATGAGTTCCTTACGCAGAAAAAAAAATTACCTCAAAATTCACTGTCAGCAGTAGTTACTAATGCTGAAAAATATAAACCCAGGCTGGGTTTATATTTTTTGACATCCAAGTATTCTTTAGTAAGTGTTTTTTTTTTTTTTTTATTAAGGACAACAAACAATCACACTGAATTCTTACTTAATAATCTTAAATTTAAATAAGTTACTGACAGTGTAACCAGCGGCGTTATCCACATATTACTAACAAAAACACTGATCACATGCTAACAAAGTATACAAAACAGGGTTAAACCGTATTGTAATTTAATACGTAAAGGCAACATAAAAACAATTTTAATTTTAAAAGCAAAGGATCCGTAAGTTAAATAATTAGAATTTTGAATTTTGAATTTAAGCCAAAACATAGGTACCTAATAACAATTTCGATTCAATTTCAATATTAATTTAAGCTTGAGTATGCCAAGCACATATTACATACATTAATGTAATTATTGTTATGCACCTAAAACACACAAAAATTCTACTCTAGTTAGTTTTATCTAAATAATCAAAAACATTTCTTCGAAATGATGCAGGTGAACTGGCAAAGATTTCAAGATCGGAAAAATTTTCATTATAGAGGTTCATGATTCTGTGAAGCGGCGCGCGCTTACCTGCATTAGTTTTACACAATCTTGGTGCAAATATCTTGGTGCATTTACGTTTCTGACGAATTGGATATGAGCGGAGAGGTATGTGTATGTATATTTGATTTATAAGTTGATTGCAGTCAAACTTACTATGTGTAACATTATAAAGTAACAATGTATCCAAGAGCACTCTTCTAAATTGAAGTTTAGACAAAGAGAATTTATTTAGGAGGACATCATAAGAACTCTTAGAATGAAAACATCGATAGTTTACGGAACGTAAGAATGTCTTTTGTACTTTTTCAATTTGTTCACTATATTTTGAGTAAAAAGGATTCCATATGGCAGTTGCACATTCTAATTGGGATCTAATAAGGGATTTATAAAGTAAAAGGTAGGACGAATGATGCTTAAATGGAGTACAGGACCGCATCACGAAACCATAAAGCTGAAATGCTTTGCTAACTATGTGTTCAATGTGTAAATCAAAGTGAAGTTTCGAATCCATAAAAACACCTAAGTCTTTTATATGGTTGACTTTCTCTAGAGAGGTATTACATAGAGAATAGGTAAAATTAATGTTTTTCGTTTTTTTCGTGAAACTAATGAATTTGCACTTTGAGACACTAAGGTGCAGTTTGTTACTATTACAGTATACAGTCAAACGATTCAAATCATCTTGGAGTTTATGACAATCATCTAAAGTTGTTATTTCTCGATAAACCTTAACCCATTTACAGCGACCGATCGTTATAAAGATCAAAAAAATCTATAAAAGTACCCCCAATTGAAACATATTACAAGTGGACTTTTACTGCTTGTTGTATATTAATCGTCGTGGTGATCGTTCGACATTGTTTTTGCGCTTACGTAAATATCATTTGTTTATAATTTCTAAGTAAATTTGTGTTTAAGTTGTATTGGCGGATTTAACTTCCACAATGTGTTCAAATCGGTAAGTTTTTATAAAGTTGTTTGGGATTGCAATTATTTTTATTGATGTTTTTTAAAAATTTACAACCTGTCTTACACATTCATGATATAAAATTTGGTTTTTGTACAATATTTTAGTATAAAAAATGATGATAGATTTTATGATCTTTATAACGATCGGTAGTAATATGGGGGTGTTATATGTAACTTTCAGGCCAAGACATACTAAGATGTTGTCGCTCAATTAAATCATCGATGAACTAGAGCAATAAGATGACGATGCCCTATTTCCAAGAAATTTGACTATTTTACCACCAGAAAAGGCAAATGCTGTCACAGACGAAGATTCGGGTGATGAAGAGTATGTTACTTTGAACAATCTCCCAAGTATGTTATAGAACTTTTATTTTGATCGTAAATGTTTTTCTCATGCGTTGAGTTGTTCTTATATATCAACTTACATTTTTCTAGGTTCTCAGCTAAAAGCACCTGCACAAATTGATTACGGGTCCGCTGACAGTGATGAAGACGACGAACCTCTGTCTTCTTTAGCCAAAAGGCGTCGGGCCACAGAGGAACCTCCAATTGAAGAAGCTGAACCTGAGCCATCGATATCTAGTGCAGATCAAGTAATTAGCAACACGCTTTTAGTCGTTCCTTATATTGAGCCAACCCAACTGTATCAAATACTCAGTCATATACTTGGTGAAATCGCCATAACCCGCGCGACCAACTACAAGAAAACCAAGGACGAAAACACCTTCAGTCACCTTTATATTTCGAGTGTATGTTTGATGATGGCGTTATCGAATTGTTGGTCAAGTACACAAATATTTACGCCATTCAAAAGAAATAAAGTTGGCAATGTGACATTGAGTGAGATGAAATGTTGCCTCGGCATACTTCTGTACAGCGGCTACGTCGTAGTTCCTCGAAGAAAAATGTACTGGGAGAAATCATCGGACACAGATTTCAGTATTGTATACAATGCCATGTCAAGGGATAGATTTACATTGGTGGCAAGAAATGGTATTTTTCTTTATTATCTCACTGTCTGGACATGGCTACACACAATGCCTGGCAACTGTACAAAAGTGATGGTGGAGAGTACGATCACCTTACTTTCGGAGAACAGTAGCCAGGGGTGTACTAGAAACATATAAAAAAAGATAAACGCGGCCCTTGTCCATCTCCACGATTATAGGGAAACTTCTAGCTATGATAAAATCGATCATATCGTAGAATACAAGGACATCCATCTCAGATGTTGGATATGCAAAAAAAATACCAACTTCACTTGTCAAAAGTGTAATATTAATTTACACCCAAAAATATGTTTTATAACCTACCATACTCCTACATAAGTAAACTAATTTGTAAATAAAAAGATTTTGAAAACAAAATAAAGCCTTTTTTCATGAAAACATGTCTGTTTTATTTCATTCATATAGAATATTATCGCTTAACGGTAAACTGGTTCTTGTATGAGTGTTGACCTACCCGCCTACTACTACTGATCGTTATAACCATCCACATTTTCCGAGGTTTCCAGAAAACTATGTTTTTTTTTATTATTTTTTCGTTGTTACTATATACATCAAGGTTACAATATCCAAAAAATATGGAAATACGAGACAAAAAATAGTTTCAGTAACAAGTGGGTTAAGATCATCAGCATATAATAAAAAGTTACTATTTTTAAAACAATCTTTTACGTCGTTAATGAACAAAACGAAAAGCAAAGGTCCTAAAATGGATCCCTGGGCTACACCAGAAGTTACTTTAATAATGTAATCAGACGCAAAGCCATTAATAACAACACGTTGGGATCTATTCTTTATGTAGGACGAAAACCATCTTAGTAAGTTGCCTCTGATTCCATTGAATGCCAACTTTTCCAGAAGAATTTCGTGATCCACCCTATCGAAAGCTTTACTAAAATCAGTGTAGACGGAGTCTACTTGTACTCTTTTATCTAAGGATTCAAATAAAAAATTTGTATATAAAACAAGATTACTAATAGTTGAGCGTTTTTTAATGAAACCATGTTGTTCTTCTATTATAATGTTATGTAAATAAGGATAAATATAATTATGTATTAATCGTTCAAATACTTTCGATAAGATGGACAGCAACGATATTGGCCGATAATTCTCAACATCACACCTACTCCCGCACTTAAAAACCGGGGTAATATTGGCCAACTTCCATATCTCAGGAACTGAGCCCTCACTTAAGCTTTTATTGTATAAAATACATAAAGGAACAGCAATTGAACAAGAGGTAGATTTTAGGAAAAAAGGTGGCAGACCATCTGGGCCAGGACCTTTAGTGATATTTAAGCCCTTAAGTACTTTAATGATATCATCTTCTGAGATATTAAATTGAGATAACACAAAATCACAATTGTCATTAATAGGTGAAGACTCTTGATTAGTCATAGGCCCAGCCTTCTCATAAACAGATCCAAAAAAGCGAGAGAAAAGATTACATATTTGGTCCGGGCCGCCACGTTCTTCTCTATCATACCTCATTACAGATGGAATTCCTTGCTTCTTGTTAAATGTTTTTATATAAGACCAAAATGCTTTTACATCCTTTCTTAGTCCTTCTTCTACTTTTTTTATGTAATTATCAAAACATTGCTTGCTAAGTAATTTAAAGTGTTTGAATTTGTTTTTATTATTCATAAATTGGGTAAACCTATAAACTTTTCATACATGAAAAAAGATAGGTTTTTAGGTCAGAGTGTCGAAAGTAAAGAAAATTTTGTTTACCTGTACTCCTGCTTTTGCGAGCCTCCCATCCTTCGGGTAAAGTTTCTTCAACAGAAGACATGGTTGCTTGCTAGTCGATCTGAAAGTAAAATGAAAATCAATTTAAATAAGTAATGTAGATTCTGCAACCTGCTAAACTAGTTAATACGTAAAATCTTCTCTTAGAAACTACACAACACCTATTTATAACGATCACCATTTTCATAGCAATTTTTGTAGACAATGCTTTGCAGTATGATTTTATCACACAAATACGTACGTAAATAAATAGGCACTGTACCAGCTTGCAATCAATGGGTGGATAATTATTGTAGTTTAGGTAGGTACCCTACACAATTATTCCTTTTAAATCAAGAGAGAACGGATTAAATTGTGTTTTCTTGCTTGGTTCATTTTATTTCAGAAATTAGAAGCTATCAATGTCGAATTGTCAAACGAAACGAAAGTCGAAAACCGAAAAACGGCGGCGCGAAGGCGCACCATATTCGTTCAAAAATACTAACAAATCTGCCACGTGGACAAATTAATCAGTGTGAGTGAATTACAGGAAATATTAAAATTCGTTTTGAATAGTTTATATTCAAAAAGCAAAGCATTTAATTTTAAATACCTATGGTTTTTAACTTATTTAATTTATGTTTATTTCATTTATTTTAGACCACTTTATGCATTTTTAGTCTGGTAACATTTTTTTCAAGCTTTGGCCAATGAAAATATCGCTGTGCTCTGCCCAGTGATGTACCTGTAATAAAATATCGACGATGGATGGATGACAAAAATAGCCAGAATGTTTTCACAAATAAATATAGCGAAAGGTTAAAAGCCGAACAACAAAGTTTTAACAGTTTGATGGTCAATCAAATCAAGCGGTTAATTAGCTGCTAAAACACATAAAATATGACCCCCATTTTTATTACTTAGTAGAATTTTAGAATTTGGGTGATTGCGGTAACACGTTATATACTTTAGTAATCCTCAATAGATCGAACTAAAAACTATGTAGGTATGTTTAAAAATAAATAGACATACTTACAGATAGACAGCCCCATAGATAAACTTATGAACTGATGGCTTAATGAAAACCTGAATAAATCATATTGATTCTTGATTCTTGAAATAATTGTGAATTGAAAACGTACAAACATACAAAAGATAAAAGGGGAACTCTGTACAATAATGAGGACCAAAAATTACAAAGTTATGTGTATTAGTTCCATAGACGTAATTATACGTCTGTGATTAGTTCCAAAAATGCTCCCAATAGCGAAGCGAATCACGACGACACGTCATCTGTTATGTATGATCCACTGCGCGGTTCGAACGGCAGTTTGGCATTATATTTGATTTGTACGAGTTGTTGTCCTTAATATTAATTTCATCATGGCAACAAGAGCACGCGTTTTAAAGTACTAAAGTAAGTACCTTGGTAGTAAGAAAAAATATAATAACTTTATTTTTTCTTGATGATATAATAAGTTAAACAATTAAACGCTCAGTAATTGATTACACTTACGATGTATTTGGTAAAAATCAGTTTTGCTGCTAAGTGTTTGAACCTCATTGTAAAAAAATAATTTATATATTTTTATAAGTAATAGGTGTAATGATAACTGCTTTTGTAGCTACTAAAATAAATAATTAATAAGACTATTTGCCTATGACAGCACGTCAACCTAACACAAAATTTCAAAATTCAATAGAAAATTTCGAATTTTGTGTTTAAGGTATAATCAAAATCGATCATAAAATAATTACAGTTTTGGGTAGGTTAACCAGCTGGCGTGTGCGTGCGTGTGTGTGTACGTATTCAAGATTTGTAGTCTCACGTAAATTACAAAAAAAATATTTCCTTAAGAAATTGTAGGTTTTGTCAAAGTATTAGTGGTTCTAATAGTAATGCTAGTTTTTCGATTTATGAAGATTTACATGAATATTTAATTTCAGTAAAATGAAGGAGACTATCGATAGTTTGATTTCACATTACTATCAATTGGTTATCGATTTTCCAGCTATATTCTTGAGCAGACAGACAGCACTACACTACAATGATGAGTGTCCGTAAATGCACCATGAAATTCGATAAAAATTAATTTTGCCAGCCAATGGTCATAAAATTGTTTGTGTTAGGCGTGAGTACTTCAAGATATTATAAAGTACCATTTTAAAAGTGTCCATCTGATTGATTGCCATTTTCAATAGGCACGCGCGCACGCGTCGTATAATCTACCTTGCTGAGGCGTACTTGTGCTAATGTAAAAATGATTGAGTTCACGATAAAAACATTGGATTCTAACAATCATCGCTTCTCTGTTAACGATGAGGTAAGTTTTGTGATCGTCTAATGTCTAAACTTACTAAAACCTATGTACGTTTGCTTCGTTGGGATTTAACGTCACATTTTATATAGGTGGGTAGGTAGGCACTGAAATATTATCTAAGCTAGCTAAGGTGGCACGGCACACCCGATACCTATCAAATTATTTATATCTATCATTCACCATGTGCAAAAGCGAAGATAATGTTATGTTCTTTGAGATAAATGCATTATTAGAAAAAGCTTTTTATGTGTTTGGTTTTGATCAGAAGATTGAAAAAAGTTGCTTTGTTTTGAAAGTATTTTCATAATTATCTATTTTCTAGAAACAAATAAAATAAAGTAAATCATCCTCATTACGTCTTGCCTATTGTAGCCATATACTTTACGAAATTTGTGAGAAAATAGTTTTATAATTCTCGCTTGTAGAGTGACAAAGCATTCAGTCGCTAACTGAAGGTCCTGGCTTCAATTCCCAGATCGCACAAAGTGTTAGTTTCTTTTAGGTTTTGTTTGTGATCAGTGATCAACTGATCACCCAACTCACTTAAGGCAAGCGTAGTAATTAAGTCCATCAAGTAATTTCTAGCAATAAATGCAAAAAAATATAATTTTCATTTTGAAAAAGCTTTATTGGTGGTTAATTTTAAACCAAGTAGTACAAGCAAAGCTAGTAAATGTTAAATGTTAATACATTTTTGCTTTAAGAAAATTATTGTTTTTGTATAAAGATGCACAGCGAAGTTATCATAAACTAGCAGCACGTCTGCGACTTTATCCACATGGACCATATGCCCTAAGACGAATTTCTTATATTCATTCATATAAATCTTTACAAAAACAAAAAAAAAGAATTAGCTGAATATTAACCATTCTGAAGTAATGAGTAAACAAATGTTATGGCAATTGACTTTTATTTATATTGATTTAATAACAATGTTATTTAACTTGGTGTTTTAAAAAATAGACCAACCTTCCTTGTCAAAATCTGCCATAATCTCTGTTTAAAAATAGTTGTAGGTACTTTTCATCTTTAATGTCAGCAGGTTTGACCATATTATGCTTTACTGGCCTTTGAATTCTCAAAAAAGTTATAATAATTGAAATCTTTGATTACCCATTCTGAAGATTCAGAAGCGAATGTAGCTGTGCTTTAGTGCGCGAAGCGCAGCGTAGCGATAGGGTTGGAAAAAATCATGATTTGAAAAAAAAAGAAAAGATTTTTATGATTTATAAAAAAAATCATGATTTTTTTGATATTTATTAAATTTTTTAATTTTTATTGATTTTTTTGATTTTTATTGATTTTTTTATTTATTTTGATTTTTTTATGTGATTAAACCAAATACACTATTATTAGTACTTACTGACAATTGAATAAGCTGTATTACACAAATACTTTTAATATTATTAAAATAAAATTAATATTTTTAACATTTGTTGATTATTTCAAACTACTTTGAAAATTAATAAAGATAAATCTTGACCAATTATTGTTAATTTCCAACTTTACAAGACTGATTTCTGATTTGTTTTGCTACAGTTGAAGACAAATTGAAGTAGGTATGCATGCAAGTCTTTTTATAAAAATTTTTAAGAGACTGCTAATTCTGTGTAAGCCCTTTGACAGTATTTTATTGTTAGTAACTACTAAGTATACTTATTTATTGTTAATTTTCATTAAAGATAATATAACATTTTAAATTGATTTTAATCAATGAGTTTTATTAAAAAAATCACCTGATTTAAATCAGTAATTTAAATCAGCCAACCCTGCGTTTGTCTTGAATTTTGAGGTTATTATTTTTATTAGACAACAGAAATACTAGCTGCCCTACTCCTTTAGGTCATAATTATGATATTTTAGAGATTTAAATTTAATTTAGAGGTTATTTTTTATAATTAGACAACAGAAATACTAGCTGCCCTACTTCTGTAGGTCACGTGGTAGATTACGTAACTTTTAATGATTCATAACCTCAATATTTTTTTGCATATCTCTAAAAGTATGCGTTTTCTCGGAGGGAGGGGTGGGGGGGAGGTTAGTGGGACCCCCCACTCCCCCCAACTCCCAATTTAGGAGACGCGTTTGTACATTAAAATCCACACCTAAATTTAAGAAGAAGATTCAATTAACAAAGAGAACAATCACATGAAAATACAAGAAGAACAACAGCAATCTACAAAAACATTATGCTCAAGCAAAAAAACAGAAACCACACGTGCAACAGAAAACCAATCTGCCACAAACGGGGATGCGATAGACCTCATGCAGACAATGTTTGGCAAACTTCAACACATAATGTTGACAACCATGGACAGAATGATGGACAAGATGATGGAACGCATTGTCCAAGTAGTTGCCAGCCTTGTTAGAAATGACTATCAACTTCGGAGTTTTAGCTTGGAATGAACGGCTTCAATGGAAAGGTGTAAAGAAGTAGATACATTTATTAAAATTTTAATGATTGTCATTTTTTATATCAGGAACCAAATTCACAGCGAAATCTCACAATTAACAGTGTAACGTACACCACAAACCCATTATTATAAAAAGTTGTATCAAACATTACGCTATAGAAAACAGAAAAGATACAAGCGTAGAAATTGCTGTAGTTGCAATATACTGCCCATCTAGACACACAATAGCTAGTAGTGACTTTAAAAATACTTTAGTACACTAGGATCGAGGTTTATCTGCAGTGAGATGGTTGGAATTCTAAACATCTTTATTTAGTAGAGGATCCGAGTATACTACGACCTTCACCGGGCCGGTTAATAGATGAAAAGTATTTTATATCAAATTTAATGTGTTAAAAAATATATTGCGAGTGGGTTGGCTGAAAAATTTTGGTCCAGTAAGTACCTATATGATTAAATACACACATCAAAAGTGTCTAGTGATCAAGCATTTTTATGCGGATTTCTTGAGATTGAGATGTGGCTTTGTAATAAATTTATGATTTTATAAATTTATATGGATCCTTTTTGGTGCATTTCATAATTTGAAACAGGAACTTTCAATCAATTTCTAGTAAAAGATGAAAATCAGCTGTCAATATTTTCCCTATAAAAACATACAACGCATTGAAGACATTATTAGTGCTACTGTTTCCCTACTACTGATTAAAACCAACGTTATTATGGAGCGGCGACGTCATTTAAGCAGGGAAGAAATGCTCAGAGCCGTGGGAATGATAGAAGCTGGTTCCCGGCAACGTACTGTGGCTTTAGCTCTGAATACAAGTCAGAGTGTTATCAGTCGACTTTGGACACGTTACCGAAGCACTGGTACCGTGGCTGAGCGCCATGGAGGACGGTATCGCTGCACCACACGGAGACAAGACCGATACATTCAAATCACAACTCGAAGAGCTCCAACAATAACCGCCATGATGTTAGCCGTGAGGCTTCATCACTCTTCAGGGAACTTAATTAGCGACCAAACAGTCAGAAACCGCTTGCATGAAGTGAACCTTCATTCCCGAAGACCGCTAAGGGTACCACCTATAGCAATGCACAATCGTAGGATTCGATATCAATGGGCTCTTGAACACAGAAATTGGGCAGAAGAACAATGGCGTTTCGTGTGCTTTTCTGATGAGTCTCGTTTTGGTATGAGACCGGATACAAGACGTATACGACACTGGAGAACCCCTGGACGCCAACAGCGATTAAAATCCTGCCAGGAAGTCCATCCTTATAGTGGTGGAACCATCATGGTATGGGCGGGTATTTGGATCGGCGGAAGAACTGAGTTGATTTGGATCAGAGGCAACCTCAACGCTCAAATTTATGCTGAGACGATTGTATCAGACGTCATCGTTCCTCTACAAGTGCAAATCGGTCCCTTATTTCAGTTAATGCATGATAATGCACGACCGCACACCGCAAGAGTTGTTAGACAGACTCTCGCCGCAGCTAACATCAATGTCATGCCCTGGCCTGCTCAGTCGCCAGACTTGAACCCGATTGAGCATGCATGGGATATGCTACAGAGAAGAGCTCTGCCGAATATGGAGGGTATCCAGTCGCAAGAAGACCTTTTTTTGTTGTTGCAACGAACATGGGCGGCCATTCCACAGCGTGATTTGGATGAACTCATTTTGAGTATGCCAAACCGATGTTCTTGTGTTGTTAGTGTTTGCGGTAGAAACACGGATTATTAATTGTTTAAGTTACCCAATAAAATTTTAAAGAAAACTGTTATTTCAGTCTTTTTTTCGAACTTTAATGTTAGTGGTTCAAATGTCAAAAATCCCTTTATTAGGAAAATGGCAAATTTCTTTATTCATGCAAAGGTGACTTGGTTTATCGTTACTGTAGACAAACGAAAACACTTTATTTGATGAATCCTTAAAGAAAATTTTAATTAATATCAATCAGGAGAAAAGTTATTGCAAAAATATATGTTGATCCCTAGACACTTTTGATGTGTGTATTTAAAATTTAAAATATTAAAAAATTTATATAAAGATAATCTCATTACAAACACACACACACACACACACACACACACACCAAACCAGTGCAATGTAAAAATACATTTTTTTAGTATTAAATTAATAATTAAAGGCACTGGACTGAAATTTTTCAGCCAACCCACTCGCGATATATTTTTTAACATATTAAATTTGATTTAAAATACTTTTCATCCATTAACATTTCCGGTGAAGGTCTTTCTATACTCGGATCTTAGACTAATTGGGGTTTGAGTCTGATAAACCCCTGCGGAAGGCAACTGTATATGGCAATGCAAGAGTTGAGAGTAGAGTGCATGACACTAAGAGAACCCATGTGGGTCTTTTTATTCTGGGTAAGTAATTTTTTATCCATTGTCCAGTACATAGTGGCCAACTGATAAAAAAGGACCCCTGACCTGCTAGATTTTTTCATGACCAAAAACAGTAATCTCATGAGCACTGAGTCACATTCAGACCTGTTTTCTGATTACAGTCCAATCGTCCTAAACCTGAACACAAACCTGATCTACATCTACTGAACAAACAAAAATCTGAACAGCAGTTCTGAACAGACACTTTGAAATCTTTTGACAGCGCAGCAAAGGAGGCCTCACGCACGCATGACGGAGTCAAGCATGAAGGTGGACTTTCAAAACAAAAGATTTACCCCAGAGTAATAAAGTATAAAGTGAATCAACGCTGTAGATTAAGAAAAATCTGGCAACCAATGCATTACCCTTGTGATGAAAGAGGCTTTAGCAAATCATCTAAAGTACTTAAGGAGCTGATCATGCCTTATCACAATAACAGCCTACAAACCTACGATGGAATAAATTCCAAAGGTGATTTAATGTCCAAATCATAATAATGTCCAAAAACTAACATAGTCCAAAAAAAAAATCAAAAAATAAATAAGTCCAAAAATAAAAATGTCCAAAAATAAAAAAAAACTTAAATAAAATTGTCCATAAATAAATATGTCCAAAAATAAAAATGCCCTATAATAAAAATTCCCTAATATAATAATACATACAACATGCATAATAATCACGACTATTATCCCCGAAGGGTTAGTCAGAGTGTAGGCAATGAGGGCAGCAAAAGCAATCCTCTACCATAGTCACAGACGTCACAGTGTTACTATTTCATACAGTGAGGCAACGCCTTTGATATGGGGCTATACCGCCGCCCGCGGAGGTATCCACGCGGTCATTCGCCGATAAGCAAAGGTTGTTACAAAATTCAAAATCCAATAATCGTTAATTTTTGTAAAATAATCATTTATTATTGATATTTTTATTACTTATTTTACACTTGAAACTAATAAACGGCTGAACCAATTTTGATTAGTTGTTAAATTCGTCTTTATTGCGCGAGTGTCGAGTAAGTACCTATATCAAATTTAAAAAAATAAATATAGCGGATTTGTGGTGCC
Organism: Scoparia ambigualis; assembly: GCA_963921215.1. Taxonomy (NCBI): domain Eukaryota; kingdom Metazoa; phylum Arthropoda; class Insecta; order Lepidoptera; family Crambidae; genus Scoparia; species Scoparia ambigualis. The sequence continues at coordinate 23,165,780 of OY992501.1, read as the reverse complement.
AGCCAAGTTTATGCACTTACCTAACAATTAACGATTTAAAGTTAATTACGATTGTACTCACTTCAATTTCGCAAGGTACTTAATAATAACAACTATATCAACTCCCTTATAATGCAATGACTGGATAGCAACATAACTAAAAATGTAAATTAAAAAAGTAAAGTTTGAAGACCTCCGTGGTCGAGTGGTTAGCGCGCCGGGTCTGGCGTCGCGCCATCTCTGAGGTCCCGGGTTTAATTCCCGGTCGCGTCAATTTAGAGTAAAGTGTTTTTCTGAATTGATTTCGGGACTAGATAACGATAACGTTAAACATAGAAAATGTTAACGTTATCGTTATCTATTTAACTATTATTAACGAGTTTAAATAGAAGCTTATCTTGGGCTAGTTAATCTATGAAATGTTGAATTCCTGAATTCCTGTTTCGACGATGACTTTCAACCGTACATAGAGCAATGTGTATGCACCATAATATTAAATTGAAAGCACTAAACGTAAATTCAAAAACGTTTAAAACACGCGGTACGCGCACGTGACTGCCCTTCACGGTAGCTCCCGCCGCCCGCTTCTCCGCGGGTTCCCCTCCCTTGCCCTGCGAAAGTACCTTCGTTGTCCAACTGTATGCTTATAAAACTGTGCCATAGTTCACTTTTATAATAGTGAAAAGTGATAACTAACATGGGCTATGCTATGCGTCCAAAAATCCGAAAACACACTGCCCGATTTGAGAATTCTAATCATTAGATGACTAATGTACTAACTAAGGAATATCGTAATCGATGACTATTACGATGTTTTCCTGCCTGCGGGTGTACCTATACGATCTACTTGGTCTTCCAGACAAATTGACATCATTTTTTATCGCAATTCGTCTAGATTTAAAAATGTTAATGTCCAGACGTACTGCGAACTTTTATTATTAATTTGCCTGCCAGACAAATTGCGAATTAGTAAAATGCAAAGATCATAAGCAGGACGAATTGAGAACAAAAATTCGCAGTTCGTCTGTCAGACAAATGGCGAACCAGACAAATTGCGAAACACCCGAGAATTTAACCCGGCACCTCCGGATATCGAACTGAGTACTTGACCACTCAGCCACCGAGGCTATGCGCACAAGGCGCGTTATAAAAAGAGGTTTATTATTACAATACTTTTGTTTAAAACAGATAATATGTTTATCCATTATCTATGTGTTGTTTTTCGTGCCTCTTGGCAAAAAGGCTTCCCCCAAAACTTTCCATTTGGCCTTAGCAGTTGTTGTTCATATTTTGTAAATAAAAATGCCAACTAATAAATGTTTTTTTTTTCAAATATTTAGTTTTATTTTACAAACGAGTACGAAAAACGTTTATTACTAAAAAGTATTACACCTCTCACTAAATAATAATCTTTTTAGCTTCAAAAAGCTAGTAGTAAAGCTCTTCATTTTTCGAAATGAACGTTTTATGTAATGGGCATTTTAAATATGGATGTTTTTCGTATTGGACATTTTTATATTTGAACGTTTTCAGAATTGGACGTTTCTAAAATTGGACATTTTCGTATTGGACATTTTTCGTATTGGACATTTTTATTATTGGGCATTTCTCGTATTGGACGTTTATAATTTATCACAATATTGTAACAAACTGATGAAATAGATGCAAAACCTTTCCAACAAACACAAAGAAATCATAGCTCTAGTCAAAATATACAACTCATACCTGAGACTATCATTCTATCCAGGTCAATGAAAGATCGCCCAGGTAGTTATAATACTAAAGCCTGTGAAGCCTTCACAAGAAACGGCCTCCTACCAACCCATTAGCCTCTTGCCGATCACCAGTAATATTCAAAAGAATTCTACTCATCAGGAAAAAGGAACACCTTTACGACATCATACTAAGCCATCACTTTGGGGTTTGGGCAAAACACAGAACCATCGAACAAGTGCACCACGTCGTCGATATAATTGGCAAATTACTAAAAAGCAAACCGAATACAGCTCCGCAGTATTCTGGACAACAGCTAGTCTGCTGTACAAAATAAAGAAACTGCTTCCTCACTCGCTCTATCCCATACTAGACATTTAGCTTAAGAAACGCTGCTTCGAAGTCAAACTTAGGAATTAATCCTCAGTATTGCACAAAATAAGATCTGAGTGCCATGCGCCAATACTTTACCTTATATACGTCAGACCCCCCCACTTACAGTTACCACCACATGATCATCTTAACGAAATTGAGATATGGTTAAGGAAATGGAGAATAAAAGTAAACCAAAATAAGTCAACATATGTGACCTTTACCTTGCGTAGGGAGGGGACGTTTGCCCGCCATTCAGACTCAATGACGAAGAAATTCCACAAGAAGAGCATGCAAAGTACCTGAAAATGCACCTGGATAGGAGACTAACCTGGTAAAAACACATCTGGTCGAAGCGTACACAACTTGATACAAAGCTTGGAAGTATGTACTGGTTAATCGGACGTCACTCTGAAATAAGAACCAATAGCAAATGATGGTGTCCAAAGCTATTCTGAAACCGATATGAACATATATGGCACCCAATTTTGTGGGCACTGCCAGCAACAGCAATGTTGAAATACTTACTAGAAAGATTTCTGAGCAAAACACTAAGAACAATCTTCAACATCGCGCAGAGTATAAGTAACAAGTATATTTAGTAAGACCTAAAGATTAAAACAGTCAAGCAGGAAATAAATCGTACAGCGAAAGATATCAAAGAAGACTATCACGAGTACACGACACCAACTAACTTGCATCCGCACTAAGCAGGAATGGTAGCCAGCGACACATATAAGTCTAAAAAGACATGACATGCCAAGTCTCACAATAAGATCTCCAACATAAAAAAATAGCAATCAGTTACAAATATACCTTGTCCTCTCTAGAGCTATATTAACTCCGGGTATTTAATTATCAATCAGATGAGTAGCTTATTGTTCCTGGAATAGGTCGTTGTGGCACAGATATACAAAAGAGAAAAAAAACTGGGTGTCGGTTTTCTTATGGTACAAACAAAATCCTTTGCTAGGGCACCCCAAGAGCTATCCAAATAACCCCTAAGTACGAGTATAGTATTTATCGCAAAAATAGATAGTTATCGATAAAGATTATTTTAGATATTGAACTTATTTTGGGTCGGAAGCAGGTCGTCCCATTCGCAACTCGTCCAAATCGCAACTCGTCCCATTCGCAGCTTGTCCTATTCTCAGCTCGTCCCGTTCGCGGCTCGTCCTATTCGCGGCTCGTCCCGTTCGTAGCTCGTCCCGTTCGCAGCTCGTCCCGTTCGCAACTCGTCCTATCCTCAAATTTTTTTCGCAACTTGTCCCATTTGCTACTTTTACCGTTCTTGGCTCGCCAGTGGGTATATAACTAACTGAATAATAATAAAAAATGCTGCAATTATTCACTAAAATACAACAAAATTCTCAATAGGCCCCCGTGCTTACACAAGATTTAACAAAAAAAGAATATTCAAATTCTTTTATTCATAAAAAAAGTATTAAGCCATTTGACGTGGGTCGAAAGCAGATGTTACCTTTGGCTTAGTCCTATTCGTTTTGAAATGTATATAAATCTAAATTACTATAATAATTTCATACACAAACATGTCTAATCAAAAATCACAATCACAATGTTTATTGTATCGGTATTGTCCTCGTATTAAACTGCGTTTACCTCTTTGAGTAACAATAAACGGATAACAAAAACACTCGTAGACAAATGTGGTTCACGTAAGTATTAAAAAGGGAATGATAATTTGATGCAAGTGACAGTGTCAGTGACAAGATATGTGGAACTACCCTCTTCAAGTACTAATAATAAAGAGTAATTGTGACCACGAAACTCGGCTAGCAATGTAATTAATAATCAAGGTTCCTCTCATGTTTTGTCTAGGCGTGTTAAAATAATATACTGAAGTCACCCCTAAGCTATGGCATGCATTCAAATTAACATATTGGTAATCTTAATAGATACCACGAGTTGTATAAAAATATAAATGGGACGAGCTGCGAATAGGACGAGTTGCGAACGGGACGAGCCACGAACGGGACGAACCGCGAATGGGACGAGCTGCGAACGGGACGACCTGAGAATAGGACAACCTGCGATTGGGACGACTTTCGAATGTGTGACGAGTTGCGAATGGGACGACCTGCTTCCGACCCCTTATTTTTTATTAAACCATGAAATTAAAACTAATAATTGACAAAAATAATTATAAGCTAAGGAAGTATGTCTTATGTATATTGTTTGTTATTTAATTAAGTAAGGTTGTTAATGTAAGTAAGTTTTCTTAAGTAAATGATAAATTGTAAATCCGATTTGTTTTAGACCACAGTGCAACAGCTCAAAGAGAAAGTCAGGGAGCAGATGGGAATAGAAACTTCTTTGCAACGTCTCATCTTTTGCGGAAGGGTTCTCCAAGACGAAAAGAAGTTATCTGAGTATGGTAAGTTAACTACATTATAGACCTGTACCCCAAGCACGAACCATTATGGTACTAGTTAAGGTAATCGTAATCGTATTATTTTGTATGAAAACCATAAAGTTACTAATCCTATTTCAAACAAAATAATACGTTTACGATTACCTTAACTAGTACCATAATGGTTCGTGCTTGGGGTACTGATGGTTATATTATCTTATTTTTTTTATATTTCTTTGCTTCGGTCTTTGGACCATAAGCAGTTTTGATTTGTGGTGTTGGCGTGTAGTTGTGCCTTTCCACTGTGAGGCTACCTTCATGATTTGCTAACTGGTAATATTATTATAATATGTTGTCCTAAGTACCAAGTATGCAGTCTCTTCAGCCGTCTAGTTTGCAATGGATGAATAAGACTCCGGGCCAATCTGTTCTGATGATTAGTGATGCGATCTTTATACAAACTTATGCTATCAGTTATTTGCTTTTTAACTGTTAGGATGTTTAAATAATCATGGACTTCTTCTATTCTTGTAAACCATGGTGCATTGACTATGGTTTTCAGCACACTGTTTTGATATCTTTGCAGTATTTCTACATTGGATGTTTTTGCAGAACCCCACAGCTGTATACCGTAAGACTATATTGGTTTTAGTATGGCTTTATATCTTGTGTCGGTGTATCTTTGTGTCTTGTTCTCCACAGAAAGTCGCGGCCTACCCATAAGCCATTCCAGGGGTCAGGGGTTAATCATGTGTTTTCCAGGTGTGTCTTCTGTCAAGGTAAAAGCCAAGGTATTTAACACTTGTGTTGTGTGTTAGGACCTCTTGGCCGAGCTTAACAGATGTGACTTGGTACCACTAGCTTTAATTTTCCAAGACTGCATCCAGGAATAGACATTATTCAAATGTTCTTGCAGTTTTCTTGATGCTACTTCTGGATCTGTGTCACTCGACAGTATGGCTGTGTCATCTGCAAAAGTGGCCGTAATAACATTCTCTGATTCTGGTACATCGGCTGTATAGATGAGATACAGCGAGGGTCCCAGCACAGATCTTTGAGGTACTCCTGTTTTTATATCGTAAAAATCAGAGGTAGAGTTGTTGATTTTAACATAAAAGATACGAGTGTCCAAGTAGGACTTCAATAGAAGGTACGGATTATTGGATTTGGTAGTCGAAAGTTACACACCCAAGAACACTGCCGAGCGGTACTTTTTATTTTCAAGGGTGTTCCTTATCTGCTCACACACTCTGTGTACTTGGTCGATGGTCGAATGATTCCTTCGAAATCCAAACTGGAGCTCGGGAATAATAGACTCATTCATGACTCAGGCGTGAATCGTTATTTGGGAGACTTTCCATATACTTGGAAAGTGAGCAACTCGTAATACAGCATTGAATAGTGATGTAATTAAAACTATACCTTTTCGCGGCAGGTTGCGCAATACCTCTGCTGTGATTAGGTTTAATCCTGGGGCTTTTTTAAGCTCCAGATTCAATATTACTCGACAAACTTCTGCAGACGTACAGCACTGAATGGGAGGACTTAGTTGAAGGTCACTTTTAAGAAATTTCATTGCTTCACGGTCAATGCTCTCATTGCCAATGTCAGTATTGGGCCTGAATACGCTACTCAAGAATAACCCATACGCTTCCACTCTTTATTGGTCTGTTTTTGCCCACGTGTCATTGTCCATTTTAAGTGGACGTTGGGCAAGTTGTGGCTTTTCACGGGATTTTACTGTTTTCCATAGTAAATATTCGTTCTTAGCTGGAGCTGAGGGGGTTAAACTTTGGAGATGGTGCTGTTATGTTTAGTTTTCTATTTTGACCAGAAATTGTGTAAGACTAGTGGCTGCTTTGTTGAAGTTTCTTTTATCCGCTAGATGACGACTGTTGTGCCACACTCTTCTAAGACGTCGTTTCTTTTTCTTTACTTTAGGACTTTTTCTTTAACAATGTTTGTCACATTTTGGTCTTTCGCTATATTAGACGATTCCTAAAGTGGCGGAGCACACAGGTCCAAGCAGCTTTTTGTACCATCTTAGTTAAATACTCAGCAGCGCTATCAATATCTTCTGCTGTTTAAAGGCCGATTTTAAGTTCCAAGTTTTCACTTTAATTCCGTTGAAATGCTCTCCAATTGTGTGTCTATGATACAAATATGGATGCACACTCTTTTAATTAATGTGGAACTCAAGAGTTGTAATTACTGGAATGTGATCTGATGATAAGTTAAAGCAACTTTCTTCCAAAAAATGTATTGTCTGCACACCCTTGTACATAAAGAAGTTCAGTAGGACTGGCAATTTAGCTGGGTCTGCGGGCCAGTAGGTTGGTTGGCCCGTTGAAAGAACTTTAAGATGCATACGCTTTTGCGGAGGTTTCGGCATCTAGTTGTGTGTTGTGTTGTAATTATTATTTGTAATGAGTAAATCTTAAAATGAGTGAACCTTAACAATTCGATCAAATATATAACAAAATGTTGATTTACTTACCAAACATCATCATCATCGTCATGAGCCGAAGGATGTTCACAAAGGCCTACCTACCTAGTATGATGAAATTAAGTTTTATAGATCTTTAACTTCTCCATGTTTGTAAAGAAAACTAATTCTATAATCGGCTGGTCTGCCACAGACGTCAACGGGAAAGTTGTCCACCTGGTGCAGCGAGCCCCGCCGGGCCCCGAGGGTAGGACGCAGCATAGCAGCAGCAGCGCAGCGGCAGGCGGCGGCAGCGCCAGCGGCGGCGCCAGCGGCGGCAGCGGTGGCGGCGGCGGCGGCGGTGGCAGCATCGGAGGCATATCCAGCCTCAGCGGGACCATCGGTGGTGGATTACGCAGTTCGTCGAGAGGTCGCTACTTCCACCTCAACTCTAATCAATCCCATAACGCTAACAATGATGACCCCGAGAATGCTGCTATGCAACAAGAGATACGTCGAATTATGGTTAACGTAAGTGCTATTGACTTAATGAAATTATGTACCTCCTGTGAAAAGTCATACATCTCAAAATTACAATGTTTTAGTACAGCGTCAATTTTTTTTTACAAAATATAAAAGGAGGAAAACCTATTTTTATTTTTAGTTTTTAATAAAATAATAGAAAAGTATATTTGTTTTAAACACAATTGACGCTGCACCTAATAGTGTTGTCATTTTGAGATGTATCACTTTTCACAGGAGGAACAGAATTTATACATGATTATCGGCCGCTTACAATATTAATGTTTTCTTTTGTGCAGTCGTTGGCATCGGCTCCTGATTTTGCCATTGAACACCACCACCAAATGTCGCTGTCGCCAACAGCAGGCCGCTTGGAGACAATTCGCCGTATGATTACTGAAATAAAGTCGTCTTTGGCCTGCCTTCGGGCCCATCTTGCCGGCGACGTAAGAATTTGCTACAATCACTGTAATGAACTCGTATAGGCAATATTTTTTAAGTTATTGATAAATGCACTCACGTTTAATTTTTATCCGATTTTTGACGAACTAATAAAATTGCAAGATAAGGTCATAGTAACGCCACTTTAATATTTATAAAACGAAGCATGATAGTTATTAATTATGATCTAACTTAAATGTCCGTCTTGAATAGCTCAATTTGCTATTATTATTTCAGTGGCTCTTTATTCTTATTTTATGGTATATCACAAAAAGGACAAAAATGGGAAAAATAATCAAAGCAGTATTTTTTACAAAATTATTTTGTATTCAATTGATTCTAATAGCATAGTCGCTTACGCCAACGGCTCCTAAACTGTAAGGCTGCAGAACTATTACACTTCCTTTTTTATTATAAAGCACCCTACATACAATTATAACAAATGAAAGACCCTGTAATTTAAAAAAGGGTAATTTATAATAGATTCACGAAACCCTGCAAACTTTTCCACGAATCCCTCTTTAACCGCCGTGTTAACTATGCATTAGACGCTTTTCTTTATTCGTTGATGTGATGTGTGTAATAAAAGTAACAGACAATAAACGTTCACAACGTTATATTACACACATTTTTAAGAAAATAAAGTAAGGCGGCAAATTTAAATACTTTGATACCTTTTTATCCCACGCATAGTATATTGGAATCTTATTTTGCGTGTTGTTGATTCTATTTTGCTAAATTAAAACTGACGATGCATAGTGACACAGCCTAAGTGGCCACAAAACTTTAGCAGTCTTACTAGGTTTGATTTATTGCATGTTTTCGCTTGCCTATTTGGGTAGGTAAAATTATACAAATGCATGTATTTAGCTGGCCTTCTGGCTGCATTTGTGTATTGTACTGTCATTATCAATGGTGTTTATCTGATTGGGTTTGCAAAAAAATTGTTTGATTTGTTCGGTGCTTAAGATTTTACTCAACACAAAATTTTGGATTACTCAAATAAAAGTCTTGGAAAGGACAATGGGCGGAATCGTACCCACTCATCAACAGAAATAAAAATGTAGCTCAATTAATAGATCTTGGCAAGAGTTTTTTTTTTACTATGGCGATGTTGTCGAAATGTATTGGCGATGGGCGGGTTCGTCCCCACAATGGCTGGTTGATTAGAACGCGGATACAATCAAGACACGTAAGACTACGTACGGACATTTTACTCGTATATATTAATTGAACGGAATGCCACCGACAGACATGCTATTGCAATTAAGTAGATCTACTTATGTAGTGAGACCACCTTGACAGGCAGTCTCACTATTGGAACTTGTGCTCATATCATATCAATCACGTGGTACACACAGGTCAGGCCAGCAGGTCAACCTTTCCAAAACCGTCAAATTTCACCAATCGATATTGACCCTTAAATCTAAATAGGAAGGTTCAAAATCTATTGTAGAAAGGACAATGCCTATTTTTGACCTGGTTGTTTTTGAGAATGTATAAATATTAATCGTATTGGCGAAAATAGCTCAAAATTCACTAAATCTAACTATGCTATCATAGTTTCTCTTTACAGTCAGAAAAAAAAACAATAGTTTTCTTTTCTATGGTAGTAATCAATTTAAGGTTTTTGAACGGACTCTGCCACTCAAAGCGTTTCGTTCCGCTTTTTAGATGTTAACGTTAAACATATTAATTAATTAATTGTTTATAAAACTATATTCTAGTTCTCTTTTTAAAAGAAATGTTTTAATGAGATTCAATACGCGTAACGATATATGAAGAATTATTAACACAATAGTTCATCATTATGAATTTGCTTAAGGTAAAACGAAACGTATTTTTGACATGTAAGTTGTCAGCTGATTCTGTCACTGTTGTCTGTGGTTGTCCGATTCGTAATTTTTAGTATGCTGAAACTCATGTATAGTTTTAATTGTTTGCTACTTTAATAATAGTTCATCATTATGAATTTGCTTAAGGTAAAACGAAACGTATTTTTGACATGTCAGTTGTCAGCTGATTCTGTCACTGTTGTCTGTGGTTGTCCGATTCGTAATTTTTAGTATGCTGAAACTCATGTATAGTTTTAATTGTTTGCTACTTTAATAATAATATGTGTTGTGGATGATTAATTGAAACAGAAGTGGTATGAAACATGTTTAGATGTGACTGTATATTGTCGCAAAACTCCAAAAAAACAATGTCCAATCACAAACTTCGAAATTGTTATTTCTTAATAAATGGTTTAACTTCTTAGGCTTTTATAAAAAAATCTGACTTTAGACCAATAAACAGTAATATAATAGAGTACATTTTGCTACCAATACTATTTTATACCAGCTATAACTCATTGTCAGGTTTTCAAATGTATGGGCCGTGGGCATTGTCCTTTGGAATTTTGTAGTAGGTTGTATCTGCTGGCTGCACATCGGGATTTGCCGTCATTTTCAGAAGGATTTTAGTCTGTCAGCAAACGTCCGACTGCTAGGCACAGGGGTTCTCACATGGACAACATTACATGGGAAACAATGCCATAACCCACCACGCTGACCCAGTGCGGGTAGCTGGGTTTTAACGACTGCCATCTTACGACGACAACCGAGACCAATGGCCTTACATGCTTTCCAAAGCACAGTGGAGCTCCAGATGTTTTAACTTGTCATCCATCCAGTCAACTGACATTTCGAACAAGATTAAAGTGAAATAGTGGATAAGTTAGTAGTACACGTTGATACCAGTTCCATGGCTGTTGGTGGGTGGGGACGGAGCCCGTATATTAAAGCTAATTGTCCTTTATTTTGCATAACAATCGTTTTACTATTACTTCAAGCAAATTTTCTGCAACAATTTCAAAGTAGCTGTTTGTTTAACTAGTAAATGTGAAAGTATGAGTAGTTATGTTGTTGATGTGCCTACTGTAGGTAAGTTCTGGTGAACCAGCTAGCGGCGAAGCCCCCTTAGTACCCCCTACGGATAATGAAAACGCTCCTGGCGCAACAAGAGACGAGGTAATCATATATGCATGTGCTGTGCTAAAAATCGATAGGCCAATATCGTCGGGGCCGGTCACGGCGAGGTTATATATAACAGGGAAAAAAAGCATCGATCGGATTTGTCATTACCGCTGTAATTATTTAATGGCGTATCGTATCGAATTTACTTACGAACAGTGTAAGGTAATACGAGACTCCTCATAACTTAGATTTTGTATTAGCATTAAAGAATAATGGGAAACTTTATATGGTACAAACGCCAGCTCATCAACATATGCAAAATTGTCAAAATTATCAATCAATATTGACCCTCATTGTCCAAAATTTATTGTAGAAATTTGACATTTTGTGGTATGTTGATCTGCTGGCAACAGTGTGACTGATAATAAAAAAAAGCATTTCATCAAAATATTCCTAAGTTTTTATGAACGACGGATATTAAGCAAAAGAGTTCTTAACTCTTTTTCAAATAAAATTAAAATATATAATCACAATTGTATGATAATTGACTGTGGTAATTCTTATTTAAACTTTATTTTGGTCTTCTGATTGGTTAAACTAAAAAAAAGATCTTAAAGGATCTTCCAATCTGCCTAGGTCTAACAGTCGGTTACTAGGGGTGAGCAGATCACTTTATGGAGTAAGTCTCCATTCTAGGTATACCATTTACCTACATACCTCAGTAGATTCCCCGAGGCTCTTAATATGATATAACAACTCGAAGAACTGGGGCAAAGCGGACGGGCACAGAATAAGTAAAATAATACATACAAGTGTGATCTTAAGCCACTCAATCGTTCAGACGATTTTATTGATAAATTGCCGCGGGTAACGTAGGTGGGTGATAATGATTTTGCGTTATAGTGCTGTCTTAGGGATGAATTATATTAGACCGGGCCGTGCCGTGTGCGTGGCCCGGACGGGGCCCTTGTCTGATATAAATACGAAATGTATGTAACGTTTCAAATCAGTGCCCCGTCCGGGCCACGTGCACGGCACGCCCCGTGCACGGCCCGGTCTAATATGATTCATCCCTTAGTGTGCGTTTTGAGTGCAGACTTCGTAGCTCACCATACATACTCCACAAGTATTAGTCCGTAGACGTGTGAGCGGCCGCTCTTCACTAAGGATACCAAAAAATGCGTACTCAAATGTTACGTAATCAGTTTGAGACCTCGCAGGAGTCAGCACGCACACACGCATGCGATTGCGGGTGCTGTGTGGATTCAGTCAGATTCGGTCACGAGGACAGCTAAATAAGTATTATTGAAACTTGAACACCAAATGAATGTTATCACAGTACTTTAAATGCTATTTATTAAAAAAATGTTTAGATAATATAGACTGGGGACCTGCTTTGTATTATAAATGTACCTAACAGAAATGCGCTCAACACTTTAGCTGTCAATATCAAAAAAAGGCGAGGGGGTGGCTCTCCAACCTCAATTTCAAAGACTTCTTGAAGGACGTCTCTCGGCGTTACTTCGATAAGGTCCTCCACCGTCCTAAATCCTAACCCTAGTGGTAGCTTCTAGCTACGATGTTTGCTTTCCAACTGCAAAACAGAATTCTTCACGATGTCCCAGACACGTTATTGATGACCCCGATTATCCCATCACACGTGCCAACGCCCCTTCTCGCACTGTCCAATGCAGTGGCACACACATACGCATTATACTTGCACACTACAAGACACAGTGTTCGTAGAATACGAGTACAAAGATCCGGTTTACACGCGGTTTATTGCGGAACCAAGTACAGGCATGAGCCTAGGTGCTTTTATCCTTCCCCACGATACTATCAACCCGAGCTACTAGCATTTAGAGTCTCCCTCGAGTTTGCTGTTAGCTTCGTCAACTCGAAAGCCTCGGAAAATCTATTGGAGAACGGGGACACAATTCAGTGATGCTTTCTCCTCTAAAAATTAAGAGATTCTTCGGTTACATCTTTTTAAGAAACCGCCGGGCGCCCGTAAAGTCATTACGCTGTAAAGGTTTTATAAGCCATTATTATAGGCCATTGAACCTCTAAAAATTGTAAACCGTTGAAAACTTTGTCGTTGTTTGACCCCGTTCGTTCATGTCATTCATCTTTGTTTCTTGTTAATCATAATTATCGTGGTATAAAACAATCACTAACACTACTAAAAAATAGTTAATATTTAGCTAAGTGTACGAGTGTATGTATTATAAAGTGATGATTTGGACATCCTCGCTATTAAAAATCTGCTGCAATGAATGGCAAGATTGCAAATCAACATTTTGTAAAACACTTAAAAAGATTGCACAAGTAATAATGTGGGTAGAATGTTTTATTTTGGTTTATTGAGCTTACCTAATTAAGCATGGAGTTAACCCTCGTGTGAATTTTAATAACCTGTGCATGCACGTGCTTTAAATGGGAAAAAAGAGTCTACTGTACCTTAGTGAATTGCAGTATCTAAAACACATATAAAAACATTATAGCAAACAATATATTATAGTATAAGAAAAAGTAGATATTGTTTGAATTAACCTAGAATGAAATATCACTGTATGTCATCATTTAGATTTATTTGCATGCTTTAGGTTTAGATCATTGGCATTTGGCAAATGGAACTCAAATATCTCACGACGCCTAACTTTTCTATCACAGACTGAACCTCAGCTGGATGAAAACGGAGACGAAGTCTTGCCTGAAGCGCCGATAAGCCGGTTCCAACTAAGTCGTAGGTAAGTAAATAAGAAATTTATAATAGGAGGGTTTTCGTGAAAAACGCTTTTCGGTGTAAAAAACATTTTACTATGACAGGTTTCTTCCAACACCATTCGGAAAATAGGTGACCAATTTTGAGAAATAAGCACAACTCGATGTAATAATAAAACCATTAATTGATAATGAATAACGTAAATTCATAATGTATATAAGTACATAAAGTTACCATTCAATATACATAAAGTTAAATTAAATCATAATAACTTATTATGTTGCTGTTATGGATTAAATAAGAGATAAAATAAAAAGAGACAGAATGTTAAAAAATTTGTACTATGCTATATTTATTTGTATGGTCAATTTTATAGCATGCTGACCCCGGAATGGTAAGCATTTTGTGTCTGTATATCTTTTTCTGATTGACTGTTTGATGTGATAATGTCAATTTATGTACAACTCATTACTTGCAATTTGTTTAGGAGAAGTTTCTTTATTGTACTTCCGTTATTGGCACCAAGTCATAATATTATGTGATATTTATTATAGGGGAATCTTATTACTATCACATTTTCATACTTTTGTTGTAATGGCTCATTCTGAAATTAAGTAGGCTGCTTTTTTAATTTTATTTTTTACATTTTATTTTACGACAGTGATATTATTTTAAAAATATACACTTTTTGCTTTTCTGTGTCTTTGTTTTTGGTATGTGAACCTAGGCATTTAAAGTTATATTAATCATAGGGACATAGGGTTATCCGACTTGCCTATTTCATGACACATTTGTTACATGTTCTAGTTGTTTGTCAATGAGAATGATAGTGTATTTAATGTTGTGATTGTCTACGATAAGAATCTGATCTAACAATGACAATGGGTTTCTTTTGGAAAATAATCACATTTTGACATTACACACTTCTCGGCACTGTACGTACATTACATTTGGGTAATGACCGATAACTCATAATACTTACTGTTTTTGAATAGTGTTTAATATTGGGTCAATCAATATTGGTGGGAAGTTTATTAGAATAAAAGTTGACGTGTTAGTTCTATCGTAATTGTTTATATAATTTTAACGCAATATTTGTTGCGAACAAATATAGTTAGTTCTGTTTAGTATTAATTTAAAACTGAGAATGATAGTTTTAAATAACTACTGAATAAAGAATCGTGCTTCATAAGCGTAATACTGTACTTTACTGTTAAAATACCCAGTTACCTTATGTCTTCATCTTATTTTCATACTCCGGAAACTTCGAAAGTTTCGAATTTATAGTTATTCTGGGCCCCGTATATTTGTTTACAAAATTACTTGCTGCACGTGGTGACGAGTAGTTTCTATTATTTTCGTTTTTAATTTGCTGTAATTGTCACATCTTTGAGCGGCTTCAGATAAGAGTTGTTTGCCATAATTATGCTTATTATCATCGAATGCTTATTATTATCATAAAACTTGTAATCACTATTCATCATCATCATCATCAACAGCCTATAAACGTCCCACTGCTGGGCACAGGCCTCCCACGTGGACAATAGCACGTGGGGATATAATCACTATTACATTATAATAATCAAACTACCTATACAAAAAATGTTTATAAGTGATTGTTATTGTTTTGTCACTCATTCTGATTCAGCAAATTTCGTGTTTAACAAACCTTTGGTATTATAATGACCCGCGGTATCTAAGATCTAAAGAAACCCATAGCCATTGTTAAATTAAGATTTTACAATAATAAGCGACATGTTTAAAAAATAGCGGGCTACCCGAAAACACAGTAATGTCCCAACACCAACACCTTGTTGTTGCTTCAAATATAATAGTACAATTTATGAAAGGATAAATGTATAAGGTTATAATTATGTCTACGTACGGTCGGTATTAATATGACCGTCTTCCCAAAGGAGTCATAGGGTGGTGCGAGTGTTGCGCGCTCGGTACACGCAGCCGCGGCACCTAGGCCAGTAATTTCGTGTTTAACAAACTATAGTATTATAACGTAACGGATGGCGATCCATAGTCTTTGCCTACCCCTATGGGAAACAGGCGAGAGATTATGTATGTATGTAGTATTATAATGATCGTAACTAAGATGTAATGAAACCCATAACCATTTTTAAATTCAGAATTATAATTTAAATTCTGTGCTATAACCCGCGCCAAACATCTAGCTCGCTGTGAACACGAGGCGGTTCGCGTCGCAGTAGCACAATATGGGTATCAGTGAGACGTAAGTGGTTAGGGAGGGCGGGGCACACCCCCGCCCACCCCTGCGCTGTACCGCGCTCGCCATGTGTATTCGTTTGTTTTGGTTTAGCAGTGGAAAGTACAGTCACGATCACGAGTATATTTTATTTGGTCGCGTCGCGATATTAGGTGTTTGTTATTGTTTGTTGTTACGTTACTGTTTTAAGTTGTTGATTTATGTTTTTGTTACTGTTGTTGTAGGAGTAGGTACTGTATTGCTTTTGAAAGGCTGTTAATATGCCTAGACGTAATACAGTTTTACGTCGGCAAGCTAGAAAAAAATATGTATAACGTATCGGAGTTTATCAAGAAAGAAGCTGACAAAGGTATACAAATTGACTTTAAACATGCACAAAAAAGAATTCGGCTGCTACTGGATTCAGTATGGACTATGGACGGTGCACAGAATTAATGCAGAAGCAAATAAGTCGGATCTTTGGACAGTTTTCCGTACTCCCGATAAGGAAACACACAGCTTCCACAGCTTCTTAAAATGTTATTTAAAAAAAAATATGTATGCTTAATAATTTAATTGTTGTTATTAATTTATCCTGGTTAATTTTGGGTATTAAAAATAAATAAAACGCCTATTTTATAAATTATCTTGATGTGTTATTATTGTATAAATATTATAAAGCTCTAATTATAATGTTGCTAACTGTACACCTGCGCGTCGCAACTTCAGAGCGAGCTAGAAGTTTGGCACTACCTATACCCGACAACACACAGCAAATGTTCTAACACCAAAACATTTATGTTATTTCAATTGGCTACTTGACAGTTTTCGGAAAAGTATTTTAAATATTACAAGCGCTTATTTTATACCTCTTACAATATTTTTTTTCTCGAAAAACCTTTATTTAATAGAAAACAAACATATTTTTCTTCATTAATTTAAATTTTCGCGCGAAATCGGTTGGTCACGTAACATTTTGCCTTGTGACGTCACACTTCAATAAACAAATTTTGTAAAATGTGAAGTCACACGAAGCTCAATCATGGCCGCCCGGGTTTTGGGTCTTGTAATCCACAGAAAAAAAATCCCTTTATGTAAAAATAAAATATTTACAAATTATCTAATAAAAAAACTATTGGATAATTATTGTTAAATTATAAACTACCCTATCCGACATATTTCATATTTTATTGTTACAATTACCGTCAAATAGCCAATTGTAGTACAATTTATAAAAAGAAAAACGTATAAAGGTTCAATTCAGAATTATTATTTAAATAGTGGGCTAATAGTTTTAAGTTTACCTGTTAAAGAGTACCAGTAGTACGGTCGGTATTAAGGTCGCTTCACACATATCAGTGAAGTCACAGTTCCGACACAGTACCGGCACAGTGCCAAAATATTCTTTCATACATTCTCTATGAGCGCATCCCCACTTGTCAGTGTCAGTGACGCCACAGTGCTGTTAGTGCGTTCATAGAGAATGTATGAAAGAATATTTCGCACTGTGCCGGTACTGTGCCAGAACTGTGACTTCACTGATATGTGTGAATCAAGCTTCAATATGACGTTCTCCCCGAAGGAGTCATAGGGTGGTGCGGGCGATGCGCGCCCGGCACACTCAGCCGCGGCACCTGGGCCAGCTGATCGAGGAGCTGGATAGTCTGCAGGAGCAGTTCTCGCCTCACCGTGCCGCCTACGTGAGCTTGCTGCGCGCCGCCAATGATCCTGAGGTAAGCAACTGGTCCGCACAGAGGTGTTGTCTAGCTAGAGATACATCTGGCTGGCTAGCTACCACCATCTTATTTAAGTCTGTCGCCATAACAACGATGTTTATAGTATTGTTGTGTTCTGACAGTTTGAGATAAGATAGCCAGTTCCTGAGTGGTTGAGGATTCCTTGTGAAGCGCGCTGCCACTTTTGGCCTTATCGTCACTTACCATCAGAGCCCTGATTCTGTATCGCAATCTATAGATTCCACACCTAAACCTTACCGCGCACAAACGTCAAACGCATACGTTTTTGGTAAGATATCGTAACTTTTTAAGGAATTAATGTGGTTTTGAAACAAGGAATCGTTACAGAATAAGGGCCCAGGTGAGATGAAGGCCTGAAGGCAAGCTCTTACCCGTTGTAAAATAAAAAAAAATAAAAAAAACCATATCTTGGTGAATCCTGCCGAGGTATCCCTCTCGCAGTAGCACGTCGAGTAATCTTATAATATATATAATAAAGGGATCTTTAGATACATACGAGTATTAGAGCTGTGTGAATCCAACAACATAAAGCGGCGATGGGCTCACCACCTATCACGCTGAGCACATGTGCAGTTGTTATTTGGTGAAACGTGGACTATGGCAGAGGACTATGTATAGGATATCTTTACTGGCCAAAAAAGTTCTAAAATTGGTAAAAGGTTTTGTTCTACTGTCTTACGAAACAAATTCTACTCCGACGAGGAGATACAGAACAAACAGCGCATGGTTGACTTGCCTAAAAGTTAGTCTTAAAATTTATAACAGGTTTTGTTCTTGCCAAAATGATGTTCTACAGCCACCGCAGTACTCCGACGAAGAGATACAGAGCAAAACCAGCAAGTGGTAAACTTGCCAAAAAAGTAGTCTTAAAATTTATAAAAGTTTTGTTCCTGAGTTTCTTGCCAGCTTCTTCTCAGTCGAAGGCTCTCCCAAAATCCGAACTGGTGGTATATTAGTTAGGTAGGTAGCCGATAAGTGCCTGTAAAAGTTTATATTGAATAAATCATATGACTTTGACTTTGACGAAATGACGTTCTACAGCCACCGCAGTACTCCGACGAGGAAATTCAAAGCAACCAGCGCATGGTGGACATGGTCTCCGACCTGATGCACAGCTTCGCCCACGCCTACCACGCCGTCAGTGACATCACGTTCACGGTGGGCCAGCGCAACCCGCGCCTCAACGCCGAGGCAGCCGTCACGCGCCATTTGATACCGATGCAGGTGAGTTAGTAACCTCAAGACGTTTGGAACACGCTTAAGGGTGGGGCCCTTAAGCGTGCACACGATCAGTTCGCCGGCAGGTATCGGCCTGTCAGTACTAGCCGCCGCCGCCGCCGCCGTGCGTTGTACTACTAACTGATAGGCCGATACCTGCTGGCGAACCGATCGTGTGGGGCCCTTTAAACATCCACGGGTATGTTCCCTCTGGCAGGCCTCGGCTGGGGTAAACACCGGAGATTGCCTAACCAGCGGTCCCAGACCCCAGCGGCAAATGAGGGGTATATTTGTTTTTTTATTGGGTATGCCTCCGTTTTCCCGAATCGTTGAGGCCTTTGGACCTGGACAGGAAGGTGGGAGCAGAAGGGAAAACCCCACATAACCATAAGCGCCGCCACCCCAGGCGAGGTGGTAGTCAATAATGAGTTTTACAAAGTTAAAAATAAATGGTGAGTAGTAACAGCATAGAGCGGCGATGGGCTTCACCTTACATGCTCAGCACATGTGCAATTGTAATTCGGTGAAACGTGGACTATGGCAGTGGATTGCTTTTGCGGTCCTCATTGCCTAGTCTCTGACTAATGACTTTGGGATAATAGTCCTGAATCTGTGTATGAATGTATGTATCTAAGTTACAGAGTACCTCCATATTTGTTTTAAACTTTCGGCCGCCATGGCCACGGCATAATTGAGTCGTCGTGCCATGTACGCCAGGCATTAAAGGAGGTCATTCACGTTTCATACAAGTCTGGGCAGAAAAGTCAAAGTGCCGGCCAACGAAAAAAAATTGGTCATTATTGCTGGGGCAGTAATTCCGAACAATTTTATTAAAAGCTTTTAGTCTAAGGTCCGAGTATGTAACGACCTTCACCGGGCCGGTTAATGGATGAAAAGTATTTTATAACTAATATGTTAAAAAATATATCGCGAGTGGGTTGACTGAAAAATTTCACAGTCCAGTACCTATAATTATTAATTTAATATAATTTTTTTTATTAACATTGCACTGGTTTGGTGTGTGTGTGTGTTTGTAATTAGAAATTTTATTTACTTACTATGTTTACACCTGCCTACTCAATGTTATCACGGGAAAAAAATGATCAACCTAACGTTTGCATATTCTATAGGCTTCATACTTTCGATTGGTACCTATGTAATTTATCTATAATCCAAACCAGTGCAATGTTAAAAAAATAATTTTTAAATATTTTATTAATCATATACTGGACTGAAATTTTCAGCCAACCACTCGCAATATATTTTTTAACGTATTAAATTTGTTACTATCTTAGATTTGTTAGGAGAATTTCGCGAACGCATTATTCAGCTGCAGCGAATATTAGAATCTCATTTTTTAGCGAATCAATATTTCATGTTGGATATATTTTGCGAACGCCTTATTTAGTTGCAGCGGATTTCAGTATCGCATTTTTTAGCGAATTAATATTTCATGTTGGATATATTTTGCGAACGCCTTATTTAGTTTCAGCGGATTTCAGTATCGCACATTTTTAAGGGAATTCTGCACAAAATTGTAAAAATTTACGTATCTTTAAGTCACTCGTACTTGTAACTTATTCAGCGCATAGGCGCTGAATAAGTTAAATACATTAAAAGAACTTATGTAAGTTAACCTGATCATTGCAAAAGGTCATGGCCTTGTTGAAATTTAAAACAAGTTCTTTAAATAATTACAAACAATACATAAATGTAATTACTCAAAAAACATATTTATTCGAAAACTTTCTTAATTTTACGCATGAAACAATAATTCTTACATGAAAATTATTGTGGGCACCCTCTCCTTCTTTAAAAAGTTAATTTTAATTTTTAACACAAGCGCATTTTGCAGTATAAATACATTGCTCTAATTAAATTACTATGTCTGAAACTTCAAAGCAGAATTTATCTTATTATTATTTTATCATAAAAATGCTACCTACTCTGAAATTTACTGCAACTAAAAAAGGAGATCGCAAAATTCATCTATTAATAAATTATGGGAACATACATAAAGCTTTCGCTAAAAAATGCTACTCTGAAATTTACTGCTACTAAAAAAGGAGATCGCGAAATTCATCTGATATTAAATTATAGGAACTTAAATAAAGCTTTAGCTAAAAAATGCGATTCTAAAATTTGCTGCAACTGAATAATGCGTTTGCGAAATTCTCCTAACAAACCCTATCTTATTGTTGTTACTCTGTTATAATATTAATACATAAAAAGGGAGAAAAAACTGACATAAACAACTATCGCCCCAACAGCCTTGTGTCACATTTATATAAAGCGTTTGTGAAAGTCATTAAAAACCGCAGCTCACAACAACTCGATTTCTATCAACCACCAGAACAGGCTGGGTTCCGAAGAGGCTTCTCTACCACCGACCAATTGCACACGCTAAACCAGCTAATTGAGAAGTGTACGGAATTTAAAACACATTTATATCTGGCATTTGTCGATTATGCAAAGGCCTTCGACAGCATAAACCACGACTCACTCTTTAACGCTCTCACCAAGCAAAATATAGAACCCACCTACATAAGCATACTTAAGACCATATACAATAATAGCACAGCATCATTGAAAATTAACAAAACCGGACCATCTTTTCCTATCAAACGAGGAGTCAAGCAAGGAGACCCGTTGTCCCCAAAGCTTTTTACTGCCACACTTGAGGAAGTCTTTAAATCCTTAGAAAAAAACTGGGCAGATCAGGGAATACTCATCGATGAGAAGAGACTATCAAATCTCCGCTTCGCTGATGATATAGTACTTTTCTCTTCAACAGCGGCTGGTTTGGGTAACATGCTCGCAGACTTGAACAAAGTAAGCCTCGAGATTGGACTGAGAATGAATATGTCGAAGACCAAAATCATGACGAACAGCATTAAAAGAAGACTGTACATTGAAGAGGAGGAGGTAGCATACGTCTAAGATTATGCCTATCTTGGCCAAATAGTCTCTTTCCAGGCGCGACAAGACAAAGAAGTTGCTCGACGCACCGAAAGCGCCTGGAGGAGCTATTGGTCAATGAAAGATCTTCTGCAAGGAGATCTTCCACTTTGTCTCAAACGGAGGATTATGGACGTGTGTATTCTCCCCATACTCACATACGGCGCACAAACCTGGTCTTTGACACTTCAGCAGGGGTCCAAGCTCGAGGTTTGTCAGCGTGCAATGGAGCGCAGCATTCTTGGGGTCCGTCTTACGGACCGCATAAGAAATACAACGCTGCGCGCCAAAACTAAAATCATGGACGTTGCCCAAAAGGCCGCTATGCTTTAGTGGGATTGGTCCGGACACGTTTGCCGCATGTCAAACGAAAGATGGGCAAAAAGAACAACCGAATGGGTCCCATTTAATGCCAGACGGCATCGCGGCAGACCAAGGCGAAGATGGCGTGACGAGCTTGACTCCTACAAAAAAAAAATTGGCCCGTAGTAGCAGGAGACAGAGTTGTGTGGAAAAAGGAGAGGGAGGCCTTTGCCCTGCAGTGGGACAGATTGGGCTAAATAATAAATATCAAATTTGATATAAAATACTTTTCATCCATTAACCGGACCGGTGAAGGTCGTTGTATACTCGGATCCTCTACTATTTTATTTAACTTCACATGTATGTATGTCCTGGAATTTTGCAATCAATATTTCACCCACTTCCACTGAAGCTATCGGGTTGAAATTTGGTATACTTATGTAAGTACAATGACAATGCAATGTTATGGTACCATTGAGCTGGTCTGATGATGGAGTCTGGTGGTGGCCATAGGAACTCCTAAACGAAACGGCGGAATCGCATCGTGTTTGGGTTCGTTTGATTTGTCTTTTCGAGCACTTTAGTGCTAGATGATGTCCAGGGTCCTGATGATGGAGTCGGAAGGTGGCCATAGGAACTCCTAAACGAAACGGCGGAAACTTGTCGAGTTTGATTTCGCTGGATTTGTCTTTTCGTGCACTTTAGTGCTAGATAATGTCTAGGGTCCTGATGATGGAGTCGGGAGGTGGCCATAGGAACTCCTAAACGAAACGGCGGAAACTCATCGAGTTTGAGTTTGTTAGATTTGTCTTTTCGAGCACTTTAGTGCTGAATGACTCTAAATCCAATACAAAAAGTAAAAAATAAATAAAAAATAAAAAACTAGCTTTTATTTAAATGCGCTAAAAAGAAAAAAATAAACTTTTACGATCAACTTATAACGTCGTTACACAATTTATATGATATAAAAGGTTGTCGCGATATTTACTTTTGTAAATAAAAAAGTAAATTAAATAACTTGATGTGATTGATTAAAATTTTCTATCAAATTATAGTTAAATACGAGTACTTACATAATCTCGCGACAACTTTTTATATCATATAAATTGTGTAACGACGTTATAAGTTAATAGTAAAAGTTTATTTTTTCTTTTTAGCGCATTTAAATTAAAGCTTGTTTTTTAAAAAGATTTTTAATTTTTAATTTACTGTGACAGTACACCTCAACAACTAGTCCTAGTTCTGATAATTGAAGTATAAAAATCTATTTTTTAAATTAAATTAATTAAAAATATATTTATTTTACTGGCGTAAAAAGTAATGGGGTGAGGTCGTAGGTGAATTTTCAAGAGCTAAATAAAGGAATACTATTGCAGTTCAATCTTTTATTATCATCAACAAAGCTTAGCTATATAATAACATACATAAAGAGATGGTTTACATCCCAAAATAATTACGATTTATATAAAAGTAACATGTAATGTTCGCATATCCTTAAGAATACGGCGGAGCTCTAGAGGTATCCCTAACTAAATCTAAATATTGACAGCTTGTACCATAACGTCATTTAAAAATAATGCCGGAGGGCTTATATGCGGTTCATACCTTGCATAAGTTATAAACCAAACTATGCACATGACGTGTGAACAAAATCCTACAGTTCTATAGCCTGACTGCAACCGCTGTACCGCGCCCTAGGTATGCGCGGGGTGGAGGGGCGTGGGAAGTAAAGAGCATGAACTCACATGAGATTCGTAGTGTCAGACAGATCTTAAGATATCGAAGCACAGTTTATTGAAGCTTTATATTTACGAGTATAATTACATCCAATTCGTTTTTGTCCAATATGATTTTAGATAAGTACAAATTAAAGAACCAATATAAATGAAATAAATGTTTAACTCTTGGAAATATAAACTTTCTTTGTTTGCTTTTCTTTTCTTAAAATATTCGGCCACTTTGAAAATGACAGTCTTGATATCTCGAGATAATGCACGACCCATTTTTAGATATTTTATCTCATGTGCGTCTGACACACTAGTTGCCGCCGTGAGCGATGACGGCAGAATGACAAAATGGAGCAACTTTTTCGCCCCCCCCCGCCTCGCCGCTCGCATACCCAAGGCGCGGTACAGCGGTAGCGGTCAGACTATAACTAGGCATTATAATATTATATGAAAATAAATCCCTATTTACCTTGGACGCGCGCGCTTTAACTTTGGAACGACTTTTTCGAATTGTTTAATCTTTTTTTCAGTTTCTAGTTGAGTGTCTAGGGCAATATAATAGAATCGTAACGACTTCATAGTACGAAATATTTTTATTAGTAAAATGTTTAAAAATCAGATTTAAACATTTTAGAAAGAAAGAATATTAGTAGAGATAGGTTCTATTAGTAAAAAATACTCGGTCTGCCTCCTCCAATAGGTAATAATAACTCCTTTTTTTTACTGGCCGCCACTTTGACTTTTGGGCCCAAAATGATTGACCTCCTTTATTTATTTATTATTAGGTATAACAAACAGTTACACATTACATGGTAGTGTGATGAAATAGCAATGCTTCGTATAAATGTTTGTTAAAAACTTCGTTATTCGCAGAGTTGGTTATATTTCTTGGATTTCCTATTTGAAACCAAAATATCTTAATACTCATATCATAGACATATTTTATCGTATTTGGTCAGAAGGTACTAAGTACTACGTAGATTTAATTTAACAATAATGTAAACAAATCACAAGGAATCAATAAATAAATTTATTGGGTTTTGTTTTTAAACCTGTATTGTTAATCATTGCTGGCGTCCAGGGCACGCTATCTCATGTCGAATATACACGACTCTAGCGGTAAAAGGTCACGATTTTGGTTACTTCCTCTAGCTTTAACAAGCACTTCGGGACAGCGCATCCCACCTCAGTCCATTTAGTCACAAGATCGGAAAGCATTGTGTAGCCCAAGTTTTATTTAACCTCCAGGTAGGTACTCTGTTTTCACTCATCGTTTTCATGGGTTTATAAGAAATATAATAACCATTAAAATAAAAAATATACATTTTTATGACGTTGACATTGAATAAATTCGACTTTGGCTTACAAAGTAAGAGTGTTGATAAATTTGCACGAGTTGGACAGAACCACGATAGCATACATGATCCATGATGTCTTAAAGGTGCGGCTTCAAAACCTACTCGTGGAATATTTTTCAACGCAATAGTCTATTTCCGAAAAGAGAATCCTTTTATTTCAGGCTCAAATTAATGTGATTCAGGCGAACCGTGGTCGTTCGCAAGGACAGCCGTCGACAAACACGTCGACCACAACCGGCTCTGGCAGTGCCAATGCGGGAAACACTGCCTCGGGGCAGGCTACTGCCAGCTCCAACGCCGAAGCTAATACAACCAGCCAGTCGGCAAGAGGAAGCCAGCAGTCCGCCTCTGCCGGTAGGAACACCACTCAGCCGACTGTCAATATTAATATTCAGCCTGAACCCGTTACGTATCAGTTAGAAATAGAAACTAGAGTTCCCATAGCACTTCCCTTAGAAAGTGCAATTCTCAGCGGGCTGAACAGTGCGCGGACTCCCGGACAACCACAGACTGAGCAGAATCAGCCACAACAACAGGGTCAACAGAATCAGACTCTACCGAACCAGGCGCAGCAGAATCCGGCGGCGTCCAATCAGCCACAGCCGAATCAGCCGCTGCCGAATCAGCCGCAGCCGAACCAGGCGCAGCCGAATCAGCCGCAGCCAAATCAGCCGCAGCCGAATCCGCCACAGCAGGGCCAGCAACAGCCGAATCAAAATCAGCAGAATCAATCTAACCGCCGTCAGGTGTTTCTCGGTAAGACTTAGTTTTTAAACGACTCGGCGTTTCAAGGCACCGTGTTGGCTCTGCATCAAGGTCAATCAGTTTCTATTCAGTAGTATCAGTGTCTCGTACCCTATTGTCGCTTTTGAGTTAATGTGTAGAACTTCAGAGGCTTTTGACAAGTGTTAACCTGGGTGTTTTATAAATTAATTAAAATATATAATATCTTTGCAAAGTATACTTAAATTAGCCTATTAGGATTTAAAAATCAAAATGTTTGAAATGTTTGTCACTTGTCTAAACCCACACAGTTTCCATAGAGAGACATAAGATTAGCGTCTGTGTGAGTTACCCCTCTATCAGTACGGTAAATCAAATGCAGAACTTTGTTATCATCTTCAGAAATTCTTTGGATACGGCGTAGGAAACTTGATAATAGTGATGTGCTGTATAAATATTGACGCCATGCTCATGTCTCGCTGTGAAGTGAGTGTAATTTAGTAGATCGCTCTTGATGTCGTGCCTAAATGTATTTTTAAAATTATAATGAAATAAATGGCCGTTTCGTTTAATGTCGACTACATAAACCGTTTTTGTTGTAGAGTTTGAGAATTTATTTAGAGGATTGAGTCAAGGCGGACTGGGAGGAGTGGAAGTGGTGATGAGTATGGAAGAGATTCCGCAAACCGTTGGACCTGGGGCCAACCTGAATACCGCTTCAGGAAGCTCTGCTTCTGGTAGCACCGCTTCTGGAAGCACCGCTTCTGGGAGCTCCGCCGCTCAGGCATCTGCGTCTGCTGCCCATCCGACAGACGCTGGAGGTAAAACTATTATAAGTTCTTAGTCTGTTTTATCGATGCAGTGATTATAGCTATTATTATCTTCGGTCATCTAAACACTAGATACAGCATTAGCGGTCTCATATTGTCGCCTCGAACTAATGCTCCAACCAAGAGGGAGCATTGGATTGCTGTCAGTTGTCATTTGACATTGCCGTCCAAATTATATACCTATTGTTCTTGATAGGGCCGGGCCGAGTATCAAAATTAGTTGTGATTATTCGAAAACAAAATTGTATAGAATAGTTGGATCCACTTTTTAAAACGTATTTTATATGGGATTGTATATCTAGTGTTCAGATGCTCGATGTTATTATACAGTTAAATCGTTACATCCAAAGTCTTCATTAAAAGTATTACATAATTGTACTTTGTGTGCAGTGATCTTCGCTCCGATGGCGTTCGGTGGCGCACCCACCGCCGACTTGCTGCAGAACATAATGTCGACGGTGATCCGCCAGGGTCTTTTGCCCGGAATGGAAGGGGTAGCCGTGCAGATCCCAAACTCTCTGGCGACCCAGCTCCAGAACTACATCCACACTCAAGCTCAGGCCCAGGGCGTTAATCCAATCCACGTGCAGGCAGCGGACGGCCCTCATACCTCCAGGTCTTTGGCCGCAGAGCTGGCCTCCGAAGCTGCCGAGGCTCGTGCTAGCGCGGATTCGGGAAACCTTAGGCAGAGTAAGTTAAAGTCCAAAATCATACCGTTTATTCAAAATAATATAATCTTTTATAATCTTAATTTAAGTACTACAGAATGGTGGTGATTGTTATTTGCCACGTCTTTAAACCTTTCGAAGCAGTGTGACGTACATTGTCACCGTAATTTGAACTTTACACAATTGAGATAAGGTTGAAAACAAATTAACCCGTGGCGCGCTAGCCACCCTAATGCATGAAATGCTTCACGTGTCAGGTATTTTGCAATACATTACTTTTTTATTGTTTGACTATGGAAAAATATTTATTGCGTAATAGCTATACGAGATTATCGCTTGAATGAGCGTGTCAATCTTTTCTGCATGAGTTTTTGTACGTGTTAACTACTTAGAATGGATAATAAAGACTTACTTGTAGTTACTTAAATCTAACCTTTGGTTTGCCTTTTTGTTATAATAATTAACAAACGACACACTACACAATTGACATAATAGCTTTTTAGTTTACATTACTACACATCGGTCACATAAATCATAAACACTTTGGCACTGAACTTCACTCACAAAACCATTTTTAACTTAGGCACCAAAATAAACAACCACCGCCATTACAACTGACGGGCCCGCGTACATAGTAACATAAAAGTACATATATCTAACTGTAAATCAATAAATGCTGCTGATGAAATAATCTACTACAAATTGGTTTATGTTTATAATCACTTTTAAACTGCAACACAACACATACAAAAGAATATCCAATAAAAACAGGCTCAGTTTAAAATAAAGTGAACAACGTCTTACAGTATCTTTGAAACAAGAAAAAGAAAGATTTGACGACCTCTTTGGGCGAGTGGTTTGTACACCGGTTTTCATGGTGTCGCCAACTCTGAGGTCCTGGGTTTGATCCCCGGTCAAGTCAATTTAGAAATTATTGGTTTTCTAAATTGTCTCGGTTCTGGGTGTTTTCTAAGTATAATAAGTATGTATTTATAGCCTGACCGCAACCGCTGTACCGCGCCCTAGGTATGCGCGGGAAGGAGGGTCGTGGGAAGGAAAGAGCATGAACTCACATGAGATTCGTAGTGTCAGAGAGATCTTAAGATATCGAAGCACAGTTTATTGAAGCTTTATATTTACTGCTGTATAATTACATCCGATCCGTTTTTGTCCAATATGATTTTTAGATAAGTTTGTACAAATTAAAGAACCAATATAAATGAAATAAATGTTTAACTCTTGGAAATATAAACTTTCTTTGTTTGCTTTTCTTTTCTTAAAATATTCGGCTACTTTGAAAATTACAGTCTTGATATCTCGAGATAATGCACGACCCATTTTTAGATATTTTATTTCATGTGCGTCTGACACACTATCGCCGTGAGCGATGACAGCAGAATGACAAAATGGAGCATCTGTGTGTCCCCCCCCCCCCCCGCCGCCGCCTCGCCTCGCCGCTCGCCGCTCGCATAGCCAAGGCGCGGTACAGCGGTAGCGGTCAGACTATAAGTATTTTATGTATGTTTATCCGTTGTCTAGCCCCTCAGGCCCCAAGCGGTCGCATGAGACCGCACCTACAAAAACACATTTGACTTTGTACCGTGTTTTTATAGACTTACAGACTACTTTAGTATGAACAAGTTTTAGAGATTTAGTTTTTTAGATTATTTCGATTCTGTGGTACATCTTATATATCGTGATAGCAAAATATCGCATAGTCTATGCTCGATTCTGTCAAATTTGACGTTGACAGTTGCGCCAATTTTTTTGTTAGAAAAGTGCCACAGGTTAGTGCTTAGTAACCATTTAACGAGTTTCATAACGAAGCTTCTCTTGGGCTAGAACATTGGTGTGAGTGTAGGAAAGTTTATTATTTACTAGCGCCTGCTCGCGGTATCACCCGCGTGGGAAGGATTCCTGTGGGAATATCGGGATAAAAAGTATCCTATGTGTTAATCCAGATTATAAACTCTCTGTATGCCGAATTTCATCCAAATCCATTCAGTAGTTTTTACTTGAAAGAGTAACAAACATCCATCCATACTTACAAACTTTCGCCTTTATAACATTAGTAGGATTATTTCTACTACAATTAAACATAACATTGTATGCGCTTTAACGGTAGCTGTTTATTCGTAGCTGCCATGCAGTACCGCCGCGCGGCCAACGCGAATCGCTCCCAGGCGGTGGCGGTGGCGCTCGCCAGCCTCATCTACGACCGGTTCCTGCAGTGCGACAGCCACCATGCTCGGCGTCGTCTGCAGCAGCGTAGGTAAGAACCGAATAATTATTCTTTTTTACTTCTCTTGATAATCATAAAAATGATTATCAAGAGAATAGGTAGATAGATTTCATGTAATTTCAATGGGGACAACAATCGTTGCGCACCGTAGCGTTTTTCATAAATACTCGGGAACGTTAATGTATGGAAAACGGTCTAATTTGTGTAATCGATATTGCTCCTTGTACCCAAACGTTAATGTTCAAAATGTATTACAGAAATCATTTAAAGTCATTTTGAGGTAGGTTGACCTGCTGGAGTCTGTATTCCGACATAATGACTTAATGTATAAATTCAACACCTTTCGCAATATCTTTCAAGTAGAAGTACATTGCTTCGCTAATTTGATTATTATAAAATTAGTTTGAAATAAGCAAACTAGCAAAGCAATGTACTTGTACTTAAAAGGTATAGCGATAGGTGTTGAGGTTAGACAATTAGCCCCCAGATCGGAGACGTTCTCGTAAAAGTTAAGGTCGAGAGTATCGCAAACCGACGAACTTGTATAAAGAAGAAGCGAGTAAATGAGGTGAAAGAAGCACGTATGGATCGTAGCGAACGTGCGTCATGTCTGTATGTATATGTCGAGGAAGGTCGACCAGCCCCCTTACTCTTGAAACCGATCCCGATCGATTGAGATTGGTATTGTCAAGTTTCGTACTTTTGAGTTACGACACCAGCCCTATTTTGGATTTATTTTGGGTGACCTAATTTGCTTCGAATTTTGCATTTAGTTACGCACTTTTGTACGCTTAAATGAGGTTTATACATCTAAACATACATGCACGCACCCACACTAACACACTCACATACTCACACACACTCACATACTCACACACACTCACATACTCACACACACTCACACACACACACACACACACACACACACACCCCCCCCACACACACACACACCCCCACACACACGCACACGCATATACCATAAATGTGATTCGTTAACAGCTTGGGAGGTTGAACTAGCTTGTGTAACACAGGTGTTAAACCTAGCACAGATGCCAGGGATACCTATATTGCTCTGTGCCTAGGGTTTTTATGGAAGTAAAATTTATTATTATTGTTATAGTTTACTCAATATCTGCGCAATATGAATCCAAATTAACGCTTGTGCCGTAACTTATGAGTACGAATTTCACAATCTCGATCGATCGGGATCGGCTTCAAGAGTAAGGGGCAGGTTGACCACTTTTAGGCGATATTAGCTTGCGCGCTACCTACGCGCATGTTACAGCACGTACGCGCGTTCTGAATGGCGTGTAAGCTCATATCGCCGAACAGTGGCCGAACAGGAACTTCTTTGATTGTATGTAGGTACTTTTTAAAAAGTTCATTTTGTATACGATGATTTTTGCTTCAGGGAACACCACCAAGAGCAGATCGAGCAACAAGATCGCGTGAGAGCCGAAAGGGCTGCCATCCAGAGTATTGAAGCTCTGCGCCATCGTCGTCTTGATTTGACACCAGTAATCTTTATTATTTATATGTTTTCAAAACGATTTTTCAACTGTCAAGAGGTACTCAGTTTGATGTGACTACGTAATGCACATGAAAAAAAAATGGAATCATCATGTAATACTGTGGATGTTATGACTAAAGTTTAAATGATTTCAAATTAATAATTAAGTCTGTTACTTAATGGTTTATGTTGTTAAAGATACAATTCGTTCTTTACTCCACTTTGTGCTATAGATCATGCAGTTAAACGATGGTCTAAACTCAGCAGTTGGTCGATAACAAGCAATTCCGTATACACCATCATCATCAGCCCATAAACGTCTCACAGCAGGCACAGGCCTTCCCAGATGAACAACGACACATTATGAGTTTCGGCCATAATGACCCGCCATACTGGTTGGTGGATTTAAACGACAGCTTTCATTCGACACCCCATGGCTTAACGTGTCTTCAGAAGCACGGAGGAGCACGAGTTGTTCTTTTTTATATTAAGCCCGGCAAATTGCCCCCACTCCACCTGATGTTAAGTGGAAGTGAAGTCCAGGCGCGAGGACAACTGGTGCAGCGTAAGAGACGTAGCACCCTCACTCTGCCGGCCCACAAAGTGCCTCTTGACGCCTCTTTTGAAGGACCTCGAAGGAAGGTTCTTAATTTGGTCCCCATCTAGTGACTCGGCATTGGCAATATCTCGAACCGAACGCCTTTACCGCGGCGCCATCGAGCTTCTTGTACAGACGCCAGCCAATCACAAAATGTCAAATTTCTTCAATACGTTTTGAACGTTGTAACAAGGGGTACAAGGTTCAATATGGATTGAAGAAATTTGACAGCTTTGGATAGGATTTGCAGGCGTGTGTACGTGGGTCGCTTTTAAATAGATGTTTGCATTGTGTACTTTGTTTCCAGCGTCACATGTCCAACATCGTGCATCTGCTGAACAGCGCTCCTTCGCCAGCGTCTTGGTTTAACGCTCTGATGGTCGCCATCGTAAGTAACATTTAAAGTTCCTACGATTTCTCAGTATTAATCTTTATATAAACAGGTTACTTCGACATCTTGGCGGGAAAGTGAAGCGTCATGTCTGCAGTTTTGATATATTTTCCAAAATTTGTGTTTTGTCAAAAAAAATGTGAAATAATTGTGGGTTATTAACCGCTGAGTGTTCGTGAACGTGTATGAGTGTTGGCAAATAAAAAGTGAGTCCCGAGAGTACCCAGCTGCTATGTTCAGATTTGAAATATTTGTAAATATATTTGCCCAAAAGCTTTTAAGGCACCCAAGGGAAGAGAGGGGTTTAAAGTATTATTTTAGTAAGCGGCTATTTACTAACCCTGTTATTAAAAAACGTTGATTAAAGTTACACTTGGATTAAATTGACGCTGTCTCTATCTGTCTTCTTTAACAAAAACGAGATAGCGTTACTTTAAACCGAGGTGTAACATTTGGCCATTTTTATAATAAGACAGTACAAAAATAATTCCAACCGCTCTCTTCCCTTGAGTGTCGTAAAAGGCGACTAACGGACTAAAGACTACATCCAACAGCTTGGAGCGTCGATGGGCTCACCATCTATCACGCTGAGCACATGTGCAGTTGTAATTTGGTGAAACGTGGACAATGGCAGTGGACGTGAAACTACTTATGTGTTAATAGGAATAAACACTTCTTCACAATAACCATTTATTACAATTGGCTATTTGACAGTTGTAACAATAAAATATAAAATGTGTCGGTTATGGTAGTTTATAATTTAACGATAATTATCCAATAGTTTTTTTTATTAAGATAATTTCTAAATATTTTATTTTTACATAATAAATTTGCGATTTTTTATCTGTGGATTACAATACCCGAAACACGGGCGGCCATGATTGAGCTCCGTGTGACGTCACATTTCACAAATAAACAAAAACTATCAGTCTGGTTTCAAGCTAGAATTTCTGTATAGTGAAATGTGACGTCACAGGGCAAACTATCACGTGACCAACCGTTTTGCGCGTCTATTAAATAAAGCTTTTTCGAGAAAAAAAATATTGTACGGGGTCAATATTTTTTACGGGTTGTACAGTCAGCATCAAAGTAGCTGAACAAAAACAAGGTGGCAAAAGTAATAGTCACGTGTAAGTGTCTTTACATACTCATCATTTAACATTTCAGTATTATATGACATTTTTGTGTTGCTAATAAGTGGTTAAGGCAATAATGCAAAAGTATATTGTCATGTACTTTTGACTCAACAGCTATGTCAGACAATTCTGGTCACTCATATGCTAAGCTAATTTTGATGCTGACTGTACTGTGAAGTAGCCAATTGGCTACTTGACAGTTGTCAGAAAAGTATTTTAAAAATATCAAACGCTTATTTTATATCAGTCTCTTACAATATTTTTTTTTCGTAAAAGCTTTATTCAATAGAAAAAAAAACATATTTTTCTTCATTATTTTCAAATTTCGCGCGAAAAAGGTTGGTCACGTGACATTTTGCCCTGTGACGTCACACCTCAATAAACAAACAAATTTTTATCTTGAAACCTTACAGATAGTTTTGTTTATTTTATGAAATTGACGTTACACGAAGCTCAATCATGGCTGCCCGTGTTTCGGGTCTTGTGATCCACAGATCAAACATCGCAAATTTATTTTGTAAAATTCTAATATTTACTTACAAATTATCTCAATAAAAAATAAACTATCATATCCGACATATTCCATTTTTTATTGTTACAACTGCCAAATAGTCAAATAATTATTACAATAGAGTATTTTACAACAACTACCAAAAGTGAGGTAGCTCAACGGTCAAACTTCGGCAACTAGTGCTTGGGGTACGGTGACATTAGGGATGTGCTAATCGATTCATCTAATTTTCGTTTAACATTATGTATGTATGTTATATTTGCACAGAGCCGTCAGCTGTACATGTCCGAGCTGCTGCACGCGTCGGGCGGCGAGCCGGCGATGCTGCCGAACGAGTTCCAGCCGCTGCGGCTGCTCCTGCGCAGCTACGTGCAACACCTGATCGTGCGCTCTGGAAATAACGAGTGCGACAACGCCTTCCAGAGCGTCTCGGACTATCTTATCGACCAGAATGAGGAGTTCATTGAGAATATGGTAGGTTTTCTTTTGAATAAACCTACTTTCAGCAATCTTAGGTAGACGCCGAAGCTGACCGAACGCTTCGTCTTCACTTCACGGCCGAACGAAAACACTGAGCGTACGCAATAATGAGTACGGGGGTGACATTGTCTCCCAGAGCGTGTCGGACTATCTTGTCGACCAGAATGAAGAGTTAAGAAGATGGTTAGTTCTTTTTACATAATATTAGTTGGACGATGGCCATGTTGTCGAACGAGTTCCAGAGGCTGCGGCTGCTCCTGCGCATCTACGTGCAACACCTGTTCGTGCGCTCTAGAAATAACGAGGGCGACAACGCCTTCCATGGTGTGTCGTACTATCTTTAAACCAGAATGAGGAGTTCATTGAGAATATAGCAAGCAATGAACGCCAAAGCTTTGACCGAACGCTTGTTTGTAAAAGAACATGTACGTATGTAAAACTATTTTAACGGGATCTAACACGATTAATTTTCGAAGTAAGTACATATCTTTGGGGGTTAAAGTTACTCGCGTCCGTAGGTTTACCCTTGAGACCCTACACGTGACCCCTGGGTGGTGCTAAATGAGTGACATTGACTGAGTGGTAGAGCCACGCTGCGTTGCAGCACGCATTGGGCCGGCTCGCCCGGCGTAATACCACCCTCTCACGAATATCCGGCGTGAAATAATGGCACTTGGTGCTGTTGTGTTTCGTCCGGCCAGTGAGAGTTCCGGAGGCCCCTTCCCCTCCCACCCCACCTCACAATTCCTATTCCTTCCCCTAACCCTATTCCTTTCTTAAAGGTCGGCAACGCATCTGCGACTCCTCTGGTTTTGCGGGTGTCCATGGGCGGCGGTGATTGCTTTCCATCAGGTGACCCGCCTGCTCGTTTGCCTCCTTCTCATATAAAAAAAAAATAAAAATCTACTTACAGCTTGACGTTTCGGCCGCGATGCTGCGGCCGTGGTCACAAGTTCAGTTCGCTTGTAACTTTCTTACAAAATTAATCATGTCAGGTCCCGTTAAAATAGTTTTAATGAAATGCAACGCGATAGTTTAAAGTCTTATGTATGTATGTATGTGTGTAAAAGAACAGGTACAGCCACCTATTAAAGGCCTAATTACTACTATTACTACATTTGTCACTCTCCCTTTAGGACAACTTGACACCGATCAACACCGAAATCGATCCGGTGGAGTCCATCCGCGCGCTGGTGCGCTCGCGGCTGCCTGCCGTGATAGCGTGCGTCATGTCCGACTCGGTCAGCGAGATGTTTGCGGCGCGCTTCTACGCGATGTTTTTGCGCATATTCAACGAGCTGTGCGCCCTCGTGTGCCACATGTGCATTATCAAGGAGTTGGGGCTGCGACAGCTGTTCCGACTGTATTTGGTGAGTGGAGGAGCAACCTATTTTTGTCTTTTTAAATGTTTTTAGGGTCAAGCAGATCTAGAAATACATACATGATGTAAAAAGACAAAACGAAGCCGTAATATACGCATAATAAGTAATATTAAGCATAAATAATTGCTGGGAAACCACTATTATTTTTAGATATGGCAGAATAGCGGTTTTTCTGCAGCACGCAATGTAATGCTCATACATACTGTTCTACGCGTGTGAAAGAGTCGGATGATAGCCGGGTGGTATTTTCTGTTGAATAAAGTTTAGTAACTATCATATTCCTTCTGCATATCAATGACATGCTTCCACTTGGAAGCATTCATTGCTATGCAGATGATAGCACAGTGCATGGGGGATATAACGGTCACCCAACGGCTGGGCGGGTAGACACCGAAATGAAGCGAGCAAATCTTGTCATTGAGCTCGATCGGGTGTTGGACCTTATTTCTAAATGGGGCTCCGATAATCTGGTGGAGTTCAATGCCAAGAAAACACAGGTGTGCGCGTTCACAGCGAAAAAGTCGCCATTCCTTCCCCTTCCCTCTCTTCAGGGTACATCTCTAAGCCTGCAGAGCAGTATTAACATGCTCGGTATGAATATCCGCTGCGATCTGAACCAAAAGGACTACATCGAAAGCGTGATTAAAAATGCCTCACGTAAACTCGGTGTCCTGATAAGGTGCGGCGATTCTTCACGCCTGATCAGTTTTGTCTATTATACAAGACACAGGTGCGGTCTTGCGTGGAGTATTGCTCTCACCTTTGGGACGGCTCCGCAAAGTACCTTCTCGATGCCTTGGACAGATTGCAGCGCCGCGCTGTGCGCATTATCGGCAATGCGGAGGTCACTAAAACTCTCGAGCCTTTGCAATTGCGTAGAGATATTGCGTCACTCAGCGTCTTTTACCGTTTATACCATGGCGAGTGCTCTGAAGAACTCTTTGACCTCATCCCTCCTCCCTTCCTCCATAGGAGTACGCGTGCTGCTCTCCGGAGTCACCAATTTACAGTCTCTAACATTCCATCACGCACAAAGAAATTTGGTGACTCGTTTCTTTGTCGCACTTCCAAAAGATGGAATAGTCTACCAGCACACGTATTCCCTCCTACCTATCACATAGGGTCCTTCAAACGAGGCGTGAAGAAGCACTTTGTGGGCCGGCAGAGTGAGGGTGACTGATGCTACGGCTCTTACGCTGCACCAGTTGTCCTCGCGCCTGGACCTCATTTCCACTTAACATCAGGTGGAGTGGGGTCATTTGCTGGGACTATCATAAAAAAAAAAAAAATTGTTATAGCAAAAAACGAAAAAAGATATTGTAACTTTGACACTTGATATTTTCGTAACCATACGGTTCCCAACATCATATGGTCCAGTACCGAAAAATGTTCGTAATCATGGCCCGACTACATGGCTCCCTCGGCTTCGTTATGGGTATTTTTAAACCCTGTATTTACGGTATTTAACAAACCTGCTTAGTAAAGGCAGCCCACGCACACCATTAATACCCTAAGTTTCGACTGAGTGGCACAGCCGTGGTCACGGGCTGGTACACTATGTAGTTTTGCGTTAAATCCCATAACGCGAACGTTTAAAAGTGTATAGGTCTATAAGGAGATGGCGGGATGAACTAGACTCCTACTGTAACGACTAGACATAAAGAGCTCTTCGCGAAGCGTGGAAAAAGGGAAGGGAATGGTATGACCAGTCAAGTAAGTTCCCGGTAGACCACTTTACGGCGATATTCGCTTGCGTTCCATTCCGACCGCGCGTACGAACCGTAGCGTGCGCGTAGATAGTGTGCAAGCGAATATCGTGGAACGGGAACTTCCTCGACTGACCATGACTGAAAATAAATAAGGTTTGTGGCGACCATGGTGACCATAGGACCAAAAGCGCCCGAGAGAGATAAAAGCGAAGATGATAAAAGAGAAGACCACAAATGAGGTGGAAGGGCGAGATCAGGAAGGTGGCTGGTATCAACTGTTTGCTACCCAATATAGGATTAAGTGGGTAAATTTGTAGGAGGTTTACACCAAATCACAAGTTGACAAAAGCTGAGAAGAAAAAGTAATATTTTCCCTTTATAGACTAGTGCAAAAACTGTCTCAACATACACACCTACCCTGGGTTATGTGAGTCATTCCTCGCCTTCGCTCTGTTAAAGAAAACTTGTCCGGGGCAGGCTTTTAATCTACGTTATTGTAATAAGAATCATTTCCTAACAGGAGGAGCTAGTGGACCAGTTCGATGAGCCGATACGGTCCTCGATGCGCGTGTTCGCGCTGGACAACATGGTCGGCATGATGGGCAATATCACCAACCACCAGGACTCGATCGCGCAGTTTGTGCGCCGCCGTGATGGCGTTATGCCCGATGTGAGTATACAATCGACATACAGTCTATGGATATTCCCGGTCGATCACTTTTCGACGATATTCGGTTGCGCACGATCTACGCGCACGCTACTGCACGTACGAGTCGGATTGGAGCGCAAGCGAATGTCGCCGAAAAGTGATCGACCGGGAACTTGCTCAACCCTCAGGCTGAGAATGGCAACTTCCTATCATGACAACATTTTAGAATGTAAACTTCCAATAACGAGAACTTCCTAAAATGACAAGTTCAGAAAACGACAACTTCCTAAAATGACAACATTTTAAAATGTCACCTTCCAAAAACGACAACTTTGTCATTCATACAAACACTAGCGGCCGCTCGCGGTTTTACCCGTGTGGTTCCCGTTTCCGTGGGAATATCGGGATAAAAAGTATCCTATGTGTTAATCCAGGTTATAAACTATCTGTATGCCGAATTTTATCCAAATCCATTCAGTAGTTTTTACGTGAAAGAGTAACAAACATCCATTCATACTTACAAACTTTCGCGTTTATAATATTAGTAGGATTATGAAAGTAATTCAAAGTTACAACACAAACATCCAGTCACATATTACTTGCTACTACGGAACACTTCATGGTTGAGTCCGACTCGCACTTGGCCACTTTTTGTCCCATAAACACGTACTTTTTATTAGTATATACAAATCTACAAACTAACAAATAATTCATATTCGAGTGACGCGCACTTTACTTTTCTCGCAATACTACTTCCTCATTGCCTCATTGAAACGCAGTGATAAAGATGCTATTTCGTTCTTAAACTCCTTGGTCCAGGTATGTCCACTCACTACTGGCATTATTAAAAAGTAAAGAAGCCTTCTTTTTAGACATCAAATAAATTGACACCCCTTAATAAGTTGTCATTTTCGCAATTATTTTTCACTTTCGGAATTTGTCATTTCGGAATATAACAATTTCGGAATTTGTCTTTTTCGAAAATTGTTCATTTTGGAATAGACGAAATTTTCGGAATATGACAATTTCGGAATTTGTCTTTTTCGAATATTGTCTATTTTGGAATAGACGTGTTTTCGGGACTTGTCATTCTCAGCCTGAGGGTTCCTCGACTGTACAAATATAATATGTGCACACGCCAGCACTTCAACATGTCTTATTTCTTTTATACATTTTGTACTTTATGACTAGCGTCATAAAGTACAAAATGAATCAATATCGATTAGAGAAATTTGACAGTTTTGGATAGGTTGATGCAGGCGTGTCTACAATACACAAATCGTTTGTAAAATCTTTGTTTTATTTTAATAAAACAATGACCGTCGATTATATAAAAATTTACACACACACAAATACCTGCATAAATACTTGCATAAGTAAACATATAAACATTACGCCTTTTTGTCGGAAAGATAGGCAGATATCACGTTTTCGTAGTCTTTTCATTTACTACGATCTGGACGCACTTCTTTTACTTCATTTACACTTACAGAAAGTACATTATTACAAACAATTGGCTATTTGACAGTTGTAACAATAAAATATGAAATATGTCGGAAATGGTAGGTTATGATTAAACGATAATTATCCAATAGTTTTTTTTATTAAGATAAATTGTAAATATTTCATTTTTACAAAATAAATTTGCGTTTTTTTTATCTGTGGATTACAAGACCCGAAACACGGGCGGCCATGATTGAGCTTCATGTGACGGATTGTGACGTCACATTTCACAAAGTATGCAGAAACTATCTGTCAGGTTTCAAGTTAAGTTTCTATATTTATTGAAATGTGACGTCACCGAGCAAAATGTCACGTGATCAACCGTTTTCGCACGAAGTTTGAAATCAACAAAGAAAAATATGTTTTTTTCTGTTAAATAAAGGTTTTTCGAGAAAGAAAATATTATACGGGGTATAAAATAAGCGTTTGTAACTTTTTAAATACTTTTTCGAAAACTGTCAAGTAGCCAATTTGAATCATTGACGCGTGGATAAAATGCGTCAGCGCTGGCGCTACATTATTTTAGGACGGTGGTCTTAGACCTCTCAAAAATGTACTAAACTATATATCTTTTTTTACTTGGTTTAAATGGCCGAATAGTAAGAAGCACTCGGCACTGGCTACCAACTTTTATTTTTTAAAGGAAAGGCTTTTGGCTAAATCCGAAGAGACAGCCATATTATGCGATTTTATAGTGTAAAGTTCCTTCTTTCCGTCGGGTAAGACCGCCAAAATTGATGTTAAAAATATTTTTTGTTATTACTTTGACATATTATTTTTTATATAAAAACGTATGTAGGTAAGTAATCGGACTTCCCTTGCTGGCCATATTGGACAACATAAAAATAAGTAAGTACTTCCTAAGTTCTATTTGTTTATATTATTTGTTTATGTAAAACTTTGTTTTTGTTAAAAAATGTTAAAATTGTAAATCTATATAAATAAAAATCAATTACCACGAATGTATGTTCGCACATCACTTCATAACGGCTACACCTTTTCACCATTTGGCTAATACTTTTTTTTAGGTAGAGTCTGGCTAACGAAAGCTGAACCAGGAAAAACGCGGCAAATTAAAAAAAAATCATGACTGGGTAACACAGGGTCACTCACACAACTGCAATTTTCTCAGAAAAATTTCAATTTGACAAAAGAAATGACACCTCAGATAGACACACATAGAGACAAAGTGTTGCCAATCAAAAAACTACGAGGTTCAGCTTTCGTTAGCCAGACTCTAGTTTGTAATTGACAAACAACAAAAAAATGACATGGAAATTCTTCACGGGATACGGGGTGTTCGTTCACGCGGAATCATGATCTTTTGGTCTTTTGTTGATTTCCCTAATTTTTGTTATGTTCTTATTAACCTGTTTAGGATATTGGTTTGTCTTTTAGTTTTTGTAGTCTAAACTTTTGGCACAGTTGCATGCTTCATGACTTCGGATGTACTGAAGTTGCTGCGAGTGAGACATTTATGAGCAGACAACCATTTATCTAGACAACTATCTTTCTTATTTGTTCGATGCGTAGTATTAGAACGCGAAACAGCACATATTATGTTATTTCTCTCGGTATTTATAAAGACTACTACTTACTGAGTTCCAGCACGAGAAAGCTTAAAAAAATTGCATTTTGCAATTTCATTGGCTCAATCTATGTACGAAGTGGCGTTTCAGTCGAAATTATTTTTAGGTTATAAAAGTATCTATATAGTGGTGGACCCGATAAGATTTAATGTCCGGCAATCCCCCGTTATTGCGTGTCGTTGTCCTTGAAAGCTTTGATAAGTTGCTTAATTCGGTAGGCTACTGAACGTTTTGTTTGGCCAAGGAGCTACCGTAGCAGCAATCAATCTTGTAGACACCAGGCCTTTCAAAGGGAAAACTTTATTTTTGTGAATGTAGACATTACACTTCTTATATTCGCGAGTATGCTCAATAGCATGATATAGACTTTATGTGCTACTCCTTTCTTATATGGAAAATATGTACGGCA
The DNA here is from genome assembly GCA_963921215.1 of Scoparia ambigualis. Classification (NCBI taxonomy): domain Eukaryota; kingdom Metazoa; phylum Arthropoda; class Insecta; order Lepidoptera; family Crambidae; genus Scoparia; species Scoparia ambigualis. Next base: position 23,124,409 of record OY992501.1, on the reverse strand, counting down.
ATCAGGATGTGTTGGGTAGTGATATGCGGTTGAGGAAACGTGCCTGTGTGTATCTTTCCTATACATACAATGGTCAAGCGAATCGTCATCTCGTACCATGCCGTCAAAATATGCTAAGCTCCTGTCTCCTTTGTGAATTGTATTTTTCGAAGAACACTATTTAGACTTGACAAACAATTCTCAATATCGCTATAATCAACAAGTATACAGAAAACGTCATCGACGCACCTTTTCCACAGCATAATTGACGTGGGTGCAGCAGCGATAGCCCGCTCTACCAAATACTCCGTCCAGATCGCTACCACCGGAGCTACGGGACTGCCCATAGCCACCCCGGCAATCTGAAGGTAGTACTGACCTTGGTGTACAAAATAGTTTGTTGACAAATAGCGCTGAACTAATTTAACATAGATCATCATGATGTTTTGCCATTGTGTATTCTCGCTTTTTCGACCTAAAGACAGTCTGCTACCGACATTGGTGAAGAGTGTGTCAACATCGTAACTGAACCTTAGGTCATTATGCTCGATCTTTTTTTGGCGCAGATTACTACAATATGGCGGAAGTTATTTACGTATGACAACGCTTTTTTCTATCAATTGCAATACTATAGCTACGTGCTTCGCCAGTGCATATTGTGTTATTAAATCTCATTCACTAACATGGGACTTTTTTGTGTATGAGTTTATTAGCAGACCATTTAATTTAGAAGTTTGAACGTTCCTTGAAGTAAACATTTAGACGTCTTGTCGGCTATAACGTTGTTCCATTATCTTATTAGTGATTGAGTTCATCATTCATCCTAGCCATGGGATGAAACTTATTTTTTTATATGTGTTTAAAACAGAAGGCAAAATTAGGATTATGTTTTCGATTTTCTTAAGTAGCAATGTTTGCACGAGTTGCAACAGGTGCATTTCTTTATCAGCTTTTAGTACTGATAGTATTATGTTGTTGTTCTTCCGAAGGTGGTTAATTGCAACTGATCTCCTTCAAAGATTCGTTTGTCTGTCTGGCTGTGTGGGAACTAGCATTGTCGTGGTGCAAGATGACACGGCGTTTACGGTTATTTTTACGGAGTTCATCAATAATTTCCGGCAAACAAATGGTCGTGTACCAGTCACTATTCAGCGGTACGACGATTCTCTAAAGCAGCCACGTGTTTATTAAAAAAATAAGCAATCATCCGCTTAGATGCACTTTCCACGCGCGCCGCTTTAGTTGGTTTCGGCTCATCTTGAAAGACCCATACGCTCGATTGCTCCTTTGTTTTGGGATCGTAGCAACAAATCCATGTTTCGTCGCCTGTTACTATGTCCCACACCAAATTTGATGCACCTTCGTTGAATCTGGTAAGCATGGCACTGCACCAAGTGGCGCGGTCCGTTTTTTGAGCCTCGGTCAAATTGTGTGGGATCCACCGCGAGCACAGCTTTCTCACACCCAAATGTTTGTGTAGGATTGATTGTATTTGACTCATGCCTATGTCTAAGGATGCGCGAATCTCATGGTAGGTCACGTGCCTGTATGTTTCAACCATACGGCGCACAGCGTCGATGTTTTTGTTGTTCACAGCGGTGGGCGAGCGACCATCGCGAGATTCGTCACTCAGATTGACACGACCGCGCTTGAATTCTGCAAACCAGCTATAAATAGTCGTCTTACATTGGTTCTTTATCGCCAAAAGCAGATTGAAGCCGAGCGATGCTCTGTTGAGCTGTCAAATTACAACTGCATTCTACAGCCAAAGAGTTCTATTTTCAAATGTTGTAATTACTTTTAAAATATTGTTTATGTAAGTGGCCAGTTCCGAAAACACTTTGTGTGACCTATGTATTCGGATATTATCCTGATTAATTACAATAGCAGCTATGCGATTCTCTAAGCGACCCATAGACCCATAGCGCGCATGGCTGTGATCTGCTGTCTCTTTCCAATTCTATGAATATGAAAGAGACAGAGTCAATTTTCAGCGCTGCGGCAGCCGCTGCTACCAAGGCTTTATCTTAAAGAATCGCACTGCATTATTGTGAATGGATATGTACCGAACAGTTACATAGCTGATGTGTAATGAATTTACAGTAGCTACTTTAAGCAATACCACAGATTTCAAATCATAATCTGTCTTATTTAAAAACAACAAGAATAACATCATTCCATTCCAATGACTAATATATCTATAGTAGCATGAAAAATTTAAATATTTTCTAGTCTAGTAAGTAGTAGGATAGCTAGTGCAAGCTAACTGGTTTCGTTCCACTGCACAAAAATAACGAAATTACGTATGGAAAGAAAATTCAGCTGTGATGATACGTATAGCGCTGTTTTCCTAGTTTTACTAGTCTACTTCATCCTGTAGATTTTGTCGATATAATATAGACAAGTATTTTCTCCTATGTTAATTAAGCAGGTCGGTGTCTACTTTAATAAACAAAACTGTTTATGTGACTTACAAGTACGTAATGGTAACATACAATAATAATTTCAGATATTTTAAGCAGACCATCTCGCTTTGGGTCAGTGTTGCCAGGTTTTGCTCTTATCTCCTCATATTATACTGGTCATGAGGAGGCCTGAATCATCACCGAAATCTTATTATTTAATGCGATGTAAGACTTTGGGATCAAATATACACTTACCACGCTAGTTACCCAGAAGGCAAAACAAAGACCCAAACTTTCTATTTTCTACTATCCTGTATCTTTTGCTAAATCTATCTATACACCGTGACAGGTTAGACGACGGATGCGTTTAAGGAGGTAAACTAGTAACTTATCATCCCTTTTAGTTAAAAAAGGTTATAGCAAATTTTAAAACACTCGAGTTATTACGCTTTTCTAAATAAGTGAACTTTCTGCATTTCGCATGTACTACACGCACGAGTAAGGGAGGCGTTGTTCGCGCGGCGGCGTTAGCTGTGCGTGTGTAGTGTAGGTAATTTCGCTCGCGTAGTAAACTGTAAATAAGCAGAAAAACCATTTCAGTTAGGAAAAAAGTAAAAAGTCAAGGTGGTGTTTTTTCATTTTTAATGGAACAGGTATCGGTTTCTTATACACCTCCTTTAACGCGTCCGTGGTCCACCCCGTCACTGTGTATGTTGCGCATCACTTCAGAACCTATTTGGCAAAGTATTTTTCGTTGTGTTTGTAATTGCCAGGACAAAGCAGGTAAGGTATGTAACGAGGTTTAGTATGAATGAAAAATTTGGAAAATCCACGACGTAACCATCAAGGGATATTGTGGGTGTTTACGCGGACGAAATCTCGAGCGCCCTGACAAAAGTGACGAACTTTTTGATCAGTTTGCTCTTACTTATACTATTACGTTAAAACAACTATGGAATGTACTTTAAATATTTCAAACACTGTTTACTGATCAATGACTTTGTCATATAACTTTTCTTCATACTTGCTCTTCGGTTTAGTATTTTCTTGACCTGTTCGTTCTCAAGCACATCTCCGAACTGGTGTACGTTCACTCCCTACCAACTGTCCTCGATCAAATCTATTGACGATTTAGAAGCTTGAATACGCGCGTCGGTTTCAGATGTCACGCCGTGTGCCGCCGTCCGCTACGCCAATGGAAGTGTCACTCGCCACTCCAGCGGAGCCGATGCAGACGACGCCGCCGTCCACTCCGGCGGTCACCGTGGAAATGCTGCCGCAGTCGCCGCTGTACGAAACGCCGACCCCGGGCCCCTATCTCGACGCCCATTCCAGCCCGTCGGCGTCGTCGTCGAGATTGACCCCCACTACGCCGTTCACCAATGGAAACAGCAACAGCAATGATCAGTCCTCCTCCGACTCTGACTCGAGCCGGCCTTCCTCGAGGTTGGTATGCGTGCCTTAACGCGGTAACTGTTCAACTTTTAAATGTTTACGCCATGTTCGGTCACGTGTGATGTACATGTGTACGTTTCGACGGATTTGTGATACGTTTTAGTAGGTACTTTCAATTTTACTTACAAATGTAGGTAGGTTATCTTTAGTAGTACGTAAGTAGGTACATAGAAAAAAAAATTGGTTGTTTGTAAAGTCAGCTTACGGACGATAATTTTACATGATAACGTCATAAGAAAACATTACGCGTCGGCCTTTGGAGTGAAAATGAGATAGATGCGTCACAAGCCGAACGCTTAGGCCGATCGTGTCTCTCTATCGCTTATTTCGCGCTTTCGGCTCAGGCGGAACGTGAAACTTTTTCGTGAGTGCAGCCGGCGTTCATCGATTTATAAGACGTTATCACGTCACAAGTGCACTTGGTTGATATTATAAAGTAATATCATGTTCTAATTATAAAATGTAAATGCAGGACAAGCCGACCGGAGAAATCGGACAGCTCTACTACTACTCGCGGAGGCGACAGCTCGGATCAAAACATACGTTTCGTAAGTTTGCCTTTAATATAATTTCCGTCTTATTTTTAACGGGTGGCGAAATAAAACTTAAAAGGCTTGATGAATATATAATATACTTGTTACAACAATTTAATGTAACAAGATTTAATGTATGATTTTTTTAGCAAGCTTACTTATTAGTCAATGAACGAATTAATTTGCTTTTTGTTTTAGTTACTTAGAAAAGTCTTAAAATGTTTTCCATGACCATGTATCTATTATGGATTGTCAGAAACTTACAGTTTAAATCACTTCCTTCATAAGAGTTTATTTTAATCTTATACGTGGTCGTTCGCGAATAACTTTTAAAGTGTGAACCGTGCGATTCATAACAATAAAAGGTTTAAGTGCGAAATGGTAATTGGCAGGTGCCCCCAATGATTATCCTGCAGCACTGGGGCGAGGAATGGGTGCCCGTGTTCACCCGCGACCAGCAATCGCAGCGGCCCGACCCGCCCGAGCCGTACAGTGACGCATACTTGTCGGGGATGCCGTCCCGCAAGCGCCGCTGCGTGCGCCAGAACCGCCCGGCCACCACGCTGGACGGCTTCATGAACGGTAGCTACTCTACTACTTACTCGCTTACACTCAACATAAGAAATGCGCGGTCGCTACGTGCGCCAGAACCGCCCGGCCACCACGCTGGACGGCTTCATGAACGGTAGCTACTCTACTACTTACTCGCTTACACTCAACATAAGAAATGCGCGGTCGCTACGTGCGCCAGAACCGCCCGGCCACCACGCTGGACGGCTTCATGAACGGTAGCTACTCTACTACTTACTCGCTTACACTCAACATAAGAAATGCGCGGTCGCTACGTGCGCCAGAACCGTCCGGCTACAACGCTGGGCGGCTTCATGAACGGTAGCTACTCTACTACTTACTCGCTTACACTCAACATAAGAAATGCGCGGTCGCTACGTGCGCCAGAACCGCCCGGCTACCACGCTGGACGGCTTCATGAACGGTAGCTACTCTACTACTTACTCGCTTACACTCAACATAAGAAATGCGCGGTCGCTACGTGCGCCAGAACCGCCCGGCTACCACGCTGGACGGCTTCATGAACGGTAGCTACTCTACTACTTACTCGCTTACACTCAACATAAGAAATGCGCGGTCGCTACGTGCGCCAGAACCGCCCGGCTACCACGCTGGACGGCTTCATGAACGGTAGCTACTCTACTACTTACTCGCTTACACTCAACATAAGAAATGCGCGGTCGCTACGTGCGCCAGAACCGCCCGGCCACCACGCTGGACGGCTTCATGAACGGTAGCTACTCTACTACTTACTCGCTTACACTCAACATAAGAAATGCGCGGTCGCTACGTGCGCCAGAACCGCCCGGCTACCACGCTGGACGGCTTCATGAACGGTAGCTACTCTACTACTTACTCGCTTACACTCAACATAAGAAATGCGCGGTCGCTACGTGCGCCAGAACCGCCCGGCTACCACGCTGGACGGCTTCATGAACGGTAGCTACTCTACTACTTACTCGCTTACACTCAACATAAGAAATGCGCGGTCGCTACGTGCGCCAGAACCGTCCGGCTACAACGCTGGACGGCTTCATGAACGGTAGCTACTTCTCTAACCCACATCGTAAGTAAGGGCGCATTTTGCATTGGTCGTTAGCGCCCCCATGCGGGGTGCGGAAAGATTTTAAAAACGCACGCCACAGGGCCCAAAGTTTTATACTTTTATTCGAAAAGGTTTCTCTTTATTTCTGAATCCTCTTAAAAATTCATCGGCAATTGTGAACCATGAAACCTTCGGTTAGTCATATCCTAATGCGGGCCTCCCCGCATTCGGGCTAACGACCGACTTATCGACCAATGAAAATGCGCCCTAAGGCGTGCCGTCCCGCAAGCGCCGCTGCGTGCGCCAGAACTGGACGACTTCATGAACGGTAGCTACTGCTATCTCTCCCCCATCGGAAGGATGGCGTCTGTGTGCCACTGAACCGCTCGTCTACCGTGGACGGGTTCAGGAGCGGTAGCTTCTACTCTCTAACCCTCACTGTCTTCGACCGACTTCATGAGCGGTAGCTACTCTACTACTCTCTCACACCAAAAATAAGGAAGGCGTGGCGGCTGCGCGCGTCAGAACCGTCCGGCTACCACCCTGGACGGCCTTGATGGCTTTAAGAATCAATGACTTGGTTTAGACTAAATATTTTTATCACTTTATAGTTCCGGACATCCCCATGCGTTTGGATTTTTCAGCTTGTATACTGAAATTACCATAGCTACTTGAGCTGAAAAAAAATGTGCCTGTGTGGAGCTTGTTAAATAAATGTACACACGCTAGCAGGTAAACTTATCCGAAATTTCTCCAATCATTATTGATCCTTATCACCAGAAAGGGTTCGAACATTATTGTAGAAATTTGTAATTTTTCGGTAGGTTGCTGCCGGCGTCTGTGTACATTTATTTAACAACCTCCACACAGCCACATCTTTTTTCAGCTCACGGACACGGTCAGATCAACCTACCCTAAACTGTCAAATTTCTCCAATGAATATTGATCCTTAAAACCAAACAATAGAGATTCTCCCGTGATCTTTTTGCAACAACACGTGTTGTGATACTCCATTTTATTTCTATCTACCGTACAATACTAAACATACTTTTAATAATTAAACCACTTGAAATTGGCTTAACGAGATAGCCATTAATTAAGGTATAATAATAATAAAAAAACCAAACAATAAAGTTCAAAATTGATTGTAGCAATTTAACAGTTTTGAGTAGGTTGATCTGACGCCGTGTGTACAACCTGAAAAATCCAATCCTACTAATATTATAAACGCGAAAGTTTGTAAGTATGGATGGATGTTTGTTACTCTTTCGCGTAAATACTACTAAATGGATTTGTATGAAACTCGGCATACAGATAGTTTATAACTTGGATTAACAAATAGGATACTTTTATCCCGATACTCCCACGGGAACGGGAACCACGCGGGTGAAACCGCGAGCGGCCGCTAGATATCTATAAAATTAATTGAACACACGTTTACGCAGAGAGCGTGCGCGAGGCGTCCGACCGGACGAGCACCCTCGACAACGCCGCCATCCGCACCGCGTTCCGCGAGCACATGCGCAACATGGCGCGCGCCCGCGCCGAGGCATCGGAGGACTACGACCCGCTGCGGTACGCCTCTGCCGCCCGCTTCCTCAACCCGCCCAAGTGAGAACCGCCCTAGGCTAACTCGCTCACTTACACTGGAGCGGACAGAGTGCAGACGAGTTTTCAGCATCATAGGGGGCCGTCCATTAATTACGTCATGTTTTTTTTTTTTTTTTTTCATTTTAACCCCCCTTCCCTTTGGTGATACGTGGTGAGGTTTAAGACTACACCTCCACCCAAAGTCACGTGTATTTTTTTTAGTGCCTACAAAGAATCTTAAAATTTTTTGAATATCATCTTTACATAAGTACAGGTATAAAGTTTAATCTAATTTTATTCTAGAAAATTAAGGGCCATGATAAAAATGTCTAGACAGAGAGGTTGCAGGTGGTTTTTTTTCAACGGCGAGTCAAGGTCACACTACTGGCCGCTGTCGGTAATTCAGAAATCGCGCGTTTGACGAGAAAATAATTACACTTGATATATTACTACACCCCCCCTCCCCCTTGTGATATTTTGTGATTTTTGCCTAACCCCCTCCCCTTTCGAGCCTCACGTGTAATGGACGGTCCCATACTGTACGAGTAGCTACACTACCACTACTACGTAGAGTAGCTCATTCATCAATTTCATTATCTGGGTGATCGGTTTGGGCTTTCTAACTCTACTAACTGTCGTCTCTCCTCTGCAAAGAGAAGGGAATGTTAACGATGAGTGAGTTAATCAATCGACAATTTTTATTTCAGATCAAACAGACAAGACTCTTCGGACTCTTCTGAGAACAAGGAAAACGGTGTCTGAATGAAGCGCAGCGCATTCATTTATAACATAGAATATGTCCTTATATTCACTTGCTATTTTATCTGCTTGGCCTATATTACCAGGCTTCTTTCATTATATTGCAATTAGACCGATAATAATTATAATCATTCAATGTTTCAAATTCAATAAAATAATAGTATAACAGTGTAATGTAATTTTAATAGCATCAGACCATATAAATGTTTTGAAATTCAATAAATGTTTAGTGGGTTATCGATGTTTGCAAATGCAATTACATAATTAATATGAATTAGTAACCAGTAACATCTTTAGTAGGGGAATCGTTTTAATAACATTAGAAATTCCATATTGTATCGATGTTTATATTGTAAACTCCATGTCATTATTACCCTTTACAATATTAATTAATTTTGTGTGCTTTATCAACTGTGTTGTATGATTTTCCTTTCGTTTGCGAATTTGTCATCAACCATATAGCGTATCGTTATTATCTACACATATGAAATGTAATATTCTTCTACTGGCTGATATAACACCTCTACTCACATGTTCGTAAAATGACTTTCGATAACTATTGAAGAGATTGTTGGAATCAAAGAATGTAACTCCGGAAATGGGAATATCATAATTTATACAATTCATACAGACGTCAGAAAAGTGCTATAAAAGGCATAGTTTAATCATTGATCAATATGTCCTGTGTAGTGTACCTTTACGACACCCTATAGTAGAAACTGTAGGGACCACAGAGCTGTAGGGATCTTTTGGGTGATAAAGTTTTTTTACGCTGCTGCTTTAATACGTCGTTCAGCCTGTCAATCTGTCAATTTGTATCTACACAGCTGTAGGCATGTATTGACAGTACTTTACGTAATCTATATCTTAGTGCAGTGTCTGCTTCGACAACGATGTTTAAGTTGATCAAAACAAAACAAACACATGCATATATTAACGACTATTGTCCTCAAAGGGTTAGCCGGAAATTAAGCAAGGAAATAATAAACAAAAATTAATAAAAGTATGAAACAAATCAACACAACTTCACTGAAGTACTTTAAATACTGAATACTTCCATATTCTTATTTTATAAATGTTGTTGATTAAAGCCTGTGATTGTACGGTACGAAAATTTCCGTTATCATTAGCAATTATCATGTAAGAAGGAACGACGTATCCACATTTACTGTTGCAATAGATGATTTCTTCGGAAACTTGCTGAGATATACTATCAATAAGGTTAGTTAGATAAAATCGGTTTTGTATTTTTTTTGTGGACAGGTCGTTGATAGGTACTAATACAACAAAAATCAGCTCTTTTCATAGGCAACACAGCATTGTGTAAAAAAAAAACATTGCTGAATATTTTTACAAATGGTATTTCAAAAATGTATAAAATATGGCAATATATGACAAACCAACAATTTGAAACCGTAAAAGATTGGCTTACTTACGAAAAAATACCGGGAAATGATTATTGGATATATTGTTGTTCACAAACCTTTTGTTATATTTCTTTTTGAAAATGTATTAACTTGCCTACAGACTAAAGTGATTACGATCCACTGTATTTCCAAAGCGTGGGGGCCTAATGATTTTGCTCTGATTCTTTATGCATGATTGTGTGTAATGTTTAGAAGGAATCAAGAATGGCATTATGGGGTATTTGATGGCTGGCAGACGCCGGCGGCGGCGGCGGCGGCGGCTACCTTCTAGGCGCGATTGACGAGGACATGTGTATCATGTGAGACTGAACTGTTACATTTTAATAACACTTCTATCAGAATATTATGGTCTTCGTATAGTTTATTTTCATTTTAATAATTACCTTTTTTATATTTTTCTGCTCTGACTGGTTTTTATTTGAATAAAATCGGAAATAGTAGCTACTTTCTTCTTGCATTATTTTAAGGTAAAAAAGAACTCGCTGTACACATGTTGTTTTTACTGTTTATTTTATTTTATTCATTATTTCAATATTTATATTATGTACACCTAGCAATGGATTCTTTAAAACGTAATATTAATTTACTATTGTAGTATATAATAAGTGTATTGAAAATGCTGCAACACAGCAAATTGTAGTAGATGTTTTGGGAGAAATAAATAATGGTAAAAATGCAATGGTGTTTTATTTTGAACCACTCTTTTTATAACTTTCCTTGATGAAGCGTGTTCTATTTTCCACAATTTTAGAGTTGTTTCCTTACGAATAAGTAGTTGTTCTTTGCAGTTAATAACATTGCTCAGTTGCGGGAGTTGTGTTCGTTTGCCTCCTGTTATATAAAAAAAGTATATAATATATACTTTAGTATATACTAAAGTATATAATATATACTTTTTTATTATTTTGTGTGGTATATCTACAGATTTTTTTTATCTCTGCACATATTTTTATAAATGATAGAGTAACTTAAGAGCGTTGTAACATTTTTCGTACGTAAATCGAGAACTTGGGAGTTTTTGAAGTGATTTTAGTCATATAATTTATAGCTTTAGCTTCTTTTAACTTTGATAATTGAAATTGTATTTTTATTGTAACTCTATTAACCAAAACTCGATTTAATTGGATAATTTACTACGAAAACAGCGGATTTAGAAGGCGCGATTTCCAGATTACGCACGAAGGCTCAACTTTGAAGTCATTTTACACCAATTATTATTATTAAATGGGAACGTAAAAGATATACATTAAAAGAAACATCCTTAAATTGAAAATGTATTAAGAAAATTTCAATTTTTGTTTCATTAACTTGTAATTTTATCACGTTTAAGAAAGTGAAAAACCGAGAAATTTACCACAAGAAAACAAGTTATATCTCATAATCTAGAAGTCATTAGGCAACATAAATAATTTTATACGTAAGAAGAAAGATTGTACTATAAATGTGTAAAAAATCAAAATTCCCTCCTCAATCTTTTTTATGATAATTGTTCAAAGTTCGCATATAATCGGGGCGATCGCACGGCCTCAATCATCAATCAGTCGCGCTCAGGCGACCCTCTAAATAACTCTACTCTTTGCTCAGGCGCTCGTCGACGTAGGACCTATGTCGGTTGACCTTCCAGCCGCCTCAAAAATCGCAAGCGTTTTACGTACTATATAGTGCGACGAAATAATTTTGATCCGTAAATATTTTATTTGTGAATCTGAATTAGGTTGTTCATTTAGGCAACATTTTGATGAATAGTGGATCTTATAACTATTTTCTCTACAAACTTTTTATTATTAAAATCTTTTATTTAACACACTTTCGACAGCTATTAACTCTTATGTCTTTAGGAATAGGATTTACGAACTGTCATATATGTGCGTTCGGGTCAAATCTTGCAAAGAAGATTTGGACGCCTTCTCGGGAACTGATCGAGCTGAAATTTAGTATACCTACGTAACTTCGATGACAATACAATAATGGCACCATGGAGCTGGGGCCCAAGTCTGCTAATTTACGAATGGCATAATTTTTGATACATTTGGTATTCTCTTACTCATTTAAGACCAATGGTTTTGCAGGGACATTCCATTGAACTGCCATTGGACTATGTTGCTAGTCTGCTCTTCAATCGTGTTCCAATGTAACTCCATTGTGGATAAATGGCATTCTACTCTTTTTTTTTTAAATAAGCGTTTTTAATATCCGTAGGTCATTTTTTTATACAAGGCGCTTCATTGCGAACAAAATAATTTGTAATCGAATCACAGAGAACTAAAAAAACGATTATTTAAACTAAAATAATAGTTTGTTCACTCATTCGGTCTCTTGGTAGATTTAGGCAACACCAATGGGCGATTTTCCGAGATCACATAAAAAAAGAAATTGGTTCGTAAATGACTTCATAGATGGCGCTTAGCATAGATTAGTATGGCGCTTAGTAAAAGGCGAGTCCGTAAAGAACACGTGTATGGCTACGTAATATTTATTCCATTGCAAAATAGAAATAGGTCCTGGAGATCCTGAATAAAAATTTGTAAGTACCTACTATTTTTTTATTTTTTTGATAGACAAGCAAATGTGTAGAATTTATAAAAACCCTTAGGCAGGAACGGGTCGGCTTTCATAAAACGCCATCTATCGAGTATTTTTAAACTACTTTTTATTTTTTAATTTGAGCTGTCAGAAAATCGCCCATTAGAATCTATTACGATTCCATTGACTACCCAATTTGTCATAAATCGTAATGGAATGGAATTGATTTTTATATGGAGCCGACACTTGGAAAACAAGGTAGGTAACTTTTTATAAAAACGCGAATATTTCAAAAACGGTGCGTCGTAGCTAAAATCTGACTAAATTTTGGTTCCCCTGGGGTACCCCGCAGGAACATGAGTGGCATCCGACGTAATTATCAAAAATTTTTTTTAAAAAAAAAGTCATATTTTGTATGGAGATAATAAGTTGTAATTCTTTTCATTTCTTTTAGTAATCTTTTGTAGAAATGAAACACTTTTTAGAATAGAATATAAATAAATTTATTCAGCATCAAAAAACACAACAAACATTTTACGGATTAACTCGCGTTTAATTTTACTACGTAACATAGTTTTTCAGTTTCAATCATTTTTATATTTAACCGATTACGATTATGATTGACGGTAGGCAAATAACTTCTACTTATAACTAATATCACTAAAAAAAAACTATGTAATGTAGTAAAACTAAACGTGAGTTAATCCGTAAAAAGTGTTTCATTTCATTGGGTAGTGCTCGCATAAGCCTTAGAAAACAGTAAGTAATCTTATAAACAACTAAATATGACATCGTTTATGTACCTACTTGAAATATATTTTCGGCATATTTTTTTTTCTTTCCTGTATTATTGAATTTATAGTTCCATACATGGTTTAGTTTGTTTTGTTTTGGTACCATAGATTTATAATTTACATGGCAGGCCATTATATAAACGAACTTAATTTACAATTAAAAACTTATGAAAAATAGTGTCTTAACAAACAAATTTAAATTTCGTACTCAAACATTTAATATTTTAACTGCCTTACATAGTATCTACTTAGGTGAGAGAGTCACGTCAGAGCGAGCCAGAGGCGCCTCATCATTTTGTAGATTCAGACGCGTAGCTGTTTGTTGTTATTCCGAATTAGCCAAATAGGTACAGCCGTTCTGAAGTGATGCACAAAGATACATACGTGTCCAATTGTGGCCAATCGTGGCCAATAAAGCTGTAAGCAACCGCTACTTATGTTTATTTTTGGAATGTGCTCATGAAGCCCTGTCATTTGATATCAAACACTGCAATTTTTTTTTAGTTTCTACTTTATGTCTTTCAGAGGGCGCCATATTCGATTTAATGTAACGTCATAGCCTTTAACCATGATTTTGGTACTTCCAACGATACCTACCTCATTTTGTCAAATTATGATTAGTAGTTTAGAAGTTGTGAGGAAACAGATGCACGAACATACATTCATACATACATATCTATTATCGGTCAAGATCATAATCTCCCTTTTTGCTTCGCCGTTGTCTGGAAAAACTAGTTTATTTTTATAACTACCTAGGTAGGTACCTACTCTGTTAATTATAATAAAATTTTATTGTATAAATTTAATTAAAATACCTACATAAATAATATATTGTGGACAGTATTTTTATTTTCTTCGTAAACTTAAGTTTTTTACTTATAAAAATATAGGTACGCCATAGCTACAGGATCACAGAGCACGGATTTACCGCGCGCCCGCTACGCGCCCGCTATTGCCCGGGCGCGCGGCGATACCGTGCTCTGTGTAGATCAACATCACTGTGTGCCGTACGCGTGAGGCAAAACTCACACACACTCACTCCGTCGCGTTGTCGAGCGGTAAAAACCTAAACACCGAGCGCGGAAAAATGTTACAACGCTCTTAATCAAGAGCTTTAGATTTAATTTTAATTTTTTTAAGTAATAAATAAAAAATAAAAAAAATATCAAACATATCCACTAAAATATCGTTGATCATTGTCAATCAACCAGGACCGCTCAATTGAACACTGACACAATACTACGATACCACAGGATGGCGATACCTAAAGATTCGTTCGACAAAATAAATAAATAATGAATTATAAATAAATTTTAAAAAAAATGAAAATTATGTCTACGTTACTGAATGATACTTATAAAGAAATATGTAGTCATATAAAAAAATCCTGTATATTGTATAATTCGTCATATTATACCAACGGCGTCGCCTGTTTGCAAACGTAACTCTCAAATTCCGGTCAACCACTTTTCGCCGCTTTTCGCTTGCTCCTGGACGCAGAAACGAGGGTAACTCGTACGCCCACCCAACAATAAAGATCCGAGTATAGAACGACCTTCACCGGGCCGGTTAATGGATGGAATTCACAGACAATTATACGTCTGTGATGGAATTATACTTCTTATAGACTTATATATATTTTTTTAACATTGCACTGGTTTAGTGTGTGTGTTTGTAATGAGATTATCTTTATTTATACATGAATTTTATTTATTAACCAGACGGTTGCAAATTACTAATAATTACTTACCTGTTTACACCTGCCTACCCAATAGTTATGACGGGAAAAAAATAGTCAACCTAACGTTTGCATATTCTATAAGCTTCATAATTTCGATTGGTACCTATGTAATTTATCTATAATCGAAACCAGTGCAATGATAAAAAAAAATATTAAAATGTTTAATTAATCATATAACAACTGGACTGAAAATGTTCAGCCAACCCACTCGCAATATATTTTTTAACCTATCAAATTTGATATACCTAAAATACTTTTTATCCATTAACCGGCCTGGTGAAGGTCGTTGTATACTCGGATCCTCTACTATAAACAAACATTGTACTACTAGGCACGGAAAATTAATACAAAGTTAACCTCGAAGTAATTCATAACTGCAATTTTCTTTTTGATTGTTGTAAATAGTGATATGTCCGTGACCCCGCGGGATAACCCCTTCAGATTGGCTTCAAATTAGTGTCCGTGACCCCAGCGGTATAACTCCTTCAGATCGGCTTCAAATTACCATTGACCGCTGCAAATTACGCACCAATTTAGTTGATAATATGTTTAAATTTGTTAGCAAATACCAAAATTTGTTAATCAATAGTTATCGAGATATCCCATGTTAAAGGGAATCCTGCTGGGGTCACGCTCGTCAAAGTTATTTGTCCTAGAACGAACAGGAACGAGACACGCTACTTAAATAGTTAAATGTGCTAAGTTTTTGTTGATTCAATTACGAATCCATCAGTGAAAATTCCAGGATTCTACCTTCTGTAGTTACCGAGTAATGAAATACCTACTTTTCGTCAAAATTCCTCCGAAAAGTATGTTCTAGTTGAGGTAAGTATAAGAAAAAAGGGTACATTCATGAAATATAGGGATGATTTTGTTGATTCTAGAGAGAAAATTTGTTAGACAATAACGAGAACTCTAGCTACAGTACGACCCTGAGATATAACGCTAAAAATGGTTATCCCCCTGAAGTCACGGTGTTGATACCTAAACATGGTTTTTCCACAGGAATGGTACAAGTAGCGAGTTTATGACTATAGCCAAGATTTTGTTAATGTACAAATCTTAACAGGTCATACTTTTCAATTTCCTAGGTACAGTATTTTAGGAGAAATTAAAGTTTATAACTTTTTCATAGTAAAACTACACGTATAAGCCGACCAAATTAAGTGGATTCCTTATAAAAACCAAGATGGCGGCTAATTTTTTGTTTTACCCCTTGAGGATCGTAAAACTAGACACAATTGAAATTCTATTGTAACGTGACCACCGGCGGTCAAATAATCCTTGACCGGTGGGCCGATTCCGATATGATGTGGTTGGACATTATATTCAAATATTGGTACACCATAATGTAATACACTACACCTAATATCACCATATACCTAATGTAATGTATGAGTAACTATTCATATCAATATCATACCTATACTAATGTACGAGGGCGGTTTGATAAGTCCATGACTTTAGAAAGAAGAAACACTCTTTTTACATATACTTATATATTTTTTATTTTTCTACATAATCTCCTTTCAACTCTACGCACTTAGTCCATCGATGTTACAACCTCTTCAAGCCATCAAAAAATATTTTTTATAACACATTTGCTCGGTAAGAAGCTCTTATTACACCGATTTCAGTATCGTAATGTAATAAGTTTCGCACTAGTGCGGTAATGAAATTTAAAAATTAGTTATCATTTGAATCTATGGACAACATACGCCTTTAGCCCGTTAGTAGCTTTTACGACACCCAAGGGAAGAGAGGGGTTGGTAGTATTATTTTGATGAGCCCATCGCCGCTCTATGCTGTTGGATGTATGTGCATTCTTTAGTCCGTTAGTCGCCTTTTACAACACCGAAGGGAAGAGAAAAGTTTGTAGTATTATTTTGATGAGCTTATCGCCGATCTATGCTGTTGGATGTATATGCAGTCTTTAGTCCGTTAGTCGCCTTTTACGACAACCAAGGGAAGAAAGGGGTAGGTAGTATTATTTTGATGAGCCCATCGCCGCTCTATGCTGTTGTATGTGTGTGCAGTGTTTAGTCCCTTAGTCGCCTTTTACGACACCTAAGGGAAGAGAGGGGTTGGTGGTATTATTTTGATGAGCCCATCTACGCTCTATGCTGTTGGACAAAGAAAAATATATGTTGGTTTACCAAAGATTCATGCACTAGAAAAAACAACAAAAAACGCAGTCATTTTCGGTTTTTTTTTTTATCCTCACAAATATGTTATAAAACGTCGTATGGCATACGTGCGCTTTGATAATTACAGCCTCTGCTTTCTTGTAGCCCTCGCCTACGGCTCGGTCTAGCAATATCGCCTCGGCTGTAATTTTCATCTTACCGCACTTATATCATAATGTACTATTGTCAAACCCTGAAAAATAGGCCTACCACCTCTTCGTTTGATGAAAATCTTTGCCCGCCAAGCCATTTCTTCATGTTTGGGAAGAGGAAAAAGTCACAGGGGGCTAAATCTGGCGAATATGGAGGGTGTGGTCATAGTTCGTATCCTACTTAATTCGACAATAACGGATATATCGCTGGCTAGATGCGGTCGTTTCTTGATCAACTTTTTATTGAATCTATCTAACAATGCAGCATAGTAAGCTCCGGTTATTGTCTTGCCTTTATGCAAAAAATCGATGTAAATAACCCCTTGGCTGTCCCAAAAGACTGTGGCCATCACTTTACCAGCCAAGCAAACAGTTTTTGCCTTCTTTGGGGCACGTTCCCCGGTAGAAGTCCATTGCTTCGACTGTTAGGTAAGAATCAGAATCAGAATATCTTTATTGCGTAAAACTGTGTAACAACAAGTTGAAAAATATTGTTAAAATAGGTATCAACAGTTACCTTATCAGGCATGCAATGTTATAAAATAAAATAGAAAACATACAAAGAACTCAAATCGTCTCAAAATCGAAATATTCATAGATGGTGTAAAAAACATTATTAAATACCCATATTCTTAACTTATGCTTAAACACATGACCATCTATTGCTTTAATTTCAGTTGGTAAATGATTGAACACTTTAATACCGTATATAAAAGCACTTTTGTAGTATACATTATTATTCACTATTGGTATGTTTAAATTATATTTATATCTATTACGCTGGTTACGAAGAGATTTTGCACTGTTAAAGTATTCAATGTTTGTTTTAATAAATACACATATTTCCTGAATGTAAATGTTAGTGAGAGTAAGGAATTTTCTTTAAAAATACCTCTAAGTGTTTCATTATAATACAAGTTATAAATAATTCTTATACATTTTTTCTGTAGCAAGAATGTACTATTTGAATTTACAGAGTTACCCCATAATATAATTCATAAGTTAGAAGAGGATACACATTACCAAAATAACCAGTTCTAGCTATTTCAGTGGAAGATTTTTCTGCTAGAATAGACAATGCATAACAGTAACCAGAAATCTTTTTATTTATATTATCTATGTGGGATTTCCAATTTAAATTTGAATCAATTGAAACGCCAAGAAAGTTGCTTTCATTAACTTCTTTTATTTCTGTAATAGATTCATACATTTTTTATTTAAACGAGTCGGACCTGCTATTTCGAAACTGGACAAATGTAGTTTTAATAGGATTTACTATAAGATTAAGAGCTTTAAGCCAATCAACTATATCTTTTAATGTTTTATTAATTTCATCTTCAAATTCACTTTTACTTTTATTATCTCCAGAAATAAAAATTGTTGCATCATCTGCAAACATAACGCACAAATGATTTATTGCTTTTGGAAGCTCATTAACATAGACTAAAAAAAAAAGTAGACCTAAGACGCTTCCCTGTGGCACTCCAAGAACGACTTTATCAGATTCAGATAATACTTTTTCAATAGTTCTATTGTTATCAATATAAGCATCTATTACTGTACATTGTTCCCTATTTTTTAAGTAACTTTCAAATAACTTTAAAGCAATACCACGTACACCCAGATTTTCTAGTTGATTAAGAAGTACATA
Organism: Scoparia ambigualis; assembly: GCA_963921215.1. Taxonomy (NCBI): domain Eukaryota; kingdom Metazoa; phylum Arthropoda; class Insecta; order Lepidoptera; family Crambidae; genus Scoparia; species Scoparia ambigualis. The sequence continues at coordinate 23,105,599 of OY992501.1, read as the reverse complement.
ATGAATTACACAGTCAAAAGCTTTTGACATATCTATAAATAAGCCTACACAAGCTGTTTTTTTGTTTATAGCTTCCCATACCATCATCGGAACTTTAAAAATTGCTGTAATTGTTGATTTTTTCTTTTGAAATCAAAATTGATTTTGGTATAGTAGATTGTTACATGTTAGAAAGTTATAAAGCCTAGTATGTAGGTATTACTTTCTCAAAGATCTTTGAAAAAGAAGATAATAAAGCTATTGGTCTATAATCACTTACATTAGATCGCGATCCTTTTTTGAACAACGGTTTAATTTTCGCCTTTTTTGTTCATGAGGGAAGGTTCCACTTTCTAACATTAGGTTAATAATATACACAAGAGGTTCACATATTGACTTGAATGATTTCTTGATAACATTCATAAGTATACTATCAAGGCCAAAAATCTTTTTATTTTTAAAACTTTGTATGATTTTATTCATCTCATCAATATCCACTGGTTTTAAGTAAAAACTATTGCAGTTTAGTATAGGGGATGGCTTATGGTTGGCTTTAATTAAATTATGTGTGTTATTCATTATGAAATAACTATTAAAAGTGTCAGCTATAATTTTAGGATCTTGGATAATAGTGTCTTTTACGTTTAAATTATTAATTGTAGGTTTTAGGTCATTCACAGATGAAGTATGTTATTGTTTTATAAAATTCCAAGTACTTAGATCTTTTTTATTTGAACTTTGCTCTATAAACTTAATATTAGATTTCTTTTTTGCTATACGAATTACAGACTTTTTTATATTTTACAATAGTTTTTATAATGCAAAAAAGTATGTGTATTTTTGCCATTTTTAATTATTTTATTATACATCGCTCTTTTGTTTTGGCATGCATTTCGTATACCTTTACTTTGCCAGTTTGTTACTCTTTTATGTGTTATTTTTAATCGTTCAATAGGAATACATAAGTCATAGATTGTTTTATATAGTTTTATAAAAGCTTCATATGCCTTGTTAACATCATTGTGTAAGTAAACTTCAGCAAAACTCAGTTTAGAAATATTATTTAAAAATAAATTAATATACTTATCAATGTTTCTTTTAAATATATACCAATATTTTAATTCAAAGCTTTTACTACAAGGTATTTCAATTGTTTGTGCTGAATGATCAGACAGACCAATATGCTCAACTTTTGACTTATATGTCCTTAGATTTGTTAAAATATTATCTAAGCAAGTTTTAGATGTTGGCGTTATTCTAATAGGTTCGTTAATCGTTAAGTTGACATTGTATTTTGTAAGAGTATTTTTAAAAATTTCGCTTTTTCTATCATTTTCTAGAGTGTTAATGTTAAAGTCTCCAACTAAAACTATTGTCTTTTTTGAATATCTACTTCTAAGTGTTAATCTTTGTAATAATAATTCTAGCGTCTTTATAAATATATCAAAATTTGACTTAGGTATACTATAAACACATATGACAAGATTTAACTCAGGTAGTGAAATGCCGCAACATTCAAAGTTAAGTTCCATTGAGAAAGAATTTACACTAGTTCTAGTTTCTTATAGTTAATGCCATTTTTAATGTATATACATACTCCACCTCTAGATTTGTTACGTGATGAAGATGCAGCTAATTGATAACCTGGTATCTGAAAAATATTGACATATTCTTTTTTAAGAAAAGTTTCACTAAAACATAATAAATCATATTTTTTTGTATTCAAAATTACTTGTATTTGGCCTAGTTTTGATCTAATACCCTGTGTATTTTGATGTAGAATATTCAATGAGTATTTATTTTTATTAGAGAAAAAACTTTTTAGTTACAGAATAAAATTGTTATTAGTTTGTTCTTTCGCAAAATAATAAGGTATTGTTCCTTTTTTATTGTTGTATTTAGCCCTTGATTTATTTGCTTATTAACGTCACACGAAACAGGAGAAGACAAAATCTTGATTTTATTTTTATGATTCATTTTATTGAAAAAATATGGGATTGTACCAGGTTTTGATAATAAGCAGCTGAAGCTATTCTGACTTTTTCTGGTAATTTGTAGGTAATGGGTATCATAGTCCTTTTTATCAATACAGTTTATTTTAGATGCTAACTTTTTTTAAATATTTTACTATTAGTCATCATTTTATTGTAGCTAGTTTCCAGGTAAATACAGTTTTCGAAGCAAGATACAAAGGTTTTCAACTGTGAATTTAAAGTAACAGTATTTATATTTGAATTGTACATAACATTCATTAGAATAATCTTTGGTTTATTTACAACTTTCAGAGTGGCACTTATTTCCGCAAATAACTTAGTCGGATTTACATCATTAGCACCAATACTCAATACTACCCAATCATCTTCTTCGAGATCCAGATTAGTCAACTTAGACATCTTCAATATGTAGTAGATATTATGTACTCCCTTGGAGTCTTGTACTGTGATCTTATATGCAATAATAATGAAGAAATATTTACACCTTGTTGATCACCAATAATCACTATTCTATTTTTCCTCATTTTTCTTGCACTAGATAGTATGTTCTCACTTTTGTCGCTAGGTGGCGTTTGGTTTGGTAGACATGTGGAATGAATGGATGTTCACTGGCGCTGCTTCTTTTTTTTACCGAAGTCTTTTTTGGCGTAGATTGTAATTTCATACCATTATTTTGTTCAGTTCCAATCCTTTTTTTATATGTAATTTGCCTTTTTAAAATTGTATTTTCTTCTAACAAATTATCAATTTTACATTCAGCTTTCAGTAGTTTTTCTTGAAAAGAGTTTATAATACTTTCCAATTCATTATTCTTTCCCCTTAATATTGTCTCTACATTTGAGCAGCTTTTATTGATAGTATTATCCATTGAGACAATAGAAATGATATTATCATCCTCATCAATGTCACAAAATGTATCACTTAAAGAATGAAATGAATTTGATAATGGTACATTTACTTGAAACTTATTCCTGTGTGTAACATTTTTATGCGAAAAACTGCCAGTTGACAAGTTATGCTTTGATTATATAATGTCTAGATGGAGCCTTCCGCTGCATTTACACGATAGTCAACGTGCCGGGTTTTTTATGCTAGTGTGCGTACCGTTTCTATCTAATAGACGCGCTGCTATCGTAGTGTGCGTGAGACGGGGATGCCAGTTTCTTAGAAGTACCCCTTGAAATGGGAGTATTTTTAAGGTCGGGCTAGTGCAGGCTAGTTTAATAAAGTTTAGTAATGCATTTGAAGCCTTGAAATCACATGTAGATAATTATTTATTATTATAAAATATTGGGTGTGAGGAAATAAAAACAATTGGTACGAGTATGTAAGTCCATTATAGTGTATGAGGGATTATTTTCTTTGCCGCCATTTTGAATTTCTTGGTTTGTGCTCTGATTGCGTTCAAAACCATTATCTGGGGGTCTAATAAGTCTCTAAACATGATTTCGAAGCCAGACTTGGAAAAACTGGCCGCCAGTAGCTGCCATTTTGAATTTATTGGTTTGTGCTCCGATTAGGTTCAAAATCGATATCTGGGGGTCTAAACACGATTCTGAAGATAGAATTGAAAAAAGTGGCTGCCATTTTGAATTTCTTGGTTTGTGCTTCGATTACGTTCAAAATACATATCTAGGGGTCTAAAAGGTCTCTAAACACAATTCTGAAGATAGAATTGGAAAAAGTGGCAGCCATTTTGAATTTCATGGTTTGTGCTCCTATTAGGTTCAAAATCGATATCTGGGGGTCTAACAGGTCTCTAAACATGATTTCGAGGTCAGAATTGGAAAAATTGGCCGCCATTTTGAATTTCTGTGTTTATGCTCCGATTATGATCAAAATCGATAATTGGGGGTCTAAAAGGCTCGGACTACATGCATCCGGAATCACACGGACCCGAAAAAACACGGCCCCGGATTCATTCCGTAGGTCAAACAAGTATATGAGTTTTTACTGCATCGACTACATGTGATCAGGGGCCTTCCGATCCCGATTTTCACCCGGAAGCAACCGAAACATGCTCCGGACGTCTCCGAGTAGCCGGTCCGTTATTTTTCGGCACGGGGGGCGGGGCCTATCAATATCGTATGAAGTTGTATGGAGCTGACCACACGAGAACTCGGGAAACGTCCGTTCCGGTCCGGTCCGGAGGAATCACGCGCCAGTCGATGACAGACGCTCGAAGCGGTCGGTCGCGTCGCGTGCGCAAGCAAAACTGCAAAATAGTAGTTGATTCCGAGCGCCTCATTATGGTGATAGTAGTAGTAGCACAGATTAAATAATAGTACCCTACTACTAGTACACTAGTAGTAGTAGTGTTCGTAGAATTTATCAGAAAAGAACCTTATTTTTGTATAAGACTTGTAGAATTCATATTCCGTTATGCGGTCTATGTGAAACGGATTAACCCAATATCTTTTCACTTTCTTCTGTTTCCATTTTTACTCCAATTCCATTACGACTGCGATTTTTGCGTAAAATGGCCAATTTTGGCGTTGCGGATCTCGGAAACCAAAATACATTAACAATTTTGACTTATTGAATAATGTAGAATAGCTTTTGGAATAATGCGTAGCGGCCTCGCATTTTGTAAATTTTGCTTAACGTATACTGCCCGGAGGTGCTTCTATATTTGCAACTTTAAAAATGGATCTTATCCATCCAGACAACATAGTCCTGGTGGCAGTCTTAACTATTCCTGTTACTGAAATAAACAGTTGGTCTATGTTTACTTCTGATCTTCTCCTTTGAGAAGCCTGTATTAATAATTTTATAAGACGCACTGGACAAATACTATGGTCCGGGTGATTTAACAAATGCCAACCAGACTGTTGATTGTAGCTGAGTCTGTTTTAGACCCATGTTCCGGCCATAATATTATTTCCTTATCTTTTTGTAATAATTTGTCCTTTTTAATTAAAATGTTTACTAGAAAAAAACACACGCACACACACTTCACAGTGACGTAATACCGCTGGCTTGCAGCACTACTAGAAAAAATCATAAAATTTAACCGCCTGTGTGGTCTAGTGGCTAAGCTACCTGTTTCAGACCTAGAGGTCCCGGGTTCGATTCCCAGCGGGGGGTACATCTTTGTGTGCTCGGTTTGGTTGGTGGTAGGGCTGTTAAGTCCGCCTGGCTAGCTACCACCATCTTATCTAAGTCTGTCGCCATAACAACGATGTTTATAGCATTGTTGTGTTTCGGCAGTTTGAGATAAGATAGCCAGTTCCTCAGTGAGGATTCCAGGTGAAGCGCGCTTCCACCTTCGGCCTTATCGTCACTTACCATAAGGTGAGATGAAGACCAAGCGCTTACCCGATAAAAAAATAATAATTCAAGAGTCTTCTGGGGTTTCCGAGAGGTAGCTTAGCGGTTAGAGCAGTGGACTGGCAATCCAAAGGTCACGGGTTCGAATCCCGTTCGAGCTTTCCAGAGACTGGTTGTTTTTTTTCAAGTAAACATTTTATTCTACAACTATATAGCATTGTGAATGCAAAATTTCAATAATAAAGATTTTTAATTAAACCCAAAATTGCAGAGAAAGATTTTCATAAAATGCGGGAAGGCACTTTTTTGAGCTCCTAGATTGAACTAAGTACTGTTCTAAACAAATGAAATAAAAAAAATAGAATGTTATCACTTATATAGTCTTAAAGTGCGTAGCGGTCTCGGAATTTTTAGATATCATTGATTTTATATAGAAAAAAAAATCTTATTCGAAACCAAAAAACTTCGAAAATTGCTTTAATGTAACCGTGAATTTCTTCTATCTACGATAATATTATTGAGCAAAATTTATACCAGAATAATCGTTACTTACTTCATAATGAGTAAATATTCTATTTCGATAAAAACGAGAAATACAACTGTAAAATTACTTCAAAATGCGACGCGCCGGCCGTCCGAACTCAGCTTATCCTCGCAAAAGGACATTTGTAATATTAAGCATGAATTTATTATCCTATTTCGATAATAACGATAAATACAACTGTTAAATTACAACAAAATGCGAAAATGGGCATTTTACGCAAAAATCACAGTCGAGATGTTAGTAATAGGCCTCTTAACGGCTACAGCTAAGCATACAATTTCAACTAAAGTTAAACTTTCCATTGTCGACTGGACGACTATCCAGCGCAAGTGCTAGAGACCGACTGAGTAAATTTCTCTCCGGATTCAAAACGGAGCGCGTGTAGTCGATTACTTGCCGAATTTGGTTTTTTCCCGGGCCGGACTGATTCCGTATGCATGTAGTCCGAGCCTAAGAGGTCTCTAAACACGATGCTGAATATAGAATTGGAAAAAGTGGCTGCCATTTTGAATTTATTGGTTTGTGCTCCGATTAGGTTCAAAATGGATATCTGGGGGTCTAAAAGATCTCTAAACACGATTCTGAAGATAGAATTGAAAAAAGTGCTGCCATTTTGAATTTCTGTGTTTATACTCCGATTATGTTCAAAATCGATATCTGGGGATCTAAAAGGTCTCTAAACAGGATTCCGAAGATAGAATTGGAAAAAGTGACTGCCATTGTCAATTTCTTGGTTTGTGATCCGATTATGTTCAAAATCAATATTATTATTACTAAAAAATCTTAAAATCTTAAATGATAAGGTACCACATTTTAAGGGCGAATTTTTTACAAATATTCTTCCTCCAATTTACGTACACAGGCGGACACAGCCCTAGCGCCGGGGTCAAAGAACTCACATGATTCATTTCATAGCCTAGCCTGCTCATGCTTTCTGTCTATTTTATTTTCTGTTTCTATATGTATACCTTTTTTTTGTAAATTCATACTTATTATGCATAGAAAACCACCAGACTAGTACAAACAAGAATGTTCATGCTCACAAATGTTTGCACTGTGCGAGATTCATTTGCATGCCTACATACATAAGGAAGAATATTGTTGATACCTTAAATCATTTTCTTACATCTCAATGTTGTGTACATGCCCAAGTAACACAGACGTGCTGAATAAAGATTGATTAAGAGCACTCATCAAGAGCATAAGCTGAATACTAAGCTGAATAACGCCTGAGTACCGTCTATTCAGCTGTTATTCAAGCAAAAAGGGCCCCAATTTAGAATGCTTAACGCTGAATAACATCTGAGTAACAATTGAATAGGAGCTTAATAATGTTTCAATTAGCTTAATAACTTTTGAATAACTGCACACATTGCTTTTATAAAGCTTTTACAACTCAGTTATTCAGCTACGTCGAATTGGTTAGAGTATTCAGAATTTATTAAGCATTTAATTTATTGTTGACATTTATGCAAGCAATATTCATAGAAATTGGGAAAAGAAGAAATAAATTGGGTCCAATAATTTAATGTCGATACCTTTATTTGACATGACGTGAACTTTAAGTTATTCGGTAAGTAAATTTTAATTTACAAGTTAGCGGTCTGCTACATGTTAATTATTAGTGCGCAAGTAATTTTGTCGTGAATAGTACGTGTTTTGTATTCATTTTTATGACGCGCCTCGCTAATAATCAAGATAATTAGTTGTAAATAGTATTTTCATACATACATACTAGGTATGACAAAAGTACTTGTGATGAATTATCTAATTCTAGCAATTTTATCTAACAAAATAACATGACTTGAGTTGGAAATGTTGTAGTTGTAAGATTAATAAGCATTTTGGTGATCTCGTAAATTCCTTGTAAGAATTAATTACAAAGATTTTAATGGCGATCGATGTTTTGTTTTATAATGCTAAATAAAAGTGCACACATGTTTTGTTACTAAACTATTACTTGAAAAAGAGTAGTCTCTTTACACTTACTTATGAATAACATTTATATAGTTGACCACATTTCTATATTAGTTACTCACATTTTTAGGGTTCTCTAATCGAACGAACAAAAACCTTTTATAATGTGTAACTTTCCCATCAGGCTTTCACTAAATTGATTACTTACATTTAAAATCACAGCATCTTTGTAATTTTTTTTTTCGTGAAAAAGACTATTATATAAATAGTATCTATTATGTTTAAAAAAATTTGCAGGTTTCGTGTGTGTGGTATGCACTGAGCCCTAGTTTATTTAATCTTTATTGCACAACAATAGCATGTACAAATGGCGGACTTATTATTATATTATTAATTATAATTTATATTTCGTTTCAGAAAAATGACGTTTAAAATAATTTCAACACGTTGTAAGGGTCATTCAGATTTGTGTACTGTGCCGACCCAATGGGAGAACAAAGAACAACTTCGATGGCCGACATATAATGCGGATTTATTAATTAAGTAAAGACAGCAGTGTCCAACCTCGCGCAGATTGGCTTACGATAAAACAAACAAACAACGCAAATAAAACATTTTATCGCAACGTTAATTTTATTTTCTTGTATTGCGATACCTTCTGCTAATAAAATAACCATTTCAGAAATGAAATTTCCTGTATATTTAGATTTTTAGATCTTTCGGTTTTCCAATCCCAAAATCTGTTATATATTTTTTTGGGGACGGAACCCTCATCATTAAAGGGAAAATACGCTTGCTGATTGGGACGGGGTTCAGTTTTGTTTAAACTATTTTCACAAATCCTGTCATGATCATTACTGCTGATGACACTTGGACAATTACTACTGCTGATATTTAAATATTCTTTTAACAATTTTCTTTCGATATGACCGGTTCTTTACGCTTTTGCCACGACTTTCGATCCATGATTCAAACAACGCATAAAATAAATACGTACGATAATATTCTAATTGCTGGTATTAAGCTATGGGCGCTGGGCGCTATATCAATACAAATGTGGTCTTTAATTTGAATAAGTTAGTTGAAACTCTTTATTATACTGAAATAAGCTTAGCAAATAATATTGTTTATTCAGCAGCTGAATAATTAGTAAAACATAGAATCTTACACAGTTTAAAGATAAACTAAAAACAATTATTCAGTATCAAGCTGTGTACCAGAATTATGTAAACAATATTATTCAGAAGGTGATACTTTATTCAGCAATTAGCTGTTTCAAACGCTACAAGCTTAGTACTGCTTTAATAATAGCAGTATAGATTATTGTTAATCAGATAAATGCTGCCGAAGGCACTGTTTTTCAGATTTAAGCCACCTGGAATGCGTAATGCTTAATAACGTCTGTCTAATAATCTTACGGAGATTGGTTATTAAGCGTTTCTTTACGCTTAGGACGGAAAGGACAGAAATACAGAATTTATTAAGCGTTAAGTATTTTAAGGGTCCGTACTAAACCTTATTCAGTATATGGCTATTCCCAAAGCTCTTACACAAACCATATTCATCTTTGAACTGTTAAAAGTTCTAAGTGTGTGCTGTTATCTTGCTTATGTGTTACTTGGGTGATATTCCGCAAATAAATGATTTATAATTTATGATTCGAACCCGCAACCTCTTTCCTTGCTGGTTTGAATCAGGAACGGGAGATCCACAGAAGTTACCTACTAAGGCGACCGACATTATAATAACCCAGAAAGTTGCCAAATTCAATTGGTAAAACCGTGTAAAGATTAAAAATAAAAGAAAATAGAAAAGACGGGCTACAATTGCGATTCAGTCGCGATTCAGCATCGATACAATCCTTGCACCGCCTTAATAAAAGTAGCGACACAATCGCGATGCAGTCGCACGAATCCTTGTACCGCCTTAATAAAAGTAGCGACACAATCGCGATGCAGTCGCACGACTGTCAAATGCGCGTTTGTATCGCTGCAAAAAGTCGCAATGTATACCTAAGTATCAGTATTACAGTGGCAAGAAAGGAACGGGATGCATACTTACCTATTTGCGGATAAAAATTCCGGAATAGGTTTGACCTTTATAATCTTAATCTGAAGAAATGTAATTTCCCGTGATGAACCAACATTATCAACCTACCCGAATTTCCAATAAAATGTTTTAAATGAAAATAATATGTTAGCGAATAATTAAGTTTAGGTAAATATGCATCCGATTATACGATCTCCAGTGAATACCTGTGTATTCAATGAATAAAAAAACAATGACAATGTATTTTGATTTATTCGTATCACGTTAATAAAAATCAATGACCATCCCTCTGTATTTGTTTTTTGAATAATTTTATTTTAGATTTTGCGTTGCAAATTTTAATTTATAATAATACCTCGCTGACAAGTACTTTTCTACAATCAATCTTATTATATTAACTTGGTGAAGCATGCCGCAGATATGACCTGTGTCTACTGGAAAAATATACACATCTCCAATAATTTTTTTCATCACTGTGGATACTAATTTTGTATAATTAATGCATGTCATTACATAGGCCTGTTTAATAAACTGACGAATAACTGTTTCAGTGGTTTTGCAAACAGAATAGACGTCAGATGAGGCATAAATCAACTCACCTTCATCTTTTATAATAATTAATTTAATTTAACTAACAACCTACCCTTGTGTCGTAAAAGGCGACTAACGGACTAAAGACTGCACATACATCCTACAGCATAGAGCGGCGGCGGGCTTATCAAAATAATACTACCAACTCCTCTCTTTTCTTTAGTGTAGTAAAAGGCGACTAACGGACTAAAGACTGCACATACATCCTACAGCATAGAACAGCGATGGGTTCATTAAAATAATAATACCAACCCCTCTCTTCTCTTCGGTGTCGTAAAAGGCGACTAACGGACTAAACACTGCACATACAGCCAACAGCATAGAGCGGCGAAGGTCTCTTTAAAATAATACTACCAATCCCTCTTTTCCATTCGGTGTCGTAAAAGGCGACTATCGGACTAAACTCTACACATACAACCAACAGCAAAGAGCGGCGATGGGCTCATCAAAATAATACTACCAACCACTCTCTTCGGTGTCGTAAAAGGTGACTAACGGACTAAAGACTGCACATACATTCTACAGCATAGAGCGGCGAAGGGCTCATCAAAATAATATTACCAATCCCTCTCTTCCCTTCGATGTCGTAAAAGGCGACTAACGGACTAAACACTGCACATACAACCAACAGTATAGAGCGGCGATGGACTAATCAAAATAATACTACCAACCCCTCTCTTCTCTTCGGTGTCGTAAAAGGCGACTAACGGACCAAAGACTGAACCTAGGTACATTCAACAGCATAGAGCGAGGAAGGACTCATCAAAATAATACTACCAATCCCTCTCTTCCCTTCGGTGTCGTAAAAGGCGACTAACGGACTAAACACTGCACATACAACCAACAGCATAGAGCGGCAATGCGCTCATCAAAATAATACTACCAACTCCTCTCTTCTCTTTGGTGTCGTAAAAGGCGACTAACGGACTAAAGACTGCACATACATTCAACATTATTATAGACATCATCAGTATACACCATACGCACATTTCAAATGTCATCTACCCAATAAATATTTATTCTAATTTAATATTAACTCGGGAATTTTGTGTGTCCTAGGGCAGGCAACACAGAAAAATGGCGGGCTACGAATTACGGCAAAACGCTTTGCTCAAAATTAATGATAAAACTACATCATGACAATTGAATGTTTACTTATCGATGGTAGGTGATTGTTTTAATTGTTTTATGTCGACCTTTATAATTTCTGCTCACTTTGATCGCGCAAACCGTCATTTTTAGTAAAATTAAAAGGCGTGCAAAAGATGTGCATCAACTACGGCGACACAATTGGCACTGAGCGATAGGTTTAAGCTTAGCGGCCAACAGTTGGCTCATATTTTTTTAGACGCTTTCTCGCGGTCGAGACTCTATCTAGACCTTAGAATAATAACGCTATAGAAAGATAGTCTTCATACAAGCGCTCTGTCAAAAATGAAGCACTAAACCGATTCACACACGCGTGACGTGCGCGCATGGCCGTGATCTGCTGTCTCTTTCCAATTTTATGAATATGAAAGAGACAGCACTGCGGCAGCCGCTGCTACCGATGCTTTAACTTAGAGAATCACACTGCAGTACGTTTATATTTTGACCTAATTAACTACAAGATACTATGAAATACTGAAAGCTTACCTGTGAAAAGTGATGTATTACACTTCTTTTGTTTTTCAGATGTGTTGTGACACAATTTAACTGCACAAACCGTCATTTTTTTTTTGTTTTTGCGAGACACGTTCGGCGCGCTGTGACATTGAACACTACGGAGCGGTCCGGCGTTTGGTGCCATTTCTGGCTCCAATTAATGTGCTTTAAAATAGGCGCGCGAACATGGTTTCTATAGCGTTATTATTCTAAGATCTAGACATTATATAATCAAAGAAGTTATGATCATAAATTTTTGTGCTAAAATAAGATGTTATTTTCTCATTTGTTGCCTTTTTTTCCAAGCAAGGTGTGCATTTCCAGGAAATTTTTCTTTCAGGTTCCATAAGATAAAATATTTGCTCTGATACTTTTGCACAATCAATATCATACAATTGTTTACAGAAATTACAGGTCAAATGCTGTCTACTTATAATTTTCTTTTTACATTTCCTGCAGTACAGCGCCATCTTACGTTCAAACACAAAAATAAGTTGTAACTGGAGAAAGAATCAAAATAAGCTAAACTTTCATAATACTAAGTTAATGCTTTAAATATAGTAGGCGTCACTAGATAAAATGTTTGTTTGGTGGAGGCAAATTTGAAATTTAACGAACAATAAATTTATGTATTTAGATTAAACGCACTAAATATCTATTTCATGAAATTTTTGCACTGTTTATAGTTCACTGTTGGTGGTAAAAATTATTAACACTGGTTTTATGTAGTTTAGTAAAGATTTGAAATGTTTTAATACACTTTTAAGTTCGATGCAAGCCACTTTTTAATATTAGTTAATAACTGCTGAGTAACATAATGTTTTACTGAGATTTCATTTGCACATGTGAATTAACACTTTAACTTTCTATTTAACCACAGTCACATCAAAATTACTGCTAACTTAATTTAAAATTTAAAAATTTCACGGAACTATGTTGTTGCCGTGAGAGCAGCGCTCTCTGTTGATGGTAAGTCTCTGCTGATGTATAATGATGGACCCACTTTCTGTCTGTCAACTGTTAGTAAGTACCGACGCATAAACTCACTCGGATTGCGTTATACATGCACTGAAAGAACAAAAAGGTTGATTTTGTACGGGTTGGCGACACATTAGTTGAATTAACAAAGTGATGGGTTAAAGCAACATGAACATATTGTTGTTTTCACAGAAAAGTTTTTGTTGGTATGAAAACAGTTGTTTTTACCTATTTGTACATGTTGGCGTAACAATTCATGCATAATTCAATAGGTAATTGTTGATTTTACTGTTCAAGTTGTTGAAATAACCATTTTTGAAGTTAAATTTACAAAATAAATACGTTAAAACAACAAAAGATATATGTAATAAGTTCAAATTACCGTAACTGATCAACAATACAGTTTTTGTTCATTCAACAAAACTCAAGAGTAGGTGCTATATTAACCCTAAAATTTTGTTGAGATATGGTAAACCCAACTAATAATTTCTTTCCGTGTGGTTAGGCATTCCTCAGAAGCTGTAACACGATTTCGTTTCTGGTGGTAATTAAATAGTGTTTAATTAGCACTCGACACTAGCTTTTCTCCATTTTCAAAGAATACTTAGAAGTCGCCTAACTTTATTGTTTCTAAAAAGCTTGTTTTCGCGCCAAATTTGAAAAAAAACGGCATGCGCTTCATAGTGAGTTTCCAAATATAAGACAAAAAAATATGGAAAAGTGTTTATAGTTAATTGAGTTGCCAAACTGCCCTCGTAAATAGATAGATTTAACCTATAACGGACTAAAGACTGCACACCTACATCCAACAGCATAGAGTGGCGATGAGCTCATCAAAATAATACTACCAATCCCTTACTTCTTCCCTTCGGTGTCGTAAAAGGCGGCTAAGGGACTAAAAACTGCACATACAATCAACAACATAGAACGGCGATGGGCTCATCATAATAATACTAACAACCCCTCTCTTCTCTTCGGTGTCGCAAAAGGCGACTAACGGACTAAAGCTGCACATACATCCAACAGCATAGAGCGGCGATGGACACATCAAAATAATACTACCAATCCCTCTCTTCTTCCCTTCGGTGTTGTAAAAGGCGACTAAGGGACTAAAAACTGCACATACAACCAACAACATAGAGCGGCGATGGGCTCATCAAAATAATACTACCAACCCCTCTCTTCTCTTCGGTGTCGTACAAGGCAACTAACGGACTAAAGACTGCACATACACCAACAGCATAGAGCGGCGATGGGTTCATTAAAATAATACTACCAACCCCTCACTTCTCTTCGGTGTCGTAAAAGGCGACTAGCGCACTAAAGACTGCACATACATCCAACAGCATACAGCGGCGATGGGCTCATCAAAATAATACTACAAACCACTCTCTTCCTTTGAGTGTCGTATAAGGCGCCTAACGGACTAAAGACTGCACATATATCCAACAGCATAGAGCGGCGATGGGCTCATCGAAATAATACTTCCAAACCCTTTCTTTCCTTCGGTGTCGTAAAAGGCGACTAACGGACTAAAGACTGCACATACATCCAACAGCATACAGCGGCGATGGGCTCATCAAAGTAATACTACAAAACCCCTCTCTTCCTTTGGGTGTCGTAAAAGGCGCCTAACGGACTAAAGGCTGCACATACATCCAACAGCATAGAGCGGCGATGGGCTCATCAAAATAATACTTCCAAACCCTTTCTTCCCTTCGGTGTAGTAAAAGGCGACTAACGGACTAAAGACATTCATGTTTTTGTTTTTACTTATATTCGTAATGAAAAGCACAGTGTTTACCTTGGGTGAAAGACATTTACTCCCTCGAACTATTGGCGCCCTCGCTAGTCTCGGGAGTAAATAAGCTACTTTTACCCCTAAGGGTAACAATGTACTATTTCACTCCTGTAGCTCAAAAAGAACGTCATTGAGGCGTTCTAGAGCGAGGCTAAAATAGCTTTTCTTGCCCTAGGGGTTAAAGTAATTTTTTTTTTGTAGTCACATGTACATATGGACGGGTGGGTAATAATTGGGGTGGGTAAAATTGGGAGGAAGGGTAAAAAAGGGTATTTACCCATTTATACCCATTTATACCGGGTATTTTTATTAAACACCGGGTAAAAATAATACTGTCTATAATACTATCCTTAAAACGATCTACGATGTTAGTTTCGATTTGACCATTGAAGATAAAATATTGATTTCAAATAAAACACAGTTGATTATATTTTAAATCTTTAATCAACATCTATTTTTAACTAAAACACAACAAAATGGCGCAGATCTAGCTAGTTGAAATGCACTTCGAATGAACATGTTCGCGTACGAAAAATACCACGTGGAGTGGGGGGCGAGAGGCTGCGTGCGGTATTATGGGGACTGCTAGAAACCGCAAGAAACTTCAAAGGCTGGTCAGGTCATGTGTTTTAAACATGACGAAGAAGGAATTGGTGTTTTTGCCATTTTTAATTAAATAATTCATTTTGTGAATTTTAATTGTATAGTCTTTGAGTACCTTATTTATTTTAAAGCAATAATTACATAAGAAAAATGAAATCAAAAACAATAAAAAAATAACGATTATTTACAACCCGCGGGCAACGACGGCCGGCCTGCCGACCTACCTGCGATAAGTACCTACGTTAGTCTGCAAAGTGCAATAAGACCCCATTTATTTTCGTTTTACAACTGAAATGAAATGTGCGTGTTTAAGGTGCAGTTAAGTCCAATGACAATCGATAGCATCAAGTTATGTTATGGTTCCGATAACGCGCATAAAATGAAAATACTATTATTAATATATTAATTATTAATGATGTTGCCCAACCAATTTGCAAGCCAACTCAACACAATACAGCCCTGAGTCCAACCGGACGTGAGCCTGGCGAACGCTGCCATCAAGGCCCCAAACGCAAACAGAGGGTGTAGGAAGCAAAACAGTCTCTGGTTTGGGAGCAACGCGCAGTTGGGCAACAATTTCCTATTGGGAACCCGAGTCCCCTCCCCTCCTACTAGCACGAGGCGGGAGATGGCCTTGCGCCAACGGATCTCAAGCACCACCATAAGTGGAGTGGATAGCTGAGCCGATGGGAGAGGGGGTGGCGTCGAAGGTGAGGAGTTCACCCGATCCCTGCCACGAGCATGGGCGCAAACAAGGTGGTGACCGAACCACCCTAGCGTAGGTTATCGGTGCCCAATGGCACCCGCTGCAGGCCGATTGTCGCCTCCAAAGGCCCTACCTCTCCTAGAACTCCTCCCCGAAGGGACAGGAGCATGAGTTACAAGATAAGAAATGGTCCCCCAATTGGGCCCTTTTTTTAACTGTAATTATTATTATATTAAGTGTTAGATTAAAAATGAAAAAAACACGAATTCCTTTTTTGTCATTTTTAAAACACTTGACCTGACCAGCCCTTGATGTTTCTAGCGGTTTCTGGCACTAGCAGTCACCTTAAATTATGCGCGTGCGACGTTGCCAGCTTGCAGTAACAGGGAGAATGATAATTACATTACCCACTTTATACAGCGTCATTTGAATTATATGATTTTTATGAAATAAAATAAATAAGGCCAGCGGCCCGGACGGGATTCCAGCTAGACTACTTAGGGTCTGTGCGCCTGAATTGTCTCCGATTCTAACGCGTCTGTACCGCCTTTCTCTTCTTACTAGAGCGGCCTCATTCCTGGAAGCTTGCAAATGCCAATATGGCTTTCGGCGGGGCCGTTCCACGGAGGACCTTCTGGTGTACGTTACTCATTGCTGGGGCGAGGCAACCGAAAAGCATGGCGAAGCGCTTGCCGTGTCGCTTGACATATCGAAAGCCTTTGACCGCGTCTAGCACGCTGGCTTGCTGAGCAAGCTTCCAGCGTACGGCATCTTTGCTGATTTTCGTGTCTGGATTTTGGACTTTCTAAGTGAACGGTCAATTAGAGAATCATTGATGGCTGTTCCTCCGTCCTCATGGCTATCGATGCCGGGGTCCCTCAGCTGCCACCTTTGGGACAACTAAGCAAAATATCAACTTGCCGCGCTCGATTCAGTTGAACTCAGAGCAAGGAAACTTAAAGGTGCCGATTATCCTGTGAAAACCAAGCTTCACAGTCTCGCTCCCGTCCATCGCTCAGTTGCATGCTTGTCGGTATTTTACAGGTTGTACTTCGAAGAGTGTGCTTTTGAGCTAAACGAGCTCATTCCACCGTCCCCTTTTTAGTATCGGGAGTCCAGACGTACGGCGGGTTACTTACCACCCTTTTGATTTTCCACTCATAGGCACCAAGCGCTATTCGTTTTCATTAATAATGCGTACAGCCAAGGTATGGAATTCCCTGCCGGCGTCTGTGTTCCCGATTGCATATAGCCCAACATCTTTAAAGCCCGAGTGAATAGGCTGCTTCTGGGCAAGCTCGCTCCATCGTCGGATTCTTCTTAATCCTACGGATAAGAATGTGGCCAAGAGCAAGCCCATCTATTATAAAAAAGTAGTTTTTAAGGAACCGGGAATAGGTTGACTTCGTAATTCGTATCTCAAATACCTAAAAGAACAAGGAATACCAGGGTGCACGTCCCAGACATGATAATATAATTACAACAGAAATTGAACTAGAAGTGATAACTAACGTATGAACATTTTGAATATCTTAATAAACAAAAGTCGTGCCTCAGCTCGAAAATGAATAGAATTCCACTAAGTATTAGACTTAGAATGACTTAAAAATATGCTTTAGTCGGTATGTAATAGTATCTATAACCAAATTCAATAATTGGTTTAAATTAAACTGAGTTAAATTTTTACCCGGTATAAATTAAAAATGGGTGGGTAAAAATAGGTAACAATGGGTATTTACCCACAAGTCGGGTATTTACCGGGTAAATGCCCATCTCTAGTCACATGACAATGAGCCTACAAAAACGAAAAATTATTTAGTCTTAGGTAGAATAATCATGATCAAAAACTCGACTTAGGTATTACTGTTTACTTCGATCAACAACTTTTTTGAGATAGGTAGTTTAATATTAAAGTTTATGGTAAAATTAGTAATTATTTGAATCTATGGACAACACAGACCACGCCCACACAGTCCACGCTTCAGCAAGAAACAACTGCACAGTCTGCACATGTGCTTAGGTGGGAGCCTTTAGCCCGTTAGTCGCTTTTACAACACCCAAGGGAATCTCTATTCCCTTGAGAGAGGTTAGTAGTATTATTTTGATGAGGCCATCGCCGCTCTTTGCTGTTGGATGTATTTGCAGTCTTTAGTCCATTAGTCGCCTTTTACGACACCCAAGGGAAGGGAGGGGTTGGTAGTATTATTTTTTGATGAGCCCATCGTCGCTCTATGCTATTGGATGTATGTGCAGTCTTTAGTCCGTTAGTTCCCTTTTACGACATCGAAGAAAAGTGAGGAGTTGGTAATATTATTTTGATGAGCCCATCATTGCTCTATGCTGCTGAATGTATGTGCAGTCTTTAGTCAGTTAGTCGCCTTTTACGACACCGAAGGGAAGAGAGGGGTTGGTAGTATTATTTTGATGAGCCCATCGCCGCTCTATGCTGTAGGATGTATGTGCAGTCTTTAGTCCGATAGTCGCCTTTTAGGACACCCAAGGGAAGAGATTGAAAGACTGCGCATACACTACCCAACAGCATAGAGCGGCAATTGGCTCATCAAAATAATACTACCAACCCAACAATAAGGTAATAACATTGCACTAAAGTAAGTAATGTCAATAGTGTAAATAAATAAAATAATTTAAATTAAGAAAAAAAATAGTCTAAAAGGGATGTTAAAAGTAAATTTTTAAGACTAAATAGCAAAAAATAAAATAAAAATAAAAGATTTTTAAAAACAAGCTTTTATTTAAATAAAAATGAAACATAAAAAAAAATAACGCAAACTAAAAAGGAATGCCAAATCTGCTCAAATGGCAGAAATCTGCCACAAATGGTCACCCTGCGACTGAGCGCATGCCGAGATCGGAGCGCGTTGGTATGGCTCGCGCTTCGTCCGTTACTATGAAGTTACTATTTACCATACTGATTATACTGTGACTACGGGTAGAATTCTGGACGCCAGTTGCAACAAACAGGGGCGCATACCGCACGCGCGGTCGCGGATTGCCACTAACCTTTTACTACTACATTTAGCTACATTTTAGTTTTCGAGCCGGATCGTACGTTTGAGTGGAGCCAAACCTGTTCAGGGATGTCGTACATATTTCGCACGCCTTATAAAAGTGGAAACATAAAGATGAACAAGCGAGATCAAACGACAGACAATAAAAGCAAGCATAAGCAAGAGGTTAAAACGACCGAAGCGTTTGCACCCAAATTAGAAGCTCAAAAAGCGAGTGAAAAACCGGAGTCCGCTAATGCCGCGGGCGCCGGTCAGGCAGTAAGCAGGCGCGATGCCGCGCCCCGCTCAGCCCGCTCCACGCGGTTTAAAAAAAACTGGAGTACCAAGCAGCTCAATCCAAGGCTGAAATAAATTTAAAAGCAGTGGAAGAAGTTTTCAAAGCCAACCAAGCACTGTTAGACAAGAAAGTTCATCTGCAAAAGGAATGGTGGCTAAGCAGTTCAAAGTAGACCTGGCGCAACTTGAAGAAGATGATAGATCAATGTGCAGTGTGAGTGCTGTATAGCGAGTGGGTGTCAAAGTGTGACCCCGGTAAAATTTAAAGAGGTGACCAGCCACCACTAGAGCCACTGCCGCCGCCGCTGCCGCCACTTGTACCAAAGAAGGCACCACGCCGCTCGCCATCGCCGCTATCGCAGACTCCACATTTTTTACCAACACCACCTGTAATACAAAATAGAGAATTACACACGATATTAGCAACATCAAGAGACTTACCTATGTTTTCCAGTGACCCGATGGAGTGGCTGCAATTCAAAGCAGCGTTTCACGAGTCGAACTTGTGTCGGTAAAGTGATACAGAGAATATAATATGTGAGGCGCCTACGGAAATGTCTCCGCGGTGAGGCTAACGAAGCTGTTTTATCACTGCTTATCGGTATCACCACGCTATTATCGACACACTCGAACTTAGATTTGAAAGACCTGAAACAATTATGAGTAAAGTACTATTCCATCTAAGAAAGCTGCAACCACTCACCAGCTTATCACTCTGATATAGTCGTATTCTCCATAATGATAAAGAATCTCGTCGCCGCTATTCAAGCGATCAACCAGTCAGACTATCTTAGAAACCCCGAGTTGATCACACATAACAACAGTATGCAAGCTTCCATCAGCTCTGATCACTAAATGGGCTGATCACGCCTTGGAGTGCCGCGACGATCACACACCTAAGCTGCAAACACTCTGTAATTTTTTGTACGCCGTAGTTATGAAGACCGCAACCTCGAGAGTCAGTTATATTAATAACCAGTCTGAGACAAGGCGCAAAACTGAATTTAGAACACAATTTTCTACTGTGCACAGAAACAAGATCTGACAGTGAAAGGTGCAAATTTTGTAGAGGTTCACCTCATTCTTTAAAAGATTGCGGAAAGTTTAAGCGAGCGTTGCATAGAGATCGTTGGCGTTTTGTGCGTACATATAAATTATGTTACAAATGTTTCGGAGCACGACACACTGATTCATCTACCTGCGTAGCCCCAGACTGTGACATTGAAAGATGTGGACGTCAACACCACCGCCTACTTCACTGGAAGCCGAGCCAGCCGACCGAGTCAGCAGCCAGCGCCGAGACCGACGACGAGCGGGACACCGCCGTCACCCGCGGGACCGAGACGGTCGCGCACGCCGCCAGTAACGATACTCTTATGTCTAGTGTTTATAGCCAAGTGTTATTAAAAGTAGTGCCGGTTGCTATTCGTGGACCTAACGGTGATAGGCGTACACACGCACGCGTTGTTAGATGATGGTGCCACAGTGTCGTTGATATCAGCTGATCTCGCTGATAAGGTCGGATTACACGGTAAAAGCGTTACAATGCGCGCGCGCAGCACCTGGCGATCCGGTGAGTTAGTTTGTGAAACAGAACTATGAAACTTTACTCTTATAAATCGTAACGGCAAATGTTTTACGATAAGCGCGCGGAAATTACGTGATTTATTTACCTATGCAGCATTTTTCTGCCAATGAAAGTGTCTACAATGAGTTAAACTAGTGTAAATGTAATGGTAAGCCAGAATTACTTATAGGACAGGATAATTGTGATTTGATTGTTCCAATAACTTGTATTAAAGGGGAGCCGTTTATTACAGAAACTAAGCTAGGATGGTGTGTTCACGGCAACGTACGGAATAATTATTAAAAACTAGATAACCCGGTGAACTTCGTATCACCTACATTATAATTGTGAAAAGTATGGTCAAAACTTAATAACCCCTCGATCACCGTATAACCAGACACAATTGAAAATCAATTGTTTCACGACCGCCGGCGGTCTTATGATACTTGACCTAATAATTACAAAAATTTTCGGTCATCACATTTAGCCATTGTCAAGTTAATAAGTGTAAGTTAATAAGTGTAATAATGATAATGAGTGTTAATATAAGATAACGATTAATGGTAAATGATATTCCCCCAAACCCCTTGAGACTCAATAAAGATGTGGGACTTTATTGAGATCTCATACGGACTTCTTGAGAGAATCTGAAAAGGGATGTTGCACGGTTTTGATTTATTTACCAAAACTCATGCACGTTCACGAACACTTACCATTAACTTTATAACAGTTATTAATCCGCCAATATTACACATTCATATCCTACGAAACACAAACTATAGAAAATAAAACCAAACTGCAGACATGACGCTTCACTTTCCCGCCAAAAAGTCCACTTTTACCATTTTTTTATTTATGATACAGAACGTTTTGTAATCCAACAAAACAGACCAATACAGCTATGATACAGACAAATTTCTAACGCACCTACAAATATTTGACAACCACAGCTAGGAACATTTTGTATTGGAAAATCAAATTGTCGTTTTTGGTATTTTCCGTTACTACTTACCTTATTATGTTTCTCACCGTTTATAGCTTCCCTGAGCTTTCATAAATATTTCAAAATCGAAATTAGCCAAATCGGTTTAGCCATTCTCGAGTCTTAGCGAGGTAATTAATAATAATTGGTCAGCTGATCGTCGCGCGTCGTTCGTTTGTAGCACTGGTTGCTACGGCCGCTACAGGTACGATGCTGGCCTAACCGCTTCGTAGCAAGCACTACGAGGCTACGAGACGCCCCGCCGGCGCCGCCGCGCCGCCGGCTCCTGTTGACTTGGTAAGTGTTAGACGTATATCTCCTAAATTAGGGGGGTGCCGAGCGATCGCAAAAACTGACATAAGTCTCTTAGTGAACTTCAAAGCAAAATCAAACATATTGATATTCTTATTAGAATAATTCTGCTTTGAAGTTTCAGACCTAGAAATTTAATTAGAGCAATGTTTTTATTCTGCGAAATGTGCAAAACCATCACGCGCTTGTGTTTAAAATTAAAAATTACTTATTAAAGAAGGGGGTGCCCTGCGGAATATCAGTACATATATTTTGATGTAAGAATTATGGTTACATGCGTAAAATTAAGAAAGTTGTCGAAGAAATATGTTTTTAGGACTCATTAGAATGATGTATTGTTTGTTATTGTTTAAAGAATTTGTTTCAATTTTCAACAAGGTGATGACCTTGTGCAATGATTAGGCTAACTTACATAAGTTCTGTTAATGTATTTAACTAATTCAGCGCATAGTACAAGTGACTTAAAAATACGTAAAATTTCACAATTTCGTGCTGGACCCCCTTTTTAGTGCCCAGCTGTACGACGGCCTCGTTGAAACGGAACTTCACGAGTTAGTTAGAAAATCCTTTAGTATGATTCAATCGGTATTAGTAACAAACCTCGTCAAAATCAAAACGAGTTGCGAGCAATTTCAATATTGAACGAGTCGTCCGAGTTTATTGATGGGCAATGGTGCGTAGGTCTTCCATGGAAGCTAGATGTTTTTGCAATGCCTGACTCTTCCATTACGTCGTTAAACCGTTTAAAAAAGATTATGCGAAAAATAACGACACGTTATCGAGATCGTATCGAGCACTTATCATATCATAGATACTAATAATATAAACGAAAGTTTGTAAGTATGGATGGATGTTTGTTACTCTTTCACGTAAAAACTACTAAATGGATTTGGATGAAATTTGGCATACAGTTTATAACCTGGATTGACATATAGGATACTTTTTATTGTGGAAATTTTGCATTCACAATGCTATATAAATATAGGATAAAATGTTTACTAGAAAAAAGTAGTTAGAACAGTGGACCGGCAATCCAAAGGTCGTGGGTTCGAATCCCATTCGAGCTTCCTGAGACTGGTTGAGTTTTTTTTTAGTAAACATTTTATCCTATATTTATATAGCATTGTAAATGCAAAATTTCCACAATAAAGATAATTATAAGCAATTACGTCTTTATCGATTGGTTGGGCGTATTATTGTAATATACCTCAAATTCAATTCATCAAATGATGTCGATTCGATTAAGGCTGTTTGGTGCTTGCTTCCTTTGCCGCCTACGTGCGAAGAAAAGTTAGCTTAAAAACAGTGGTCGTTGAACGATAACTTTTTTCCCGCCGACACGTAAGGACGCTTAAAATACGAGCGGCCTATTTAAAACTCTTCGCGTTATTTATGGTGAACAGTTTCGTGTGTGTGTGTTCCTGGTCAAGTTCCACCCTGCAGGGTCATTGGACATCCGGCTCGAAGGACCATAAATATGATGTAGCAACGTGTAAATAGTTGACTACATGCGGGATCGTGACTGGAGTATGTAATGCTGTTTATTACAGCTATGAGTAATTTTTAAGTTCTATATCCCTTGCTAACTGTCGATTCAACTAAGTTGCCAGTACCCACTAACCTTGTGCGACCAGCTCACAACGCGCACCGCATCGTCAGTCTTAGCAGTCAGCTTAGCAGCAATAAATTTGCACAGGAACGTCCTCAAACGTTAAATACTTGCAATAGTATTTCTTTCGACTGTGAGGGTAGACTTCACAGTGACGTAATACCGCTGGCTTGCAGCGTAAATCAAACTACTAGGAAAAATTCAGCGAGTCTTCTGGGGTCTCGGTAGCTCAGCGGTTAGAGCAGTGGACCGGCAATCCAAAGGTCGTGGGTTCGAATCCCATTCGAGCTTCCTGAGACTGGTTGATTTTTTTTCTAGTAAACATTTTATCCTATAGGATACTTTTTATCCCGATATTCCCACGGGAACGGGAACCACGCGGATGAAACCGCGAGCGGCCGCTAGTTAGTAAATAATTATGCGAGTGAAGTTTTAGGGTCGAAAACCCGAGAAAAGATAAGCTGCGTTTGGTGTTTGACGCTGCTGCTAAAACCCAAGACCTATCTTTAAATGATTTTTTGCTTCAAGGACCTGATTTATGATGATCGTTATATGGAATCATGTTCAGATACCGCGAACATCCGATAGGTGTGATAGGTGACATAACAGACATGTTTTTAAGAATAAGGATTAAAGATAGTGATAAACATGCATTTAGATTTTTATGGCCTGATAAGTATAAGTAACGTTGTTAAGTGTTTTGTAATGAACTCCTTAATTTTTGGTGCAAACTGTTCACCGTTTATAGCTCAGTTTCATAACCGAAACAAAAACGCCACGCGATTCGAAAAAGTTATGCAAAACAGGATCACGCATTCCCGCGGGATCCCGCTGTTTTTATTAATCTGCTGGATTAATAAAAACAAGGTGCGTTACCTTCAAACCGCGGATCCGCGGATCCCGCAAATAAAAAAATGGCGTTTTTTGAGTGCGATGGTATCAGAGGAGAGTACGTGACGCTCGACTATGAATATAATAATATCCTGACGGTTCAGCTTACTAGCGTAGAAGCCGAGAGAGCGTTTTCAATATAAGGATATATTTGCAGTTCACTCAGAAGCAGGCTCGGAGATGATACAATAAATGCCATTTGCTTCTTAACACTAGAGTGCACGTGCGCTCTACTATAGTAGAACATACCTACTTATTTTAGTGCCATTCATTCATTCTTACTCTTGACTCCCCGCGCTTCTAGATAAGCCTCGTCGACAAAATCGCAGAACGGATTAGTACGACGCCCACTTGCAGCGTAAGCGCATGTTCATGTAATTAGGTGTTAAAGTTCGGCTTCTACTATTGTAGTACATGCGAGTATTGGCGTAATAAAACTGAGTGTAAGTAAAAATTTTCTTTGTTGACATTTTTTTTGTTCATATGTGTATAAACTGAATGTTTATCTTTTAATAATGAACAATATATATAGTAATTGCTATTTAGTATGTTATGGCGTTTTTGGTAATTATTATTACTTTGTTTCAGCGAAAAAATGGACCCAGACATGGATGCTCTTGTGACCCAGTGGTTACATGAGGAATTTGAGCACGAGGAAGTGATTCAAGTGAATCGGATGATGGGGAAGAAGAAGTACAACCGATGGAACAGGAAGACAGGAAACAGTTACAGGAAGTTGTAAGTAACCAAGCATCATCGTCTGAAGATGACATGCCTCTTTCTGAACTCGCTCAAAATAATACACGCGACGAGATTTATGTATCTAGAAATGGAACACGCTAGAGTAAAATATGTCCTTCTGCGACCCGGGCAAGATCTCAAAATATCCGATTTAGGGGTTTCTACTCATTTGTGATTCTATAATACGACGTAATGAAACCGAACCATTTTTGAAGAAGTGAAAGTGTATCACGAACGACAAGAACGAGCGAAAAAGCTCGTCGTCAAAGGCCGGTTAGGCTTCACAGACTGTGGCGAAACCCGGGTTAACTCGTAACAAGGTGATGCTGTGTGTGTAGTGGGATTGGAAGGGCATTATTCATTATGAGCTGTTACCACCAAGCAGGACCATCGATTCTGAACTCTACTGCGAACAACTGATAAGATTAAAGCAAGAAGTTGAGAGAAAGCGACCGGAATTAATCAACAGAAGGGGTGTGGTTTTTCATCATCATAACGCTAGACCTCACCCATCTTTAGCCATTCAGCATAAATAAGACAGTTTGGCTGGGAGGTGTTAATGCATCCGCCGTATAGTCCTAACCTTGCACCTTCAGATTTCCACCTGTTTCGGTCTCTTCAGAATTCTCTAGGCAGTGTCATGTTAACATCACGAGAGGACTGCCAAAACCACGCGGTATTTTGATCAGAAGCCCCAAAATTTCTATAGCAATGGGATCATGTCCCTACCTACAAGATGGCAAAAAGTTATCAAACAAAATGGCACCTACATACTTTAGTTAAATGTAAATAAACTATTTTAAAAAATGTTTTGAATTTTCTTTAAAAAATGCTAAGTAACTTTTTTCCCAACCTATTAGATAGTTTTTCTGAAAAATATATAATAGGTTGTAATATCATAAAAGAAATTTCATTTACTCACCAACAGCGTGGTTTCGTGATGCGCAATTGGTTGAGTATAATCTAAATGCACACGATCTCCCAAAAGACATGACAAGGCAAAAAGGTTCAATATGGATATGGATATGATACTTTTGGATTCGATCTCAGATTCATACATTTTGAAAATAATTCCAATCAGCATACAAGATAGTAGAGGATCCGAGTATACAACAACCTTCACCGAGCGGTCAATGGATTAAAAGTATTTTATATCAAATTTAATGTGTTAAAAAATATATTGCGAGTGGGTTGGCTGAAAAATTTCAGTCCAGTATATGATTAATTAAATTTTTTTTTTTAAATATTGCACTTGTTGCGATAATAGATAAATTACATAGGTACCAATCGAAAGTATGAAGCCTATAGAATATGCAAACATTAGGTTGACTATTTTTTCCTGTCATAACATTAGATAGGCAGGTGTAAACAGGCAAGTCAATATTAGTATTTTGCAACCGTCTGGTTAAATAAATAAAATTTATGTTTATATAAAGATAAGCTCATTACAAACCCACACATACCAAACCAGTGCAATATAAAAAAATATTTTTTTTTAAATATTAAATTAATCATTAATGGTACTGGACTGAAATTTTTCAGCCAACCCACTCGCGATATATTATTTAACATATTAAATTTGATATAAAATAATTTTCATCCATTAACCTTCCCGGTGAAGGTCGTTCTATACTCGGATCTTAGACTAAGAGTCATGTTGCGAACTGTAATGTCAATATTTGATATTCACGGATTTCTTAACCCGTTTACAATAATTAGAGTAAAAATCATAAAGTTACCATTCGTAGTGGAAAGTAACTTTATGGCAAAATATGGAAGATTAACCTTAAATGGGATTAAGTATTACCAACATAATGAGCCGTTGTCAGCCTTTATCGAATGGTAATCTCAGTTACAGCTAATAAGTAACATTCGTATACCGAGATATTTTAAGTCAAAGCACGAAGGTTCAAATTGCGTAGGTTTAGCTAGTTTGAATGAGCCAGCACTTGAGCTGCATGTGTTTTGCGACGCATCGCCGTGTGCGTACGCCGCTTTCGCTTACTGGCGGAAAGTACACGCGATGGCAACATTCAAGTCGCCATCATTCTCAGAATAACAACTAAAGCATAAGGAGTCCAAATGAGACTCGTATAGTTGTACTATTTTTTCAAATGGGCCATAAATATTGAAATAAAAGAGACAAAATAAGTTGCTAAAACGTCAAATGTAAAGTGAAAAAAAAATTGGATACCTAGTCACCATCCGAATTCAAAAGCGATGTAATTCGAAGGGTATTATTTGACTTTATATACCTCAATGGACATTGGCAAGGGCCAACGCTCTCGTGTAATTTACATGTTATATTTTCTGAGTGCATGTCACATAATGTCGCATTCTTTGACAACAAACGGAGTGCCCACTCAAATGTCATAGCACTCCTTCTATGCTTTAGTTATTATTCTATGCCTTCATTGCAAGTAAGTGCAAAGTGGCGCCGTCAAAACCGGTGACGATCCCAAGACTCAAACTACAGGATGTGTTAATAGCTTGTCGCTTATCTGAAAGTATAAAAAAAGAACATCGTTCAGTACCTACGTTAACATTCTGTTGGACGGACTCAACTACTGTTTTATATTCTATCCGGGACAACCTACAAGACATTTGTGGCAAACCGTCTATTCGAAATTGACAGCTTGAGGGTGGATTCGGTGTAAGACCTTATTCCAGCTTGGTCAAATCCACCCTAAGTAAAATACGAGAATGTAATTGTATAAAGGCGGGTCTCCTGTGACACTGTTTTGTGTTTTGTAACACCTAACATCAAACATCTAACAAACTATATCAAAATATGTTCGTATGCCACGCCCATATTTGTTAGATGTTAGGTGTTAGAAAACACAAAACAGTGTCACAGGAGACCCGCCAAGGCTTAAACAAATACAATAATCATTTTAAAATAATACCATAGGTACCGTTTACTAAACACCTTGATGGCTTAGTGGCTTAGTCCTAGTGGCTCAGCCCGATAACGGAGGCCCAGGGTTCAATTCCTAGGTCAGGCAAAGTGTGCTTCGGATTTTCGATGCATTGGGATCACTATACCATACCCGCGGATATTAGGCAAGCATGGTAATTAAGCAATTTAAAACCTTAGAGATTAAATGCTCTAAGTTTAAAACCCATCAATTGACTATTTGACAGTTGTAATAATAAAATATGAAATATGTCAGGTAGGGTACTTTATAATTTAACTTTAATTATCCAATAGTTTTTTTATTATGATAATTTGTAAATACTTATTTTATTTTTACAAAATAAATATGAGATTTTTTATCTGTGGATTACAAGACCGGAAACACGGGCGGCCATGATTGGCTTCGTGTGACGTCACATTTCACAAAATAACAAAAACTGTCTGTCAGGTTTCAAGATAAAGTTTTTTTTATTGTGAATTTAGGAATGAATGAAGAAATAGTACATTGTTATCCTAGGGGTGAAAGTAGCTTAATTACTCCCGAGACGGGGGTTTGGCGACCGAGCGTAGCGAGGGCGCCAATAGTTCGAGAAAGTAAATAAGTCTTTCACCCGAGGTAAACACTGTGCTTTTCATTACGAATTTAAGGAAAGTAAAACTAAAACATGAACGTCTTTAGTCCGTTAGTGGCCTTTCACGACACCCTAGGGAAGAGATGATTGGTAGTATTATTTTGATAAGTCCATCGCCGCTCTATGCTGTTGGATGCATGCAGTCTTTAGTTCGTTAGTCGCCTTTTACGACACCGAAAGGAAGAGAGGGGTAGGTAGTATTATTTTGATGAGCCCATCGCCGCTGTATGCTGTTGGTTGTATGTGCAGTCTTTAGTCTATTTAACATTTGATGTGAAATTTTGTTCAGAAAAATGAAAAGCTGACATTGCCGTAAGGACATACGGCACAACTGACATTATCATAATTACTTAATACTAATAAATGTACCCACTTGAGAAGTAACCAGTATGAAAGTGTCCACGAGCTACAAGCAGAACTTAGACGTATTTTTCTAAATATCCACCACAACGAGATCTAAAAATCAACATTGAGAGAAATAATCAAAAGAGTGGTAGGTACTTTGTATTCAACAAAAAGGGACTCATTTTGAGCATTTGATAAATTCACACATATTTAGACGGGATTTAACGCAAAACTACTTAGTAAAGGCATTCTACGCATACCTTTTTATACATTTACTTATCCTACATAGGCCAGACAAAACGGACTATCCATGAGAGGGTCAAGGAACATATTGCGGCTGTGAAAAACCGCCAGTCTAACAAATCAGCCATTGCGGAGCATTTACTTGAAAGAGGCGCAAATCATTGAATCGAATTTCATCGTACGCGAGTCCTCTCCACAGATCGCCACTTTTATTCAAGAGTAGTGCGTAAAGCGATTGAAATTAAGAAACATCCGAACAATTTCAATCGGGAAGATGGTCACAAACTATCATCAGCGTGGAATCCAATGTTTGCAGAACCAGAATAAGGCTTGTATACGGAATAGGGACACCGTTAGTGTTGTGTGTGACGGTAGTTGGATAAATAATGTGACGGTGGATGAAGACTCAGTCACGCAAACGGAGGCGATACACCGCGACAGCAGTCCACCCGTGACCACGGCCGGTGCAACTCGGTCGAAACGTCGGGTATAAAAAGGTATGCGTAGAATGCCTTTACTAAGTAGTTTTGCGTTAAATCCCGTCTAAATATGAGTGCATAATGGAACGCGAAAGTTTAAAAGTGTATATTAGATAAATTTATTAATTTTGTATTAAAAATGTTAAAATTCATAATCTTCCTTTTATTTGTGACACTATATTATTTAGCAAAAAATAATCCGAAAAATAATGATGAAGCCTTTCGATCGGTATGATAAAGCTACAGGGTGATTATTTTTCTCATGTCGTGGTTCGATTTCCGGTTCAACCATGTAATTATTTAAATATCTATGAATGCAGTTTAAATTGTTTTTTAAATTCAAATAATGTCTTCTTTCAGTAAAATGTTCCATCTACAATATTCAAGATACTTTCCCTCCATGTGGCATATCCGTGGGACGCCCTGTAGGTATATGCTGTTCTATGTATGTGCAGTCCTTGGTCCGTTAGTCGCCTTTTACGAAACCGAAGAGAAAAGAGGGGTTGGTAGTTTTATTTAATAAGCCTATCGCCGCTCTATGCTGTTGGATGCTTGTGCAGTCTTTAGTCCGTTAGTCGCCTTTTACGACACCGAAGGGAAGAGAGGGGTCGGTAGTATTATTTTGATGAGCCCATCGCCGCTCTATGTTGTTGGTTGAATGTGCAGTCTTTAGTCTGTTAGTCGCCTTTTACGACACCGAAGGGAAGAGAGGCGTCGGTGTATTATATTGATGAGCCCATCGCCGCTCTATGCTGTTGGTTGTATGTGCAGGCTTGAGTCCCTTAGTCGCCTTTTACGACACTGAAGGTAAGATAGGGATGGGTAGTATAATTGTGATGAGCCCATCGCCGGTCTGTGCTGTAGGATGTATGTAAATAGTTTAAATTTAATTAATTTAGTGTAAAAGTTACAAAAATAATGTCCTTATGAGAAAAAGTCCGCTGACTTTAGGTTTCTTTGCAGCTTGATTGTGGCTGAAGTAAGGATGTAAGAATGTTTTTTTGTTTTGGTGAACAGAACAAATTACAGATCTCAAAGTTAACACCAATTTATAGTTCATCAGATGTAACTTTGAATATTCCGCTGGCTGGAGGTCTTATAGAAAAGTTTATACTTATTTTCGTTTTTTATACGGAACAATTTCTATTAAAAAAAAAAACTTTTCTACAATCACACCAATTATCTAGCCCAAGAGAAGCTTCGAAGAAACTCGTTAAATGGTTACTAGACAACGGATAAACATACTTAAAATACTTAAATACATACTTATTATACATAGAAAACACCCAGACCTGAGACAATTAAGAAAAACAATAATTTCTAAATTGACCCGACCGGGGTTCGAACCCGGGACCTCAGAGATGGCGACACCATGAAAACCGGTGCACAAACCACTCGACCAAGGAGGTCGTCTATTTTCAGCATAATTCAGTACAAATAATCTACATCTAATTCTCTGCATCACTCATAAGTTTCCCAGACATGTGATTCCGCTGGATGTAGACACATCAGAAATGCCAAGCGCTTACCCGCCCGTATTGGATAAAAAAAACGTGGGCGGAAAGGGCAGCCTTCTCCCGCTCCGTTTGAACCTAGAACCTACCTCCCATATTCATAATTTAATTAATATGAACAAGATAGGTAGGTACCGTAACCCTATCGCGTAGCGGTGAAAGAGTAGGTACTACCACCCCCTCTCTTCCCTTGGGTATCGTAAAAGGCCACTAACGGACTAAAGACTGCACATACATCCAACATAGTAACATAATAGAGCGGCGACGGGCGCACTACCTGTCACGCTGAGCACACGTGCAGTCGCTATTTGGTGATAAGTGGATGGTAGAGGACTGCTTTTGCTGACCTCATTGCCTAATCTCTGACTAACCCTTCGAGGATAATAGTCGTGATTATATGTATGTGTAATTTTATTATCTCACGTCAGGTGTACAGATCTTGACTTATAATTAAATTCAGAAGAAGAAAAATGCATTACGCATACCTTGCTCCCGGCCAAACGCTGATGGTTATGTAGCCACTCTCCAGCACATCCTTTCAGGATCCACAAGGGTGATCCAGCACCTGAATTTATATCAGCACAAGCTGTGATTCACTCGCGTTAATTTGAGGAAAAATCCAACTGAATTATATTCTGGTTCCCGTTTTAAAAACATTTTACATTGATGCGCTGCTCCTATTGGTCGTTGCTTGAAGTTATGTAGCCTGATAGCTAATTATGATTTTTTTAATTCGAACCAGTAGTTGTTGAGATTAGCGCGTTCATCCAAACAAACACTTCAGCTTTATAATTTTAGTATAGAGTTTGTATCTAGGAGAGCCTGTGTAATAAGGTGGGACGTTAACAGGCCGTTGATGACGACCATAAAACAGTACCGAGTGAGTACCTCTCTACTAAAACTCTCGCTGACCTCTCGCTCTCTCGCTGATATGTGGCAAAGGCTTTAGAAGGAATAAACTATTCGCTTTTTCTATTAGAGCAAGGTGGCAGCGACTATAAAGTGCGACTAAGTTAATACCACCCTCTCACGAATATCCGGCGTGAAATAATGGCACTTGGTGCTGTTGTGTTTCGTCCGGCCAGTGAGAGTTTCGAAGGCCCTTTCCTCTCCCCCCCTCGCAATTCCTATTCCTTCATTAACCCTATTCCTTTCTTAAAGGTCGGCAACGTATCTGCGACTCCTCTGGGTCCATGGGCGGTGTGTATTTAAAATGTGAAATTTCAACACGTAAACACTATGGATCGATATTGCCTCGCCATATACTGGGTTAATTCCTTATTGCATTGCTAATTACCTACGTTATAACTAAGCCCTGAGTCATTGTTTTACAAAATCTGATTTTACTAAAATTATTTAATAATATAAGCATAATGTCTAATCAGAATTAGTCGATTCGTAGTTAGGGTCACAGTGTATAAACTTCTACCGGTCTCCTCAATTGATCATCTATGTTGATACTACTAAACCATAAAGTATTAGGTAGGCATTATTTCAATAATAAAAAAAATCTTTTTCCGTCCCACCCCTCCCAACTCATCTCTTTTTTTAGGTGTCGTAAATTGCAGACTAACAATGGACTAATACCTACATCCAACGGGGTTACCATTTAGGAATTTGAAAAGTCCTGACAAAAAGCCTGACATTTCGATTAAAGTCCGGACTTTTAGTCACAAAATGAAAACATTACTCACTTTTTATGTTTTATTTTTAGATAAATGAGAAAGTTAATGAAGATTAAAGATTTATTTGATTTTATTTAAAATGTAGTTTTGTTACTCATATTCCAAAATCCGGACAAATTACAGAGCCGGACAAAGTCCCGACTACAATTTAAAAGTGTGACAGTGCACTGCTTTTCCGGTCCCTCACAGCCAAGTTTCTGACTAATTCTTAATAGTGTGTCTATGTAAGAATGTAAAATAAAACAAGGACTGGTTAATTTTGTATCTTTTTTATGTTTATTTTGTTTCTACAATGCCCACGTATACATAAATTGAACGACAAAGTACAACATGAGTCAACGTGGTATCTTTATACGTATAACACTATGTTGGTTGAGTATCTCTTAATATGTGTAGTTAATATCCAGAAACCGTATTTTTGACCAGATTTAATCTGAAATGTAATCAACATCCAATTACATGTTACAACACGACCAATCTACTGAAATATATCTATGTAAACATTCATCATTGTTAAAACCTAAACAATACATGTGTCGTCACCCGACACCGATCGTCTCGAATACAAGTCGACATAGTTCAATTATTGATTTATAATAAATCTTTATATTTATGAATATTACGTTTGAATATTACTCCACTTAAACTTAAACATACAGAATAAGTTAATACAGAGATATATAATCCTCATTAAAAGTGTGATAAGTTTCCATGAATCGATTTCTCTAACACTTATGTAATAATATAATAGAGAGTACATCAATACATTGTTATCTTATGTTGGGAGATATTGCAAGGTAATGGAAACACAATATGTGACACGTCATCCACGTGCGGTCGTGTAGTGACGGAGGCAGGTGGAGGTTAGTCTTGGTAAAAGTTATCCAAACGTCGTAACATAACATAAATGGGAACGTAGGCTACACTAATGTTACAACAGGAGTAGACCAGCCATTTTGGCAACTCTAAAGGTACAATAACCAACCTGACAGTAAGCTCAATTACAATGGTCTTCAAGTCTAACATTAGTGAAGAATCATAATTTCGCATTAAGCAGCGATGATTTAGAAAGTGCTTACAAAAGTATTGTCAAACATCATTTCTTTCTTAGAAAAGATAGCAGTCAAGTTTAAAGAAGTACTTATATACTCATAGAACAAGATCACACAAGATAGCACGATATTTTGATAAAAATGCTTATATATTATCATCTAGGTACAGGTGGGTATATAACGTCATACCTTGAAATCACATCGAATAGGATATATTTTAAAAAGTTAAAGTTGTCACACTAGTTTTGGGCACACAAAACTTATTATATAATTTTTAACACTGAGCAAGCGCCACAACCCTTAGAAGAGTGAGTAGGTACGTTGACGTATCGTTCATATAAAGCTCGGAACGAGGAAAGTTCCAGTGAATAAGATGGGTATAGTGAAAATGTGCTGGCAGAAAGTCTGAACTTCCTTAACTTTACAACGACGCATGCTCGGCGGACAAAGTGCCCCGCGCGCAAGGCGCATGCGTCGAATCAAATAATAGATTTAAGCCACAACTTTAACTGATCTTACATTTCCTTTCCCTGTGTTAATACGCCCCTTCCTTTATAATTACAATCATCGCCGTACTCATATTAATAAACTAACCTAGATCACATTCACTTAGCATGTATATAGGTACCTAATAATGATATAAGGTGACGGTTTTCAGTGAAGGAACAAGATTAAAATCAGATAAAAAAGTTATTTTTGTTTAAATTCCAAAGTATGTGATAAAGAATATATATATAATAATATGTAGCTATATATTTATGTACATATATAAATTACCTACATGTATATTATTATAATGATATTAAATAGCAACAATGAAGGCAAAGGTTTCTCAGGACAGGTTTTACAACATCAATATAATTATTCTTAATAATATTTATGTTTAAATATAGACACAATAAATTATCTTATTCCAAGCTATGCAGCTTATTTCTATATCTCACTTTCTGGACATGCTTATTAGGTTACCTAATAAATACTCTCCCTTCAAGCATTATTAATTACCCTTGCCGCTTACATTCACATAATATCTATGTTGATTTTGTGGAATACAAAAATATTGGGTTAACAATCGATAAATTATTTAATCTTCCAAAAGTTTTTACTTTTATTTTTATGAAAGTTTCAAACATATTTTGTAACAGACAAATAACTATGTTACATCCAATTCAACATGTATTAAAACTGTTTATTTTCGTTTCAATTCTGATTCTAACAGGTATAAAAATATTAGGGACTACATAAATTTCCAATTTTTTATAGGAATAACATTGGTTATGAGTCATAAACTCTTTTAGTTCTTTACAATTAATGTACGGAACATTGTAAATATATAATATACTGTTTTCTTAATATTATAGTTATTTAAAAAAATCGACTAACAAATTTTTCTTTACTGAGTAAAAATTTTTTCTTCTTTTTTCTCGTACGTATTATGTTGGCAAATTTTAGTGCTCGTATTACGAAAATGTATATTAATCTGAATGCTTTCGAAATCGTTACTCCTTAGGATATAATTAATTTATCCGGTCACTACATATGCTTATTTGTCACATACTTTATATTACAAATCTTTGAAGTAACTTTAAAAGGGCGTAGTAGTTTCAAAATTTAAAACAAGAGGCACTTATTTTTAAATCAACACAATTCACATATCACTATTAGTGTCGTAACTCTGAACGGCCTCATTTTTTATTTTCTAATTAAAGTACAAATTTCAATTCATTTGGCACCGTTCTCGTCTACGGATTGACATATTAGCCGTACACACACATCCAACATCATTTTCTAAAATAATTCCTCAATTCGAGATGCCATCACATTAGGAATTGGCCTTTTAAGTAAATATTACTTAGTTTAAAATCTAATAACTAAATTTTCCGTCGCGCAAGGGTAACTTTAATTGTATGATACCTACATTACAAACAATAAAAAATTATGAATATGCTTAAAACAAAGTGATTCCCTCAAGATTTTTAAAATGTTCATAGTTAATCAAAAAT
This sequence comes from Scoparia ambigualis, assembly GCA_963921215.1. Lineage (NCBI taxonomy): Eukaryota > Metazoa > Arthropoda > Insecta > Lepidoptera > Crambidae > Scoparia > Scoparia ambigualis. The sequence goes on along the minus strand of OY992501.1, from coordinate 23,069,246 downwards.
TTGGTAACAAACCTCCGCATTTAGTTGAAATTAAGTCGCAGTGCCATATTTCATACATGGCACTGATCAAATTTAAACTTTATTAATAAGTGATAAGTTTTAAAACATTACCGTAGTGCATATTTTAAAAGCGACATTTTTGTGAATAGTGCATGAAAGTGCGAAGGACTTGGTGATCATCACGCCACATTGTTTCCAATGATTAATATTAACGCACATGCCGCCCATTGAATAAACCCTCATGATTCTTATTGCCTTACGGGTTTTACTTAACGAAATATCACAGCGTATTCGGTATGTCTGGCAACGGAGCATTGCGATATCCGTAGAAATCAACAAGTCATTCATCCGGTGGTTTCAGATACCGGTAAACGGAAAAAGGTAGTTTAACTAGGAAATACGTGTAATGGCATACAGTACGCATGCACTGTTTTGTTTAGTAATTTCAGAACATTGTAATTTTTGCATTTCTACGATCAAAATGAATCTCGGATCATTCGAACGTTAGGCCGATGCGTCTGTGACTCTACGTTCGGGATTGTATTAATTTGGAAATGCTTGATAATTGAGAAGCTCATGGATTTTGGTGAAGCGCGAGGAGAGCGCGCGCGGCGCCGGCCGGCACGGACGGTGTCGCGGCGTGAGGCGGCGCGGGCGCGGGCGTGGGCGCGGGCGCGGGCGCGGGCGCGGGCGCGGGCGCGGGCGCGAGCGCGGGCGCGGGCGACGGGCGGTGCGCGTGCGCGTCTCTGCGCGTCGCTTGTGCCGGCACGCCCTTGGATTACGCTACGCGCTCTAACGTTAATCAAATTCTCTTTATGTACGCCCGGAAAACAGCTGGTACTGCAAGCAACCACAAAAAGGTGATTAAAAAAAGCACGTGCGAGGCCAAGCCCACGGTCGCCGACGCCGCCGCCGGCCGCGCCCCTCCCGCTCGCTCCACTACGCTACCAAGCTCTACGGTCTACAGATGGATAGCCACTTAGGATCTAGGACCGCTAATTCTTTATGGAGCCACTTTTTGCTGCTAGCCAATTAGCGTCAAAGAAGCCCGTGCAAAGCAACTATCTAGACAGAAGCTATCAACGCTAATTCTACACGATTAACGACGCGCTAGAGTCGGTGCCTGATACGCCAGCTGATGCTGTCGTATTGATTGTTTTGGTCTGTTTTACACAAAATATGTATAACGCTGGACTTGAATATCGAATGGTTTACAAGCGTTATGTAGTCTTTGCCCGGAATAGGCCTTACTCGATGGTGATACTTCACGTTTGCTGTTTTCAGTGAATAGTGGTCAATGAACATGGTTGAATATGAATACATACCTTGCGGGGCTTAGTCGCGATTACGAACCAGGTTTTTTTGTGTGTCACTTAATCTTGAAGGAACCAGCGAACTAATTGTCTACAATCAGTTATATATAGCTACTTATATACAAGCTATGTCACGTAAATGTAAGAAGTTTTGATGTATACCAAAAAATCAATGTATTTTCGTAATGTGTTTGACAAAAAATCTATTATGTAAGTATGAAATATGAGAAAAGTCAGTTTACGCAATTGTTATTATATAACACATACACGTATTACACTCACTAAGTGAAGTGATATAAACGTGACACTTTTGTGACCATGTCTACATAATATATGTGCCGATATTACATCCCCGTACCCTTCAAAACGACATTCAGTTCCAAAGGTACAACAATCGTTACGTATACTAGGTTACTCCGTGCCCAGGAGTTTCGGTTGTGGCATATCTTCAATAATTTAGATACTATCTCTTGTATATTTGGCACGTTACCAATTTTAAATGCCAATGACATCTCAATGGCCTCAAGTATACGTGATTATAATATTTAATAATATATTTTAACTTTCAATATATTAACAGAAGAAATTAATTTCTATTTAATTTTAAAGTAGTATCTAATAAATATAACAATACCATATCACAGCACCACTATACAACATCTTGCTGTATACACTACCATTTGGTAACATTTCTAAATCGTTATTTAAAACTTTCATTAATCTTTTAAATTTTTAGTACACTTGGACATTTTAATTTTTTTTTGTGTTCGACGCAAGAAGTGATATGTCCACATTATACCGATTAAAGCTTTACAATATTCCCCTTTCATACTTTCGCTGTCACACTTCTCGAAGCGGTGGTCGAAAGGTCGTCGTCAGTTAAGGACGTCAGCCGGTATAGTAGGTATATTGTCTATACAACAGAAATCTTCAAAGAGTAATAGAGCGTGTAAAATCAATCAGTACTGTTTTCTAAAGAAGTCGCAAATAAATCTAATGTTACAACATCAATAGTGGTAAACTACTGAACATAGAGGAGTCGGACGGGGCCCGCCTGCGTCAGGCCGGAAGGAGCCTTGCGCCGGCGCAGCGTCGGGCGGCCCTCGGCGCGGCGGGGCGGCGGGACGCAGCGCTTAGCGAGTCAGTGTAATATTGAGGGAGGGGCATTTGCGGACGGCCATCGCGGTGTGCTGCAGCGCGCTGTAGCCGGCGGCGGTGGCGCCCTGGAGGCCCTGGAGCGGGCTCCAGTGCGGCCCGTGGTGGTGTGCATTGCTATGGGAGCCCACCGGCAGGTGCCTTACCATGCCGCTGCTCAGCTGTTGCAGCAGGCCTGAGCCCTGCGAGTTGCTCAGGCAGGCGGACGGGCGTCGCGAGCGGATCGACTGCATCGATGACGTCAGCAGGAACGGCACGCTGGACGACGTGTTCGGCATCGACCCACCCTACACGACGCACGCATAAAGGCGGTTAGTACACGCTCGATTTGAAATGCAACTATTTACAGTACGCACAGGGTATATATTTCAAGTTTAGCTCACGGAAAACTAATTGTTGCTTACAGGTACGCAACGTACCTGTTTAAAGGTCCATTTGTATGAATGTTAAATTAAGAAATTATAGAAATTGGTAATTAACCATGGAACAGTTCACAACCGGTTACATAAATTTCTAAAATATTTTTTTTTCTATCTGGGAACGCTGATGCTTGTTTCAGGGGTCACTTTTGAGACCAGAAACAGCGTTGGGGACTACCATGCCAGATGATAATTAGTTACTAAATCGGTAACAGGAGGATCGAGTTTGATATAGACGTACCTACACCCTTAATTTTTATTCGTTTTAATGAAATTAAGTGTGAGTTCCACCCATGAAACTGAACAACTTTCCCCAAAATTCATTTTTGCACATAGGTTTTTTGGAAAAAGTTGTTCACTTTCATAGGTGGAACTCACACTTAATTTCATTAAAACAAGTAAAAGTTAAGGGTGTATTGAGTAAGAAATCTTATAAAATCTTACTTTATAGATGTATTGCAAAACAGTGACCTCCAAAACTAATACCAAAAACATTCATTTTTAAATATATGATCATAGTGGCGCTAGGTTAGTTATTAGTTATTTCATGTAACCTGTAGCAGAGGCTGCCAAACGCATATTCTTCGCCCTTATTTACCATTCCCCCAAGTAGTTACTTGGATCGCTTAATACAGTCAATGCTTCAACAACATCATCATCAGGGACACGAAGGCTTCCATGACGCCTATACGCGTCCTCTAAGCGCATCTTCTGTACAAATTGACCGTTAAATCGCAAACGCTTCAGTACGTCTAGTGCGAGTTTTCATCACCATTCAAAGGAGTTATGGCGCTGACAACACCCGTTACGCTCCACTTAAACCTTTTTTAATTATGTACACAATATACAAAGCCAAGAAATTAATATGTTATTATGGACTACTTGACGACCTCCGTGATGGTTGAGTGGTTAGCACGCCGGGTCACGCCATCTTTGAGGTCCCGGGTTCAATTCTCGGTCGAGACAATTTAGAGAAAACTGTTTTTCTAAATTGATTTCGGGTCTGGGTGTTTTTCTATGTTTATGTAAATTTATCAGTTATCTTTCCATATTAGGGCCATTTTCTAATTCTCTGCATGTAAATATAACTTCTATTTCTAAAAACAAAAATTTTACATATACTCCCTAAACATTACTTTTTTCTACATTTATGCAGAAAATAACTACCAAATTTTGATATCCTGTAAGTTAAGTTTATTAATTTTTCGCGAAGTTTATTAATAATTTTAGATGTTATTTCAAATTCAATGTCCCTAGGTGAAAATAAATATCACTATGTTAATATTAATAGTAACAGAGTATTGTTACAAATTTATATGGACAGCGGGAAACCTTTCGAAAAATAGAAAAAAATACACTTTATCACCAACTTGTGTTTTAAATAAGTTAATACGTTTTACCAATATGTGTATTTATACAACCCATTAATTTTTAAATTTATAAGTGTGATATGAAAACAAATTATTAACGATATTTGTACTGCCCTACTGTCTGGGACATAACGATTTTGTATGGAAAACAACTCTGTTACCAAGAATGATCATAATGTTTACTTTAAACAAAGTACAAAAATATGAAATTACATTATTATTTTCATTTTCGATGCTTCATTCAACAGTTTATTTTCTATTTATTTACTTTACATTTGCAGTATTTGCGTAATTTATCCTAAAAAAATAACATTATTTAGGGACAAGGTTACCTGCGATGAATTTGAAAATGGCCCATTAGCGAGTTTCAAAAGAAGCTTATTTTGGGCTAGAGAACTGGTGTGAGCGTGAACAAATTGTATTTTATTTATTGAGTATATACCCAACACAGATATTTTTTTTAATATCTCGATTAAAAATAATTCCTCTCCTAAAAATTGCTGCAATTTTTTCTTTTATATACTTTACTACAGTAATACGTAGATGAAATTATTAGTAATAATACTTTTTTTAAATGGTCCTGGTTTTTTTTAAATATTTATATTTTATTTTTTTTTGTTTTGATTTTTCTTTATTGTTTGTTTTTGGGTGGTTATTATTATTTT